>OZ014520.1:217261172-218461172 GCA_963966055.1 Lathyrus aphaca | reverse complement strand
ATAATTATTTTCCAAGTTACCATCTAACATTTGCCTAATCATTACAGTGGACATTGGTTGTTGCTCGCAATCAATCCTATCCGAGAAATTGTGTATTATCTTGACTCGTTAGGAAATGATTGGACAACATACCCGGATATGAAGGTCCTAATTGACACGTAAGTGAGAATGTTCAAAAATTTTCTTAGTTTATGTGAATTGTTCTAATTGCTTCATTTTTATTTTATTAGCGTCCTACAAGCTTTTCGGGCCCAACGAGTTATCCAAACCTCAAGGAGGGGCGCCAACTCCATTGCATGGATTAAAGTGGCGGTATATTTTTAATTACCGCGTTTTTTATTATATTAGTGATGACTACACTTGATAAAACTTAGGATTTATAATCCATATTTTTTTTTCATATGTAATGTCCTATTCAACGTAATCAAATAGATTGCGGGTATTTCATGTTGAGGTTTATGCGAGATACTCTCATGTTGGGCCGATTAGAGATTCCCACCGATGTATGTATTTCTAACTTATGAGTTATTTTTATATTTACACATATCTCATATAATTAAATAGTTGGAATTAATTCAAAATATGTTATATTATTATGTAGTACTTTGATGAATTCAAGTGTGCATCTTATACAAAGGATCAAGTGGACGAAATCAAAGAGGAGTGGTGTCAATACATGATAGAGCTCAAAGTGTGTAATTAATGTGTACATTTGTAGTAGTATATGTAATGACTTATAAATGTAAACATAAATTTGTATATATTTTGATACATTTATGGCAAATTTGGTTTGAATTGGTTAGCCAAAAATTGGTAAAAAAAGGCCAAAATGGCATATATAAAATGTGATAATTGTCTGCCAAAATCTGGTTGAAAACAGGTACCAATTCTGGTTTATAAACCTGGAAAAAATGTGGTTACAAACAAATCCTACAAAAAATTTCGTATACCTTAGACAACGCTTTTGCCAAAAGCGCTGTCTAAGGGGGGGGATTAGAAAGCGCTTTAGGCAAAAGCGCTGTCTAAGGGGGGGGCTTAGACAGCGCTTTGTGAAAAGCGCTGTCTAAGGTATACCTAAAAAAATTAAAATAGGAGGGGCTTAGACAGCGCTTTTGGCCAAAGCGCTGTCTAAGGGGGGAGGGGGGGGGGGGGGGGCTTAGACAGCGCTTTTGAAAAGCGCTGTCTAAGGTGTACCTAAAAAATTTAAATTAAGAGGGTCTTATAAAGCGCTTTTGGTCAAAGCGCTGTCTAAGGGTGGGGGATTAGACAACGCTTTTCACATTTTAAAAAGCGCCGTCTAAACCTTTAGCAGCGGAGGTTTAGACAGCGCTTTAAAGCGCTGTCTAAGGCTAAAAAAAGCGCTGTCTAAGGTCTTGTTTGTTGTAGTGCGCTCTCTCTCTCTCTCTCTCTCTCTCTCTATATATATATATATATATATATATATATATATATATATATATATATATATATATATATATATATATATATATATATATATATATATATATATATATATATATAAAAAAACTCAACTCAAAGAGTTAATTTAAATAGTTAAATCTCCTATAATAAAACTATAATAAAATTACAATCTCCTATAATAAAACTATAATAAAATTGTAAACTCCTATCATTAATCTCTCATCAAAAGATATACTCTAATTTCCCTTAAGGAGATAGTAGCATCGATTAAGACTTAAGGGTTAAAGAACCTCTCAGTTCTACAGAGGAGCTTAATCCTCTACTATCATCAATACCTTCATGAATTATGCATTAAGAAAAGCATCTATAGTATTTTGTAAATCATTGATAGTACTCCTTCACTAACAGCTAAACTTGTCTTAACATAGAGACATTCTCATGTTCAATTGAAGCCTTCCCATGTTCACATAAACTGTCAAAAACACACATAACTATCCATCAATAATCACCACTATACACAATCTTTATCATTGTAGAAGCTTCATTTGACTTTGACCCCTTCACTTTCTTAAACACTACAAAACTAGTAAAAACAGCCCATATGAGTCAATACCCATACTCACTAATTCACCACAAAATCTTCAATGTGTGATCACATTCAATTATAACATTTTTACAAATTGTTATTCGTTTGGACGGATCAGTGTTATATCTGGTGTTCGTGTCTGTCTCTCTGTGTTTCGTATACGTAGTAAGTGGATTAGACATTTTGTTTTTCTCTTTGCATTTTATTACATGTTTCCAACATTTTCTCTTTGGAGACATTCATTGGTAATTGCATTAAAATTACACACATGGTATGACCACTATTGTTGTTCACCAGAAGGGCCCATTATTCTTCTACTTGCTCAAACTCAAATCATATAGCTCTGCTTGTTTGTGTGCAAAACATAACTTGTTCTCTTCACATGGTAATGTCCAAAATATATTTCACAAAGTGGACCTATCAGAATCCACAATAACACAGAGCAGCATTATGCAGTATATTACAAAGAACATAGAATCTACCATTTTGAAGTATGTCTCAAAATCTCAACTATTGGATGGAACGTGAAAGATCATCTTTGATTGTGTTTTGTAGATTTTTTTCTGTCCAATTATAGTTTTAAATTACTTTCTGCAACACCACATATTCAAAACCACAATTTCAGTCGAATTTTCATGCGATATAAAACGTTTGTAGTGTAACCGTGACCGTAGTTTAAAACCATGTTTCCAATTATATTACATAACAACCAAACATTCTTAAATATATCAGACAACATAAAAAACAAAGACATGGTATCATGACATGTTGGATGGACAACAGCATAAACCCTCATACCAGGGCTGCCACATTGAGTCAGATATTACATAGTTGTCAGACCTTCCTTGTGCTCACTAGAGGACAAACTAAATGGCATGAGTATTCTTCAATGAAGCAGTATAATGCAACTGATTTTATGGCTGTTAATTAAGGGAATGCATTAGGAGTAAAATGATGGATGGAGAATTCAATGAATGAATGAGTATGATTGACCAAAAATAAACTCATGAGTTTCTTGTCCATTTTGGGGGACAAGCACCTTCTATGAGCATTAATGTGATCACAAGGAAATTATCCAAAGAAGAAACAAAGAATTTGATAATAGGACACGCTGCATTCCATAGAAAATGCAGCACTTTTTCAGAGATTAAAGTCTCTTGAAAAGAGAAAAAAATTACAATTTTTATACAAACTTAGTTATTGAGTTATCTCTCTTTAATGTTGTAAAAGAAGGATATAAGAAAACAAAAATAAAATGAAAAAAAAACCTATTTTTGTTGGGTATCATCCCATCCAATGCTTGTTAAAGATCATTAGCTTGATTTCTCACCATCCCAATTAGGGTGGGTATTTTATGCTCGACTTCACATTTGTGAGTCTATGTGTTTGCATGTATGAATTCAGCAAAAATCGGTTGGTTGTGTTTGATGTTGACAATGAACAACCAGTTGATTTATTTTGATTTTTACAATGCTCTTAATAGAAGTTTTTATTAGTCTTGTTGTTCAAGTCTTATTGGTTCAAGTGAGGGTGCTTGATATGTTGATCAAGTGATGGTGTTGATATGTTGATCAAATGATGATGCTATATGTTAATTTAGTGACGGTGTCTCTGATATGAAGACGCAAACTAGGATGTGCTATCAAGATATCTTGATCAAGATGAATCCTAAAGATCATATGATGCAATATGAAGACGCAAACTAGGATGTGCTATCAAGATATCTTGATCAAGATGAATCCTAAAGATCATATGATGCAATATGAAGACGCAAACTAGGATGTGCTATCAAGATATCTTGATCAAGATGAATCCTAAAGATCATATGATGCAGTGATAGTGATAAAGTGGATGTGCTTGAATATCAAGTTGTGTTGATATGGTTTTGGTAATCATTTGTGATCAAGTGCTTGGAGATCAAGTTATCGATGAAATTTTTGGAGGACAACACCTTATGTAAAGTGGAATTTGATGAAGTCGCCAATGATATTTGATTAAGCAGTTTGTCTGATGATGAGCTTATCTTGAAAAGTTATCTCAAACCTAATCAGAAAAATATTCAAGGTCCCAATGAAGCGCTAAAGTAAAAAATAATGTGGCAATGAACTAGAATATTTAAAGTTATGAAAGAGAGGCAATGTGAAATCTCGTATATTCTAGGTTGAGGGGTCAATATATCTAAAGGTATAAGCCTGAATCTTGTTTATATTAAGTCAAATCACACACACTTTAAACCCTTTGAAAAGTCCCCCTTCTTTTATGAAAATTATTTAAAAATATTTTAAAACTCAATCTAATTGATAGGAACTATCTATTCGATTAGAAGCATGGGATAATTGATTATACCTAAAGGATAGTCAATTATTTTATTTTGTAACGTCTATAATCAATTGGAGCAGTCTCATAATGATTGACAACGGCTAGAAATCAAAACTTTTCATTTTTGGGGTCAAATAATCGACTATACGCTTGAGATAACGATTTTGAACATTGAAAAACCCATGGATTATTTCCATATTTGAGCCACTCCGTGTCCTACAAAAAGAAGGCTCATTTCTCCTTTATCATTTACTAGAAAATGTGTTTGAGATACCTCTCTCTCTTTGTGTGTAACTATCCCCTCTCTATCTCTTTTGTTTTCTCATATTTTTCTTAGTGCTT
The DNA here is from genome assembly GCA_963966055.1 of Lathyrus aphaca. NCBI lineage: Eukaryota > Viridiplantae > Streptophyta > Magnoliopsida > Fabales > Fabaceae > Lathyrus > Lathyrus aphaca. The sequence continues at coordinate 218,456,503 of OZ014520.1, read as the reverse complement.
TTGAGAGTGAAATCATTATACTTGTGAGGTAGTTTGCTTTGGTGTGAGGAAAAATCGTTAATTTCTTGTTAAGAAAATTTTGTTTTGGTTGTGTGTTAAACCAAGTGAAAACTCTCTTTTTGTTGTTGAGATAAACTAGTTAAAACTTTTAGTTGGTTCCATAGTTAAAATTCTCAATCGGTTCGTGAGTTTAGGCTGCTGTTAAAAAGCTCTCAGTTGGTTGTGGGGGTCTAGATATTTAAAACTCTGCCTTTTTTGGAAGTTAGCCTTTGAAAATCAAATCTTTGTAAAATGGATTTCTTGGGAAAATCCTATAAAAAAATCACATCATATTGAAATTTTTAAAGTAATTCTTTGGGAGAGGAGTATGTAACTTATTTAAGACCAAACCTCTATAATTCTTTAATGCATTTCTCTTATCTCTTAACTCTTTATTTTTGAGTCATTTATTTTCACTGCAATTTCATTTTCTTATTACTGTTAGTTTTACTCTTTTGATTTACAAAATCTTCTTAAACTCTATTTTTCTAAAATATTTTGTTTTAAAAATGGATTTTCAGCCCCACATATTTAATCCCCCCTCTTCCCTCCTCTCTTATGTTTGGAGTCTCATGTCCGACACGTGGCATTAGAGTTTAACATTTATTTAAAAACTAATCATCTTAGGAGGAAGGAGAAGATGGATACATACACTTCTTCTTTAAACAAGTATTTTCATGAATACACATCTTTCATTTGATGGTGATAGGTTTGACTTATGGAAAGTGATATTTGAAACAATTTTTAAATGTGAAATATTTTAACAATGGTTTGTTTATTCCTACCTTCTTGTCCAATGATGATGTAATAAATAAACTTGATTTTGAATGGACTGAACATGATTTAAGAAAAGTTAAACTTGGTCTTAAAGTCAAACATCTTTTGATAATTTCTTTAAGTTCTAAGGTATGTTATTATGTTTTTACATGTGAGTCTGCAAAGAAAGTCTGAGATACTCTTGAAATAATTTATGGAGTTTCTCCAAGTATCAAGCAAGAGAGAATGAATACATAAACTCATAAAGTTGAAGTATCTAATGAATTTGAAGGTTATCTTCATAGATGGTGATCAACCATTAGAAACCTTGGAGGATGTGTTAGAACTTTTATATCTAATAATATTTAAGAGTTAATAATTGGAATGAGAAACTTGACCTGATCCTTAAATTGGGAGATGGAAGTGTTTAAGATTTTCAGGATAAATCAAGGAAAGAAGAAACCCTTGAAAAGCTCAACGAGTTAATTAAGTTGTTGAAGGATGACTGGATGAAATTAAAAACTCTAGAAGAATAATCATTAAGTTCATCAAGAGATTCTTTTGAAGAATACAATTTTAAATCAACCTATATGGTTTCATTTGATATCAAGTGAAATATTCAAAGTAGCCTCATCAAGAAAAAAAAAAGATAATGAAAAATCAATATCTAGAAGTAATCGTGAAAAGTCAACTTATAGAAAAATCTTAAGAGATCCATCATATTAATTCAGTTTACAATCTGCTTATTAAGAAGCACGACATTTGTAAAAAAAAAAACTTTTTCCCTAAAGGACCTCGTGGAGGTCAGAACTTTAGGAAGGCACACAAGTTTGTTGTCAGTGCATTCATAGAACTATGTGTTCTGATGATATATTTTTGAGCTAAGGTTAGAGCATGAAGTCACAATAGGTTGTTGTGCAGTTAGTCATGTTTGTAGGCCGCACAGGAAGTCATGACACTTGGTGTTGTGCAGTTAGTCACAACAGGTTATCGCGCAGATGCCTCCTCAAGTAGATGTTATATCCTGATGGGATCCCTGAACAGTCTAGCTGTGAGTTGAGATGAAATCCTAGAAGAGGTTATGTTGGGTCAGTGAACGTTATATCCGGTAGGATCCCTGAACAGTTCATTAAGTTAGTCACAGTGTTGTTGTGCGATTTTAATATGGATCTTTGTTTTAGTGGATTAAGTCCTTGTTTAAGGCGAAATCACCTTGGCGGGTGGACTGAACTTGCTTAAGAAGATATCAAGTGAACCAGGATATATCGTGTGTTCTTTACTTTTGCTTTATGCTTTTATTTCTTTAGTGCTTCCGTAACACATTCATAGCATAGCTTGACGCAACTCATCAAAGTGCAAAAAGTAGTCAAGAGTGAAAACCTCAATTCAATCCCCCTTTCTTGTGTTTTTCTCACACCTTCACTATTTACAATCACGGTCCTAGGACTATTATTGTATTCTGAAAAGTGCGTGATATATCACAACGGTTATGCTTAACAACTGTTATGGAATATACATATATTTTATATAGATTAAATCACGGTTAAAATAAATAACCGTTGTTGAAAGTATCAGAGTTTATTATAAAACATGTTGATTACTTTTTTTTCCTCATTAAACCTCACAACAACATACAACCATTCAAATTGATGAAATATATAATTAGAAAATTTAAACTATTCTTTTAAACCAACTTACACAAACCACTATTTTCCAAATTGCATTTGTCTTTTCATTCATCTCATGTTCCTTAACATATAGAATGTGGTTCAATTGTCTGATTTAGGCCATTGAACTACATCATATATGTTAAGGGACGTGAATAAACGATAAGACGAAAACAATTCGGAAAACATTGATTGATATAAGTTGGTTTTCAAATACAACTTAATTTTCAAATTATAAATTTCTATGTCAATTTAAATGAAATGTATTTTCAGTGAAAGTTTAATGGAAAAAAATCTACATATCATATAATCAACTCATCTTCATACAACAACATACAAACAAGATATTATGCAATGTTCTGAGAATTTAAAGAACAAAACATTGCTAAGTCACAAGAAACTTCTTTCTAGTGACTAAACAATATTTGTTCATGTTCTTAAAACACAACTACAACTACAACAATAATATACAACAACAAGAACATACAACAACAAGAACATATAACAACAACATACATAAAAAAAACATATAACATACATGCAACAACACAACAACAACAACAACAACAACAACAACAACATACAAAAACAACATACAACAACAACAACAGCAACATACAAAAACAACATACAACAACAAATGATATTATGTAATTTTTAAAGAACATACATTTATTTATCTGGAACAAATTATGAATTTCATTTAGTTTATGAAGCTATCAGAAATAAAACACAAGGTGAATGAAGTTAAGACAATAGTTTCATCCTTCTTGTATTTTTCTTCATAACTACACAAACCATATATGTATCATAGTCAATGTATGCGATTTGTTAAATTGGTGAAGACGAATCTGAAACAATAAAAACATCAAACAAATAAAAAATATAAACCCATTTTTAACAAGAAATGTAAACAAAATCAAAAAATAATTTTAATAAGCCAAAATATAATATAAATCAATATATATAATATACTTTCATATAAATAGTATATTGATGAGATGAGTCATCTCATACGCAAATTACTTGTGCATAATAACTGGTTAAGTATATGAAGAAGTTTATAATTAAAAATAATAATAAAAATAAGAAAAGAAGACGTTTCAAAATTTGAGGCTTATTTAGTCTTACATGATAAACTCTTTAGTCATATACCCTAGCTATAATCTATAGGTATTCTGTAAATATTTTAGGGTTAGGGGTGTAATCACTGATCATGCATCGTATTTAGTCTAGTTTTACGTTCTTCCCACTCTGAAATTGTTACTATTTATATCAGACTTTCTTTAATAGCTACTCTTTGTTTTATGATCTGGTAAAATGCAGTTAATTTACTGCAAATACACGTTATTTCATAACCTAGTGAAGTTGGTCACACTCCTATCTATCCTAGCCCTTAGAATTAAGACACTTCTATTCTCATTTCTTTTTATTTCACAGTTGACATATGCATATAATTGCATCACATGTTAGAATTTATTGCACTGGAATCAATTTTCTTCAATAAATCTCACCAAACCAAACTGCTCTTATTGAAAGCGCAATCTTACATAGATTTTTTACATTGAAGGGTTCGATAATGAACCTTAACATTTACTACTACTCATATAGTATTTATTTGATAAAAACCCTATACTCACTTTTTGACAAAAGAGATATCTATTTTGAATCAATGAAGAGAGATAGAGAGTCACACAAGTTGTCACAAATTTGAAAATGTGGGCCAAATATAAGCAATAACTTCTCTATTATTTTGAGAAAAGACGTGAGTTATAACATGTCATTTTGACATGTAATGATAAGCTTTATTAATGTGAGGATTTGAGATTTTTTAATATACTTATTCACATTTGAATGATTGAATATTGAATTAGTTTTTGTCTAAAGTGATTTAAGTCATCTTCTGATCGCAGTTGCGAGAGATCAAACTGTGATTTTCACTACCAAATTCAACGTTAATTATCACTAAACCAATTAATGATTGATGTTACTACACTAATTAACTTATATTTTGAATATCTAATATTTATATATTTAAATTATATTTATAAATTATAAAAAAAAAATTTGAGGCCCTTTTTTGTTTTTTGAGATTCTGGACTGGCCTAGTTATCCAGCCTCATGGCCAATTCTGACAGTAAGCGGCTCATTATCTATTTATATAAGTTTCTGATATCATATTGAGTAAATATTTGATCTAATTTATTTTTAAAAAATTAATTTATAAGACGAGAGGTGTCATTATTATATAAAAAAAGTTAAATTGTGTTTCTAACCAATGTGAAATTGACCTCATGCGTAAATATTAATCGTAGACAATTGATAATATGATTGATAAACTCTGATACCATGTTATAAAATTGACATGCAAGATCAGGTGTCAATATATATACTCTATTCAAAACCTATCTCAAATAAAATAGACTTGGGACTTTAGATTTTGGACTTATTTCAATAAATGGACATTATATCACATCACATGAAGATCTAATATTAGATGCTAACCCAAAGAGATTAACTAATTCATTGGCTAACTAGTAGCAGCTTTAAATCTCCACCAACTTGTATAGAAAGTCTATGTTGAAAATTCTTCAATTAGAATATAGCTGGAATGTCTAATCAGTAAAGCAAATGAAAGGAAAATAAACTTAGAAATCTAAGATGAAGTCTATATATAGAAACCAGTTATTCACCTTTATTGGTTTTGTTTTCATTAAGTTATAGATTTCTTTATTTGATAAAAAAATGTTGGCCGCAACTCACAAATTTGGGCACAAGTAACCAACGTATGCAAATTCGTACTTGCACGTATATACTAGTTTTGATAATGGAAGGAAAATACTTTCATATGTAATCCATTAATACAAGTTTTTTTTTCTCTAAATGAAGGTGTATGTAATCCACTAACACAAGTTTTTATGTTTGGCAAATGATGATAGGAAACAAATACAAGCAAAGTGTGGATAAATAAATCATGAAAAGTATATTTAAAGGCAATGTAGAATTGGAAATGAAGTATGAATTGTATCAATTACTAACTAGTATTGTGAACTCTTACTATATACTTAAGAGAACACTAAAACATATTAATAATTAGAGATGTAAATATATCAGAAAAAAATTAATTAAATCGATAAATTAAATTAAATTGGAAAAAAATTGATTGATTCAGTTAGATTCAAAACTGAATCAAATCAATAAAAACTAAGGTGGTTTGGTTTAATTATCTGTTTTAGTTTTAAGAAATCGATGACTATAAATATCCATTTGATTTTTTATTTAGTACATTATTAAATCCAAATTTTACCGACATTTTCTTCCTTTTAACAAAACATGTTGTCAAAACACCATTTCCACATAAAAAATAGAAACCATAAGCTACAAAAATTTGTTTTCACCAAACTAGTGCTCTAAGTGTCCGTTACCATATTTTTTTCCCGATCGTCATTCATAGAGGTTATGATTGCCTTATTATTGTTCAAGTTTTGTTCGTTGGTTTTTATCTATTTATTTTTACCTTTGTGTTTCTTCTTTAACGAATTTCTGTATAGTCTTGTTATAAAATAGTTTTTATATGTATTTGAGGTGTAAAACATGTTGATTTATATCTATTGAAACCTTTTATTATGTTTGTTTTGTTTTATTTGTTAAACTTTCAAATATCTTCCCAAGTCTTCTCATGCCAAGGGTAAATTTTTGTATTCGATAGTGAATTTATTTTATGATTAGTTAAAATCATATTCATACTTCGTATGAATTAAGAATAACTTGGTAGTTGTTTGAAAAGTAAAACATTCATTATATTATATGAAATGTATTATTTGAAAATATAGTAGAATAAAATACACCGAAAAATATGATAGATGATAATACACATATAATTATAATTTTTTGAAAACAAATGTTATAAACAGACCAACCAAACCGAACCAAACCAGTTAATTCGGTTTGGTTCCGTTTTAAAAAAAATACTAAAAATTAAACCAAACCAGATTAAAAGAGATATCATCGAGTCAGACAATTTTTTGATTAAAAATAGGTCCAAATCAAACTGATTACACACCTATTAATAATAATGAGTTTTGAAAAAATAATAAGTACGTATTAAAATTTAGTTTGAATTAATTCAATGGTATAAGTCCGTTTAGTAAACTGAATATTATTTCTACTTATAAATATATAGACATAGTATTTTAAAAATAGGACTAATATCGATCCGACAAAGTTGTGAATTTAAAAATTGGAGTGCGTGTATTGTTCTTTGGCGGAGGATTTTATTGATCATATTTTTATGGGGTGTAATGTGGTTTTATTGGTGTGGAAAGAAATGGCCGAGTGAATTGGATTTGAAAATTAGAGGAGTAGTAATATTAGAGAAAGTTTTTTTATCTTGGTATGCTTTCTTTAAACATATTCGGGTGAGGAAGGAGAAAGAAGGATGCGTTTGGTTGTCCACGACATGGGTTTTGTGGAATTTGCGTAATGGCATTATTTTTAGAAACGATAGTTGGAATGTGTTGGATACAGTTTGGAACATTAAGGTTTTAGTTTGGAGATGGTCTTATATAGGGAAAATTACTCGGTCCAATTATAACTTTTATGAGTTTTGCAAATTTCCTTTGTATTACTTAGCTTAAGGTTTAAATGGGTGTAATTTTTTTCTTTTTGTTCGAGACATTTCCTCGTTCTTTTGTAAGTGGGTTCGAGAACCCATTGTTCTCGTTTCAATGAATTCCTTGTTTATAAAAAAGAATTGTGAATTTAAGAAATCGTTGTTCAAACCATGAGGTCATTGTTGCATGATCGAATCAAATAAAATGAATAATTCAATTGAGTAACTCGATTTCTCTAAAAAATATATAGATTGATAAACTGAAATAACAAAATAATTACGACGTCAGATAATTTTAATTCTAAGGAATCAAAGTTGTTTCAACCCTGAATTCTCCTTCATTTAACTAATGATCATCTATTACAATTTCTTCCCCGTCATCAACATTAGTACTTTAGCTCATATTTTCTCCCAAAATCTCCTCATCCTAATCTAAATTCAATTGATCTAGGATAATATTGATTTATAGATATTATTAGCAATGACACATAGTAAGAGATTAAAATAATGAAATCCTAATCACAATAGCTAACAACATACCAATATCTCATGTAATAGGTTTGATTGTCATACTAGAAAGATATTTGTGTAGTTCTTTCAACTCCTCACTAGGGATGAGAATAGACCAGGTGAGCCTACATAAGCCTATAGTCCGGTCTATTTAAGGTCTGGTATGCCCTAACCTATTTAACAAAAAGGATAGGGCTAGGTATTTTGAAAAACCTATTTAGTTAAATAGATCAGACTTAGGTTATTACAAAAATTTATGAAGCGTTATAAGTCGGTTTATATATGCATATCTATCAGAAAATAGGATAAATAGTATACAAAATGCCTCGTTGTTTATGTAAAAAAATAGATAAAATAAACTATTTAAAAGCCTTAAAATTAAACATGTATTTATATATACTTTCACGTCAGGAGAAAAAATGTAACACTCGAGGCCGACGAGGGCGGGGAGTGGTTATTGGTGCACAAGGCATGAAAATGAGTGGCTCCTGATAACTTTTAGGGGAAAAACTGAATTCACATCAGAATGAGAGTGATCTTGGGATTGTGCATGCACGATATTGCATGGTTGAAGGAAGACTTATAAGGATTTATTATTATTATCGATACCAACAAGATGCATCTTATTTCCGAAATCCTAACAAATAAGAACTCCATGGCTATGTGTTTGACTTTGAGTGGTATTTGGATGGGTAACCTTCTGGGAAATTTCCCGAAAAACATATGAGTGAGGACAAAACATACTGAAAAGACATGTGTTGCTTTGTGAGGTTAGTTGGTAATCCTGAAAGCAGTCTAGGTCATTACAAATTATATCATAGAACATTTCTCCCAGTAGGATATGGTTTGAGGACGAACCAAGTAGAAGTTGGTGGGTATGTGACACCTAAGACCGACGAGGGTGGGGAATGGTCGTTGGTGCACAAGGAATGACAATGAGCAGTTCTTGAAAGCTTGTAGGTAAAAAATGAATTCACATCAGAATGAGAGAGATCATGGGGTTGTGTAGTTGTGAGATTGCATGGTTGAAGGAAGGCTTTTAAGGATTGACTGGTATTACCTATACCAACAAGATGTATCTTCTTTTCGGTGGCCTAACAAATAAGAACTCCATATTTAAGCGTGTTTGACTAGGATTAGTATTTGGATTGGTGACCTTCGAAAAAGTTTTTCGAAAAAGCATGTGAGTGTGGACAAAGCATGCTGAAAAGACTCGTATTAGTTTGTGGGATCATTCGATAATTTTGTAATTCTGAAAGCAATATGGGGCATCACACTAAATTGTTAAAAATGTCAGGCCTGGCCAGCAAAAAGGTCTATAATAGATCATAGACCAGACTCAGACCTTAAATATTTATCATATTCCAAAGCCATGTTTTCTAAGGCTTGGCCTAACCTCTTTTATTTCTGCCTATATCTAACATCCAATTAGAATGACCATAACATATTTTAAAATTGATATGATCATAATTATCCTTTTTATTCTTTAAATTAATATAAAAATTCCAAGCATTTCTATTTGAATAAAAATATTTAAAAAAAGTAAACATAATAACATTAATACTTAATACTTATTTTGCAGCCTTAAATTGTAACAAACAAATATAAGATCTTAAGTTTTTAATACTCCAACTTATTTCCTTTTTTTTTTGGCTAAAAAAACATGAGTTTCTTTCACGTGCACTATACAGGTTTGACTTAGAACCCCTTAAGAAAACATGACATATATAGCAATAAGTTTCTTATAGTGAGTCATATTGATTGTAATTCATATTTAATGTATGTTTGAAAATACTTTTACATAGTCTTAACACACGTTTCTACCGTGAAAAAAGGAAGCTACAAAGTGTAGCTTTTCATTCAAACGCACGTCTAGCATGTTTTCACCGCTAATCTAAACATGCTCTTAGTATATGATAATTACACAAATCACAAAATATGAAATATATGAAGAATTGTATGATACAAACAAAAGGATTTATACTTGGAATTACTTCATCTCAATTGTCATGTGATCATACATTTTAATGATTACATTTCTATGCCACTTCTTTACTTTGAAACACACATTTTAAAACATTGTATAGACATACTATATTTCAACTGATGCAATAATCTTAATATATTTTTTTACGTTCAAGACTAGACATAAAATTCAATTTGAGTGATTTGATAGATGTAATAGTTGAGATTAATAAACTTTTAATAGATTCTAATACTATTTAGAATTTTTGGTTAATGCAACCCTAGAAAACAATATTCTAAAGTAAACATTGTCTTCATTTATAAACGTGTAGTATAAACATATTTCATTTAATATGAGACTCTTAACATGTAGGGTCGGTTTAAGAGACAAACACATCTCAAATTAGGATTTTAGACCTCAAAATTTTAAGATAAACAAAATTATTCTAAAAATAATCAATTTATTTATAAATATATATAATATTTATAATTAATTATAAAGGTTTTTTTACCTGAACTAGTAAAAGCTAAGAGTTCATATTCTCATGGTTATGGGTTCAACAACAAATGTTTACAAAATTTTAGTTTTTGTATTTATTTTCAAAGGCTTTAATAAAATACCGTTTTAAAACTATTTTAAGCTTTTATTCATATGGGATCAAACATGATAATATGCTATATGGGAAGGTCGTTGTTATCCCACTCTATGGGGTTATCATCCACCCTTATAAAATTAAAGCATGCTCTTCACCCCACTCTATGGGGTTATCATCCACCCTTATAAAATTAAAACATGCTCTTCACGCGTATGGAAATTGTAATCTAAACATATCTATATTTAAATAAAATGACTTCATTAACGAGCTATCCCGGTTCTCCCAAAAATTAATCTGAATATTTGTTTTGGATTGTGCTAACACAGTATGTGTTGGGCAGAGGCTCAGTCTGTCGGGCACGACCCATGGCCCAATACATAGGGACGTGGGGAGAGCATCTTCCCGACGTGCTCCATCTCCTCAACTGTATGTTAGTATCTCCTAATATCAAGGGGAAGTTGGACCAAGGGAAAGACCATGTGTTAGGTAAGTCCAAGTGCTAGGTCTTATCCGCTCCTATGCAATCCTTGACAGTTCTTCATTGGGCCTAGATGATCCAGTCAATGAGAAGAATCTTGGCCCAGCGTTGGGGCATATTATAAATACTCTCTTTCACTAGAGGGTCAGGTATTCTACTTCTTTACTACTTTCTGTACTTGCACTCAATAGTTCTTTCTCACTTTGGCATCAGAGTACCTTGCAAGTATTCCCCCTAGTTCACCACGTAATTGTTCACCACTAGAAGGTTCCTCCTTATCAGTGGCGTCGTCTGGAGGAACCTAAAAGTTCTCCCAGTCTTTTGAAACAAATGACCAAAACTTCACCCCATCTCTTTCAATCATCCAACATGACCAACGAACACAATGACAACCACGTCCAGGGCCTCGTCAACTACACCACAAGTGGGGACGAAGACCACCACGTCGTCCATTGAGTCCGATGCACGGTGTCATACCCTAAATTTTGACCAGAAAGTTTCATATTTTGTTCATCTAACGGAATTTTTGCCAATATGTCAATTATCAGTCATTTTCGCATTTTTAGTCCATTAATCATTAACCATTAAATTTTCTATTCATTTTATCATTTGAAATCATATAATTTACTCTTGTTTTTTTTAGAATTATTTGTTTCGGTTTAAGAATAAAAATTTAGATTAATATTAGATATTTTAGAATTAGTTTTAATTTTTATTTTGGTTCAATTCTAATTTAGATTTTTTTTATTTAAGATAATTTAGATTTAAGTTTAATTTCAATTTAAGTTTTATTTTTTTATTTCTTTTTTATGTAATTTAGTTTGATTTTAAAAAAAAAATAGTTGTTTTAGTTTAACTTTATCAATTAGTTCTAAGTAATTTATTTATTTTTTTAATATTCCATTTAGGTCATTTCCATTTTTTTTGCTTAGTCTAATTTTTAATTAATTTGTTTCTTAGCTAGTCTCATTAGATTTTTTCTATTAGATTAATACTTTAATTAGTTTATTTTGGTTAGACTTTTTAATTTTAGTTAATTATTGGTATTTAACTTTTATTTAGCTTACATGGAGATTTTGTTTTAGTATAGTTTAATTTATATTAGAAATAGTTTGTATTTTAATTTTAATTAAATTTATTTAATCCAAAATAGTACCCAAAAAAATAGAGAGTTGTTTTGTTTTCCACTTGTCTCAGTCAACCACACAAGCCTTGGTTCTCACAAACTCTTGACCAATCTCAAACCAGCCTGTTAAACCTCTGCATCCATATTTCATTAAAATAGTTCTACATAAACCTGCACAATTAAAAGAAAGTTTTGACTTTAGCAAAAATTACATCCTGTTACATCATGAAAGTAACATGACAGTAACAATATCACAGGGAGGTGAAAATCAAAACAGAAAAAGAAAAAAAAGAAAAAAGAAAGGGGGGAGAGACCAATATCATAAAGGGAGGGGGGAGAAACTCATGGAGGTCAAGAAAAAAAAAACGACAACAACATACCTTGATCCCCACCTGACCATTGTTCAAACATCACCCTTAAGCACCACCTCAACCTTCTTCATCATTTTTAACGGAAAAAAAGACACACAGAAAACAAAACGGTAAATCCGAAACAAACCTCGGAGAAATCTGAATCCTCCATCACAAATCACCACCACCACCAAACTGAACAACACCCTCTTCTTCACCACTCTCATAAACCAGAACCGCCATGAACTCTTCCATATCCTTCAACCATAAATCTGCAGAAATCTCAACACAAAAAAAAACCTTCATCAATCTGAACCCTCTTCATTTTGTTTAAACCAAACCACAAATTGATAAAGACACAAACTAAAAAAACAGAAGAAGTTGAGATGGAATAGAGGAGAGTTGAGATTGTGACAAAAGAAATCGATATAACCAAAACTCTCACCACCATCATCCACCTTCAAATCACTCATCCATTCACACGAACCCACCTGCAAACTTTCGTTGCGAAACTCAATCTCCTTACCAAACACCAAACCAAAACACTCTTTTTTTCTCGGAATTTTATCGCAACAACAATAACCAAATAGTAAACAGAACAGGGATTGGAGATAGAGGGATTCGCAAACGCAAATATGTAGAAAACAGAGACTCACCGTGAAAATGCAGCAGCTTCACAAAACCGAACGAGAAGTGACGAAATCATAAACTCTTAAAACAATCACAGTCACCTAACACAGCTGGAGGTTATGGTCAACTACTCACCCTCCTCCAACAATCATCTTCCTCGGTGAAACACCCGCAACCGTGAAATACTGCCTAAATTCCACCAACATCCCTCTCTCCTCCATCTTCACAAATCTCGAGACCTCTCTTTGTCCTCGACCCCAACAACAAAAAACGAAACGTCTTGAAACCATTCTCACAACACAAACACTCCCCCTCCACACTCACCTTCTCTGCCGCTGCTAAAACCTAAACCACTCTGAAACCCACACCGCGGAAACAACCACCATGAAACTCAGAACTTCCACAATTCTAACCCACCCTTTACAACACAAACGCCATGACCATCGCAAGCCCAGACCCTTTCACTCCTTCGAAAACCACTTCGAACCACCACAAAAAGCTGAGCCGCCGCACAAACCCTTAAAACCACCTTCGAGAAGCAGAACCGCGAACGCAAAATCGCAAGTGAGTGAGAGCGTATCAACGAAATCGTGAGCGGAAGAGGCGGAGTTACCGGCGCCGATTGAGGGAGACAGGCGATTTTGGGACTTTATCGTTTGTGCTTCGTTTGCGAAGGAGAAGAGGATTTTTTCTTCCTTGGTTTCAGTTTTCTTTTTAAGCTTTTATTTTATTTAAAACACTGACTGATACTTTTTTTTTGGTCTCTATTTGTTGTTTATTAGGTTCTTAAATCTTTGGGCTCAGCTTCTATTCAAGCCTGTGGATGCATTTGATTTTGTTATTCACAACCACTATTCTGATCCACCCTCCTTGTTTATTTTACATCATGTTGGTTGGCTAGGCCCAACATTTTGCTCTCAATACCGTTAATTTCACACGAATCACCCCTTTCATTGTTTTTTTTAATGATTTTCTTTTATTCTAGTATAGATTAATTAATTGTTAACCTTTTTTTAATTAAATTTTTTTAAAGGTGTAGTGATTATTAGAACTTGGTTTTAATTTTGTTAGTTTCGATATTAGTATAACTTAATTTTTTTTTAGTTCCAATCAATTAATTTGTTTTAATAGGATTCTGTTTAATCTTGGTTTCAGTTTGTGTTTAAGGTGTTGTAGGTGGATGATATTGGCTTTGTGGTTAATTGTTCGATTTATGGATTGTTGACTTGTTAATGATCGTGGGATTCTTAATGCAATTTGTGAAGAATAGTGGATTATTGTCTGGGCTTGAAGATTCGTCCTGATAAATATTTTTGTTGATTTGATTGTTGATTTGAGATATTGAGCACCCGAGTCTTACTAGATTGACCATGTGAAGTTTCTTCTTGATGCTTATTCTTGAGTTTTTATGTGCGTATTGAAGAGGCAACGAACCTTCTCCGTTAGGTACCTCTAAAATTCAATGTTATCTCTTTTGCGCCTCACTGTAGGCTTGACGCCACATTTGTGTTTATTTGATTACTCGTACCTCGCCACCGATCTTAAATCCTAAATCTCTCATACCAAAAATGTGATTTTCGTCAAACTCTCAAACTAATTAATTTGTGAAAGAACTGAACCCTATAGTCTAGCACTCCACGAGTTCTTGAGTGAATCACTCCTGGGCTAGCCCCACGCGTTGTGGATTCATTCGCCCTTTCATATTTAAATCATTCGATTCAGATAATCATTAAAACAATTCATCGCGCCTACATTTGCACACACGTAAGTCGGTCATTATGTGATCGCCGTCTGCACGACCTAACGCGACATAATTAATTAACATAAGAACTAAACTCGAGAATCTAGCATTCGTTGGGTTTTTGAATTGAATTACTGTTGGGGCTAGCCCCCGATTTGTAATTCATTCGCTCTTTCATTTTCAAACCGTAAATCTTAAGTCGCGTAAATCAAATAACGAGTAACGCAACTCCGGAGTCTAACACTCCGCACGTTCTTGAATTAAATCACTCCTGGGCTAGCCCCACGCGATGTGGTTTATTCATCCTCTCATTCCTAAAACACGTAAACCTTTAAATAAATTATATGAAGAACTGAACTCAGGAATTTAGCATTCCTCGGGTGCTTGAACTGAATTACTCCTGAGGCTAGCCTTCGGGTTGTAATTCATTCACTCTTTCATATTCAAAACAATTCAACAGCCTTAAAGGATTAGGCATGATTCATCTCCATATGAAATATGTTCCTCCTATCCCCACAAAAACAAATCAAATCTTACAAACAATTATTCTCAAAGGAAGAATGTGGCATTGCTTGTCGATACTCATATCCAAGTTTAAAGCTTCTTCCGATTTTATTTCTCAAAGAAAGAATGTGGCATTGCTTGTCGATCCTCGTATCCAAGTTTAAAGCTTATTTCGATTTCTCATTCCTCAAATGTTTGTGGTGGATTAGGCGGGATACCTCCCCTTAAAGATGACGACTTGTCTTTTCTTTTCAAATACAATTTAAAACGTACCAACCAACACAAGCTATTTTCCATAATTAATCAGCGAGTAACTGAACTTCGGAGTCTAGCACTCCACACGTTCTTGAATGCAATCACTCCTGGGCTAGCCCCACGCGTTGTGGTTCATTCGCCCTCCCGTTTTAAAACACCTTAACAAAGATCAAACATCTTTTCTCAAAAACAAACATTGTTTAAATCTTTCTATCTTGCAAAACAAGCTAGCGCTTCAGCCTCCTATCCCGAGCAGATTAGCCAACGCTTAGCAGTAGAAAGCATTTCAAACAATCGTTCAATAAAAAAAACACAAACCGTAGTTGCACGAACTACGAAGCTCTGATTTTCCCATTGCACAAGGGAATACGTAGGCACGAGGATTTTAATCCTTCGCGAGCACAATAATAAAAAATTAATTATTTCCCCGTCATAATAATAAAAAAACTTAACATTTATCCATAACAAATAATATTTGAAACATTAAAAGCAATCATTAAAAGAAGACAATAATACAAGTTAACATTTAAGCGCAAATTAGACTAAGAGGTTCCCGTTGAGTACAACGGACGTTAGGGGTGCTTAACACCTTCCCTTTGCATAACTGACTCCCGAACTTAGATTAGTGGTTTCGTTGACCATTTCTTATCAAATTTAGGTTGTGTCTATATCTCCCTTTTCTTTAGTTAGAATAAATAGAATTAGGTGGCGACTCTGTTGTTTGTTTTAGGATCGTATTTTTCGAGGTACGACAGCTGGCGACTCTGCTGGGGATTAATGCTTTATGCATAAGAGAGTCGAACCTAAATTAGGATAGTTTGCGTTTGTTTGTTGACTTGTTTGATTGTCTTCTTTATTTACTATTGCTATTTTATACGTTTGTTTATTGCTTCCTTCTTTATTATATTGCTCATTATATTTGCCTGTTGGATCTCGGGACATCACGGGTGAAACTTTATACTTGAGTTTTGAAAAATAAGAGGGAACGCCTAAGTTAGAATTGGTAGTTATTAGTGTTAGTCTCAAAGGACTCGCTCCTTGCCAGCCTAACATGAAAGCTCCCCCGGATAGTTAGACTTTTCGTAGATCTTGTCACAACACATCTAGCCTGTCGCATGGCCTGATTCACGAAAGGGCTGTGATTCTGGGACCCCCTAGAACCTATTTCAATTTTGGTAGTTATTAGTGTTAGTCTCAAAGGACTCGCTCCTTGCCAGCCTAACGTGAAAGCTCCCCCAGATAGTTAGACTTTTCGTAGATCTTGTCACAACACAGCAAGCCTGTCGCGTGACCTGATTCACGGAAGGGCTGTGATTCTGGGTCCCCTTAGAACAAGTTTCGAAATTTGCAATTGTGTAGTGTTAGTCTCCAAGGGCCTGCCTCTTGAGGGCCTAACATGAGAACTCCATGCAAGGTAGACCTTATCGTCATTATCGTCATAATGCAGCTAGCTTGCAGCGGGGCGTTAATACGATAAACATTCGTGACCTTGAGTTTCCTTATACCAATACCATAGAAGCTACCCTGTGAGCGGAATTTATGGGTAAAAGAATTTAGAACTCTCCACTTAAGGCCTACCAGTTAGGAGGTTCCGAATTACTTGTACCTTGGATCCAACATCTTTCCTTCATACTCCAATTCTGGAATTGTTTATGCGTGTGATCCTGAACATTATGAACATTGCATTCATTCATATACCATTTGCATTTGCATTTGCATTGCATATCATCTCCGAACAATCCAACTCACACATGTCTTACTCTCCGTCAGTTAACTGTGTTCGACCAGTCACCAGAAAAAGATGGACCAACTTGAGCAGGAAAACATAAAGCTTAGAGATGAAGTCACTACTTTGAGAAACCATATGTGAATATTCTCGACTACGATGAAGACTATAGTAGACAACCTTGTGCAGGAGAACAATGAACTCCAAGAAGATATTCACAGCTTGAAGATTGGTAAAGGACAACTGATTTCTTTGATCCAAAATATGGTCATTTCTTAGCATTAGTCAAGTTCTACTCGTCAGCGATTTCAGAATCAGCGGAGATCTCCAAACAGTCCTGAAAGAGCAACTCACCCGTTTGACCCAATCCCGATGACTTACAGTCAATTGTGGTCTTATTTTGCTCGGAACTCAATAATGACACCCAGAAAGACCGGAGCCATGAGGTCTCGCCTTCATTGGTTCAATCCAAATACCAATTGTGAATTTCATGGTGGAATACTGTGGCATCTGATTGAAGAGTGCAAAGTCTTCCAGGAAAATGTTCAAGAGATGATCGACTACGGGGTGTTGGCCTTCAATGGAGGAATCCCATCTGTGGATGGAGTGCCTTTGTGCTGATAAAAAAACTCAATAGGGTTTTATCCAAGTCAGTTTGTTACTGGAGCATGGAACAAGTTCCTTTATGCATATGATCATTTTCTGCTCTGAAAATTATCTTCTGAGATGTTTAGTTCATTCGCTGCTTTTTATATGTATCTTTCTTTGTTTATCAATGCATTTGTTTTTGGCATGTAAGAACTTATTTGTTTTGAATGATTAATGCAATGAATATGTTTGTCTTGAAGTAATCCATTTGTATTCACTCATAATTCTTTTTCTACTTTTATAATGCCAACATTATCCCATCTCTTGCCAAGGCAGAGAATTGGAGGGAGGGTGACGAAATTAAAATGCAAATTCTCTAGTGTAATGCTTTAGATTAAAACCCTACTGATGATGTACAGGCATTGTTTCGAATCCCCAAACACTGGAGAAATAAGGAGTTAATCCCTAGTCAACCACTTCGAACCTAGAAGCAGGAGTTTCTTTCAGGTATTTCAAAACCCTTACGCTTAACCTGGGGCAGGGTAGTGTTCAGTTAACCTGGTTACACATTCAAATCATAAGATGAAACATCCCATCAGGGAATCCACTACAATCAATGACTTGACAGTCACAATTTTCAACCTTCCAATGAAAAAAGAGAAAAAAAAGAAAAAGAAAAGAGAATCCTACTAAGTCAAACACCCAAAAGGAGACTTAGGGACCAAATAGAATAAATCGGTCAAAAGAAGTCCTCAAATCCATAAGATTTAGTGACCACCACATTAGAGTAAAAGGGGTCACTGATATCCATAGGGGACAAATAAGATGACTGTCATTTCAAGCGGACCTTGGAGCATCATCTCTACGCTATCAAGACAAATGTATGTGTCAATTTAGTTGAACATAGGATTGGAGAACATCACGGAGATATGGGTGGGCGCCAAATAACTTTGAGCCTTTACCCTTTGTTTCTAAGAACCGTGAACCAAACCACATTACAACCCTCAAAAGTCCTAATTGAAGTAGGGTTTATTTCGAAAGCACACTCGATGAGATAGTGTTTCCTGACTCCTACGAGCTATGCTCAAAATTTTTGTTGGCTTTATAAAAAAATGAATATCATATTCTAGCTAGTGATTCGGTCACAGGCCGTTGTGAAAATCTTTTCAAAAACAATAAAAAAAACTTCGAGACAAACATATGTGTGGCATTAGCAGTCTCAACATTAACATTTTGCTTGTTAGCATTTGCTTGATATCGTTGAAGTCTATGTATGAGTACCAGTGATGAGCTTAATCTCTCGAGATTTGAAACTCTGATGAGTAGTTGAACAACCATTTCAGAGAATGATTATCCCCAGGGGCATGTTGCTTAAAGACTTTGCTAGACATGGGCAAGTTGCTTGAAGACTTTGCTAGACAGGGGCAGTTTACTTGTAGACTTTTCCAGACAGGGGCATGTTGCTTGAAGACTTTGCTAGACATGGACAAGTTGCTTGAAGACTTTGCTAAACAGGGGCAAGTTGTTTCCCAATTTATTACTTACACATTCTGATCATCCCTAAAAAGATAAGTATTGAAGACTTATTTGTGCCAAATACAATCAATCTGGGGCAGTTACGTTGAGATTCGACAAAATCTTGACAAGAGTTTGAAGACACTAGGGCATTTTAAATGTCAAGTCTTCTATAAAATCCTCTTGAGATGAAATCTTCTCACAAACCATTACTTGGGTGCATGACCGCGTGTTTCCCTAAGCAAGACGCTCTTGTGATCTACTTTGCAAGTATCTCTAGATAATGGGTCTTTATGCCAAGTTGTTATGATGTGTCAGGGGCAGGACTCAGTATTTCAGGTGAATTCCTTTTACTACTTGGTGCTTCTTGTGAGATACTAAGTCTAGTATCCCCAATTGAGCCTTGATTCAAGCTTCTCCAGCTGAATGTGATTTTCTCCCCCAACGGAGTACAAATTTACTTCATCCTGAGCAAACATAGTTTGTATGTTTGTTTCCTTCTGATGGACATTGAAGTTAGAAGATTTGCTTGGGTCTATTTCCCGATTGAAGGGTCTTTCTCTCCTCAAAGAGATTTGAGCTCTGTAGCAGGACTTTATTCCATGGATGGCTCTCTACCCTATCTTCAGTGATTGCGTATACTTTGAGGAGATTGGTCGAGTATCCATTTGTTGTGATGTTTATTTCGTCACCAATTTATCTCTTGTGTCTGTTTTATCTGTTTGTCAGGATATACATAACGCATATACATACATGTACATCATCATGACTTAATTCATATTCATGATGCATTCATTGATGCATAGCTCCTTCACCTTAGTCGTGTTTATCCCCAAGTGATGTGTCTCTCTCAAAATAGAGATGTCAGCCATTAGGCAGAAAATGTACATTCTTTCTAAATTCCCCGCTGAGTTTTTACCCTCGTGGAAAATTTTGCTTTGGTTCTCCTTTCCACACTTGGATAAGATAAATCCCAAGTTGAGTTCATTCCTCATAGGTTAGTGTCTTGCTTGACAGTTTCTTTCCAGCTCGTTCCTGGATTGAATTTGGTCTTTGACAATTTTGATAATTGGATTTCCAAATGGAAAGTGCATTTATTTTTCACCTTTGAATACTTTGTCTCCCAGAAGGAATTTATTGAAAGCTTCCATTGAAGACAACTTTGTTTTCCAGCAGTGTTGCCGCAACATTCTCTATGAATACTTACACCTGACAACAAGTGGCAGTCTCTTTATTAGAGAAGCTTGTTCTTATCCCTGGACCTCTAAGCGGAATCAACAAGTGGTTGTCTCCGTATTTAAGAAGCATGTTTCTTATCCATGGATTTCCCAGTAAATCAACAGATGGCATTCTCTTTTCGAGCATTTTGTTCATCCTCAACAAGGTTTTTATTCTATCAAATGGCATCTCCCCTGTTCGGCGGAGAAGTTTGGTACGAATTTATTTTTCCAACAAATGGCTATCTCTTCCAGACAAGGTGAGAAGTTTGTTGTGAATTTTCCAATTTCCGTCAAATGGCATCTCTTCAGACACGTTGAGAAGTTTGATATGAACCTCTTATATTTTTCCAACAAATGGCATCTCATCCAGACAAGGTGAGAAGTTTGTTGTGAAATTTTCCAATTTTCGTCAAATGGCATCTCTCCCAGACAAGTTGAGAAGTTTGAGCGTGAAGTTGTTTCTCCATCATATGGCTGTCTCTTTCAGAAGAAGGGACGTATGGTGAGGGTTCTATCAAATGGCATATCTCCAATACACGTTGAGAAGTTTGGTACGAATCTCCTTTTTTCCAACAAATGGCCATCTCTTCCAGATAAGTTGAGAAGTTTGTTGTGATTTTCCAATTTCCGTCAAATGGCATCTCTTCTAGACAAGTTGAGAAGTTTGATTGTGAAGATTGTTTCTCTATCATATGGCTGTCTCTTTCAGAAGAAGGGAAGTATGGTGAGGGTTCTATCAAATGGCATCTCTCCAATACACGTTGAGAAGTTTGGTACGAATCTCCTTTTTTCCAACAAATGGCTATCTCTTCCAGACAAGTTGAGAAGTTTGTTGTGATTTTCCAATTTCCGTCAAATGGCATCTCTTCCAGACAAGTTGAGAAGTTTGAACATGGAGATTATTTCTCCATCATATGGTTGTCTCTTTCAGAAGAAGGGAAGTATGGTGAAAGTTCTATCAATGGCATCCTCAGTTAAATCTCGGCAGAAGATTTGGCGACAAGTGTATCCTCAGTTAATCCTCGGCAGCAAGAATTTCATAGTATACCTCGGCAGAAGGTATCTCATTCTTAGATTCTCTGGGTAATCTCGGCAGTAGATCTCCAGCAGACTTCAACATAATTTGTTTTTCTTTCCAAGATCTCGGCAATAGATTTTTGGTTCATCTTGATACCTCGGCAGAAGGTATTTCTTTCTTAGATTCTCTGGTAATCTCGGCAGTAGATCTCCATCAGACTTCAACATAATTTGTTTTCTTTCCAAGATCTCGGCAGTAGATTTTTGGTTCATCTTGATACCTCGGCAGAAGGTATTTCTTTCTTAGATTCTCTGGTAATCTCGGCAGTAGATCTCTAGCAGACTTCAACAAAATTTGTTTTTTTTCCAAGATCTCGACAGTAGATTTTTGGTTCATCTTGATACTTCGGCATAAGGTATTTCTTTCTTAGATTCTTTGGTAATCTCGGCAGTAGATCTCCAGCAGACTTCAACAGAATTTGTTTTCTTTCCAAGATCTCGGCAGTAGATTGTAGGATCAAGCGCTTACCACTGCACTAAAAGCAATTGCTGTTAGTGAAGGCGCAACTTTATTTCCTTATAGTATAGAGTCTTTCAAGGGGCTGCGCCTATTAAGCGCCATGGGTTGGGATGTTAAGCCCATCGAATCCCTAAGGGTGACGCTGAATTAATAAATCCAACAATCTCCCCCCCAGTGTCAGCCGGGGGGATTCGAACCCATGACCTGGCTCTGATACCACTTGTAGGATCAAGCGCTTACCACTGCACTAAAAGCAATTGCTGTTAGTGAAGGCGCAACTTTATTTCCTTATAGTATAGAGTCTTTCAAGGGGCTGCGCCTATTAAGCGCCATGGGTTGGGATGTTAAGCCCATCGAATCCCTAAGGGTGACGCTGAATTAATAAATCCAACATAGATTTTTGGTTTATTGTGATGCCTCGGCGGAAGGTATTTCTTTCTTAGATTCTCTGGTAATCTCGGCAGTAGATCTCCAACAGACTTCAACAGAATTTGTTTTCTTTCCAAGATCTCGACAGTAGATTTTTGGTTCATTTTGATACCTCGGCAGAAGGTATTTCTTTCTTAGATTCTCTGGTAATCTCGGCAGTAGATCTCAGGTAGATTTCAGCAGAAGATGTTTTCTTTCCGGAATCTCGGCAGTAGATTTCTGTTTCATTTTGATACTTTGACAGAAGGTATTTCTTTATGAGGTTTTAAATCTCGGCAGTAGATTCCTCAAAGTGGAATTTTGTTCAAAGATTTCGAGTCATCTTAGGACTTGTAGACAGTTGTCGTCTGGCTTCGCTCAAGAGAAAAATTCCTCGCGTGGTTTGTACTCCAGTCATGTGTGTCTAATCCCCAGTGGTGTCTTTTTTTTTGCTTCTTTCCCAATCGCGTCGTAGCCTTTGTCTCTCATTTTACATTGCACATCACTTCATTTCATCTGCATTTTCGGTCAAAATTTTGGGTATTCTGATATTTAATCCTCTTCCACCTTGAATGTCCAAAAAAAACTTTGTTACTCGTACATTCAGGTTCTAGATGATTAAATAAGGACAGCTGTCATACCCTAAATTTTGACCAGAAATTTTCAAATTTTGTTCATCTGACGGAATTTTTGCCAATATGTCAATTATCAGTCATTTTCGCATTTTTAGTCCATTAATCATTAACAATTTCATTTTCTATTCATTTTATCATTTGAAATCATATAATTTACTCTTGTTTTTTTTAGAATTATTTGTTTCGGTTTAAGAATAAAAATTTAGATTAATATTAAATATTTTAGAATTAGTTTTAATTTTTATTTTGGTTCAATTCTAATTTAGATTTTTTTATTTAAGATAATTTAGATTTAAGTTTAATTTCAACACAAACACTCCCCCTCCACACTCACCTTTTCCGCCGCTGCTAAAACCTAAACCACTCTGAAACCCACACCGCGGAAACAACCACCGTGAAACTCAGAAATTCCACAATTCTAACCCACCCTTTACAACACAAACGCCATGACCATCGCAAGCCCAGACCCTTTCACTCCTTCGAAAACCACTTCGAACCACCACAAAAAGCGGAGCCGCCGCACAAACCCTTAAAACCACCTTCGAGAAGCAGAACCGCGAACGCAAAATCGCAAGTGAGTGAGAGCATATCAACAAAATCGCGAGCGGAAGAGGCGGAGTTACCGGCGCCGATTGAGGGAGACAGGCGATTTTGGGACTTTATCGTTTGTGCTTCGTTTGCGAAGGAGAAGAGGATTTTTTCTTCCTTGGTTTCAGTTTTCTTTTTAAGCTTTTATTTTATTTAAAACACTGACTGATACTTTTTTTTGGTCTCTATTTGTTGTTTATTAGGTTCTTAAATCTTTGGGCTCAGCTTCTATTCAAGCCCGTTGATGCATTTGATTTTGTTATTCACAACCACTATTCTGATCCACCCTCCTTATTTATTTTACATCATGTTATTGGGCTAGGCCCAACATTTTGCTCTCAATACCGTTAATTTCACACGAATCACCCCATTCATTGTTTTTTTTTATGATTTTCTTTTATTCTAGTATAGATTAATTAATTGTTAGATTTTTTTTAATTAAATTTTGTTAAAGGTTTAGTGATTATTAGAACTTGGTTTTAATTTTGTTAGTTTCGATATTAGTATAACTTAATTTTTTTTTAGTTCCAATCAATTAATTTGTTTTAATAGGATTCTGTTTAATCTTGGTTTCAGTTTGTGTTTAAGGTGTTGTAGGTGGATGATATTGGCTTTGTGGTTAATTGTTCGATTTATGGATTGTTGACTTGTTAATGATCGTGGGATTCTTAATGCAATTTGTGAAGAATAGTGGATTATTGTCTAGGCTTGAAGATTCGTCCTGATAAATATTTTTGTTGATTTGATTGTTGATTTGCGATATTGAGCACCTGAGTCTTACTAGATTGATCGTGTGAAGTTTCTTCTTGATGCTTATTCTTGAGTTTTTATGTGCGTATTAAAGAGGCAACGGACCTTCTCCGTTAGGTACCTCTAAAATTCAATGTTATCTCTTTTGCGCCTCACTGTAGGCTTGACGCCACATTTGTGTTTGTTTGATTACTCATACCTCACCACCGATTTTAAATCCTAAATCTTTCATACCAAAAATGCAATTTTCGTCAAAGTTTCAAACTAATTAATTTGCGAAAGAACTGAACCCTGGAGTCTAGCACTCCACGAGTTCTTGAGTGAATCACTCCTGGGCTAGCCCCACGCGTTGTGGATTCATCCGCCCTTTCATATTTAAATCACTCAATTCACATAATCATTAAAACAATTCATCGCGCCTACATTTGCACACACGTAAGTCGGTCATTAGGTGATCACCGTCTGCACGACCTAACGCAACATAATTAATTAACGTAAGAACTAAACTCGGGAATATAGCATTCCTTGGGTTTTTGAATTGAATTACTGTTGGGGCTAGCCCCCGATTTGTAATACATTCGCTCTTTCGTTTTCAAAACGTAAATCTTAAGTCGCGTAAATCAAATAACGAGTAACGGAACTCCGGAGTCTAACACTCCGCACGTTCTTGAATTAAATCACTCCTGGGCTAGCCCTACGCGATGTGGTTTATTCATCCTCTCGTTCCTAAAACACGTAAACCTTTAAATAAATTATACGAAGAACTGAACTCAGGAATCTAGCATTCCTCGGGTGCTTGAACTGAATTACTCCTGAGGCTAGCCTTCGAGTTGTAATTCATTCACTCTTTCGTATTCAAAACAATTCAACAACCTTAAAGGATTAAGCATGATTCATCTCCATAGGAAAGATGTTCCTCCTATCCCCACAAACACAAATCAAATCTTACAAACAATTATTCTCAAAGGAAGAATGTGGCATTGCTTGTCGATACTCATATCCAAGTTTAAAGCTTCTTCCAATTTTATTTCTCAAAGAAAGAATGTGGCATTGCTTGTCGATCCTCGTATCCAAGTTTAAAGCTTCTTTCAATTTCTCATTCCTCAAATGTTTGTGGTGGATTAGGCGGGATACCTCCCCTTAAAGATGACGACTTGTCTCTTTCTTTTCAAATACAATTTAAAACTTACCAACCAACACAAGCTATTTTCCATAATTAACAGCGAGTAACTGAACTCCGGAGTCTAGCACTCTGCACGTTCTTGAATGCAATCACTGCTGGGCTAGACCCACGCGTTGTGGTTCATTCGCCCTCTCATTTTAAAATACCTTAACAAAGATCAAACATCTTTTCTCAAAAATGAACATTGTTTAAATCTTTCTATCTTGCAAAACAAGCTAGCGCTTCAGCCTCCTATCACGAGCAGATAAGCCAACACTTAGCAGTAGAAAGCATTTCAAACAATCATTCAATAAAAAAAACACAAACCGTAGTTGCACGAACTACGAAGCTCTGACTTTCCCATTGCACAAGGGAATACGTAGGCACGGGGATTTTAATCCTTCGCGAGCACAATAATAAAAAATTAATTATTTCCACGTCATAATAATAAAAAAACTTAACCTTTATCCATAACAAATAATAATTGAAACATTAAAAGCAATCATTAAAAGAAGACAATAATACAAGTTAATATTTAAGCGCAAATTAGACTAAGAGGTTCCCGTTGAGTACAACGGACGTGAGAGGTGCTTAACACCTTCCCTTTGCGTAACTGACTCCCGAACTTAGATTAGTGATTTCGTTGACCATTTCTTATCTGATTTAGGTTGTGTCTATATCTCCCTTTTCTTTAGTTAGAATAAATAGAATTAGGTGGAGACTCTGTTTTTTTTTAGGATCGTATTTTTCGAGGTACGACACACGGGACGGACAACCTGCCACTCCGTCCCCTGAACCAGATGCCAACGGTGCTCCTCAACCTCGGATCGTGGCTTCCTTCCAGCCCATTCTGATACCAGTCAAAGGAGATGCCACATTCATTTTTATGGCCAATGCGCTTAACCAGACAAACCTCATGCTATTTCAATAGCAAGAGAGAATCATTGCACTAGAGACATAGTGTCGTGCCGAATCTCCTCGGCGGAGACCCCACCGATCATGCAGCCCCTCTCCTCACGGCCGTGGACGCGGACCTCAGCTAGAGAGGACTCAACCGGAATCCACCAAAAAGTGCAGGTGTTCCCCTCCTCGCCGGGGACGACACTCCCCAGAGCCCAAGAAGAACAAAGCCAGATGACGCCCTGAGCAGTCCAACAGCCAGCCGAGGGTGTCTCACCACCGAGTCCAAAGTCCCAGGAATGGGGACTACTCACCCCTGAGGAACGAAGAGGATGACCCTCGTTGTCCATTTTCTTGGACCATTAGTAAGACCCAACTCCCAGCGGAAATGGAGAAGCCCCATAACCTTACGACATACGACGAGACTACTGACCCCCTTTCTGAGTGTCGTGGAAAACAACTTGCACTTGACATTTCCCCCGATGTCATTGTTGTAGTTTAGCATGGCGTTGATGTTATCGATGTGATCACCCTAAAACAGAGGCTATGGTCGAAGTCATCATTCAGGGGAAAACGAAATGTTGCATTCGTACATCGATTGATTCAACCAAGAGGTCGTCGAGGTAAATACGACAGACTACATGAAAAAGTACCTCCTCGAAAAGGGACTCCTCCCCGACAGCGAACTCAATAGGAGAGTTGGGATCGAGCCTCCCCACTCTCTAGTCGAGCTTCTGGACAAAGCTCAAGCGTACATCAGGTACGAAAAAACAAGTCGCCCACAATGTTAGGAGAAATCGCAATCAGGACG
Source organism: Lathyrus aphaca (assembly GCA_963966055.1). Lineage (NCBI taxonomy): Eukaryota > Viridiplantae > Streptophyta > Magnoliopsida > Fabales > Fabaceae > Lathyrus > Lathyrus aphaca. The sequence continues at coordinate 218,429,434 of OZ014520.1, read as the reverse complement.
ACACCAAAAATCTCAAGCATGATGACTATGTTGCTCCTTGCTGCGTTGGGGAGAGGCGAAAAGACCACAAGGCTCGCGAGGTCCGCGAAGGAAGACCGCCAGCTGGGTGCTTCTCTAAATACACGCTCTTGAAAGCTCTCCGAGAGCGTATCCTTTCCGAATGTATCAATTTAGAATTCAAGCAAGGCAGGGTAAGGTTCCCCAAACCAATGACACCCAAGCCCCATACTAACAAATCCAAGTACTTCCGCTTTCACAGAAGGCACAGACATGTGACCGAAGACTGCGTCTAACTGAAGGACACCATCGTAATACTGATCAAAGAGGGCCACCTCAAATTGTACACCAATGGGAGCGAACACCCCCGACACGAGGACCAGGGGGCAAAGAAAAGCCGCGAGGACACTTTGTTCGACGGTTCTCCCTTCCCCATGGCCCTTTGTGTGTCTCGTCCTAAAGACTTCCACTTCCCTAACACACATGCAGAAGGTATCTAGCTGCCCACAACCCCTGGGAAAAATTTCCAACATCCTTAGTTATCTCCGGGAGTGGGATGAACAATGAGAACACCACAATTTCGGTAAAAAGGAAATTCGACGAGCTCCTGTTGACCACACCTGACCAACTAGCAACTTTAACCAAATATCGAGGGAAATCCAACCCTATCTCCTTCTACCTCAAGGAACTTCTTGGAGGATCTCCCAACTCAAGCATCTCGTTGCTGATAAGGGAAAAAATGGCCCGCTTCGACGTCCGTCGCATCCTGGTCGACCAGGGCAGCTCCGTCAACATCATGTATGCCCACCTATTCAAGACCCTCAGGCTCGACAAAACAAACTTGTCCACGTACGTAGGATCTGACCTTCATGGATTCAATGGGGCCACCACGAAGCCATGGGGATATGTAGAACTCCTCATTTTGTTAGGAGAAAACGAGACAACCAGAGAAGTTAAAATCCAGTTCTTCGTGATTGAATGCCCTTCATTGTACAAATGCATTCTTGGCCGACCAATTCTAGTCGAGCTAATCGCAGTGCCCTCGACGGTCCACTTGAAGATGAAATACTACACCAAGTTGGGTCGTGTAGTCACATTGCATAGGGACATAGAAGCAGCCCGAAGATGCTTCGACGCAGCAATCAAAGGACAAACCGTGATCAACGCCTCCAAAGGGAACAAGAAACCCTGGGTCGAAGAGCGATAACCCTCTCCGCCAATCAATTCCATCGACCTCGATAGTCGACTCGGTGAAGACGACACTGAAGACCAGGCCTCCACAAATGGGGAAACTTCATTCCATCCAGTGCGCCCGATCCCCGACGACAATTTCGAGCTCATCCCTCTAGGCGATGACCCCAACAGAAATGTGAAGATTAGCATCGGTCTCCCATCGGCAACAAGAGAAAAACTCGCAACCTGCCTAAGAGAAAACGCAAATATGTTCGCATGGAGCGTCGTCAAGATGCTCAGGCTCGACCCAGTGGTTGCTTGTTGTTATACCCCAAAATTTGCCCTCATATTTTTGAGACAAATTGATTCAAAAGGTCTCTTCACACTTGTCGTACCCCAAATTTTGACCTGCTTCATATGCTTTCTGGTGTCTTTTTATTTCGAATAAATAAAATAACACAATTGGTAGAAAGATGGGTATAAGGGATATAAATGTGAGAGGTTGTGAGTTCAAATTCCACCTTCCGCTCTTTTTAATTTTAATTTTAATTTTTCCTTTACTAATAATTTTTTCTATTTTTATTTTTTTATATAAAAAATCACAAAAATAACATTTTTTATTATTTAATTTTTAATTTTCGTATTTGCATTTAATGCATTTTTAAAAATATGATTTTTTCATTAAAATCATTATTTTATGAAAAAATTCTCAAAAAAAAAAATTATAATAGATACCAAAAACATTTATTTTCTTGTATACTCGTTGTCTATTGGTCAGTTTATGTCATTTTTGTGTTTTTCTAACTAGTCTACTTGGTGACCAAGTAAAAATCAGATATTATTTTATTTTTCAAATATATTTTTTTGTCAATAGGGATTAAGACTGATTTTTTTCCTTTTAAGCTTTTTAACCAAATTTTTTAAATCTATAAATACATGTTGTTTTACACATAAGAGTCTCCTCTCACACACCACAATTATCAACAACATTTTTAGTATTCCACTCTTTCACAAACACATTTTCTCTATCAATGATTTTCAAACCTTTTTCACACATTTTTTACAAAACTAATTTTGACCGATGATTTCAATATGAGGCCTCCATTTTTAAGGTTAGTTTGTTCGTTTTTTCAGTATACTTTCTCACCATTTCAAAATCCAAATTACTCTTTACCCCTCACATTTTCAAAAACTTTCTAAAAACAACTTTGTATACATTTATACGAGAATCATTACAAAGATAGATTTTTTCTAAATACACCACCACTATTTTTCAAACAAAAGTAAAGTGAGCTAAGCAGTTAAGAGCTCATGGATACAAAGGGTGTTAACACTTTCCCTTTGTATAACCTACTCCCCGAACTCAAAATCTAAAACCAAGGTCTTTCCTGTCTTTTCCACCTTTCCTAATTGAATGAAAGAAAAGTCGGTGGTGACTCTTGCTTACCACAACATATCTTATGACAAAAATTAAAAGTCAGTTCTCCCACCGTGTTACGAAACTGGCGACTCTGCTGGGGAGAGTCTATTTAAAGAGGGGTTACCTTAGAGTATTAGTTCACTTTATAATTTGTTTGACTTATATGCTTTACTCTTAAGGGGTTTTTGTCTTGGGGCTACTGTGAGAAAGATCCCGGATCTAGTGTACCTTAGGTAAGTGGCAATAGACCAAGGAAACTGTACGACGTATACTGCTATGGTTGATATCGTAGCTACAATTAGTGTGACATTTTGGTTGGTACTGATGTTCTTCAAGTCAGTTGAGGATAATATCAGGCTACCATGTGATATCATTTACAATAACTACCCTTTAGAACCTTAATTGACCCATCTTGGCTAGTAGAAAGTAGTGAGATAACCGACTTTGGTGCAGTCTAAAGTTGGTTATTGAGATTCTAATCTTGGGATATTTTGGTTGATGAAACAGTTGCCACACTGAAATATAGCCTTTGAGTTGAATTAGTGATATTGAGATTCCTTAGAACTCGATTACTATTGCTAGGACATGTTGAACCAACTAACTTCATTAGGAAGGTACTTACCTATGAACTTTATGTAAGCCTTTTAACCTAAGGCTCTTGTGTGACTTGTTTGTGTTTACCATTTGCTTGCTTTAAACATAAACATAACATTATAATATCATAACATCATAACATCATGACATCATAACATAGAATTTTCACTAACCATTTCAAGGACTAAAGGATTTATCTTTGTTCTTTGTTGCAGGTCATGGCTTCCGCTCGCAGAAACACTATCCGAATCAACTTTGCAAGGATGCCTTCCAAGCTTAAGGAATTAGTCTCAAAAGTTCCTGAGAACTCTCAATTCATCAAAAGGCATGGTTGTCTGCTTGGTTTGTTTACTTCAAGTTTTAATGAAGACATGATGAGTGTTTTGTTCCAATTCTTTGACCATAAACATCATTGTTTCACATTTCCCGATTATCAGTCGGTGCCCATAATGGAACAATTTTCTAAGCTACTTGGTGTACCTATTCTTGATCAAAAACCTTTCACCGGTCTAGAGAAGGAGCCTAAACCTGAAATTATCACATCAACTTTGCATTTAAAGAAGTCAGATATTGTATTGGAAACAAGAAGGGGAGTTAAAGGCCTTCTTGCTAAAGTATTGATAGAGAAAGCTCGGGTGCTCTTAGATGCTATGAGTTACTATGCTTTTGAGGAGGTCTTGGCCCTGTTGATTTATGGTTTGGTGTTGTTCCCTAATCCAGACCAATTCATAGATGTACACGTAATTAAAATATTTCTGACTCATAATCCTGTGTCTACTTTGTTTGGAAATATTTTGCACTCTCTTCACACTCGTACTACGAAGGCGCGAGGGACTCTGATGTGTTGCATACCTCAACTATCAAGGTGGTTTATTTCACACCTTCCTCGATCTGTGATGAAGAATGAACAAGGTTTGAGGTGGTCTAGAAGGATAAGTCACTCTCTCATTCAGATATCCATTGGTGTTCCCGATCTATGGAAAACATCACTATTATTGACCGATGTGGGGAGTTCCCTAATGTGCCACTCCTTGGCATAAGGGGAGGCATTACTTATAATCCTTCTATGGCACTATGTCAATTTGGTTATGCTCGGAGTGATGGTCCTCATGATATGATTATTCAAGGTATTGTGTTCGATTATGACAATGATCCTCAATGTTACCGTCAAAGGTTTATACATGCTTGGGGCATAGTGAATAATATTAATAGCAACACTCTTGAACCAAAATACTCCATCCTTATGGATCCTTACCTCAGATGGGTGTGGTCTCATGCTCAAACTATTATGATGTCATATCCTACTTTTATACCGGTGATCTTTGAGTCTATTGTTGAAGGAGATGTTCCTTACACCATTCTTCATCCAGACATGCCTACTGACCTGGAAGAGCTACAGAAATCTTGGATCCAACTGAAGGAGGAAAGGGATACCTTTGAGGATCAGTTTTATGCTACTGAGGAGAAAGTGTTGGAGCTGACAAGGCGACTTCACGAAGAGCGGAACCTCAATACATATTTCAGCATAAAGAGGAAACGTCAATGGGAGACTTGAGTCTTAAGTCTCAAATGTTTTTATTTTCTTTGTAATTTTTTCTTGTTTTTCCTTCATTGTAAGCCCAAGGGGCAGTTATATTTTGAACTTACTAATAAAAGTTTTGTTTCTATTTTTCTCTAATAAATTTAAATCCAACAAGGTCCTTGAAAACATTTCATATGCATTTACATGCCATACCATTGCATAATAGGTTTTCGTACCAGGTTTCTTATCTTCTAGCTGTTTATTTCAGTTGAGATGGATCTCGATCAGACTGTGAAAGATATCCAAACCCAGAATGCTCAATTTCAAGAAGTGATCCTGAATTTGTCCAAGGGCAAGCAGAGTTGAAAGCCCTCCTCAATAAGGACAAGAAAAAGAATAATCCTGAAGACTGCAAGGATGATCTATTGGAACAACTGCAAGTCGAGATGGCAGAGATGAGAATCCAGATGAATAGTTAGGTGGCTCTTATCCAAAACTTAGCCCAGGGGAAAGAAGAGCTAAGAGTCTTCGTTAATAAAATTCAAGACAACGGAGTCGGGAATCTAACCATCAGTCAACCTCCGATGAAAGAAGCTGACTTGGTTGAAAGGAAGATGGGGATAAGAGAAGGAAAGAGACAGGCTACTACTGATAGTCTTCCAATTAAAGGAAGAAGGTTTTATAGGGTTAATCCGCCTCAACACAAGGAATATAAAATACAATTTACTAAAATCAACACGCCAATGATGCAAACTTTGCAATGCCTGTTAGAGATGAATCTGGTTGCGTTAAGAGAACCTCCTCAGAGACCCATTACTTCCTCTTCTCGCTACGATCCTAATGCAAGGTGTGCATACCATTCCAATAGTCCTGGACATGACACTAATAATTGTTGGGCATTGAAGAATATGATTTAAGACCTGGTTGACAAAGGAGTACTCGAGGTTAAGCCAGAAGACCATATTGAATTCTTCTATCATCCATCAAACATTGAAGCTTCCAGACATCTGGAGTGACATGTTTAGAGGAAGAGGCTTTGAGAACATTTGAGTTCTCATTTGTAATTTCTTTTGTTGGCTTAAACACTTACTATCATGTCAAACTTTTGTGTTCACGTTAATAAATTGCATATGTTTGTTTTGAATTAATCCATTCGTTTCACTATATTTAAACTATGCTTCTTACTTTTCTTTTGTGATATTTAACTCTTGTTAAAGTTGTAAGACTTTAAAGGGAGGATGACAAAGACGATACCATAATTTAATACAGTATGCTTTTGAAAAGACTATGCTGACGATGTGCAGGCATTGTTTCGATACCTAAATAGTGGAGATATAAGGAAGTTAATCCTTAGTCAACCCTTTTGAGCCTATGGAGTAGGAGTTTTCATTCTCATGCAAATTAAAACCCTTGATCATAACCTGGGGAAGGGTAGTTCCTCGATTAACTCAATTATGCCAGTTGTCCTTTTTGTACACAACTAATGATGGTTCCCTGTAATCACTAAGTTTGACAGTCAATATCTAGCAAAATAAAAGCTCACTAAGTCAAGACCTATGAAGGAGACTTAGTAAAAATTGAGACATCCCGCTGACTGTAATCTTGAATGAAATAGTTCAGGAAAAAGGAAGGGATAACAAAGTAAAGAGAAAAAGAGGTCACTACAAATCCTCAACAAAAAGAAAGATGATTGACTTTTCAAATAAACTTCATATTTCTGAACCATCGCAAATGTCAGTGTTACAATTCCAAAACTCCTTTGGAGCCTCAATGCATACGTTAACTGAACATAGGACTGAATAACATCACGAAGGATGGGTTGGGTACAAATAAAATTTGATCCTTTATCCTTTGTTTCTTAAACTGTGAACCATGCCACGTTACAACCCTTTAAAAGTCCTAATTTAAGCATGGTTAGTTCGAAAGCATACTGCTACTGAAAGGTATCCTGACTCCTTTAGGGCTTATTATAAATCTTGAGTTAATATCACAGTTTTTTTAAACATTGTTTTGCTAAAATAATTCTTTTTTAAAACTTCAAGACAGACATAAGCGTTGCATTTTGAATATCATTGTTTGCATATAACTAAGTGTTTGACAGCGGAGAAGCTTACATTATGAACATTCAATGAACCAAAGTCCTCCCGACAGACAAAGATGCTTCCTGGGCCTGGCTCAGTTGGATCAAAGCAATTGTATATAAGGGACATGGTCACTATCTTCCAATCAAGGGGTATGCCATGTTATTATCCAATTCACTCGAGGCAGTCAGGTCAAGATTCAACGATGCTTAATAGCCAGGGGCGGGTCTCCTCATCTGAATTTCCAGAAGTAACATTACCGAGTTCACGATGCCAGGGGCATGTTATTATGGGGCATCTCATTTATTTCTCTTGAGGAAACTACTTTCAATTACTTCCATTCTAGGACAAATCATCCTCAGCTAGGGAACACACTCTCATTTCAAATCTAATCAGATCAAATTCAGTTGCGAGCTCCTTAACCATTACCCGGGGGTACACGATCCACCGCAGTCTGAAAGCACATTCCTCTCATTACACTGCCTTGATACCGGATTTAAGAAAAAAGCCATTGGGGAAATTAATTATTTGTCCCAATAGTATCATATGGTGTCAGTATCATGTCTTTGGATTCGGTCATGATAATTCCTAGAAAATTACCCGGGGAAGTCGAGAATATCAGAAGTTCTAAATCCATTGATTACTTTGAATGAATGTATGCTTTCGAATATGATTTATGTTTACCAAAATGCATAAAATTACAATAATATCATTTACTAAGGACTCTTGGAGGTTGGAATCCCTAGAAGAGCTCATGTCCAACAGATCTTCACAGGCTCGTCCCCACAAAGTAATCTCTACAGAGTTGTTCCAGTAAATCATTTCAAGAAGTCTCTTCCCCAACAGAGATTGTATTTCCAACACTACAAAGCGCCAACAAGATTCTATTCTCCAACATATTCAATTAAGTATGTTATCCCCAGAAGGGTTGACATCTGGTTAGATAGTACATCGGAGGAATGTCCATTTCTTTTATCCTCAGTCAGGGTATTTAGGAACTTAATCCTTCGATAAAAAGCATGACAAATGATCGACTCTTCTCGACTAAGATTTGAAGTAATGTCTTCATCATCCCCAACAATGAGCAGGGATCTCTTTTCCCCAGCTAGAAGTGGTTACATAAAGCTACTAATATGCTCCTAATATATAATTCATCCATACATCTTTTATCGCATATCACAGTATACACATACTAAATACATATAACATTCTCATTTACATTAAGAACGTCATGCAATGATTACATACATCAATGGCCTCGCATAAAACTAACTTTGCCTTTTCAAGATAGTTCATGATCAGATGAACATTGTTGTCTTCTAGAGACAGTTCAGAGACGATCAAGACAAAAATCTAGTTCTGATACTTAGTTCATGATATTTTCTAGAGACAGTTTAGAGACGATCTAGACATAGATCTAGTTCTGATACTTAGTTCAGGATATTTTCCAGAGACAGTTCAGAAACGATCAAGACAAAGATCTAGTTTTGATATTTATTTCAGGATATTTTCCAAAGACAGTTTAGAGACGATCAAGACAAAGATCTAGTTCTGATACTTAGTTCAGGATATTTTCCAGAGACAGTTCAAAGACGATCAAGACAAAGATTTAGTTCTGATACTCATTCTAGAACAACATTCTGATATAGTCAAACATAGACACATTCTGATACTCATATCAACATACACTTAGGATGACATCTATAAACCCATCTCCAATTACCTCGAATGGCATCTTTAAGCTCATTCAAGCAATGTAGTCAACCAACAATTCACTTTGTGCACTCGTGAGTGCAAATTTCTGGGCACTTATATGTTCAATCCTCTTCCACCTTCAGATCGCGATTGACACACATACCAATCTAACTCCTCGTGTCTAAGAAGATTAAACAGGGGCAGCTATTGTACCCCAAAATTTGCCCTCACATATTTGAGACAAATTGATTCAAAAGGTCTCTTCACACTTGTCGTACCCCAAATTTTAACCCGTTTCATATGCTTTCGGGTGCCTTTTTATTTTGAATAAATAAAATAACACAATTGGTAGAAAGATGGGTATAAGGGATATAAATGTGAGAGGTTGTGAGTTCAAATCCCACCTTCTGCTCTTTTTAATTTTATTTTTATTTTTCCTTTACTAATAACTTTTTCTATTTTTCTATTTTTATATAAAAAAATCACAAAAATAACATTTTTTATTATTTAATTTTTAATTTTCGTATTTGCTTTTAATGCATTTTTAAAAATATGATTTTTTCATTAAAATCATTATTTTATGAAATATTTCTCAAAAAAAATAAATAATAGATACCAAAAACATTTCTTTTCTTGTATACTCGTTTTCTATTAGTCAGTTTATGTCATTTTTGTGTCATACTTAGTTTCTAACTGATCTACTTGGTGACCAAGTAAAAATTAGATATTATTTGATTTTTCAAATATTTTTTTATCAATAGGGATTAAGACTGATTTTTTTTTCTTTCATTTTAAGCTTTTTAACCTAATTTTTTAAATCTATAAATACATGTTGTTTTACACATAAGAGTCTCCTCTCTCACACCACAATTTTCAGCAACAATTTCAGTATTCAACTCTTTCACAAACACATTTTCACTATCAACGATTTTCAAACATTTTTCACACATTTTTTACAAAGCTAATTTTGGCCGATGATTTCAATATGAGGCCCACCTTTTTAAGGTTAGTTGTTCGTTTCTTCAACCAGATGATGTCAAATCTCTTATGGTTCTTCTTATAAATCAAATATACTATATTATTTGTTAATGTTCTTATACAGTCTGTTTTTTTGTATATAATTACTTTATTTTTTTCTTTCTCTGTCAATTTCATTAGGACACCTCTTTTATTTTCTTTTTTTTATTGACTTTACTATCCTTTTTTTTTCTTCGTAATAACAAAAACAAAATAAACATTTTTAAATTAAGACAAAATATTTTAATTTAATCTTTTTTTAGAAAATATAAAAATAATAGTATCTTAATTATTATTAAATTATTTCCTTTTGATATTAAAAATTCAATTTCATTTTACTTATTAAAGTTTAATCACTCACATATTATTATCCATTTACTAAGTTTTAGTGATTTATTGAATCAATTATTGATTAAATATTTACTTATTTTTATAGTTGATATACATGCTTAAATTTCACATTACACATCTCATGATTTCAAATCACGTTGTGCTAATCACTTTACCTTATTTTGCGAGGTACAACTCGAGAAGGACTCACCATCTAGACATCACACTGATTTTATTCATTGATACCCTTTTATGCATATTTTTTATTTCTAAATCCCCCCCCCCCCCCAATTTCTTTTTCATGTTCTTCTTCTTAGTAGTTTTTTTCTTTGTAATATTTCTTTTTAATTTTTAAAACATTTTTAATGATAACTTTTAATAATTTTTTAACCAATGAAAAAAATCAAAAAGACTAATTAACTTTTTTTTACAAAAAAAAAGATAATTAGTTGAATGTTTTTTCTTAGAATTAGGACTTAATTATTAATCAAGATTAACTTAATAATTTAGACTTTGATTATTTCTTAATTAAAATTAATTTAGATATAGTTTTTTTAATTAGATATTCTCATAAATTTAAATATTCCCACAATCCAAAAATATCTTTCCATTTTCCAAAAATCTCATTTTTTTCTCCCGATTTTATTTTTCTGTCATTTAAATTCATAGAAAAATGTATATAGGATTCAAAAGCCATGTAATTTATTTTCTCGCATTTTTTCAATTATGTATATGCTTATGGGTTGTAATAGTTAATTAGGACTTTACTTTTTGCATACCCCTCAATTATGTAATTCCCCCAAAGCCTTATAATAGTTTAGAATTTTATATTTCACACTTACTTTTTGCACCTATATAAATTGTTTAGATGTATGCTAATAGGATTGTATGGAAAGAGTAAAAGCAAAACGCTAGATAACCTTAATTCAAGACAAAATAACTAAAAACAACACATTCTTCACAATTGCACCCCTAGGGTATCCTCTCTTGCTGCCTTATAAAATATGGTCAAGTCCCTCGAGCGTAGGGGTGTCTTAGCATATTTTCCTAAATAAAAAATCATCAAGTCCCTTCAATATAAAGATCATAGTCCCTCGATGACCCTTCGAGTTGTCTACGAATAAATGATCTCGTCCCTCGATGATCCTATAGAAAAATGATGATAGTCCCTTTGAATTGCTAAGATACCCTTACATGTTGCCTTCTATGACCATACGATGACCCTACGCTTGTCCCTTAAATCCAAGGATAAGACTACTTACTAACTAATAGTAAGGACATTTTTATCCCTAAGGAAAGAAAAATAACATTAACGACCTTGAGTAGGTAGGAAGCCCTTAACTGCTTACTCACCATTTCAAAAGCAAAATTACTCTTTACCCCTCACATTTTCAAAAACTTTCCAAAAAACACTTTGTATACATTTATACGAGAATCATTACAAAGATGAAAGTTTTCTAAATACACCACCACTAGTTTTCAAACAAAAGTAAAGTGAGCTAAGCAGTTAAGAGCCCATGGATAACCATGGATACAAAGGGTGCTAACGCATTCCCTTTGTATAACCTACTCTCCGAAATCAAAATCTAAAACCAATGTATTTCCTGTTCTTTTCCACCTTTCCTACTTGGATAAAAGAAAAGTCGATGGCGACTCTTTCTTACAACAACATATCTTGCAACAAAAATTAAGAGTCAGTTCTCCCACCGTGTTACACCTTCCATCAGCTAGCCATAGATCCGACCATTAAGGTCGTAGCACAGCGTAGGCGCAAGCAGTCTCCCGAGAAAGAGGAGGCTACCAAGTAGGCTGTAAAAAACCTCTTAGAGGAAAAATTTATTTCTAAAGCCCAGTACATAACCTGGCTCTCTAATGTAGTCCTTGTTAAGAAAAGTAATAGAAAATGGCGAATGTACGTTGATCATATAGATCTTAATAGGGAATGTCCCAAAGATGATTTCCCTTTACCTAACACTGATAAATTGGTAGATAATTCTACAGGTTTCAAACTTTTGTCCTTCATGGATGCATACATCGGGTACAATCAGATCCCCATGTCAGACACAAATAAGCGACACACGACCTTCATGACCACGATGGGCAATTACTAATATGACGTAATGCCCTTCGGGTTGAGGAATGTCAGGGATACATACTAAGGTATGATGAATAAAGTCTTCCGGGGAGAGTTTGGAGACATGCTCGAGGTCTACATGGACTAAATGATTGTGAAATACCATGAGGAGCTCGACCACACCCAGAACCTCAGGAAGGTCTTCGAGCAGGCGAGAAAGTGCCAAATGAGGTTCAACCCCGAGGAAATGAACCTTCGGCGTACGGGCAAGGAAATTCCTCATTTTCTACCTCACTGAACGAGAGATCGAGGCCAACCCCGACAAATGTTGGGCATTTTTGGAATTCCAAACACCAAATTTGAAGAAGTTCATCCAGTTCCTCAACGGGATGCTCGCTTCGCTATCTCGCTTCATCTCCAAATACGCACAACACGTGGTTCCTTTCTTCAAGATACTACTGAAAGAAGATGCCTTCGAATGGACCGGGGAGTGTGAACAAGCATTTCATCACCTTAAAAGGGCACTCTCTAAGTCGCCGGTGCTATCACGACCATATGAAAGGGAGACATTATACCTATATCTATCTGTAGCTACCAAGGCGGTCAGCGCGGCCCTCATCCATGAAATGACCGAGAGACAGAAACCAATCTACTTCACGAGTAAGGCACTGAGCTCCGGTACCAACAAATCGAGAAGGTTTCATTAGCTCTGATAAATGTAACAAGAATATTACAACATTACTTCTTTGCCCATACAATTAAATTCCGAACAGATGAGCCCATAAAATAACTGCTAGGGCGTCCCGATATGGCTAAAGGAATGTTAAAATGGCCCCTGGAACTATCGAAGTTCGACATCCAATACGAAAGCAAAAAAGCCCTGAAGGCGCAAGTCCTGGCCGAATTCATCGCCGAGATAACCAACCAACCAACCCTGACTAGTGGTACCCACAAATGGACAATCTTCGTGGATGAGGCCTTCATCTCGATGGAAAGTGGGGCAAGTATCATCCTAGAAAACAAAGATGACATCTTGATCGAAGTATTATTGGCTCTAGCTTTCCCAACTTCGAACAACCAGGAAGAATACGAGGCATTACAAGAAGGTCTATGACTGGTCGAAGACCTAGGGGCAAAAGAATTAAAAATCTCCACCGATTCTCAGCTCGTCGCATCCCGGTATGAGGAGAGTATCAGGGTAAAAAGGACAACCTCATTGAATACCTAGTCCTCATCAAGGAAAAGTTAGAAAGATTCGACTCTTGGGAAGTCTAACAAGTGCCGCACGAGCACAATACACGAGCAAACATATTGTCTAAACTAGAGAGCATACAAAAGAAGGGTGGAAACAAATCTTTGATTCAGGAGATCCTCTCGTGCACGAGCATCGAGAAACCATATGCGCCAATCGACATGAAAGCCATCGGTGATGCCCACTACTGGATGACCTCGATTTACAACTATCTCACGAGGGAAGAACTACCTGTCGACCCAAAGGAGGCTTCGACGACTAAAAGAAAAGTGTGCTCCTACATTCTCATCGAAGGAAAACTCTACCGACGAGGATTCTCCATTCCACTAATCAAGTGTGTCAACGAAGAAAAGGTCCCCTACATCCTAGGAGAAATCCACTAGGGAATTGACGCCTAACATCTCGGAGGGAAATCCCTAGCACGAAAAGCCCTTCGAGTGTAACACCCCGGTTTATTTATTTAATTATTTAATTTAAATAATTGGAAAAAATTTGTGCGTTGTGAGAATTGTGAAGTTTGGTGGTGTATTGAGTGAAGGAATGATGTTATTTTAATTTATATATGTTTAAATAATTTGCATTATATTGAAATAAATATTGGAATATTAAGTGAAAGAGTAGGTTGGTAATTAGACGAGGGAATAGTGAGGGGAAGATGGATATTCCATGTTAGAGGTCAAAGGCTTATGTTGGGAATTTGGAAAAGTGGAAGTCATTTCTCGTAGAAATTGGTCGTGGAAATTCTGAGAAGAGCATGAAGGAGAGAGAAGAGGAGAAGGGCTAGGGCAAGGCTGGATGCAAAGATTTCATGAGAAAGAAAGAGACTTTTCATCGAATTAAGGTAAGGGTGGGATCTCTTTCATCCTTTAAAGGTATTATGATATGAATGTTAGGTTAGATGTCCTTAGGTATGTTAGTGGGATTGGGTGATTGAAAAATTGATGAATGTAGTATGAAAGTGAGGAATTCATGATGCATGAATTGTATGTTTATGTTGGTAGCGTTAGATTTGAATTTGCTGGTGAAAAATAAGGATTGTGACTGGTTTATATGCTGTTTTTGGATGAGAATCGCAAGGGAGAAGTGCAGAAATTGTAGGATTTTTCTGCCGAAATCGCTTTGGTCGCTTAGCAAGGGATTGCTTGCTTAGCAAATAGTTGGAAATTTTCGACTCTTAAAGTCAGTAGCTTGCGCGTTTATTGATCAAGTGGGGCGCTTAGCGAAACCTAGAAGGGGGAGAATGTGTTTTTAATTCATTAAAATTCATACAAAAATATGTTTTATGTTTTAGGATGGTTGGTGTGTTGATGAGGCAGTGGGAGCAAGTTTAGAGAGGGTGTATGTGTACTTTGACTATGTTGAATGTTGTTATGTGAAACATTTAAATGCATGATATATGTTTAGTTGTGTATGTGTTGTTGACTAAAAATTGTTAGTATGAGAAAGAATATGCATGAAATGTTGTTATTGTTGCATATTGTCGTCGTTGTTGGTGAGGTGATTGTGTTCAATCACGGTGTAGGGTGTGATCATGAAATAGGGGTCACATTGGACCATGGAATAGGGGTCGATGGTGTGATCATTAAAAAGGGGTTGCACTGGACCATGGAAAAGGGGTCGAGAGTTCCAATGAGAACTGGATCATGAAATAGGGATCGATTCTTGGTACCATTTACATTGAGTCTATGGTTGAGTCTCATTTGCAAGCATTGTTGTTCATTTGTATGATGCGGATGTATATATTTTTTATTTGTTTGTTGTAGATGTGTAGCTGGGTTGTGATTCTTGTCGTGACTAATATATTATTGTTGTACTTATGTGATATATGCCTTACATTTATATCATTTTTTCTCTTTTAATTGATTTATGAATCTCACCCCTTTTGTTTGAATGTTACCCATATGTTGGTAAAATGCAGATACTCAGGAGTAGTCGTGGTCGTGGTTATGGCATTCACTCTGATACGTAATATGGGATTCGGGAACGTCATTTGTTGCATTAGTTCTTTTATTATATTATGGAACATGTTGATGTTGTTCTAGAAGTTTTCAAACTATTTTCTATTTTAATGATATCGCTATAGTTTGGTTGTTCCGCTGCTTAATTTGAATAATTTTCCGTTTCATGTTATGTATCAAATTTTAAGAGCATGTTTTGAAAGGTTGAAAGTAGCATCTTAAATTAAGAAGAAAATTTTACTCTGATTTGTTGTATTTTATTTTTTAAAAATAATGGGGAAAATTCAGGGTGTTATAATTGGTCTCAGAGCAGGACGGTCCGTCCGACCAAGTCGTCGAGTTCAACCATGTTCATATCAATTGTTAAAATAAGAATGTTTGATTCCTTGCTCTTGAAGAAGAGAAGGAAAAGGGTTACTTATCTGCTAAAGAGTTGAAGGAGCTTTTGGATGAAGAAGCTCAAGTGTTGGCATTATTTAAATCCTTGGTGGTTGAGAACAATTTTGTAGTAAATGAGTTGCAAGTGGTGGATAGTTTCCAGAAGTATCCCGAAAGTTATTGTTAATGTACCTCCGGAACGGGAAGTAGAGTTTAGCATTAATCTTGTACCTGGTACTAGACCTATTTCTATGACTCTGTATCGCATGTCGGCGTCAGAGCTATCGGGGTTGAAGAAATAGTTGGAAGAGTTATTAGAGAAGAAGTTCGTGAGACCAAGTGTGTCACCTCGGGGAGCTCTGGTGTTGCTACTAAAGAAGAGAGATGGAAGTATGAGATTGTGCATTGATTACAAATAGTTGAATAAAGTGAGGATCAAGAACAAGTATCCACTTCGGAGAATAGATGACTTCATGGATCAGTTGGTGAGTGTACGGGTGTTTAGCAAGATCGACTTACGATTGGGTTATCATCAGATACGTGTAAAGGAAGAGGATATTCAGAAGACAGATTTCAGGACTCGGTATGGACATTATGAATATGTGGTTATGCCGTTTGGAATTACGAATGCACCTGGAGTATTTATGGAGTATATGAATTGGATTTTCTATGGGTACTTGGATCAATTTGTGGTTTTTTTCATAGATGATATTTTGATTTACTCTAAGTCAGAAGAAGAACATATGGAACATCAACGAATTATATTACAATTGTTGAAGGATAAGAAGCTTTATGCGAAGTTGTCTAAGTGTGAGTTCTGGTTAGAAGAGGTGAGTTTTCTTGGACATTTTATTTTGAGTAATGGTATTGCAGTGGATCAGTCTAAGGTAGATGCAGTTCTACAATGGGAAGCTCCAAAGTCGGTAACCGAGATCAGAAGCTTTTTGGGATTAGTTGGCTATTATCGAAGATTCATTGAGGTCACGAAGTTAGCTCTTCCGTTGACCTAGTTAACCTATAAAAGTAAGGCGTTTGTGTGGGATATTTATTGTGAGCGAAGTTTCGTTGAGCTAAAGAAGCGATTGAATACAACTCTAGTTTTGATTTTTCCTAAACTGGATGAGCCGTTTGTGGTGTATTGTGATGCTTCTCCGGTAGGTTTAGGAGGATTATTGATGCAAAATAACTAAGTGGTGGCTTACGCTTCATGTCAGTTGAGGATTCATGAGAGGAATTACCCTATCCACGATTTGGAGTTGGCAGCAGTAGTGTTTGTACTAAAGATCTAGAAACATTATCTTTATGGTTCTTGATTCGAAGTCTTTAGTGATCATAAGAGCTTGAGGTATCTGTTTGACCAAAAGGAACTGGATATGAGGTAGAGACGTTGGTTGGAATTTTGAAGGATTGTGATTTCGGCTTGAATTATCACCCCAGTAAAGCTAATGTCGTAGCAGATGCTGTGAATCGAGAAACAATTCATATTTCGGCTATGATGATGAGAGAGTTGGAGTTGATTGAGCAATTCAGAGACATGCGTTTGGTCTGTGAGAAGACATTGTATAGTGTGAAATTTGGAATGTTGAAATTAATAATGACTTTCTCGCTAATATCAGAGAGAGCTAGAAGTCAGACGTGAAGTTGGTAGACTTGATGGTTAGAGATGAACACACGGAAAATGGTGATTTTGTATGGATGATCAAGGTGTTTTGAGATTTCGTGAGGGGATTTGTATTCCTGAAGATCCAGAACTGGAAAGAATGATTCTTGAAGAAGGTCACAGAAGTAGTTTGAGTGTGCACTCTGGAGATACAAAGATGTATCAGGATTTGAAAAGATATTTTGGTGGCCTGGATTGAAAAGTGATGTATTTCACTCTGTGTATGCTTGTTTGACTTTTCAGAAGTCGAAGGTAGAACATCAGAAACCTATTGATTTGATGCAACTGTTGGATATTCCAGAGTGGAAATGGGATAGTATCTCTATGGATTTTGTTATAGGATTACTTAATACTCTGAGAGGGAATGATGCGATTTAGGTAATTATTGATCGACTAACGAAGTCGACGCATTTTATCCCGATTGGTATTAGCTTTTCATTGCAGAGGTTGAACGAGATTCATATTTGTGCGATCGTAAATTTGCATGGGATTCCTGTCGCTCCCACCAAATGACAACCCGGGTCAGAAGGGGTACAGACGCGAACGGTCGGCGAAAAGAGGAAGTGAGAACACACAGGGGTGAATTCACAAGAAAAGAAAAGAGTCGCCAGCTAGGCATTTTTATCCCGGGGGAAAGGTAATGCTGCATAGACCTAGGAAAAGACACGGATAAGACGGTTGCGAACCAGAGAGACTGAGAAAGGGGGTTGGTTACAACCTGGGAAGGTATTAGCACCCAGATTGTCCACCATACTCGACGGGATCCACGCTTAAAAAATTTGTGTTTTAAAGGGGTAGTGTCAGTGCAATTTGTGTATCAAAGCTGGAAAGAATGCAAGTGTCAGTGTAAGAGAAATGTGAAGTGTATAAGAGAAGTGTCAGTGTAAGAACAAGAGTAAAATGCTCAAGACTATGAGGCTTAGAGAATGATGTTAGAAGGAGGGGGAATATACAGAGACTTTTGTTCGATAACTGTTAAGTTATGCCTACGTATCCTCTCGTGCAATGACGAAGTCAGAACACCGTAGTTCGACCCAAAGAGACTGAAAGATGAATTGACTTGTGAACTGCTTACTTGTCAATGCTCAAGTGTATGACCTGCCTGGCTCAGGTGCAAACTGTCTTGCATTAGACAGAAGAAGCAAGTTCTCGTTTGTGAGTGAAGATGATGAGAAAAGAATCCCGAAGGAGACGATTATTGTTTGTTTTTGTGTTTTCAATCTTTTATTGCTTTTGAAAGTTTGTCATAAGTTAATGAGCTTAAGCCTAAACCAATGGGTTAGCAAACTCATCACATCTTCCCTCTGATTAGGGGTAATGAGAATACCTTAAGTGTGAAGTCAGCATCTCACACTTAATCACCATGGTGTAGGATTAAGATCATTAACCTACTTGTGATTATTTAGATATTTTTGGTGTTTTTGTTTAGTGTTAAGTAATGAGATTAAGCTATAACCAGGGATTAAACAGACTCATTACACCATCCTAATAGAAGGATAATAGATGAGAATGTTTAAACTGAGGAAGACTCCTCAACTTAATCCATGATTAGGGATTAACCTCATGACAAAACAAAGCCATTATTAGATGGATTTTAGTTAATGATAAGATGAAGAAGTGAGTTTTATGGTTTGTAAGACAACTTGAGTGGGACTTGTCCATTAACACTAGGGTTAGTCCTTCTTAACCAAATAAGGAAGAAATAGAACCCTAACGCAAGGCCCAAGTTACAAGCTTGATGTCTTGATGATTATTAAGTGAATTGATTAAAGGGGTTAAACACATTAAGGGTTTAACACTTAGGATTAAAGTTATACACTCCATCCTAATAGAAGGATGCAGGCATAAGCTTAATCACAAAGCCTTAAAGCCTTTAGGGTTTAGTCCCTGATTATGAGATTAGAAGAGAAGACTCAAAAGAGACACAAAGGTGAAAGCTAAGTGGGGGACTAATCAAACCCTAATTATTATCATGCTTGGTCATTCCTAGGGTTTGTGAGGCTTAAGAGAGAAGGAATCTTCAAAGGCCACCAAGGAGGAACAAGATGAAAGGAGAAGAAGAAAGGAGAAGCAAAACAACTTGCTTCATTCAAGAAGTCAAGTTGCTTGAAGAAAGAAGGTGAGATGAACAAGAATGAGCAAGCTCAATCCAAAGCACAATATAAAATGCAGCAATGATGTATGAAAGAGATGAAAAGAGATTGTGAGAAGTGAAGGCAAATCCACTTCTCAAAACAGCTTACCACCTGAAAAGTTAGCAAAAGAAATGCAATGCAATGCAAAATGAGATGAAATGTGATGATGCAAACCAAAACCAGAAGCATGAGTATGATGTTAATGATACTAAGAGATGATGCAAACATGAGGCAAGGCATTAGAATGATTATACAAACATATGGATGCAAGAGAAGCATGCTTTGGACCATGAATGTTCATGAAAAGTTATGAAATGCAAAAGACATACAACATGGCAAATGAAAGATGAAATGATCAAACATGGTTCTAATATGTCTTAAGATGTATTATGAATCAAATGAATGCATAAAATGTCATGGCAAGTCATGGTATGCAAGCAAATGTAAGATGAATGCAAGAGGAAGCCCAAATTAGGGTTTATGAACAAAGCACAAATCAAAAATCAAAACCAGAAGCAAACACTAAGATAAAAATTTGAAAATGCACTCAAAGGAACCCTAACCCTATACAAACTCACTGCCCAAAGGAGAGGATCCAATTCTTAACCTAGTGAGGGTTATGAATTTCTTATGATTTCTAGGGTTTTAAGGCACCTTGTCAAGAAAAATGTCAAACAAATAGGAAATGCAAGATCAATTCATGCCAATTTAATCCTCTAAACTACATGCTATACAAGATGCAATGCAAGAAGAATCAAGGTCCAACTCTTAAAGGCTAGACAGAAATGAATTTTTGAAGATTGGATCAAAATAATGCCTTGAAATGAAATTAATTCCATGGAAAATTGTCAAAAGACATCAAGATCAAAAAGAAATTTGGTTTGAGAGTTGGACAATGTTTCAAAATGATTTTAAATGTTTTATGAATTTTTTTGTGATTTTTAAATACCTAAAAGTATTTTTAATGAATTAATTCCCATTAATCAATTAAAAATAAACTTTTAAATGATTTAAAAATATTTTTTTGAATGCAAAAATAAAAATAAAAATTTTTTTGGTTTCTGAAAATTAATAAAAGCTTGAATAAAAATTTTCAGAATTTTTGAAAATGTTTTACTATTTTTTATAAAATGTAGAAAACAAATGAAATAAAAAATGAAATAAAATGGATTTAATGAGAAGTAAGCAGGATCAAGGGCCAGCATTCAAAATGGATGCGCGGGAGTTGACTGCGCGCGTCATCCAGTGGCTGAGATTCAAACTTGACTAAGGCTGATTAATTAAATTAATTAAGTGGGATTAGGGCTAAGTGACAAATCTGGACCACACACGCGCGCGGGAGATTGACTTGGTCAACCAGATCAACTCTCCTCATTCAAACTTCATTTAATTACAGAATTAGGGCTAATGACTTTCAGACGACCGGAACAGTGGTTCCGGTCGTCTTCTCCGACGAGCCAAATCTCTAACTCTCTCTAAACTCCATGAAAATGAAATCTAATTGCCCAGAATCCATCCCCATTCAACACTGAATCAAAACCCCCAAACAAAAATCATTTTTCATTCATCAATCATGCAAATCGAAGCAAAACATATTTAGGGCAGAAAGTTTCAGAGCAATCATACATCCTGGTTTCTCAACCATTTTCAAAAATAATCATATCCCCATGATCAGGGGAGCACATGGAATCGTTTAAGAACTTAAAATGGAGTTTCTGGAAAAAAGTTTGAGATGGCTACCTGAGATGGATTCTCCTGGTCCTGAGCTTTCTGGCCTTTCCTTTGCTGCAAGTCCACTCCTTTGAATCCTCTGATGATGAAATGAAGCTTAGAAAGCTTTGAGGATGGCTGGTTTGTGAGATGGCAGAAGTTCTGTTCAAGGAGGGGTGGTGATCGTGTTTTTGTTTCAGTGACTTTCAGGCTGTTTTAGTGGTTGGTTTGTGATCAGTAGAACCTCTTAAGATCAATGGTGAAGTTTGTTTATGTGTTTGAAGGCTGTGCTGAGTGTTTCAAATGGCTTTGCAAGTTGGAGCAAAAATGACAACTATGGCTTGGAGTGTGTTTCAGCATGAAGTGTGTGGTGTGTTATGCTGGCTTTGGTCCATGTATCAAAAGGTGATAGGTCAGAGAGTTGTTGGTGGCCTATGGTGATTGGTATGGGTCTTTGGCCAAAATGTCAACTTGATTTGTACTTGAGGTATGGGCAATGGTACAACTTGCTTTTTGGCTTGCTTTGGCTCAGCTTGAATCAAGGGAAGCTATGGAACAGGTCTAGAGGCAATGCAGCAAGTGGTTTGTAGTTTGTGATAGGTTTTGCAAGTTTCACAAAGTTTGGTTCCTTTGGGATTTCTTGAGGTTCAAGGCATGAAATGAGATGATTCTTTGGCCCATTATGAATTTTAGAGGTCATGTGATCATGTTGTGAAGAATTTGTACACATTTGAGGCCTTTAGAACACTTGATCATAGCATTTTGCAAAATGCCTCTTTGGTAGAAAACTTCAAATTTTGTGATTTTGGCCAACTTTGGCAAGCCATAACTTTTGATCCAAAATGAATTAGGTCAAGTTCTTGTACTTTTTGAAAAGGGAATGATCCATTCTACAACTTTCATGACCAAAGTTTTTTCATTTGAAGCATTTTTGAATCAAAAAGTAAGGGTTGAAAAAGTTTCCCAAAATGGCAATTTTCAATATAAGTCAACTTTCCCAAAAAGTCAACTTTGCAAAAGGCTTGAAATTATTCAATTTTGTGAACTTACAACATCTTCTATGATCAAATAAAGATCATACATAATCAAAATGATGAAGAACACCCTTTGGTTGGGTCATTGTGGGCCTCAGATACCCTGATTTTGCACTGACTTGCTCAAAAAGTCAACTCTTGATCAGATGACTTCCCCCTTGAATTTCTTCATGAATATTGATATGCATGATCCCTATACCATATAGAGGCTAATAGAAACAAGAATGACCAAAAAATTTGGAGTTATGGCCCTTGAAACCAAAACCCTAATTCTAGGTCATCTGTGCAGTTAAACCTGGCTCTGCTTCCATGCCATTCTCAGTTCTTGTGATTCTTTGGTATTATTGACTTTGAGAGGATATAATATGATGCTTGAACATACATGGACCCCTTTGAAGTGATTGATGACCTTTGGAGTGTCTTAAGTGGCTCTTGGATTGCTCAGGTCACAAACCCTAGATGCAAATGACTTAGAAACAAAGCAGTGAATCAAAAATGCAATATGGAATGATATGATTGAACTTATGCACATGAAATGATCACAAGCCATGGTGTGAATGGGTGAGGGAAAATTTGGGGTGTTTACAGCTGCCCCTATTCAAACATGAGTTAGCTGTGCAGGATGTAAGCAACGGCTTAACAGGCAAACAAGATAACTTGTGGTTGAATACCAAAGACAGTCCAAAACTTGCACTCACAGAATGAAGAAGAAAAGGGATATAGATTGTAAAATAAAGTATATTGTAAAGTGTGGGCGACGGAGGACGACCGTCGAGCAGGGGACGACTGCTGGGGAAAGAGCAATGACGGGGACGACCGACATGCTGGGGAAAATGCGGGAAATAAAGCAATGACGGGGACGACCGACATGCTGGGGATATGAGAGATTATGATGGGGACGGCCATCAAGTAAAGCTGTAAGATTCTCTGGGGATTAGTAAGAATGATGGGGACGGCCATCAGGTTCATAAAGTAATGTAAACAACGATGGGGACGACCATCGGGCTAAAACTGATGAAGGACGATCACCAGGAAAAGGAAAAGGGACCACGACGGGGACGACCATCGGGTTAAAGAATAAATGAAATAATGATGAGGGACGGTCATCAAAGGTGAAGGACGATCACCTAGCAGGGGACGGCTGCTTTGTTGGGGATAAGATGAGGGACGGTCATCTAAGGTGAAGGACGATCACCTGGCAGGGTACGGCTGCCGAAAATATCGCGACATAGGACGAATGCCGGATAAAAGGTCGACGATGGGGACGGCCATCGGACGAGCATGATGAAGGACGATCATCAAGAGGTGAAGGACGATCACCTAGCAGGGGACGGCTGCTCTCAAGGTTTATCATGACATAGGACGAATGTCAGATAGAAAAAGGTCAACGATGGGGACGGCCATCGGACGAGCATGATGAAGGACGATCATCAAGAGGTGAAGGACGATCACCTAGCAGGGGACGGCTGCTCTCAATGTTTATCATGACATAGGACGAATGCCGGATAAAAGGTCAACGATGGGGACAGCCATCGGACGAGCATGATGAAGGACGATCATCAAGAGGTGAAGGACGATCACCTAGCAGGGGACGGCTGCTCTCAATGTTTATCATGACATAGGACGAATGTCAAATAGAAAAAAGGTAGCTTCGCGGGCGACCTATTGGGGAATAGTAAACATGGACGAGTGTTTACATCCAAGAAATAAAAGGTATAAGCATTTGGATGTTTGTGTATAGATTAAAGATGCGGACGAGCATCCCTAAGACCGTGATACGGACGAGTCTCAGTAGAAACAAACGCTGACACGTGTTCAGAGATGATGATATGGACGAACATCAACTGGTTAACAAAGAACACGGGCGAGTGTTGATTCTGAGGGGACTCTTATGGGGAATAATAGACACAGACGAGTGTCTATATTCAAGAAGACATGAGTGTTTGACACGTGTATGGATTAAAGATGCGGACGAGCATCCTTAAGACCATGATACGGACGAGTATCGGGTAGAAACAAACGCTTGACGCATGTTCTGAGATGATGATACGGACGAACATCAACTGGTTAACAAAGAACACGGACGAGTGATGAATCTGAGGATGTATAAGTGGTGTATGCAAGATACGGACGAGTATCTGTACGAGTAAAACAGGAGTAACAAGTATGAGTGGTGTTCATGATTGTTCAACTTGCTGGGGAGAGTGACACGGACGAGTGTCAGAAGAGGAAAGTGTAATATAAACAAGTATATGCTTTACAAAGATGTCAGGTATTTATGTTGGGTAAGGTGACATGGACGGGTGTCAGGGAATTTGTATGGATATATCTATGAGTGCAAAGGGGACGCCTCGGCTTTCTGCTGGGGGTATGACACGGACGAGTGCCAAAAGGAGAGTATATTTGTATTTGTGAGTGTAAGGCCGATGTCTTAGCTTCCTGCTGGGGATATGACACGGACGGGTGTCAGGAAGCATCTGTATCCTTAGGGAAGGTGCCTTGGCTCTCTGGTAGGGAGTTTCGGGGAGTTTGCTGTATACTGTTGATGGATTGTCAATATTCATAAGTGTTTGATTCAGATCATGGCTTATGATTATGCAATATGTTTGATTTTTGTCGTAATTCTCCGTATTAGACGGAATGCTACGCTTTGTGGGAGAGAATATGATGCGAATGCTATGATTATGCAAAGATACCGATCCGGGATTCGGATCCCGATGCTACGAAGACCTCTGGTTGATCTTCTTGAAATGGACATCCCAGCTGGGGATGAGATCGTTGGTAGATCTGTCTTGGGACTCTGCTTGGTGATATAGGCTACTGATAAACCTATCCTTGATGATGAGGGCCCCAGCTGGGGCTTGTAGAAGCTTCCTTCACTCTGTTGTGAGTTCTTCGGGCATTACTCTTCTGGATGGAGGCTGAAGCTCTGTGGGGGAGATGGTTCCCTGGCTGCTGTGGAGGAAGTAAATGGCAACTTGGCTGGGGAGAAAGCACCTACGGTGCTAAGACTGAGTGGATAATGATTTGCCAGCCGGCCGGGATGATGCTTTCGGGTCCCATGCTGTGCTTTGAGTACCTGCAATCCTGAAAAGACGGAGAAATGCACAAGTAATCCCGAGGCATCCCTTACCGGATTCCATCATAGGAGTTTAGACACTCCCGTGAGTAAGTATATTTCCTGCAAGCACGTATTTTTTAGAAGAAGAGCATCTGCATTTATGCAATCAGTATCTTAAGGACATCGGACATTTTGCAAATGAAAATAAAATGTACGAGACCAAACATGACTAAAAATCTGATTTTATTGATTCATGTGCCCTGAATCGGCAAGATACAGTTAAAGAAACAAATCCCCTAAAATGAGGAGATTGTTACAAATTGAGAAACAAAAGGTGTTGGCAATGTTGATGACGCTTCAAGGAGCTTCCCTTTGCTATGACTCGTATGACTTTTGACATTCTTCTCGTCTTGCTTTATGGAGAAGGCTGATTCTGAAAGAAGCTTGATCCTTTCGAATCTCACCAAGTTGTAAGTGATACAGACTAATTTAGAATGCAGTTGTTCGCTTATTCCCTTATTTTGCATGGATCGCCCTTTCGGGTTTTCAATCCATCGGGATACCCGTTTTTTGCCTGAGTTGTCCAATGCGGCTTTTCAACTCAGCGGGTGTACATTTTTTTGTTTATTTTCCCTTATTTTTGCCCGAGTCTTTTATTCTGTTTTTGACTCGCCGGGATGCCCTATTTTTGCCTGGACTTACATTCTGTTTTTATATCCAGCGGGTCATTTTTATGCGAAGTATTTTTTAACTGCATCTGAATTCACAGGGGACGGGAAGTCTTCACCATCCATGGTGCCGAGCATCAGTGCTCCACCAGAGAAAACTTTCTTTACTACAAATGGTCCTTCATAGTTCGGAGTCCATTTTCCCCTGTGGTTTGTATGAGGAGGGAGGAGTCTTTTCAGCACAAGATCTCCTACTTGGTATTCTCGGAGCCTGACTTTCTGATCGAAGGCTTTCTTCATTCTTTTCTGGTACAGTTGCCCATGACAGATTGCAGCCAATCTTTTCTCTTCAATCAGACTCAGTTGTTCGTATCGGGATCGGACCCACTCTTCTTCGTTCAGCTTAACATCCATCAGTACCCGTAGGGAGGGTAATTCAACTTCAACTGGTAGGACTGCTTCCATACCATACACAAGCTGATACGGTGTTGCCCCAGTGGATGTCCTGATTGACGTACGGTACCCATGCAAGGCAAATGGTAGCATTTCATGCCAGTCTTTGTAAGTGACTACCATCTTCTGCACAATCTTCTTGATATTCTTATTAGCTGCCTCAACAGCGCCATTCATCTTTGGCCTGTAAGGAGAAGAATTGTGGTGTTGGATCTTGAAGTCCCGGCATAACTCTGCCATCATTTTGTTGTTTAAGTTGGAACCATTATCAGTAATGATTCGCTCGGGAACTCCATACCGACAGATGATGTCTCTCTTCAGAAATCGGGCTACCACTTGCCTTGTAACATTTGCATAGGAAGCTGCTTCAACCCACTTGGTAAAATAGTCAATAGCAACCAGGATGAATCTGTGGCCATTTGAAGCAGTCGGTTCAATCTTGCCAATCATATCAATTCCCCACATGGCAAAGGGCCAGGGTGAAGACATCACATTCAAAGGATTCGGAGGCACATGCACCTTGTCCGCATAAATCTGGCATTTATGGCATTTTCTGGCATAGGCACAACAGTCGACATCCATCGTGATCCAGTAATAACCTGATCTTAGCAACTTTTTAGCCATGGCATGCCCTCCTGCATGGGTACCAAATGATCCTTCGTGCACCTCGTGCATTAACAAATCTGCTTCTGTCCTATCAACGCATCTGAGGAGTACCATATCAAAGTTTCTCTTATACAGGGAACCATCAGCATTCAGGAAGAAACTACCAGCAAGCCTTCTTAATGTCTTCTTATCATTGGAAGATGCCCCAGGTGGGTATGTTTGATCTTCCAAGAAGCATTTAATGTCGTGGAACCAAGGCTTATCATTTTTAACAACATCTGCTGAGAATACATATGCTGGTCTGTCAAGTCTGGATACTGAAATCCGAGGTACAAAGTTGGCCGCTTGAACTTTGATCATGGATGAAATGGTGGCAAGAGCATCAGCAAATTGATTCTCGTCCCGAGGGATATACTCAAGTTTGACTGTTGTGAAGAAAGTCAATAACCTCCTTGTATAATCCATGTAAGGTATCATATGATCCTGGTGTGTGTACCATTTGCCATTGGTTTGATTGATTACCAGAGCTGAATCCCCGAACACAGTCAAAGTCTTGATCCTGAGGTAAATGGCTTCCTCAAGACCCATAATGCAAGCTTCGTATTCAGCTTCGTTGTTAGTGCAGTTGAAGGTGAGCTTTGCCGAGAAAGGCATGTGAACCCCTTTAGGTGTAATGAGCACTGCACCAACACCACGGCCATTCATATTAACAGCCCCGTCAAACATCATAGTCCATTCTTCCTCTGGGTCGGGCCCTTCAGTGTGAACAGGCTCTTCATGATCTTTTGCTTTTATGAACATGATGTCTTCATCAGGGAAGTCAAATCTCATAGGCTGGTAATCATCAATGGGTTGCTCAGCAAGATAATCAGACAATACACTGCCCTTGATGGCTTTCTGAGACGTGTACTGGATGTCATATTCTGTGAGGATCATTTGCCATCTTGCAACCCGTCTGGTAAGCGTTGGCTTCTCAAAAATATACTTGACTGGGTCCATCTTTGAGATCAATAAGGTAGTGTGGGTCAACATATACTGTCTCAGTCGGCGAGCAGCTCACGCTAAAGCACAACAAGTTTTCTCGAGCAGTGAATAACGCTGTTCACAGTCGGTAAACTTTTTGCTTAGGTAGTATATTGCATACTCTTTTCGACCAGACTCGTCATGCTGGCCCAGCACACACCCCATTGACTCTTCTAATACTGTCAAGTACATTATTAGAGGTCTTCCTTCAACTGGAGGCATAAGGATTGGAGGCTCTTGTAAGTACTCCTTGATCTTGTCAAAATCCTTTTGGCAGTCTTCGTTCCACCTGACCGTTTGTTCTTTTCTTAGCAGTTTGAACAAGGGTTCACAGGTTGTTGTAAGGTGAGATATGAACCGTGAAATGTAGTTCAATCGACCTAAGAACCCTTGAACTTCTTTTTCTGACTTCGGTGCAGGCATTTCTTGAATAGCTTTGACTTTATCAGGGTCATCTTCAATCCCTTTCTCACTTACAATAAATCCCAGCAGCTTACCGGATCGCACCCCGAATGTGCATTTGTTGGGGTTTAACTTTAGCTAGTACTTCCTCAGACGCTTGAATAGCTTCATCAGATTTACCAGGTGGTCTTCTTCGGTGAGGGACATGGCAATCATGTCATCCACATAACATTCGATTTCTTTATGGATCATATCGTGGAATAATGTCACCATAGCCCGTTGATATGTTGCACCAGCATTCTTTAGTCCGAATGGCATCACCTTATAACAGAACGTGCCCCAGGGTGTGATGAAAGTTGTCTTCTCCATGTCTTCAGGTGACATTTTGATCTGATTGTACCCTGAAAAGCCGTCCATGAAGGAGAACACCGAGAACTGAGCCGTATTATCCACCAATACATCGATGTGAGGTAATGGGAAGTCATCTTTCGGGCTGGCTCTGTTCAGATCCCGGTAGTCAACACACATTATTACTTTGCTGTCTTTCTTAGGCACAGGTACTATATTAGCAACCCACGGTGGATAGCTAGTTACAGCAAGGAACCCGGCGTCCCACTGCTTTTGTACCTCTTCTTTGATCTTCATTGCCATAACTGGGCGAGTACGGCGCAGTTTCTGTTTGACCGGCGGGCAATCTTCTCTTAAAGGCAGCTTGTGCATAACAATATCGGTGTCCAACCCTGGCATATCCTGATAAGACCAAGCAAACACATCCACATACTCTCGAAGCAGGTCAATCAGTTGTTTCTTCACTGAGCCTTGTAAGCAGGCCCCGATTTTAACTTCTTTCACATCTTCATCTGTACCAAGATTAATCGTTTCGACCTCCTCCTGATGAGGAGTGATAACCTTCTCCTCTTTCCTCAACAACCTGGCTAGCTCTTCAGGAAGCTCATACTCTTCTTCAACCCCTTCATCAGCTTGATTGATTGGATTGTCAAAGTCATACGAAGTCATAGCCGTGCTGTTGTCGGTGCGGTCTGAAAGGCACTCTCTGCAAGGGTTCAGATTTGTTCATTTTAGTGATTGATTTTAATCTTGTTTAGAAAGGGTGAAATGAAGTCATCATTTTGAAAACATTGCCATTTATTTTTGTACAAAAAGAAAAATGGAAAAACAGTGAGCGGAAAAGAAAAAAGACTCATTTGCAAAAGATGTCCGATATTCATTGATTGATCTATTTGCACAAAATTAAAGATGGCCCGATTACAAAATGAGTCTTGTCATCTTGGGCAAGATGCAAGACTTGATGCATGCTTAAAAATACAGGAAATAATAATTACTCTGCAGGAGTAACCCTTATAATTTCCTGGGAAGACCAGTTAAGGACTTGGCTCCCCGGGATCCTTGGACGTATCCAGCTCTCCAGGTTGCGGTCGCTTTCATCCTCGTCTTCCAAGTTGTTCACTGCATCCGGGGTGAGCATCCCCCCGCTGACAAAATTGGGCTTCTTAGCAGCCTCTGCTTGATCTTGTTGAGTTGGTTTGTAACCCAACCCAAATCTGTCCTCCTTCTTCTCTACAGGCAGCAACTTGCCCCAGCCTTGGGCAGTCCCCTCTTCAACAACCTTCCTGGCTTGCTGATAAGATGTCATTGAAGTTCCAGGTACAGCGGATGCTTCATTTATGTTCAAGGCCTCAAACCCTTGACTCATAGTTTCGTGGATCTCTCCATCCATCTCAATGTATTTGTATGTAGCCAGATGGCTAACAAAGATATCTTCTTCCCCACAAATAGTAACGACTTGGCCCTCCCACTCGAATTTTAACTTCTGGTGAAGGGTTGACGTCACGGCGCCAACGGCGTGTATCCATGGTCTACCCAATAGACAGCTGTAGGCAGGTTGTATATCCATCACAAAGAAGGTCGTTTTGAAAACCTGTGGGCCAATCATTATAGGCAACTCTATCTCTCCCAGAACTGATCTTTTAGAACCGTCAAAGGCTCTCACTACCAAGTTGCTTGGGCGTAATGCCAATCCATCATGCTCCAGCTTCACAAGGGCTTTATTGGGTAGGACATTGAGCGATGACCCCGTGTCTACCAATACGTGAGAAAGAACTGCACCCTTACACTCCAAGGTAATGTGCAAAGCCTTGTTGTGATTGCGACCTTCCGTTGTCAAATCAGTGTTGGTAAATCCCAGTCCATGACTAGCGTTGACATTTCCAACCACAGCCTCTAACTGATTGACGGTAATCTCCTCTGGCACATAAGCTGCGTGCAAGACTTTTAATAGTGCGTTCCGATGAGCCTCGGAGGACATTAGCAATGATAAAATGGAGATTTTGGAAGGTGTCTGGTGAAGCTGGTCTACTATCTTGTAATCACTTTTCTTTATGATTCTCATGAATTCATCAACCTCTTGATCAAAAGGGGTCTTTAAAGCTTCTTTAGCAACTTGTTCTTCTTGCACCATGTTCTTCCCTTTTGCCTTGGCAGCAGCTTCTGCTTCAGCAATGGGTCTTGGAATTTGCGGGGCAAAGAGACGTCCGCTTCGAGTGAAGCCTCCGCCTCCCCCCACATTGTCTATCTGAGGTGAAGAAGTTGATGATTCTAAAGTGATTTTCTGCCCCTCGCAGTATAGATCTGAGCCGTAATGCCAAGGGATGGCATTATTGCTTTCGTAAGGAACTGGCCCAGGCACTGTGATAGTGACTGGACTGATAGCAGCTGCAGAAGGGACCACGATAGTGTGTGGATCATAGTATATGGTAACTGGTGCTCTGACAGGAGTAGCATTTTGTGAGTTGTTGGCAGGAACATTTGCAGGATCATAGTATATTGTAACCGTTGAGACACTTTCATTAATTGTTGTTGATGTTGTAGGAGGCACTGTCGACTGGATAGGTGTTGAAGTTGTAGAAGAGATGGTTGTTGATATTTGGTTCGTTGAAGTGACAGATGAAGCATTTGTTGATGAGATTGAAGAGTTGTTTGTGTAACACGGTGGGAGAACTGACTTTAGTTATGTTGCGGATAGCAAGAGTCGCCACCGACTTTTATTTTATCCAAAAGGAAAGGGTATAAAAGAACAGGAAAGACCTTAAGAGATATTTTTGGGTCCGGGGGGTAGGTTATGTAAAGGGAAGGTATTAGCACCCTTTACATCCATGGTTATCCATGGGCTCTTAGTTACTTAACTCACTTTGAATTGTTTTTGAAAGTGTAGTGTGTGAATAGAAAAATTTTCATAATAGTTGATAATGATCCATGTACGGATGCGTAAAAACTTGTCTTTTGAAAATTTGTCTGAAATTTGTTAAGTGTTTGAAAAAAATGGAGTGAGCAAGCAACTAGGAGGTACCTACCCTAAAATTTAAGTCTTTCTTGTTCTTTATCCTTCAATTGGTAAGACTATCCCTACTATTAAGGAGTAGGTAGTCATTACCTTGGATGTAAGGGACATATGAGGGACATCTGTTTTTATGAAGGCAACTGTGGGGTGTATTAAGCATACTGGAGGGACTATCATCATTATTCGAAGGGACTTGATTTGTAAAGGCAACCATTAGGGACTGGATGATTTTTCTTTTTAAGGGACTTGCTTTATACACCCCACTTGACCTTATTAATAGGCAACTTGAGGGATAACCTTAGGAATGTGAGATGGCGATTAAAAATCGACTTACGTGTGTGAGTGTTCAATATTATTTATCTTATGATTAAAATGATCTAAATTTGATTTTAAATAGAATACATGTTTTGCACTCCCTAAATTACTAACCACAGCAATAAATTAAATATTTACAAAATTACACCAAGAAGCAATTACATAATAATTATAACAAGCAAATTAAAATAAATAGCAAAAATAAATAATAAGCAAAATATAAATAAATAAGCAAAGATAATAAATAAACAATAAATAAATAAATAGGGGTTAGTAATAAATATAATTAAAAAATAAGGTTAGTAAAAATATTAAAAATAAATAAAGTTAGTGAAATAATAATAATAATAAAATATATAAGATTAGTGAAGCAAAAATAAATAATAACATAATTAGTAACAATAATTAAAATAAATAGAATTAAATAAAAAATATTATAATGACATGATTAGAATAATAAACACCAAATTGGATTTTAATATATAAGCATTTATTTAGAAACATGAATAATTAAATAATTACTATAATATAAAATTTTTAAACATAATATAAATTATAAATTTTAATCATTTACAAAATCTAATTATTTCTAAATATATATCAACAATTATTAAAAAAAAAATATTTACACATTATATGAAGAAAATGAATTTTAAATATCATATTCACAAAAAAAAATTGATCATGTTTACAAAATTTAATTTCTACCAATTATTATATTTACAAAAATTATACTAAATAAATATATATTATAATTATGTAAAGAATTAGAAAGTAAAAATAATTTAGAAAATAAAATTAGGTTTTCACAAAATTAGGGTTTTTGATTTAATTATATAAAATTGTTTTAATAATATGCATATATTGTATTTACATATATAATAAAGAAAATAATTTTTTTTGAATTAGAAAAAATAAAGTTTAGAATTTTCAGAAATTAAAATGTTATTTTAAATATTTGAATATATATACATGATTTATTTTTTTATTAAGAAAACAATTGAATTAATTACTTAAGAAATTAAAATAGAAAAAGTAATAAAAAAAACATACCTTGGCTGGATTTGAACCCAGAACACTCAGGTTACAGCCATCAAAACGTACCACCAGGCCAGCCAGGCTTTGGTGATAATAGAATAGGTCAGCTTTGTTTTATGCCTTGCCTTGAAAAATCCTGGAAAAATAAAAGAAACAAAAAGGCCTGGGGTGGTGTTGAACCCAGGACCTTTGATCATTCACGCGCATGCTTTACCGCCTGGCTGGGAGAGCCCTTCTGGTAACTGAATGGCAAGGAATCATAATATATTAAGTTTGCTTTTAACCTGGAAAAAGAATAAAAACAATGCACCAGCCAAGTATCGAACCAGTGACCTCACACCATACGCGTATCAGCCTTACCACTAGGACAAACGTGCGTTTGTGAAATATAGCCAGAACTAATTCATAATATTTTTAAACAAGAATTTGAATTTTTAAAACAGGCGCGAATGGACTTCATCTTCTTCCTCATACCTGCGTTTTTACCTACGAATGTTGCTGGGAATTTACCTGCGAATAACAAGTTCCAACAAAACCTACGAAACTCAATGGGCAACAAAACTGTACAATTTCACAAAATCAAACACAGCAACATGATCCAATCATTCATGCGATTCATCCTGTGTTTTTAGAATCCATTTATATTCATTAAATTAGAAAACCCTAAACCTAGGTCCAAACCCTAACAATGGTGTTTCATGCATTTGCCACGGTTTCTTTGATTTTCCTGCCCAGGAACATTCTACATAACATCATAAACAACATTAGACAAACAAAATCCATTAATATGCAATGAACTGATGTAATCGAAAAAAAGAAAAACAAGAACAAGAATGGCTCGGGTTGAACAATAGGGCATGTATGAGATGAATGTGAGTGATGGTTTAGCTTCAATGATGTCCAAAGAACATCTCTATGTTCTTATTTTACCTTCTAATGCTCTGAAACTCCAAATCCGAATATGAGTTTTTGGAGGATTTTTGAGGTTTGAAACTTACACTTTGAGGCTGCCAAAATCGTCCATGAATGCTAGGGTTATGATCAGTACTTATATGAGATTGAATCTAGGTCAAAAACTTGATTGATTGTGTGCAAGATTTGATTTAAAAAGATTCATCATGATAAGCTTTAAAATTTCAATATTTTTGTACCAATGCTTTCTATTTCAAGCCATCCCATATAATTCTTGTATCAAATTGTTCCATGCTGATTTTATGACCTTCTAGAATCAATAATAACATTAAATCTTCATATTTAATATTTTATTTAAATTTAAAATGATTTTAAGTATAAAAAATCATAATAAATTAATTAAATAAAATAAAAATTATGAAAATAATATGGAAATTTCGTGCATGATGTTGTTGTATGGGTTGGATCATAACTTGACAAGCCCATTTGGAAAGAATTGTTTTTAGACCTCCATTTTCATTATAAACCATCACAAAATTTCCCAACTTTGCAAGGGCATATCTCCCTAAATTTTAAAGGTATGAGGGTGTTCTTGGACATTTTGGAAAGCTTGAAGAGTCCTCTAAACAACCCCATTGGTTTCATGTCCATATCATTTACCAATCTCAAGTTATGCCCTTTTGAAGTTGTTGACTTTTTGTTGACTTTTGAAATGACCTATAATGTCCTAGCTCATATCTTCCAAATGAAGAATTTTTGGGCTTAACTTGCAAGATCAAAGTTGTAGAGAATTCAATTTCCTTCAAAATGAGCTTTGAGTGGAGACTTGGTGATGAAGTATGTGAAAGTTATGGCTGGTCAAAGTTCAGTTGACTTTTACTGAGGAAACCCTAATTTAGAAACTCCTGATTCTTGATGATCTGAAATCTCCTTGATGAATCATGATCAACCCTTGATCAAATGATGAATTTTACTTCATATACTTGATGTTGGAAAAAAATCATGAAGTTTGACTTTGGTTTGACCACAGTTGACCTCAGTTTGACTTTTTAACTGCATTGACTGATTTTGACTTACCTGATCATCTGACTAAGCAAACTTCTGAGAAAAGTCTTGAAACTTGTCATGGGGGTTCTTACACACATATAAGATGTTATGAAGCTCACTTGAAGTCTTGGAAGTTCATTTAGCCTGATTAAAGTCAAAACCCTAGTTTTGGATGCACTGCTTAGGAGGTGCATTGTCTGAGGGAATTGTCAACTCTTCTGACCAATTGTGAACCTTGTGAACCATCATAAAATGTCTTGTGAACCTCATGGGAGGTATTTTGAACCTTGTGAACCATCATAAAATGTCTTGTGAACCTCATGGGAGGTATTGTGAACCTTGTGAACCTCATAAAGTGACTTGTAGACTTCATGAACCTCATGAAAGGTTTTGTAAGCATTATGAATCTTGTGAACCTTGTGAACCTTCATAAAGTAACTTGTAGACTTCATGAACCTCATGAAAGGTCTTGAAAGCATTGGGAAACTTATGAACCTTGTGAACCTTCATAAAGTGACTTGTAGACTTCATGAACCTCATGAAAGGTCTTGTAAACATTGGGAAACTTGTGAACCTTGTGAACCTTCATAAAGTGACTTGTAGACTTCATGAACCTCATGAAAGGTCTTGTAAACATTGGGAAACTTGTGAACCTTATTAGCACACAAAATCTTGTATTGTGAGGGCAAATTTTGGGGTGCAACAGCTGCCCCTGTTCAATTTTCTGAAACCTGAGGGGTTAGATTGGTATATTTGCCAGTCGTGACCTGGAAGGTTGAAGGGGATTGAACACAAAAGCCCAAAAATTTGCACTCACCAGTGCGTAGAGTAATACAGATGGCTAGTTGAATATACTTGAGTGGGCTTAAAGATGCCACTTGGAAGAACTGGAGATGGGCTTAGAGATGCCATCTAAAGAACTGGATATGATGATAGCTTTGTGTGCGTAGAGTAATACAGATGGCTAGTTGAATATACTTGAGTGGGCTTAAAGATGCCACTTGGAAGAACTGGAGATGGGCTTAGAGATGCCATCTAAAGAACTGGATATGATGATAGCTTTGTGTTGATACTGGATCTCAGTACTAGGTCTTTGTATAGGCCGTCTCTGAATCATTTATGCAACATGATTTGACTTGTTGAATGGACCAGTAGAAATAAATCTTGTGATGATTATCTCTTCTGGAAATATTTTGGATTAGGGAATGGATCTTTGTACAGACCATTTGCCTATTCTCCAAGGGCCAAAAGAAAGTCAGGATTTGTTCCTCTGAAAAAGATGTCTTGAACAAGTGGCCAAAAGAACGTCAGGATTAGTTCCTCTGAAAATGTCTTGAACAAGTGGCCAAAAGAGCGTCAGGATTTGCTCTTAAGGATCAAAAGAACGTCAGGATTAGTTCTTCTGGAAGATGTCTTGAACAATGGGTTAAAAGAGCGTCAGGATTTGCTCTTAATGGTCAAAAGAACGTCAGGATTTGTTCTTCTGAAATACGTCTTGGAGGATGAAGCAGTCCAGAAGCAATGATGATAGCTGTCAAGAGGATGGAGCAATCTTGAGGTAATGATATGATTTCAGGAGGGTGAAGCAATCCTGATGTAATAAAAGCTGTCAGGAGACTGGAGTAATCCTGAGGTAATAATATGATATGCTTTCAGGAGACTGGAGTAATCCTGATGTAACTGCATGTCTTCAGGAGGATTGAGCAGTCCTGATGAGATTATAAGCTTTCAGGAGGATAGAGCAGTCCTGATGATCATAAGTTTGTTTGTTGGATAATTAACCTGAAAACAAAGTAGCATTCTGTATGATAGTATTAGTTTATGCATTATGTATGCATGTATAATATGATGCACTTAGGTAATGTACTATGTATATTATGGTATGGTGTAAATGATGTATGTATGATATGATACTGCCGGAAGTGTCTGGATATCTTCGTATAAGAACTGCTGGCCAGGGAAAATAAATCCCGATTCGTTGTTGAAGAATATGAGGAACTCATTCCCGTCTTGTGTGATAATATATTATACATAACCTTCCGTCTGCTGGGGATAACAAGGTATAGATAACCTCCCGTATGCTGGGGATAATAAGGTATACATAACCTTCGCCTTCGTTTGATGGTAGGGCAAATATAACTTTCCGTCTTCGTTCGTCGTACCCTTATTGGAAAGTAATTTCTCGTATATCCGTATGAGGATAAAAGAGATGGATATAAATTCCAGGGCAGATGAGACTTTATGAAGATGGATTCGTCCTACTGCGGCCACCAGATCAACCGTATCGATATACGTCGTACAGTTTCCTTGGTCTATTGCCATTTACCTAAGGTACACTAGATCCGGGTTAGGACCTTTCACACATAAGAGCACCCCAACAATATAATAATAAAGCAAGCAAATCAAACAATATTAAAGTGATCTTAATTCCTAAGGGTACCCCTCTTTAATATGTTATCCCCAGCAGAGTCGCCAGTTCTGTAACACGGTGGGAGAACTGACTTTAGTTATGTTGCGGATAGCAAGAGTCGCCACCGACTTTTATTTTATCCAAAAGGAAAGGGTATAAAAGAACAGGAAAGACCTTAAGAGATATTTTTGGGTCTGGGGGGTAGGTTATGTAAAGGGAAGGTATTAGCACCCTTTACATCCATGGTTATCCATGGGCTCTTAGTTACTTAACTCACTTTGAATTGTTTTTGAAAGTGTAGTGTGTGAATAGAAAAATTTTCATAATAGTTGATAATGATCCATGTACGGATGCGTAAAAACTTGTCTTTTGAAAATTTGTCTGAAATTTGTTAAGTGTTTGAAAAAAATGGAGTGAGCAAGCAACTAGGAGGTACCTACCCTAAAATTTTAAGTCTTTCTTGTTCTTTATCCTTCAATTGGTAAGACTATCCCTACTATTAAGGAGTAGGTAGTCATTACCTTGGATGTAAGGGACATATGAGAGACATCTGTTTTTATGAAGGCAACTGTGGGGTGTATTAAGCATACTGGAGGGACTATCATCATTATTCGAAGGGACTTGATTTGTAAAGGCAACCATTAGGGACTGGATGATTTTTCTTTTTAAGGGACTTGCTTTATACACCCCACTTGACCTTATTAATAGGCAACTTGAGGGATAACCTTAGGAATGTGAGATGGCGATTAAAAATCGACTTACGTGTGTGAGTGTTCAATATTATTTATCTTATGATTAAAATGATCTAAATTTGATTTTAAATAGAATACATGTTTTGCACTCCCTAAATTACTAACCACAGCAATAAATTAAATATTTACAAAATTACACCAAGAAGCAATTACATAATAATTATAACAAGCAAATTAAAATAAATAGCAAAAATAAATAATAAGCAAAATATAAATAAATAAGCAAAGATAATAAATAAACAATAAATAAATAAATAGGGGTTAGTAATAAATATAATTAAAAAATAAGGTTAGTAAAAATATTAAAAATAAATAAAGTTAGTGAAATAATAATAATAATAAAATATATAAGATTAGTGAAGCAAAAATAAATAATAACATAATTAGTAACAATAAATATAAATAAATAGAATTAAATAAAAAATATTATAATGACATGATTAGAATAATAAACACCAAATTGGATTTTAATATATAAGCATTTATTTAGAAACATGAATAATTAAATAATTACTATAATATAAAATTTTTAAACATAATATAAATTATAAATTTTAATCATTTACAAAATCTAATTATTTCTAAATATATATCAACAATTATTTAAAAAAAAAATATTTACACATTATATGAAGAAAATGAATTTTAAATATCATATTCACACAAAAAAATTGATCATGTTTACAAAATTTAATTTCTACCAATTATTATATTTACAAAAATTATACTAAATAAATATATATTATAATTATGTAAAGAATTAGAAAGTAAAAATAATTTAGAAAATAAAATTAGGTTTTCACAAAATTAGGGTTTTTGATTTAATTATATAAAATTGTTTTAATAATATGCATATATTGTATTTACATATATAATAAAGAAAATAATTTTTTTTGAATTAGAAAAAATAAAGTTTAGAATTTTCAGAAATTAAAATGTTATTTTAAATATTTGAATATATATACATGATTTATTTTTTTATTAAGAAAACAATTGAATTAATTACTTAAGAAATTAAAATAGAAAAAGTAATAAAAAAAACATACCTTGGCTGGATTTGAACCCAGAACACTCAGGTTACAGCCATCAAAACGTACCACCAGGCCAGCCAGGCTTTGGTGATAATAGAATAGGTCAGCTTTGTTTTATGCCTTGCCTTGAAAAATCCTGGAAAAATAAAAGAAACAAAAAGGCCTAGGGTGGTGTTGAACCCAGGACCTTTGATCATTCACGCGCATGCTTTACCGCCTGGCTGGGAGAGCCCTTCTGGTAACTGAATGGCAAGGAATCATAATATATTAAGTTTGCTTTTAACCTGGAAAAAAGAATAAAAACAATGCACCAGCCAAGTATCGAACCAGTGACCTCACACCATACGCGTATCAGCCTTACCACTAGGACAAACGTGCGTTTGTGAAATATAGCCAGAACTAATTCATAATATTTTTAAACAAGAATTTGAATTTTTAAAACAGGCGCGAATGGACTTCATCTTCTTCCTCATACCTGCGTTTTTACCTACGAATGTTGCTGGGAATTTACCTGCGAATAACAAGTTCCAGCAAAACCTACGAAACTCAATGGGCAACAAAACTGTACAATTTCACAAAATCAAACAAAGCAACATGATCCAATCATTCATGCGATTCATCCTGTGTTTTTAGAATCCATTTATATTCATTAAATTAGAAAACCCTAAACCTAGGTCCAAACCCTAACAATGGTGTTTCATGCATTTGCCACGGTTTCTTTGATTTTCCTGCCCAGGAACATTCTACATAACATCATAAACAACATTAGACAAACAAAATCCATTAATATGCAATGAACTGATGTAATCGAAAAAAAGAAAAACAAGAACAAGAATGGCTCGGGTTGAACAATAGGGCATGTATGAGATGAATGTGAGTGATGGTTTAGCTTCAATGATGTCCAAAGAACATCTCTATGTTCTTATTTTACCTTCTAATGCTCTGAAACTCCAAATCCGAATATGAGTTTTTGGAGGATTTTTGAGGTTTGAAACTTACACTTTGAGGCTGCCAAAATCGTCCATGAATGCTAGGGTTATGATCAGTACTTATATGAGATTGAATCTAGGTCAAAAACTTGATTGATTGTGTGCAAGATTTGATTTAAAAAGATTCATCATGATAAGCTTTAAAATTTCAATATTTTTGTACCAATGCTTTCTATTTCAAGCCATCCCATATAATTCTTGTATCAAATTGTTCCATGCTGATTTTATGACCTTCTAGAATCAATAATAACATTAAATCTTCATATTTAATATTTTATTTAAATTTAAAATGATTTTAAGTATAAAAAATCATAATAAATTAATTAAATAAAATAAAAATTATGAAAATAATATGGAAATTTCGTGCATGATGTTGTTGTATGGGTTGGATCATAACTTGACAAGCCCATTTGGAAAGAATTGTTTTTAGACCTCCATTTTCATTATAAACCATCACAAAATTTCCCAACTTTGCAAGGGCATATCTCCCTAAATTTTAAAGGTATGAGGGTGTTCTTGGACATTTTGGAAAGCTTGAAGAGTCCTCTAAACAACCCCATTGGTTTCATGTCCATATCATTTACCAATCTCAAGTTATGCCCTTTTGAAGTTGTTGACTTTTTGTTGACTTTTGAAATGACCTATAATGTCCTAGCTCATATCTTCCAAATGAAGCATTTTTGGGCTTAACTTGCAAGATCAAAGTTGTAGAGAATTCAATTTCCTTCAAAATGAGCTTTGAGTGGAGACTTGGTGATGAAGTATGTGAAAGTTATGGCTGGTCAAAGTTCAGTTGACTTTTACTAAGGAAACCCTAATTTAGAAACTCCTGATTCTTGATGATCTGAAATCTCCTTGATGAATCATGATCAACCCTTGATCAAATGATGAATTTTACTTCATATACTTGATGTTGGCAAAAAATCATGAAGTTTGACTTTGGTTTGACCACAGTTGACCTCAGTTTGACTTTTTAACTGCATTGACTGATTTTGACTTACCTGATCATCTGACTGAGCAAACTTCTGAGAAAAGTCTTGAAACTTGTCATGGGGGTTCTTACACACATATAAGATGTTATGAAGCTCACTTGAAGTCTTGGAAGTTCATTTAGCCTGATTAAAGTCAAAACCCTAGTTTTGGATGCACTGCTTAGGAGGTGCATTGTCTGAGGGAATTGTCAACTCTTCTGACCAATTGTGAACCTTGTGAACCATCATAAAATGTCTTGTGAACCTCATGGGAGGTATTGTGAACCTTGTGAACCATCATAAAATGTCTTGTGAACCTCATGGGAGGTATTGTGAACCTTGTGAACCTCATAAAGTGACTTGTAGACTTCATGAACCTCATGAAAGGTTTTGTAAGCATTGTGAATCTTGTGAACCTTGTGAACCTTCATAAAGTAACTTGTAGACTTCATGAATCTCATGAAAGGTCTTGAAAGCATTGGGAAACTTGTGAACCTTGTGAACCTTCATAAAGTGACTTGTAGACTTCATGAACCTCATGAAAGGTCTTGTAAACATTGGGAAACTTGTGAACCTTGTGAACCTTCATAAAGTGACTTGTAGACTTCATGAACCTCATGAAAGGTCTTGTAAACATTGGGAAACTTGTGAACCTTATTAGCACACAAAATCTTGTATTGTGAGGGCAAATTTTGGGGTGCAACAGTTTGGAACAATTGTTGTTGCAGTTGTAGAAGACTCAGGAATTGTTGTTAAGGAGATTGCTGGATTTGTAGGTGTTGATGTTGTGATTTGAATTAAACCACTCTAGATAAGACCATTTATGCCGCTTCTCAGGTTATCACACCCGTTTACCGAAATGTTGCAATAAGCACAACCGAGCTCACACCCGGGGAACATCTGGCATTCTAGGAGCTGAGCTTTGATTTCTACCAGAGGTGTCCAAATTTGCCCAACACTGGTTATTAAGAAAGACAGCTTATCTTCCTCAATAGCATTAATTCTTGGTCCTCCGTGGTTGGGCATGGGGTTCTTGTTGACATTTGGCGGGGGTGCAAAGTTTAGAGCTTTGGAATCCACTAGATCCTGCACTTTCATGTGTAAAGCTCTGCATTTCTCTGTACTGTGGCCAGGTGCGTTGGAGTGAAAAGCACATCTGGCGCTGGCGTCATAATTTCTGGGCAGACTGGCAGGATCTGGAGGTGCTAACGTCCTTAGCTCAACCAGGTTGAGTTTCAGGAGTTGTGGCAATAAAGTGGCATAAGGCATAGGGATCGGATCAATCACCCTATTGGCCTGAGATGGTCTCTGTTAAAAAGGTCTTTGCTGATTGTTGTTGTTGTTGGTGTTGTTATTGTTATAGTTTCTCTGAGGTGGATACTGAACTTGTTGCTGGTAGTGGGGTTGTTTCTGTGGTTGGTATGCTGGTTGTTGAGGAATTGGAGCGGGAATAGTGATAGCTGCCACTGACCTATGAACATACTGGGGTCTGCCCCTACTGGCATGGATAGCATTAGTCTCACTGGTTCTTCTAGGCCCCACAAAAGGCTTCCTGGGGTTGCTGGACGAGCTCGCTCCATTATCGGAAATCTTACCCATCTTTAGAAGGCTCTCAATTCTTTCTCCAGCTATGACTACATCAGCGAAGCTGGTGGAAGAAAAGGCAGCTAGCCTATCAATGTATGTCCCTTGAAGGGTATTTATAAACATGTCGGCCATTTCCCTTTCCGACATGGGTGGTTGGACAGCAGCAGCAAGCTGTCTCCACCTCTGGGCGTATTCCCGGAAGCTTTCTCTGGATGACTGGGACATTCCCATCAGGAGGGTCCTGTTAGGAGCCATGTCCAGGTTATATTGGTATTGTCTGATGAAGGCCTCAGCTAGGTCCTTCCAGCATCTGATGGTCGCTCTGGTCAAGTGAGAGTACCATTCCCTTGAAGCCCCTGTCAAACTGTCTTCGAAGTAAAACATCCACAGTTTTTCATCCATGGTGTATGCCTTCAGCCTCCCCAGAAAAGATTGTAAGTGGGTTCGCGGACAGGAAGTTCCGTTGTACTTCTCGAAGCACGGGGGCTTAAACTTGTGAGGTATCCTTACCCCGTCCATTAAGCCCATATCCATGACATCAAAGCCCAAAGAGTTTTGAGACTCCAGGGATCTCAATTTCTCAGCAATTTTGTCAAGCCTCCTATCATAGGCTTCATCCCCAGCCCCCATTACAATGAATTGATCCTCTTGGGGGTCTTCTTGTAATACTCTGCCTGCAGTAGCATTCCCTTGCACATTAACAGGGATGTTGATCTCTGGGTGAAGATGAGGCCCATACACTGGTGGATTAACATGAGGCTGAACCCTCTCATTGTTGCTTGTTCCTCCAGTCCCCAGGTGGGGTTCTTCTTGGGTCTGCCTCTCTACCAATGCCCTTAATCTTTCTTGGCTCTGAGCCAAACCATTCATCACTTCCATGAACTGAGTCATCTGGTTTCTCATTTCCAACCTCTCGTTGTCCATTTGAGTCCTGACTTCTATAAGATCCTGTTGTACTTGGTCCATCTGTATACCCGGAAGGTTGTTGCGAGTGGGATATCTGTGCGGACGGTTGAGTGGGAACACCCGACGGCGAGCAATAGTTCCTGAATCACAACAGAGTTAGTAACAAACAACACAAAAGCCTACAAAACAAAATGAAAGGTTAGTATGCAATGCAGTATGCTTATTTGTTTCCAAGGTATCCG
Source organism: Lathyrus aphaca (assembly GCA_963966055.1). Lineage (NCBI taxonomy): Eukaryota > Viridiplantae > Streptophyta > Magnoliopsida > Fabales > Fabaceae > Lathyrus > Lathyrus aphaca. Next base: position 218,385,633 of record OZ014520.1, on the reverse strand, counting down.
GCTTGGCACTTGGTTTTGACCTTTCCAGACCCCGAGGAAGATGCTTTGATGTTGCTCGAAAGAGAGAGACTTAAATGAAACCAACTGACAAATATATTACAAACAGGAAATAATACATAGTTTGTTTCTTACAATGCATGCCCCTGAGGGGTCAAAATACAACATAAAAAAAGAAAAGTACATGAAATGAAAGCAACAACAAGCAAAAGTCAGACACCAAGACCAAACTCATCCTCCTTAACTTCCTTCAGAAGTGCTTCAGTTACCGGATCAGCTGGATGCTCTGTGAGGTTCCTGATAAGGAGATTCCTGGTGGTGATAGCAGTGGTCAACCTCTTGTGCTTGTCTTGGTCCTTTGACCTCTTCACACCAGCCCTAAGCTTCAATTCTGAGATCTCCTTCTGGGCTGCTAGCAGAGCCTCCTGTTGCTTCTTTTCATTAGCCTCCAACTGCTCAATCTTGTCCTGAGTTCTCTTATATTCCTGAGTGCGAGCTTCAGTGATCCTGACCCATCTAGCCTGACTTTCTTTCAGATAGAGATCAGTTCTGGCCTTCTGAAACTGGGCCTCTTTACAGGCATTCTTCAAAATTTGCTCTCCTGCTCTTGATTTCTTGATATAGTCCTCTGATTTCTCAATCCTGGCTAGATGCTCCACCTTTAGCTTTTCTAACCTCTCAATGTCTAGACGACCATCACTCCTCTCCCAGAGGGTCTTTTGCAGAGCTTGAGTCAGATTCTCATTCCTCTCTTTCAGTTTCTCAAACTCCTCTAGGCTGACAGTAGCTGGAGGGGGTGCTGTGGATGGTCCAGGTGTATCCTCAACGGTGAAAGGCATCCCAGAAATCTGTGCCCTAGCATGGGACCACTCATAATACTGTGCTGAAGCCACATTGTTGCATTTCCCAAGAATGACCATCCCTTTGGTCTGGATATTGTCCCAAGCCCAGGATGCTTGTCTGACAACAGCCAGATTAGGCTTTACCTCACAATACAAAGTTTCAGCCAAGTCTTGCTCTTTAGGAGGGTGAACCAAAGCATAGCCCAATTGTCTTTTGAATAGCAAAGGGTTGTAGTTGATGCAACCCTTCACTCCTATCAGAGGTACATTGGGAAACTGTCCACAGCTAGTAATTATGTCTCTGCCCTTGGTGCTCTGGGTACACCACCTGATGTCATCTATGGTCAAAGCAGTAAGTCTTCTAGCCCAGTTCTTCCGTTGGTGAGGGTTCAGGAAAGCATCAGTCTTGGGTAGGTGTTTAAGCAGCCAGGTATGAAACAGAGGAGCACAGCATCTCACTAACCTCCCTCTTTGCTTCTCATTTCTTTGGTGAACAGAATAATAGAAGTCTCCCAGCAAGGTGGGCACTGGGTTCCTTAAAAGGAAGAGGTGGATATCATTCTTGCTAATAAACTTGGGCTCATCTGCAAAAAGTATAACCCCATATATACTGAGGGCTAACAATGCACAAACTGCCTTCCATTCTCCCAATGAGGCCTTCAGGATGGCCTGAGAAGTCAAGAAATCCAAGTGTAGGCCAGGAATTCCAGCCTTTGTAGTCATGTTTTGCTCAATCAGAACAGGTTCCAAATACAGTGCCTTTGCCACCTCTTCATTGCTAGGAGAAACCATTTCTGGATTGAAGGGGATACCACCCCTGACAGGTACTCCAATCAGTGATGAAAACTCCTCCAACAAAGGCCCCAACTGAAAATCCTGGAAAGTAAAACATCTCAAAGGAGGATCATAGAACTGTAGGCAAGTGTGAATCAAACTCCTCTGAGAAGGGTCTAAATCCATAATCATATCAAGGATGCCTCCATAATGTTCTCTGAATAACGGGATATGGTCTGGAGTAATGAGTGCCTGGACCTGTCTGATGCCAGTCAGCACAGGCTCAAAGAAGTGATATGAAATGTTGCTCTTTTTGGGTGCCATGACTGCTGTTTGAAGAGCTGAAAGTAACTGCTGATGAAGACCAACACTGATGGTGGGCCACTGACAGGCTGAGACTGGTGATAACAGTAGCTGAAGCAGGCAACTGATGCAGATTGCTGAAGCAGATAGCTGATGAACAAGGGTATATGCAGGTAAAAGGGGTCAAAACCAAGCCAAATGTGATATGGATACCCTGAAAAACAAATAAGCAAATGTTAAATGATGCAATGATGATGTATGCAAATGATATGCAAGGGTTTGTGATCAAACTGGATCTGATCAACTGTCTTGATATAAATCCATGTATGTCTAAGAAGTCCAGATGGAGGTTCAAAAATCCAGTAACCAAGGTGGGGGACTCAAATAAAGAGTCACATGTCCAGGGTTAAATCACAAGAACTGTCCAAAGTGAAGCAATCTTAAACACAATAAGAAACAGGGTATGATGTGGCCAAAGGTTCCTGCAAACCTGTAAACAGCCTAACCCCCTCACAGGTGATGTTCTAAAACAAGGATCCTCAGACTTGGATCAGTTATGAGAAGTGTAAACACTTCTAACCCGGAGGTACAGTGTTTACAATAACCATAAAAGATCCTCCTCTAATTCACCTCAGTTTCTGAAGGTCATAATAAAGGTCATCCAGACTTAGCAGGCTTCCCAGATAGCCCTAGCCCTACAGGAGATCTGTAGCACAGAGTTCTCAAGAAGAAACCCATATCTGAACTGTGTTTCATATTCCCGCACCAGACCGAAATGGAATGGGAAAGAACATGAACCACTCTAGCCTAGGTGTCACTCAGGTCCCAGGTATAGGACCTTAAACTCTCAGTAGAAACCCCACCCACCAAGACAAAAAACAGATCCAGCCTGAACAGTATGACAGTATGATGCATATAAAGCTATAAAGAAAGCAGTAAACAAAACTGTACATAAAGCAATAGAAGCAACTATATAAACACAATTAGCACATAACACCCCAGTAAACACAAATCAAACAAGCTCTAGGAGGAACCCACAAAAAGGAACCAGAAGCCCTGGTTACAGTATAAGGATCCCCAGCAGAGTCGCCAAGCTGTCGCTCCCACCAAATGACAACCCGGGTCAGAAGGGGTACAGACGCGAACGGTCGGTGAAAAGAGGAAGTGAGAACACACAGGGGTGAATTCACAAGAAAAGAAAAGAGTCGCCAGCTAGGCATTTTTATCCCGGGGGAAAGGTAATGCTGCATAGACCTAGGAAAAGACACGGATAAGACGGTTGTGAACCAGAGAGACTGAGAAAGGGGGTTGGTTACAACCTGGGAAGGTATTAGCACCCAGATTGTCCGCCATACTCGACGGGATCCACGCTTAAAAAATTTGTGTTTTAAAGGGGTAGTGTCAGTGCAATTTGTGTATCAAAGCTGGAAAGAATGCAAGTGTCAGTGTAAGAGAAATGTGAAGTGTATAAGAGAAGTGTCAGTGTAAGAACAAGAGTAAAATGCTCAAGACTATGAGGCTTAGAGAATTATGTTAGAAGGAGGGGGAATATACAGAGACTTTTGTTCGATAACTGTTAAGTTATGCCTACGTATCCTCTCGTGCAATGAGGAAGTCAGAACACCGTAGTTCGACCCAAAGAGACTGAAAGATGAATTGACTTGTGAACTGCTTACTTGTCAATGCTCAAGTGTATGACCTTCCTGGCTCAGGTGCAAACTGTCTTGCATTAGACAGAAGAAGCAAGTTCTCGTTTGTGAGTGAAGATGATGAGAAAAGAATCCCGAAGGAGACGATTATTGTTTGTTTTTGTGTTTTCAATCTTTTATTGCTTTTGAAAGTTTGTCATAAGTTAATGAGCTTAAGCCTAAACCAATGGGTTAGCAAACTCATCACATCTTCCCTCTGATTAGGGGTAATGAGAATACCTTAAGTGTGAAGTCAGCATCTCACACTTAATCACCATGGTGTAGGATTAAGATCATTAACCTACTTGTGATTATTTAGATATTTTTGGTGTTTTTGTTTAGTGTTAAGTAATGAGATTAAGCCATAACCAGGGATTAAACAGACTCATTACACCATCCTAATAGAAGGATAATAGATGAGAATGTTTAAACTGAGGAAGACTCCTCAACTTAATCCATGATTAGGGATTAACCTCATGACAAAACAAAGCCATTATTAGATGGATTTTAGTTAATGATAAGATGAAGAAGTGAGTTTTATGGTTTGTAAGACAACTTGAGGGGGACTTGTCCATTAACACTAGGGTTAGTCCTTCTTAACCAAATAAGGAAGAAATAGAACCCTAACGCAAGGCCCAAGTTACAAGCTTGATGTCTTGATGATTATTAAGTGAATTGATTAAAGGGGTTAAACACATTAAGGGTTTAACACTTAGGATTAAAGTTATACACTCCATCCTAATAGAAGGATGCAGGCATAAGCTTAATCACAAAGCCTTAAAGCCTTTAGGGTTTAGTCCCTGATTATGAGATTAGAAGAGAAGACTCAAAAGAGACACAAAGGTGAAAGCTAAGTGGGGGACTAATCAAACCCTAATTATTATCATGCTTGGTCATTCCTAGGGTTTGTGAGGCTTAAGAGAGAAGGAATCTTCAAAGGCCACCAAGGAGGAACAAGATGAAAGGAGAAGAAGAAAGGAGAAGCAAAACAACTTGCTTCATTCAAGAAGTCAAGTTGCTTGAAGAAAGAAGGTGAGATGAACAAGAATGAGCAAGATCAATCCAAAGCACAAGATAAAATGCAACAATGATGTATGAAAGAGATGAAAAGAGATTGTGAGAAGTGAAGGCAAATCCACTTCTCAAAACAGCTTACCACCTGAAAAGTTAGCAAAAGAAATGAAATGCAATGCAAAATGAGATGAAATGTGATAATGCAAACCAAAACCAGAAGCATGAGTATGATGTTAATGATACTAAGAGATGATTCAAACATGAGGCAAGGCATTAGAATGATTATACAAACATATGGATGCAAGAGAAGCATGCTTTGGACCATGAATGTTCATGAAAAGTTATGAAATTCAAAAGACATACAACATGGCAAATGAAAGATGAAATGATCAAACATGGTTCTAATATGTCTTAAGATGTATTATGAATCAAATGAATGCATAAAATGTCATGGCAAGTCATGGTATGCAAGCAAATGTAAGATGAATGCAAGAGGAAGCCCAAATTAGGGTTTATGAACAAAGCACAAATCAAAAATCAAAACCAGAAGCAAACACTAAGATAAAAATTTGAAAATGCACTCAAAGGAACCCTAACCCTATACAAACTCACTGCCCAAAGGAGAGGATCCAATTCTTAACCTAGTGAGGGTTATGAATTTCTTAAGATTTCTAGGGTTTTAAGGCACCTTGTCAAGAAAAATGTCAAACAAATAGGAAATTCAAGATCAATTCATGCCAATTTAATCCTCTAAACTACATGCTATACAAGATGCAATGCAAGAAGAATCAAGGTCCAACTCTTAAAGGCTAGACAGAAATGAATTTTTGAAGATTGGATCAAAATAATGCCTTGAAATGAAATTAATTCCATGGAAAATTGTCAAAAGACATCAAGATCAAAAAAAAATTTGGTTTGAGAGTTGGACAATGTTTCAAAATGATTTTAAATGTTTTATGAATTTTTTTGTGATTTTTAAATACCTAAAAGTATTATTAATGAATTAATTCCCATTAATCAATTAAAAATAAACTTTTAAATGATTTAAAAATATTTTTTTGAATGCAAAAATAAAAATAAAAATGTTTTTGGTTTCTGAAAATTAATAAAAGCTTGAATAAAAATTTTCAGAATTTTTGAAAATGTTTTACTATTTTTTATAAAATGTAGAAAACAAATGAAATAAAAAATGAAATAAAATGGATTTAATGAGAAGTAAGCAGGATCAAGGGCCAGCATTCAAACTGGATGCGCGGGAGTTGACTGCGCGCGTCATCCAGTGGCTGAGATTCAAACTTGACTAAGGCTGATTAATTAAATTAACTAAGTGGGATTAGGGCTAAGTGACAAATCTGGACCACACACGCGCGCGGGAGATTGACTTGGTCAACCAGATCAACGCTCCTCATTCAAACTTCATTTAATTACAGAATTAGGGCTAATGACTTTCAGACGACCGGAACAGTGGTTCCGGTCGTCTTCTCCGACGAGCCAAATCTCTAACTCTCTCTAAACTCCATGAAAATGAAATCTAATTGCCCAGAATCCATCCCCATTCAACACTGAATCAAAACCCCCAAACAAAAATCATTTTTCATTCATCAATCATGCAAATCGAAGCAAAACATATTTAGGGCAGAAAGTTTCAGAGCAATCATACATCCTGGTTTCTCAACCATTTTCAAAAATAATCATATCCCCATGATCAGGGGAGCACATGGAATCGTTTAAGAACTTAAAATGGAGTTTCTGGAAAAAAGTTTGAGATGGCTACCTGAGATGGATTCTCCTGGTCCTAAGCTTTCTGGCCTTTCCTTTGCTGCAAGTCCACTCCTTTGAATCCTCTGATGATGAAATGAAGCTTAGAAAGCTTTGAGGATGGCTGGTTTGTGAGATGGCAGAAGTTCTGTTCAAGGAGGGGTGGTGATCGTGTTTTTGTTTCAGTGACTTTCAGGCTGTTTTAGTGGTTGGTTTGTGATCAGTAGAACCTCTTAAGATCAATGGTGAAGTTTGTTTATGTGTTTGAAGGCTGTGCTGAGTGTTTCGAATGGCTTTGCAAGTTGGAGCAAAAATGACAACTATGGCTTGGAGTGTGTTTCAGCATGAAGTGTGTGGTGTGTTATGTTGGCTTTGGTCCATGTATCAAAAGGTGATAGGTCAGAGAGTTGTTGGTGGCCTATGGTGATTGGTATGGGTCTTTGGCCAAAATGTCAACTTGATTTGTACTTGAGGTATGGGCAATGGTACAACTTTCTTTTTGGCTTGCTTTGGCTCAGCTTGAATCAAGGGAAGCTATGGAACAGGTCTAGAGGCAATGCAGCAAGTGGTTTGTAGTTTGTGATAGGTTTTGCAAGTTTCACAAAGTTTGGTTCCTTTGGGATTTCTTGAGGTTCAAGGCATGAAATGAGATGATTCTTTGGACCATTCTGAATTTTAGAGGTCATGTGATCATGCTGTGAAGAATTTGTACACATTTGAGGCCTTTAGAACACTTGATCATAGCATTTTGCAAAATGTCTCTTTGGTAGAAAACTTCAAATTTTGTGATTTTGGCCAACTTTGGCAAGCCATAACTTTTGATCCAAAATGAATTAGGTCAAGTTCTTGTACTTTTTGAAAAGGGAATGATCCATTCTACAACTTTCATGACCAAAGTTTTTTCATTTGAAGCATTTTTGAATCAAAAAGCAAGGGTTGAAAAAGTTTCCCAAAATGGCAATTTTCAATATAAGTCAACTTTCCCAAAAAGTCAACTTTGCAAAAGGCTTGAAATTCTTCAATTTTGTGAACTTACAACATCTTCTATGATCAAATAAAGATCATAAATAATCAAAATGATGAAGAACACCCTTTGGTTGGGTCATTGTGGGCCTCAGATACCCTGATTTTGCACTGACTTGCTCAAAAAGTCAACTCTTGATCAGATGACTTCCCCCTTGAATTTCTTCATGAAAATTGATATGCATGATCCCTATACCATATAGAGGCCAATAGAAACAAGAATGACCAAAAAATTTGGAGTTATGGCCCTTGAAACCAAAACCCTAATTCTAAGTCATCTGTGCAGTTAAACCTGGCTCTGCTTCCATGCCATTCTCAGTTCTTGTGATTCTTTGGTATTCTTGACTTCGAGAGGATATAATATGATGCTTGAACATACATGGACCCCTTTGAAGTGATTGATGACCTTTGGAGTGTCTTAAGTGGCTCTTGGATTGCTCAGGTCACAAACCCTAGATGCAGATGACTTAGAAACAAAGCAGTGAATCAAAAATGCAATATGGAATGCTATGATTGAACTTATGCACATGAAATGATCACAAGCCATGGTGTGAATGGGTGAGGGAAAATTTGGGGTGTTTACAATTCCATTGAGAATTTTGTCAGATAGAGATCTGAGATTCACTTCTAGATTTTGGGAGAGTTTGCAAGAGGTGTTGGGCTCGAAGTTGAGGTTGAGCTCTACTTATCATCCGCAAACTGATGGGTTGACGGAAAGGACTATACAATCTTTGGAAGATTTGTTGAGAGCTTGTGTACTTGAACAAGGAGGTGCTTGGGATAATCATTTACCGTTGATTGAGTTCACTTACAATAACAGTTATCATTCCAGTATCAGAATGACACCTTTTGAAGCATTGTATGGTAGAAGATGTCGAACACCTTTGTGTTGGCATGAATCAGGTGAGAGTATAGTGCTTGGAACTGAGATTGTTCAGCAAGCAACTGTGACGGTGAAGTTGATTCGAGAAAAAATGAAGACTTCACAAAGTAGATAAAAGAGTTATCATGATTAGGGATGACAAAAATATCCATACCCGCGGATATTCGTGAATAAAATCTGTCACGGGTACGGGGACGGTAATTTAATAGATATCCACAGATAAAATAAATAGATATTTAAATACCCGTTTAGTAATGGATATGTATACGGGTTTGATGATATCCATGTCCATGGATATATGTATCCGTTAATAAATTATAGTAATTTCTTAAATATTAGTTTATTACACTTTGTCTTTTCATCTTCTAAAAAACTAGTATTCTCATATTATTTTTTGAAGTTTTCTTTGAAGAAAACCTTTTACATTTCATACAAATCATATTGGTCACTTCATATTGAAATTTCTTCTTTACTCCATACCATACTTCAACCATTCAATTTGACCGTCCAACCAACCATTTTCCTTGTCCAACCAGTGTCTTCCTTTCAACTCCTTGGTTGTACTCTCTTTAACCATAACTCACAATCATAATATCTTTGTTTAAAATGAAGGAAGTTAATGTGATAACATTTTGTTGTTAAAATAAGAGATATTTGTAGGGATGGTATCTGATAATAACTTCTTGTATATTTAAAAGAAGTTGGAGAAAAAATTCAAAAAAAAATTAAGAAGAAAATGTTATCCATGGATATCAGTAAATATCTGCGGATATCTTAAAACCCGCGGATTATCCGTTTAGCGGATACCCACATGGATATGAGGCAGATATGTATATCATATTTATCCAACGGGATGGACATGGATATCATACTATCTGTCCCCATGGATATCCATTTACATCCCTAATCACGATAAGAGAAGGAAAGATCTTGAATTTCAAGAGGGAGACTATGTATTTTTTAGAGTTACTCTGGTAACAGGTGTTGGACGTGCTTTGAAGTCAAAGAAGCTTACTCTGAAATACATTGCTCCATATTAGATTTCGGCCAGAGTTAGATCAGTTGCTTATAGAGTGGAGATGTCGTCGCGGTTGTCAAATTTGCACAATGTATTCCATGTTTCGCAACTTCGGAAGTATGTTCCGGATCCGTCACATGTGATACTGATGGATAGGTAGAAGTAAGGGATAACCTTATGGTTTAGGCTTTACCTGAGCGTATCGATGATTGCAAAGTGAAGCAGTTGAGAGGCAAGGAAATTTTCCTCATGAAGGTGGTATGGGGAGGTGCTCCCATTGGGAGCATGACTTGGAAATTGGAAAGTATGATGCGGAGTCTTATCTGAATCTGTTTGTGGTAGGTAATTTTTGAGGACGAAAATATTCAAGTGGGGGAGAGTTGTAACGTCCCGGTTTATTTATTAAATTATTTAATTTAAATAATTGGAAATATTTTGTGTTTTGTGTGAATTGTGAAGTTTGGTGGTGTGTTGAGTGAAGAGATGATGTTATTTTAATTTATATAAGTTTAAATAAATTATATTATATTGAAATAAATATTGGAATATTACGTGAAAGGGTAGATTGGTAATTTGACGAGGGAATAGTGAGGGAAAGATAGGGATTCCATGTTAGGGGTCCAAGGGTTATGTTGGGAATTTGGAAAAGGAGAAGTCAGTTCTCGTAAAAATTGATCGTGGAAATTCTGAGAAGAGCGTGAAGGAGAGAGAAGAGGAGAAGGGCTATGGAAAGGCTGGAGGTAAAGATTTCGTGAGAAAGAAATAGATTTTTCATCGAATTAAGGTAAGGGTGGGATCTATTTCATCTTTTAAGGGTATTATGATATGAATGTTAGGGTATATGTCCTTAGGTGTGTTAGTGGAATTGGGTGATTGATAAATTGATGAATGTAGTATGAAAGTGAGGAATTCATGATGCTTGAATTGTATGTTTATATTGGTAGTGTTAGATGTGAATTTTCTGGTGAAAAATAAGGATTGAGACTGGTTTTATACGTTGTTTTTAGATGAGAATCGCAGGGGAGAAGTGCAGATATCGCAGGGTTTTTCTGCCAAAATCGCTTTGGTCCCTTAGCTAGGGATTGCTCGCTTAGCGAGCAGTTGGAAATTTTCGACTCTTAAAGTCAGTAGCTTGCATGCTTAGCAAGCAAATGGGCCTCTTAGTGAGACATGGAAGGGAGAGAATGTGTTCTTAATACTTTAAAATTCATGAAAAATTATGTTTTATGTTTTAGGAAGGTTGGTTTGTTGATGAGACGATGGGAACAATTTTAGAGAGGATGTATGTGTACTTTGACGATGTTGAATGTTGTTATGTGAAACATTTGAGTGCATGATATATGTTTAGTTGTGTATGTGTTGTTGACTAAAAATTGTTAGTGTGAGAAAGAATATGCATGAAGTGTTGTTGTTATTGTTGCATATTATCGGCGGCGTTGCATGTTATAATTGTTGGTGTGGTGATTATGCTCAATCACGGTGTATGGTTTTATCATGAAACAAGGATCACATTGGACCATGAAATATGGGTCGAGATGTAATCATGAAAAAGGGGTTGCACTGGACCATGGAAAAGGGTACGAGAGTTCCGACAGGTACTGGATCATGAAATATGGATCGATTCTTGGTACCACAAATATTGAGTTTGTGGTTGAGTCTTATTTGCATGCATTGTTGTTGTTGTGGATGTATATGTTGTTGATGTGTTTGTTGTATATGCTTTGTTGGGTTTTGATTCTTGTCATGATGAATATCTTGTTGTTGTACTTATGTGATATATGTCTTACATTTATATCATTTTTCTCTTTTAATTGATTTAAGAATCTCACCCCTTCTGTTTGAATGTTTCCTCTATGTTGGTAACGTGCAGATACTCAGGAGTAGTCATGGTCATGGTGTCTTCTCTGATACGTAACATGGGAGTCGGGAACGTCGTTTGTTGCTTTAGTTCTTTAATTATATTATGGAACATGTTTATGTAGTTCTAGAAGTTTTCAAACTATTTTCTATTTTAATGATATCGCTATAATTTGGATATTTCGCTGCTTAATTTGAATAATTTTCTGTTTCATGTTATGTATCAAATTTTAAGAGAATGTTTTGAAAGGTTGAAAGTAACACCTTGAATTGAGAAGAAAATTTTACTTTAATTTGCTGTATTTTATTTTTTAAAAATGATGGGGAAAATTCAGGGTGTTACATCGAGCAGGCTACTACTGGCTGACGATGTAGTACGACGCGAAATAACATGTTAAGAAATGCGATAGGTGCCAAAGACACATAGATATTTACCTAGAGCCTCCCAATGAGCTTAAGTCCCTATCGTCCCCATGGCCCTTCACATGGTGGGGGATGGACATCCTTGGGCCATTAATGACTGGATCTACCTAGAAAAATACCTCAAAGTCGGGGTCGAATATTTCACGAAGTGGATCGAGGCTGAAGCCCTCTCTAAAATCAACATAGAATATACTTTGTTTCTTCAAAAGAAACATCCTCGCCCGATTCGGCATACCCCAAATCCTCGTCATCGATAACGGGACACATTTCACGGACAGAAGGTTCCAAGATTTCATCGCCAACATAGGCACAAAACAAGACTTCACATCCGTCGAACACCCATAGACTAACGGCCAAGCGGAAGCAGCAAACAAGGTGATCCTAAGGGGTCTAAAAAGCATACTAGATGAAGCAAAGAGAGCTTGGGTCGAAGAGTTGCATAGCATCCTATGGACCTATCACACAACCTCACACTTAACAACCGGGGAAACCCCATTCCGGATATCATATGGAATTAATGCGGTCATCCCAATAGAAATTAGGGAACCCTCGAGGCAAAAAGAAGCGTCCCTAGACGAGGAGTTGAACAATGAAGCCCTCAGAGTAGAACTTGACCTTGTCGAGGAAATATGGTCTAAGGCAGCTCTTCGAGAGGCATCCCTGAAACAAAAAGTGGCTATGCGCCACAATGCAAGAGTCATTAAACGAGAATTCCATATCGGAAATCTCGTCCTCTGGCAATATCAGAAAAATCCACGAGAAGGTAAGCTGGTCGAGAACTGGGAAGGCCCATATCGTGTTCGAGCCAAGACAGATAACGGAGCCTACTACCTCGAAAACTTACAGGGTGAAGAACTTGCTCAACCATTGAATGCCGAAAAAATTAAGTAGTATTATAACTAAACATCCCACACGACCACATCCCGAACAAGGGTAACAATGCATCCATAAGAGCATGGAAGGTACGACTATGAATCTCCATCTCGATCGAAAGAAGGGCCCATCTCCCGAGGAGACGGATATAACCCTTCTCGACAGCGGATACTTCAAATGAAATCCCCTGTCGGCAGGACATCAGGCTCGTGATGGGAAGGTCCAAGTCGCAGGATTAGGACATCAATTGTGGTCCTCATCCCGCTAACCTGCGGATGTAGAACCCGTAACCTCTCTGGTTCCCTAAACTGACGAGTCCAACAAGTCGAGCAATAACAGTTCAAAAATAAATATAAAAATAACGAAATAGCAAAAATCGTTTCATTCAAGCAGTCGACCAAAAGCTGGCCGGCACGAAAAGTACTAAAGGGGGGACTATGCCCGAGTACAAACAAAAAACAAGGGCACACATGCCAACAAAATAACAATGACACGCATGTCGATATAATGACAATGGCACACATGACAGAAAAATATTCATCCTCTTCACCCTCTTCCTCCCCCTCTGCATTTGAATCCTCCACTGGGCAGATGATTTTCCCCTAGACCACATCATAATTGAAATCAATCCCTTCAGTCACGAGGTCCGCCCCAGGGTTGACGATCTTAAGCTGCTCCACGGTATTGTCAAACCCCAACTTAAGGGTCTGCACACAGTCGCTCTCCAACATCTGAATCTGGGCAATCAACTTAGCACGTGTCTTCAAAGCCCTTTCCTCCTCGCCCTCCTCATCGGTAGGGGCGACCAGGCGCTTCAGCTCTGCCAGCTTTGTCCGAAGATATTGGACCTCCTTGATAGCTTCGTCGAACTCAACCTCTTTGTATTTCAGATTTTTGTTCTTGTCCACCAGGCTATCTCGCTCGAGTTTAACCTCCATTAGCTCGATCATTAGCCCCTCCTAGAGCCCGTGGCACTCCTTGTTATCGAAGAGGTCATTTTAGAACTTCTCCCTCTTGATCTTCGCCAACTTCAGCTTCTCCTTAATAACTTTCAACTTAGATAGCGGGCAGGTGTTGTCAGATAAGACCAAGGTCGTCTCCATAACCTTGATCATCGCAACAATGTCTTACAACAAATTTGCATGTCTGGTCTCCTTGTCCAGACTCATGATCGCCTTAGCCTCCACCTCAGACACTCCTACAGAGCTTTCCCCACTGAAATGCTCCCTTTGAAGATGATAGGAGGGAAAGAGGTACATCCTTTGATCCTCGGGAAAGTCCACGCATGTAGTAGCACCAGCTGGTGAGCCTTCATTGCATTGGCACTTCGTAGGAGGAGACAGATGTTCAGATGGCAGACTTATAAGCATTTCCATGACAGAAGGAGAATTAGGAGGAGAAGGTGGAGTCCCTGAACCACTGGCCACGTTTTCAGCGAGCACTTGGCAGACACGAACCTTAACCGTCTTCTTCAAAGCTTTCCATGTGTCCTTGTTCAACAGTTTCAAGACATGGTCCTTAAGTCTAGGCATAACAGCTGCATATAAAGCACAAGTTAGTTATTGAATAATACAGTTGAGATAAAAGAAAGATGAACACAAACTACTTAAAATACGGAAGGACTCATCGTCTATTCTACACTCGAGCACAACCTTGGTATTTATCAATCGATTTTCAAAAAGGGGCTCCCCGTCGTCAGATGAGATGAGATTGTCCAGCCGGTCCACACAAAGGGAAGGGGTAAAACTCTGAACATAAGCTACTAGAATTTTATGGGCAGTCATGTCCTCGGACCCCAGATTCTATGGCTTCACAAAGAACTGGTTCGTGCCACGATTGAAATGAGCTCGCTGCCACTCGAGCGGGATGGTAGAAACAAGACGCTCTTCTCTTTGGGCATCTCATTGCTCGACGTATATGTTGTGCAAAGCCCACGCAATGAGAGGCTTCACCATCTACCACCTCTCTTTGAAATTCCGTACATAATCAACATAAGTTTTAAACAACCTCCTCGATTGCTTAAACTAAACCCAACTATATCGCCTGTTCACACTCGACCTTTGCAAATGGAAAACCTGGAAAAAAGAGGCAGCGTGCAACCGATTTTGAGGTACTGACACACCAGTTCAAACGCCCGAATGAACGCGATGGCATTTGGATGTAGTTGGAAGGGGGTCAAGTCGAGCTTTCTGAAGAAGCCCACCTAGAAGCCAGTGAAGGAAGACGGATCCCCTCCTCTCTAAAAGCGAATTCATACATAGGGAAGCGCGTTCCCTGAAAAACCGAGAAATTCCGCTGCTCGGGGAGAGGGGCATAACATTCTAAATTCTGATGGGGCCCTGGAACCAAGTGTTCCACGACCGTATGGGAGATGCAAGAGTCAAGCACAAAGCGGGAGCCCATTTCTAGTGACCTTACCACGACCCAAGAAAAATCGAGCACCCCAGGAGTAGTGGGCCTGAGTCGAGGAAACTGGTGAATTCGACGTCGCATCAAATCCACCATTCCATCGCAGTTTAAGTTAAAGAGCGAGGACTGAAATCGGGGAAGGAAATTCCTGAGACATTCATCAAAGATTCATGAGAGTGCCCGGGATATTCATCGAAAATTCATAAGAATGCCCGAGACATTCATAAAAGATTCATGAGAACGTCCTGGACATTCACCAAAGATTCATAAGGTGCTCGACGCATTCATCAAAAATACCCCAATCAACACCCGAAGAGGGGCATCCTCGACGATTATCAGGGAATTTCCACCGGTAGATTCGTTTGAATATGTCGAGGAGGGGCCTCCTCGGCTACTTCGGTGGAAGAAAATACCAAGAAAAAGTTCAATAAACCTTATTGTTACTAGAAAGAGAGGGAACTTACTTGACATGTTCGCCGGTGGAGAAATGATATAGTTGTAGTAACGGCGGTGAAGCGTTTTCTGGCAAGGTCTTGAGAGCGTCCGATGAACTTCTGAGGAGACTTGAGAAATGAAAAAGAGAAGTGAGGGGAAACCCGGACCTCCAACTCTTTATAGGCCCCATATGGGAAGGCGTGCCTAGCCATCATTGCCTAGGCTAACCTAGATTCTCCTAGGAAGTCATAGACATTTAATGCTTTGTCACACGTAAAATAAAAAGTGTCACTCATGGGATTTCCTTCCTGGTACAGACGTGAAAGTGGCATGGAAAAGGAAGAATCACCAGCCAGGCATTTTTATCCCGAAGGAAGGGTAATGTTGCACAAACCCGGAAGAAGGAGAAAGCGGGGTCTCACGAACCAAAGAGAAAGGGTAAGGGAGTCGGTTACAAAAAGGGAAGGTATTAGCATCCCATATCGTTCGTGGTACTCGACGAGATCCATGCTTGTTATCACTGTTTCAAAGGGTGAGGGTATCTTCTACTATTGCAACTGATATTGGAAAAGATTGAAAAGAAATAAGGAAGAATTAAATGAAAGGATAAGAAGATGAAATAGCACGAAGAACAAGGAAAGAGACTAAAGGATTGTGTTCGCCAAGCGTCTTCTCTTGGGCCTATGTATTCCTTTTGTGTAATAGAAAAGTCAGAACACCGTAGTTCGACTCAATAAGACTGCATAACTTTCTTATGTTTTAGGGGTTGAATTGCCTATGCCTATGCTCAGGTATTGCAGGCTTGTCTAGAATAAGTGTGTTAACCATCTTGCAAATGATAAGTATGAGAAATTTCTTTTGTTTAGAGTGAAAGAGATGAGAAGAGAATTCCCAAAGGAAAGACACTTATTATTTGTTGAAGATTTTTAGAAGCTTTTTATTTAAGAGTTTGCATAGAAAAGTGTATTTAAGTCTCATTCAATGGAGTGTGTACTTCTTACATCACTCCGAGATGGAATTAATAAGAAGTACACCTAAACCTGGAGGAGATCCCCAAACCTAGTTCCAAAGATTGAGGCTCAAGCACACTAGCCTATTTTATTTATTAAATATTTTGTTATTTTTGGATGAAGAAGTGTTTTTGAGTTTTCTTTGTGAAACATCCTCATGCTAAGACTTGTTCATCATGATAGATACCCTACACCTCATCCCCATATGGGATGAATTCAAGTATCCCATGGAAAAATCCCTTGGCACATGAATCCCAATCATGAAACTCTACGGGAAAATGACAATCTTCTGACTCAGCTGGGGAGATGTTTTGTCAAGACTTAGCTGGGGAGAGAATTCTGATAACTCTGACCTCTAATTCTCGGAATAAAAGCATTCAGTCGGATGATGGAAATACTTCACTGTGGGAAGATAAATCCGCTTGGGGACTATCATCTATTTAATCATCTTTAGAATTCTGATGGGAAACCATTATGCTCTGACTCAGTTGGGGAAGGTTTCAATCTCAGAATCCATTGGGGATGATGGTTATGAACCACCTTTCTATCGGGGATAAGAGTTGTAAAGCGTCTCTCGCTGGGGAGAAGAGATAGAAAGCATCTATCAGTAGGAATACCCTCTGCTTGGGGAGTATAACACCCCAAAATGATTAGAATATTTATTTAATTTGTTTATAATAAATATTTGGAATTTATCAGTGAACTTGGCAAGATATTATGGTGTAAGATGTGTTTATGATGAGTGCGGTGTAATTTGATGAAATAATTGATTAATCAAAATTATTTAATAAGGATAATAGAATAATATTATTTGGATTATTATTATTATTTAAAATAAAAAGAGAACGGTTAAGGGTAAAGTGGTATTTTTAACGAATTAGTGAGTTAAAATCGGAATATTGTAATGAGGTCCAAGAGGGTAAAGGAGGAAAATATAAAATCAAATTCTTGGGAGAATTCTAGGATCGATCGTATTTTTGGAAAAAGAAACTGCTCTGGGGAACAAAGGTAGAAATTGAGGACTTGGAGGTTTCTCGAAGACCTCGAGGAAAGGGAATTCAGAGTTCAACATCTAAGGTATGGGGAATATTAATTTTCATTGAATTTGATATAGGGTTTAGATTTTTATGTGGATGATTTGGGATTGTTAGGGTTTATGGGAATCTATGACGAATTTGATGAATTTGGGGTTTTGATAAGAAGATTATTTTTTCTAATTTTGTTGGCGTATAATTGATGTTATCTTAATTGATTTTTGGCTAAATTGATGAGTTACTGTGGAGGTCGATTAGATATCTAGTCGGAAACTGTAATCGTGAAAATATTCGTGGAAGGAATTATAGAATCATAGTGTAAAATATGAGAAGATAAGCAGATACTGAATGAAGAAATTATAAGTATAATTGTGGCGAATTCCACTTAGTAAAAAGGAGGATGCCACTTGTCATTGGTATGGGTATTATGAAGATTTGGTGGCGTGAGCCACCAATTTGGGTGGAGGTGGCAAGAGCCACTTGCATTAGGTGGCGGCTGCCACATTTGTATGTGGCCAGCGCCATTAGTGTGTAACTGGAGGGATGGCGACTGCCACATTTATATATGGCCAGCGCCACTTGGTTGTAGGCAAGGGGGTGGTAGGAGCCACACCCCATTATGGCTAGAGACACATGATTTTTTTTGTGTGTTCTATATTTTCCTAATAAACATGTGTAATAAATATATTTTCCATAATCACTATTTTACCTATAGTTACCATGATAAGATGCACTAAGAAGAAATAATAGGAGAATTAACATGTGAATTAACTAGTAACTATAATATGAGTTAATAGAGGAATTGTGTTATAAGGTGGTTGTGGTTGTGTGCTTTACCTCGAAATCGTATTGTTTATTATGTGATTGTTGAGAACAAACTATTTGGAGTCTGTCATGAGTAAAATATTGATGTGTTGACTGTAGTCTATTGTTTGATAGAGTGTGATACATGTGAACATAACTTTCGAACTGTGTGTCAGTTTTACAAGTCGTTTAAAGCATTGGAGAGATATCGCAACAATCGAAATTTAGTAAAATAATAAAAAGTATAAAATGTGATTATTTAGTGATTGGGTCATGATTTAGGTGACGAGATTACATGTCGAGTAAATTGTGTGTGTGTTTTGTTGTATAAATTGTTATGATGATGTTTTGAAGTGAATTGTTTAGTATTTAGTATGATATATGATGATGTGTTGTCTATGATGTGTATATGTGAAGTATGTGAAGAAAATATGATGATTTGATATATGATGATGTGTTGTCTATGATGTGTATATGAGAAGTATGTGAAGAGCATATGATGATTTGATAAATGATGTTGTGTTGTCTATGACGTGTGTTTGTATGAGGTATGTGAAAAGAATACGATAATAAAAATGTTTATGATCATTATGAAGATTAAGATGTTTTTATGAGATACATGATGATATCTTTATGAATGATGATGCATTTTGACTAGTCGTGGTCGTATTTATATGTTGTTACGCATCATGCATTCATAACATTATTTAGGACGAATAGTCCAGTGATATTTTGCAGGATGATGATGATCCAGTGAAGAATTGTAGGACGATAATGTCCAGTGATGGCCTTAATCCCATGGTGCAGATTAAATGCAATATGTGATGAACTCTGGTTCCAAGCAGGAACTGATCCTATTGGTGGGGATCTTTGGAGATAACGATGACTTAGTCATCAGTGATGTTTTTCGGTACCGCATGCATAAGTCCATATGATGTTGTAATTGCATTTTTTGTAGAATTGCAAGATGCTTTGTGATAAGTGAAGTATATGATTAATTATTAGAGTATGATGTGTTATGATGAATATGATGTTGTTGTTATTTTGAGTGTGAAGCATATGATCGTTATGTTGTAGTGATTTGATTGTTATACATATGATATTTATTTCTTATACCTCGTATAATGATTTGTGATTGCTCATCCTGCCTGTTTAAATGTTGCCTCTACAGGGGTAATGTGCAGATATCCGAGATGAGTTCGCGGTGCGTGAACCCTTAGTTGGAGGCTGTTTAGCCTAATTCTAGAGTGTTTGGTGTCTTTCTCTGATAGATGTAACATCGAGGAAATAAAACACTTATATGATTATTTGTCACTTTGTTATGATGAGTTTATGAGTTGATATTTGTTGCATTGAGAAAAATTATGATTGCTGACTTTGATTAAAAAGGTCTTTATGTTTTAATAAAATAAGAGGAAGTATTTTGATTTTATGATTCTGCTGTGAAGTTTTGATTTTAGAGAATGTATTATTTTAATAAAATAATTTTTAATTGATGTTTTATGAAGAAAATGTGACACCTTCTATAAGTTACTATGATTTACTTCAGTTTATTTAACACGAATATTATGTGGGGTTAGAAGGGTGTTACAGGGAGCACCACCCTTTGCACCTTTCTCTAAGAAACACATTGATACTGATTGAAATCTATACAAACTCATATTGGGGAAAAAGATCTCCAAAATGTTTTGTGCTGAAAACGATTATGCTCTTTCAAGCCTCTGACTATATTGTTTACGAGGAAATCCTCTCAAGAGGATTTTATAGAAGACCTGACATCCAAAATGCCCCAGTATCTTCAAACTCTTGGAGATATTTGTCGGATCTCGAAATAACTGCCCCATACTGCATGGTTTAAGAAGGAATTTGTCTTAAGAAGATAAATTAAAAATCTTATATCACCGGGAGATATTCTGCCCCAGTATCTGGACCCTGGATACGTGCTTCTGATTAACGTTCTACGAGAAAGAGTGACTTCTCGTACTATTGGGGTGGCCTTCCCTAGTACGAGTCTCTGAGTAGTTTTACCCCTGACTAACTGATCTTTGAGGGAATGCCCAGACTATCTGCCTTTTGAGAAATTTGGTCTCAAAGTAATTGCCCCGGATTGGCTACCTCTTAACACAATTGGTTGGGAAAGTCCCTACTCAATGGATTTTCTTGAAAAAGTGCACCTTCGTATGCTTGTTCTTCGGGACTTTCAATATTATCAACTCAATAAGATTAAGCTTTTAGACTGAGGTTCCATTTATGAACTTATTTAATGTTAAACAAATGTATGCAAATAGAAAATATTTATTCTGAGAATGAAAATTCTAATGCAACACACATGTTAATCTTGAAGTTTTACTGAAAAGATGTCGCAAACCTTTGTGAGCGAATCACTAGTTAAGATACGACATTGATTTTTTTTACTGAAAGAAAGCATGCACATGTAGTACCAGCAAAAATCTTTTTGCACAACTCGTAGGAGTCAGGAATGATGTCTCGTGGTAGTATGCTCTCGAAATAAACTTGTTTCAATTAAGACTTTCAAGGGTTATATCGTGGCCTGGTTCACGATTTTAGAAAAAAAGATTTATGGCTCAAAATTTATTTGTACCCACCCCTCTTTGTGATGTTCTCCATTCCTATGTTCAACTGGCTTTTACAAGCGCTCACCTTTCGTAAAGGTTTCAAGAATAATTAAGGACCCATTGCTGTCGCTCCCCGGATTTCCATCCTGGTACAAACGCGAAAGTGGCGCGGAAAAGAAAAGAGTCGCCAGCCAGGCATTTTTATCCCGAAGGAACGGGAATGGTAATGCTGCACAAACCAGAAGAAAGAAGAGGAAGGACACGGGTCCTGCGAACCAAAGAGACTGAGTTCGGGAGTCGGTTACGACCTGGGAAGGTATTAGCACCCAGATCGTCCGCCGTACCCGACGGGATCCACGCTTGCGAAGAAAACTGTTTCAAAGGGGTGAAGAAATGAAAGCTGCAGCAAAGAAAAGAAAATGAACTAGATAAAAGAACTGGGAAAAGAACTGAATAAGAAAACAAAGAGAAAAAATGTAGGGAAAATAAAGATTGTGCTCGAACGAGCCCTACCCTGCTGCCTACGTACCTCATCAGGATAATGAGGATCAGAGACGCCGTAGTTCCCCTAACTAGGGGTAACAAGGAAATCGCTTGTGAATTAAGGCTTGAACTGCTTATGCCATTGCTCAGGTGTTGCAGACTCGGACGACGAGTGGTAACCGTCTTGCAAAATGACAAGTAGGAGCAAGTTCGCGTACGGAGCGAAGGAGATGAGAAAAGAATTCCCGAAGGAAAGATGCTTATTGTTTGTTTGTGTTTTTTATGAAGCTTTTATAAGTGTGTCACAAGGAAGTGAACTCAAGCTCTTTTCCATGGAATGTGCACTTGTCACTACATTCCAAGATGGAATAATAGAACAAGCACACTCAAGTAAGGAGAATATCCCCAAAACTTGAACCCAAAGATTAGGGCCTAAGCTCACTAACTCATTAAATTATTAAGTGTTTTTGGTATTTACAGATGAAGAAGTGTTTTTTATGCTTTTCTTGGTGAAGAAGATACCTTGATCAGACTTGTGCATCACAAGGGAAACTTGTACTATCCCAAGATGGGAAGACTACAAGCATACCTCATGGAATAAGGCTATTGCTCAAGGCATCACTTCAAACTTATTAAGATGTTTTTTATGGTTATGAGATGAGAAGAGAAGAAGAACCAAAAGGATCACAAAGGTAAAATTCTAATGGGGGACTAAAGAACCCTAAGTGTTATCATGCATGGATATCCTAGGTTAGTGTGGTTTTCTATCCTAAGGAAGAAAGAAAGAAGAAGAGAAGAAGAGGATAGAAGAAGAGATGAGAAAGGCCTAAGCCCAACAAGAAAAGGTTAGTCACAATAAAGAAATAGGAAGAAGAGATGAGATTTGGAGATGTGGAACTCAACTTCCACACCTCACACTTACCATAGCCCCTACAAGGTTATTATCATAAGCATACAAATGAAGCAAGGTGAACAAGATAACATGTTAACATCATACAAACAGAAGTAAAATGATATGTACACATGCTCCATGCAAATGTAACTCACAAGAATGAGGAATGAAGCAAACAAGTTAACATGATGCAACATGAAACATATGCAAACTTATGCAAACTTAAGAAAGGTGCAAGGCAAAATGAACAAGACATGGACTCAATGCACAAGACCAGAACCAAAAAAAGTCAAATAAGGGCTTAATAAGCTAACAAGATGAAGAGGATGGAGGCACAATACCAAACAATCACAAAATGGGAGTGAAAGAAGTAAGGAAGAAGTGAAAGCACACTTAAGAAATGAAAGGACTTAAAAGGTAAGCAAACACAAAAAATTCTAAGACTCAAACCCTAAGTCAAGACCAGAATGGAACCCATACCCCAATAGAACCCCAAATGAGAAGAAGAAGTTGGCACAAGTGCCCTTCTAAGCTTATGAGAGAGCTAATGGACCAAAAGAAGCAAAATGGGACAAGGTTCAAGGCAAAATTCAAATAAATCAACCAAACATCTAAAAATTCCACAACTTAAGTAAAATGATCCTCAAACATGATAAATCAATGAGCCAAAAGGATTTGGAAAAAATCAGAAGCAAACTAGGTCAAATGGAGGCAAGAACACAAACTAGGGTTAATAACTTCCAACACAAGTCAAAGGACCAAGATCCAAGGAATAAATTTCTAAAAATCAGGGGAAAAATCACATAAGAACTACATCATCTTAGGAATCCAGAGCAAAAATAATGAACAAGAAACTCAAAATAATGAAGTCTATAGAAAATGGACAAGACAGATTGTTCAAAAAAGAAATAAAAAGAAGTTAATTGAAATGGGGAATTTATTGCCACATGGAAAATAGGAATAAATGAAAAATAAAAATATAGAAAAATAAAAGAAACTTAAAAGAAGACTCAAGAATGTTTTTGGGAATTTTTTGACACTTGGAACTATTTTAAAATAATTAGAAACTAAAATGAGAATAAAAGAAAGTAAATGAAAAAGAAATAAAAAAGAAATGAAGTGAGAGGTGCAGATAGCATAAGGTTTGCGTTGGAATTGATTGGGCTTTACAAGTTGGGGGTGTGAATATCAAGTTTGAGCCCAATAAGGCTGTGCTGGCTTATAGGACTTGTGGTGAATATTCAGTGAAAAAATGGAAAAAACAGGATCCATTGGATTAATCAGACGCGTGCTAGGGACCACTTCATTAAATGACATGGCTCAATGGTGAATGGTGAGTGGAGGACCATGGTTGTTACGGTGGTACGCGTTACACCATGAATTAAAATGAAATAAGAAAATCACGTGGGAGAGAGGTGGTGGTTAGGGCAACGTTGCCAGATCTAGACGCATGAGAGGCTGGATCCAAGGGTCATGGACCTATCTTCTTCCTCACAAACCCTAGGTCAAACAAATCCAGTTTCCGGTGACCGGAGCTAGGGCTTCGGCACCGGAACTCATAACAGAAGCACAAACAACAAAATAAATGGACATAAAACTCTAGATCCACTAATTGATAGGCCCTGAGTTCGAACATGAGATCAAAATGAACAATGGATCCATGAAACAAGCGGATCGAACAAAAACAAATTTGACCAAGAAACTTGAAACTCAAATAACTCACTCAATATTGCACCATTTTCAAAACTACAAGTTGCAGCATACTCAGTGAACATCACAGATCACAAAACACATAACTAATTTCATTTTTAGAAGTGACGAATCCAAGGCATACCTGAGTTGCAGATCTTGATATAATGAGATAGAAAGCCAAATGATGGATGAAAATCACTCTACACTCACTCTAGATGCAAAATAAATGCATCTAAAGTCTTGAAGATGGCTGGATCTGAGGCTTTGTCCACACCTGCCCTGAAATGGCAATGTTGTTGAACTTGAGAGAGAGCTTGAATGATGGTGTGATTAATGATCCTTAGCTTGCACTAATCAAGAATCCACAACTGGTTTTTGAATTGAGCACTTGTGTGATGAGAAATGGGAGAAAATGCAAGTTGTGCATAAACTTGGAAATGAGAGAATGTGAGAGAGATTGAGCTTTCTGAAACCCTAGCTGCTTAAGTATCACCTCACAATCCAATGCTGAAAAAATTATCAAGTTTGCACGTGTGGATCATGAGAAATTGGTGAATTTGCAAATTTTGCAATTTTGTGTGAGAGCATGCCACCCTCATGCTTTCCTTAGCCTCTCAGCACATGGGCAATCCTTTTCCAACCCTTGATCATAATCCCACAAGTCCTGGCCCTTAGATCAAGTCATCACACTTTCCTCATGATTTTGCCAATTTTGCATTTTTGAAGCAACTTCCTTGCTTGGCACGAAAATGGGAGTTTCTCTTGAGCAAAATGATCCAAATGCAATGTATTGTAACTTAGTAAACAAAATTGAACCATTCCAAGCCTTGAAAATAAGTTTTGAAGCCTTTTGCTTTTGTGCATGCATGAAACTTTTGAATTTGCCCTAATTTACACTAAATTTTCGAAGAGCCTAGGGAGAAAACCATGAATCCCATGAAAATGTACTTGTACTTTTTGAAAATGGGAGCCCTTAATCTCCAAATTTCATGTTTGACTTTGGTTCATTTGAAGATTTTTTGATCATGTTAAGGTCATTTGAAAATTAGGGCAAAAGTTGCCAAATATGGAAAATCCTTAAAACCAAGTTTTCACCAATTTTGCAAAAGGCCTCAAATATCCATGATTCTTGATCTTTAAGCATCCCAAACCTCTTATAACATTGTAAGGACCCCACTTGGCAAGAAAAAGTGGATTAGACCCCTTGAAATCACACAGTTGACTTTTTAAGGGCACAATTGACCAATTACTTCATCTGCAAGCAACCGAGGAATTCTCTGACTTCCACATGGAATTTTATCATGAAAATTGGTACCTAGGATCCTATTGACATATAAAAGACTTTGCCTGAATGCAATGGCCAAAGTTGTGAAGTTTTGATGCTTGAATCTCAAACCCTAGTTTAGGTGCCTTGTGTAGGAGCTTTTCCCTGTCCTGAGACCTCTGGTGATCATGCAACCTTCTGAGCTTTTGCAAATGGAATTGATTTTGTAAATGGAGTGTAGACCCCTCATAGGACTTGTACAAAACCATTGGGACCCTTGTCATGGCTTGTGATGCCTCAAGAACCTCCACAGATGATCATATGCCTAATGCTAGGACATGAAGAATGTTATGCCTCATCTTTCCATGCTAGGATGCTAAGAAAATGATATGTTCATGATGAATATGATGTGATGTGATGCTTAAAATGAAGAGGGAAAATTTGGGGTGTTACAATTGCTGCTAACGGTTTAAGCACCAATCAGGTTGTCGTTTGAAGTCAGTCACCCCTTCTTTGTCTTTGTGTCTATGCCACACACACTTAGTTCTTGCGAGGATCTTTCTTGTGTAATCCTTTTCGCTTTTCACTTTTTCATTCTTTTTGTTTATCCCTAACTTTTGTCTGGACTGATTCTTTTGATTCTTTTGCAATTGGAGTCAACAAGATGCCCTAACTTTTGCCTAAGTCGCTCGTTTTCGAGTTTGACTTAGCGGACTTTTTTTATTTCTTTTTTCAATTCATTTCCTTTTTTGAATAAATCGTGTGACACTGTTTGTCTTGATTGCTTTGCAAGGGTTGTGACTTCCTTGTTCTTTGGTCGATGAAGGATAACCATTGCGGCTTTCAGTCTTTGGACCTCTTGATTGGGATATCCATTGTGGGTTTTGGTCCTTAGACCTCTTGATTTGGTACTATGAAATTTCATGGAGCCTCAAATACACTTCTTTATGAAATTATGAACACTTGGTCCAACTAGATGACACCTACCCTACCCCTGGGTAAGTGTTAGGTTTTTTTCTGTAAAAAAAGCACCTGCTTCAAGGCTCAAAAGGGTTAACAAGGGTCTATCTCCCTTATATATCCTGTGTTTAGGATTTGAAACAATGCTTGTACATCCTCAACTTGGTCTTTTTCAAAAGCACACAATTAGAGATTTTTGCGTTTTCATTTTGTTACCCTCCCTCAAGAGTTTAAGCACGATAGTTGGTATTGCAATGCACATACACAAAATTATGAGTGAATATGAATGGATTACTTCAATAAAACATGCGTGTTTTACTATGATTATCATTCAAAAAAACAAGTTTCATGCATGCAAACAAATGTTTAGGGAAACAATAAAAGCTACAAATAAGAATGCAGTAAAGAAGCTGAACATTGCCATCATTGAGGAGACCTGACTTCGTCTGGACTTATTGCTTCTGAAGATGTCTTTGCACACTGGGTGTTCAATCTGATGAGGAGGCTTCAATGTATGGGCATACCATCTGGTATGATGACCTTTGAGTTGATACGATTTTGTACCTTGTGATTGAACACATTGCAATTCTCGATTGTATGCCTAAATGCCCCTGAGTGGTACTTACATCTAGCATTCATATCGTGGTTGCCATTATTGAGAAGTCCTGACTCCGTCTGGACTTATTTTTCTCCACGGCTTTCAGTAGTTAGCAGACTGGATGTTCATTCTATTACTGGTTTGGTGCCATATTCTCACCTTTTTTCTGGCATGAACACAAAAGTCTTGGAGTCAATCAAATCTGGGACCTTATATTTACCTTTGCCTATGAAAGAATTGAAATCTCAAATTAAATGGACAGGTGCCCAGAATGGTACTCATACTTCCTCTCTAATTGTTCTGACCTTAAGACTCTGGAGTTGAACACTGACACAAGACGTCTGAATAAAAGAGTAAAGATGAGAGACAAAGTTGACACATAAGATTGCTCGCAAAGACCTGATGATCTTCTGCCTGCGTATCTCCATTGACCCATGTCCAATGAAGAATTAGAGCGACGTAGTTCCCCTCACTGGGAAAGAAAATGTAGTGAAGAAATCAAATGATTGTCGTTACTGAGAGTATTGGAATACTTATGGCTTTATGACTTTGGTTCTTTTTCTTACGGACTTTGATAAGAAGACTTCCAATCAAGACAATGCCCTCTTCCATATCTGTTTGGAGCAAAACTGATAGATTTAGAATCGATCAAATCATGTACTTTGTGGTGAAAAGCTTTACACCCATCAATATAGTGTCCTTGTGTCCCAAAATGGAGGTCACAATGGGCGTTGGCATCCCATCCATATGGAAGTTTCGTAGAACATGGGGATATCTTGTGAAGCTTAATCAATCTCAACTGAAGCTGATACTGAAGTAAATCAGCATGAGACATTGGTAAAGTGTCAAAAACCCTTTCTCTCTTTTGATGTTTCTGATGGCCCTGTTGAGGATTCCTTTGTCGTGGCTGATGCTTAGACAAATTATTTGAGGTTGTGGTCATAGAGGTTTCCGGATGATGGCGTGGTTGATATCCTCTACCTCTTATACGTTGATGAGATGTTTCCCTATCTTCCCCTTTGTTCTTTCTCTGGACATTAGTACCTGAAGATGATACACCATAATCCTGAATCTTTCCAAGCTTTAACAAACTCTCAATTCGCTCATCAGAGATCCAAAAACCCGTTGATGTACCACGAAACTTAGGCAACAAATTAATAACCCTTTCTTGCTTCTGTCTGTAACGAGATACCTCCACTGGACAAGCCACAACAGAAGCCTGTTGGAGTCTTTCTTCTGGAAACCAAGGTATCTGATTTGAGGAGAATCTTTGATAAGGAAAGAGAGTTCCCGTTTCCTTGGCAACAATTGGTATGGTATTACTCAATTTATTTGTACCGAGCAAGGAGAAACTGACTTCTGTCTTAGGCTCTTCTTGGCTAACAAGAAATGATTGTTGGGAAGGAGGCTCAAGATGTGGTTGAAATCCACAAAACAAGCCTTGATTAAATGGAAATCCCAAAGAGATGAGAGAAACATGACCCTCTGTTGGGGAAGCATACACATGACTACTTTATTTCTTCAACACAACATTCATGATCCCTGTAAGAAACTTCATCTGGGTCTTCATTAGGTCGAATTACTCTTTCAAAAGTTTATGACCCTTAAATAAAGCTTGCATCTCTGCCCTAAACTGTCCCAGTTGGGTCTTCATTTCGGTTACCTCTGCCCAGAGTTGTTCCAAATCCATACCCTGGTGATTGTGGTTCAATTTGGCCATTCCAAAGAGAAACCAAATCAGGATAAGAATTTGTCTCTGAACACCTGTCATGAAGGTAAGGATGTATGCAAATTTCATGTTCGGTTATTTCCAAGGAATCTATCTGCTTTGATTCATATTTTGATACATAAGAAATCCAATAGCATAATTCAGATATAAGATCCTCGGAAATAACTGGACATGTGTGTTGAAATGCTATGATGTCATGTATGTAGCAGGCATGTGATCAATGATATGTGTCTGGTGTTGGTGTTGAGCAACTAGCCAAGTGTCTGTATAGAACCGCAATAGTAGTATTATCTTTGTTCGAACCCCAAACTGAGAACCAAATAACCACATAGAACTGTATCAATTCATAGGAATAACACAAATAAAATGGGTAAGTAGAAGGTCAAGGTTCCTATAAACCTGTAAACAATCCCCCATCTCACAGGTGTGCTACTAAGGTTCAATATCAAGAACTCTCAGGTCGAGAAACAATAATACGATCACAGTTTCCGGTTTGGCATTATACACTAAAAGAAGAGGTCTCCGCTGAGTCCTGAAAAACACACATCCCCCCATAAGTTCCAAGCTCCAAGCATTGAGATCGAGAAGCAATAGTATATTCATCCCGAAGGGTACAATGCTATCGCCATACAAAGAGTACTTTGACTGAGTTCTTACAAGAGAACAAGGCCATCCTATGCGAGTTCCTAATGGGCCCTCGGGTGCGAGTGGGTTTGCCAACAAATATGGTATGCCACTGTCACCACTAGAGAGGGATGTTTCCATTAAGTTCTTCAATAATCGGTCCCCAGATGCACATAACTATCAAGGTCGTATCCTATAGTGAAGAAGACCCCCCATAGAATATTTCCAAGATGGTCGAAATCTTGGTGTGGAACACACCACCACTCATCATGATGATACATCATGAAAGTATAATGTATTTCCATGCTAAAGTCTAGGTGAACTCTGTAACACCCCAATTCTACCCTATAATTATTAACGAAAACAAGGTATAAAAACTTCAACAAATTAAATCGAGATGATACATTTCAACATTAAAAAATCATAGCAACACCTGATAAGTCTTTAAAACAACTACTTTATTACTACGCAACGGATTCATAAAAAACAACTTAATTGTATTCAACATCAAAGCAACTTAAAAAAACAACAATTCTTCAATTAAAGAACTTAAAATTCGGTAACTATAACAAATGTCAACATCAGCATAAAACAAGCATTATCCCCCCGAGTGCTACGTATCAGAGCAACAACACTGACTCGAATCTATTAAAGTACTCCATCCTACTCTGGATCACCTGCACGTTACTAACAGAGGGCAACATTCAAACATAAGGGGTGATATATCTAATATTATAATCAAGAATATGATAAATAACATATTGAATTAGATTACACGAATCACCACTTCACAAACAACCAACAACTTAGAATCAACATAAAATACAACACCACAACGTAATATGCAACTTGATATGCAATTTAGACAAATGTGATGCATATGGTACCAACGGAGAAAAATTCCCAACTTATAATCATGCCAATTAATAAAGGCGTAAACACAAGGCATATGCCTTAAACTATATTGTTGCCAATCTAGGCCAACATACCGAGCAACTAGCTCCAACTTGAATAATGATATGATATGTGACTCAACATGAGTATCAAACAACAACTATAAATACATAGCAACACAACAACATCCAACTTTGGCCAAAGGCCTACAAATCATAATCTTGCCATTTATAAGGCATTGCAACATACAACAAAAACCAGTAACTTTTCAACTTGCAGCAAACAACACAACACAAGTACAACAATTACACTTCACTCTTATTTACAAGTTCCGACTAAACCGATTAATTAGACTAATTAACATACTATGTTAATACTACTTATTTTTAATTTATTAACATGCTTCTGGCAACTCCATCACAGCGACCAACTTGCCAAGTTGGTACTAATCCTATTCCACTGTTAACTAGTTTTCTTCTATTAACACAATTTTATATCACTGATTAACTCTCTGTTAATTGATTATTCGGACCTATGCTACTTCATATAATATTCTACAACTTATTCATGTTATAGGAAGTGAATTATGATCAAACAACATTACAGACACAGAAAACATAAACTAAGACAACAAAATTCACCCAGACCCCATGTGATTATCGTCACACTTTGCGTGTCACACTTTGTGACGATCATCCTAGGGATGTGACGAACGTCACAAATACCAGACGTTCGTCTGGAAAATAGGACGGTGTCCAAAAGCCAGACCCCACACTCTCTATTTCGTCTCTGTAACTCTTCTCAGTCCAATTCCTTCTCCAATTATTTCACCAATCAGCTGACACACCATTCAACAAACATAACATTGACACAATTTTCTTAATCATCTAAATTAGCTTATTCATCCCAAGACTTATTCATCAAAACAACTTATTAATCAACACAACTTATTAATCCACACAAATAACAATTAACAACTACAAATTATGTACCCAATCCCATACGAATTCATCATATATTCCCGATTATAAGGTTAGAGTCCCACCCTTACCTTTTGATTGAAGGCGACTCTAACAGTTTTCGATCGGAACCCTATCTTTTGCCTCTCCTATGCACTTCACATAACCACCTCTTTTCCAACTTCTTGTTCTTCTTACTAATAACCTATTTCCACTAATTCCACTTAACTTATGGTTTTTATTTTAATTAATCTTAATCATTCTAATGGGCCTCAACCATACACCCCCCACAATTACTACTTCTAATTACCAACAAGCCCATTTATCAAGCTACCACAATTCCACTAATAACCCACAACTTAATTTATTCAACTAAGTTCAAATAACAACAATACAACTTAAATTAACTTAAATCGACTTATTCAACTTTATTCAAACCAACTTAGCAACTCAATAAAAACCAACACCTAACGTACGACAATATTTATTTAAGTCTCATTCAATGGAGTGTGTACTTCTTACATCACTCCGAGATGGAATTAATAAGCAGTACACCTAAACCTGGAGGAGATCCTTAAACCTTGTTCCAAAGATTAAGGCTCAAACACACTAGCCTATTTTATTTATTAAATGTTTTGTTATTTTTGGATGAAGAAGTGTTCTTGAGTTTTCTTTGTGAAACATCCTCATGCTAAGACTTGTTCATCATAATAAATACCCTACACCTCATCCCCATATGGGATGAATGCAAGTATCCCATGGTAAAGTCCCTTGGCACATGAAGAAGTTCAATCTTTATTAGGTGTTTTTTAACTTCTTTTTTTTTAGATGAGAAAGAGAAATACTCAAAAGAGACTCCAAAGGTAAAAGTCTAAAGGGAAACTAAAAATACTAAGAGTTATCATGTTTAGATGTCCTAGGGTTGGTGTGGTATGAGATCTTTATTCTAAAAGAAAGGATAAGAAGAGGAGAATAAAGAAGAAGAAGAAGAAGAAGAAGAAGAATAAGAATAAGAATAAGATAGAAGAAAGGAAAATAAGACAACTTACTTCCAAAATAGAAGTTAAGTTGCTTCTAAGGGGGATGAGTGAGAATTTTACAAACCAACGCATCTTAAATTCTTTAACAAACACAAGATTGAAATGTAAAAGAGAAGTAAGAGGTTGGAATGTGGAAGAAAATCCACACTCCTATTACTTACCAAAGCCCCTTAAAAGTTAGTGAAGAAAGCACAAACATTCATAAGAAATGAAATAGAAACCAAGTAAGCAAAGAAAGCAAATGAAATGGATCCTAAGGTTCAATAACCTTACAAGTTAGAACCAAAACACAAATAATCTATAATATTCTCAAGTAACTCAAACAAAACCATACTAGCTCAAGGAAGCATAAAAAATGCAAAGAAGTTCATACAAGTCACATATGAAGAAGCACGAATGCAAATGAGGTATGAAATGAATGAATGAACCCATGGATCATCAAAGTCAGAATGATATAACATATTAAAATGCCTAATATGACACTAAATGAACATACAAAGATGCATGGGTTAGGTCATGATAGAATGGCATGAAGAAAACAAAATAATCTCATGTTCATGCAAGAAGAAACAAACAAGTTAAAGATGAAAGTCAAACATGAAAGATGACATTAAATGATGCAAGTCAGTATCATATGATCAAGCTGACATTATGAAGATGCAATTATGAACATACCAAATGCACATAGCAAACAAGTCAAGACAAGTCACAAAAACATGCAAAAATGAACACATGAGGAAAAATGTAATACATACTTGAAATGCAAGGCAAATATGCAACATGACATAGAAAGATGGATGCATATGCATGAGGTTAGTAGCATATAAGGTATGCAATTCACATGAGATAGAGATATGAGCATATTAGATGCACACAAACAACATAGGAAGCCTGAGAGAAGAAGAAGTGGGAAGATCAGGTGAAAGTTGAACATGGATGCAAAACACAAGCAAAAGGAAAACCAAACCAAAGATGGATCTATAATTGATCAAAGAAGAATATAAATGTCTAAAAAACCATACAAACTAACACAAGTGACCTCACACAATGGAATAAATTCCTTCAAGAAATTAGGGTTAGGAGATGAAGAGAAATGATCATAAAAGGTAACTTTAAACACAATCAATCAAACACAGATCAAACAACATTCAAAAATCATGAAAATGTACCTCGAGTGAGCTTGGTCAGAGGCTAATAACTTGTTGAAATCTCACACAAAATATCAAAACCAAACTAATTAAAATAGTTGTTCAAAGTTGCATAAGAAACAAAGGGGAATGGTGCATAAGATGATGACCAACATGCAATGCAAAATAATTTTAAAAATGGATGAAAAATGTTTTTGAACACTTAATAATGTTAATGAAACAACACAAAAAGAATGAATGCAAAATTATTTATGAGCTATGCAAAATAAAGTTTTGAAGTTAGAATGCCAAAGAAGGAACAAATATTTAAAAGAATTAAAATAGAAAATCTTAAAGTATGATGAAGAAAAAAAAATCAAAAATATAAAAATATAAATTTTTTATTTAAATGTGTGAATGTGCTTCATGAAATTTTGTATGATTTTTGGATGATTAAAAATAATTTTAAAAATTAAAATTGAAAACTCTGTAAAAAGAAAATAAAAATAAAAGAAACAAAAGTCAGGGGTGCAACAAGAGTAAAAAGCACGTTCAAATGTATTGGGTCCAAGGGGAAGGGGGTTCAGATAACAAATAAAGTCCACAGAACAAGTCAGCATAGTCAATAAGCATATTATAAACTCCAGTCAAACATTGACTATAATATCAACCATCAGATGGATCAAACACGTGTAAGCAAGTCAAATAAAACAAAGGTAATCAAGATAAGAGGTTGAGATTAGCATGCGCATAAATACTAGCCTAGGGAGCCACACACACACACACATTAAATTTTATAACAGAAACACGTGACTGACACCGTCTCATTTTAATGCGCTGGTGCAGTGTAAGCCGTTGGATTCATAAAACGAAAGGCTAGGATTATGTCTTCTACCTTAGAACCTCTGATGACCTGCAAATGAAACTGGTGACGGAGCCCTAGCTCCGGTCACCTTCTCTGGCGAGCACCTCTTAATATTTTTTTCGAGAAATGCAAAAGATTAACAAAGTTCAACTCTAAAAACCACGCTGATCATGGATATGGAGTCCAAATTCTCAAACAATGCACATATAAACCTGATCGAAGCAAACTAAGTATGGATCAAAAATTTCATATCTCAAATTAAAGCATGCTATACGTCCAAAAATTTCAGATCTCAAATTGAATCCTCTTGAATTGAACTTGATGAAATCATTGCTTTCAGCCTCAATCAATAGATGATTCTTGTTCTATAAAGTATTTTGATCAAGAATGTGAAGAAAAATTTCAAGGAAACCCTAAGAATGATGAGTTTTGAAGAAGGACAAATTTGGTGCAATTTTTGAAATCTGAGAAATTGTGAGAGTCTCTATCTCTAATCAGTGGAGTTAGGAGCTTATGTATCATGGATTTGGGGCCTAACCATAGTTAAGGATCCATTGGATGCATGGTTAAGAAGTTATGCATGAATTTTCATTTTTGCAATTTGGAGTGGATGTAATGAATCCCACGTGCATGTGGCTTGGCATGTGCATGAATGACTCTGATTTTAACCCCTGATCGGAATTGGATTGGATTTATGTCTTGTGGTTACATGAATTGAGAGTTTTGATTGGTTTTGTAATTTTGCACTTTATGAAATAAGTGAGAAATACACCATGAAATCAAGTGATTCAAATGCCAATTTTGTGCTAAATGGAATGAACTTTGATATTGTGAACTGATTTTGGAAATTTTAATCCAATACAAACCATTTAGAAGCCTTTTGCACAAAATGGAAAATTTGAAGTGCATGTGAAAACCCTACAAACCACTTAGAGTCTTTTGGCCATAACTTTTGAACCACACATGATATGAAGATGATCTTGTACATTTTTGAAAGGGGATAAAATGATATTCAACTTTCATATTCAAGAAAAATCCATTTGAAGCATTTTTGATGATGAAAAGTCAAGTTGAATGTGACTTATAAAGCTTCCGAAAATAGAAACTCCAAATTACAAGCCATTTCAATTTTTAGTAACTTTTTCCCTAAGCCTTGATTCTTGATGAATGATGAAATTCTTGACATTTCATGACCATATGAAGGTATATGAACTTGAGGATCATGCTTTAGACCTCAAAAATCCACAATTGACTTTTCTTTTCCACATTTGACTTTTGCTTGTTTCTCAAGTAACTGCCTGACTAAAACCCCTCCACAAGGGACCAATGAACCAAACTTCATCCATGAACACTTAGTAGCATATAGAAGTCCATGAGAACAAGTTAGAATCAAAATCTCCTCAAGATGCCTCTTGAATGCAAAACCCTAGTTTGGGTCCCTTGTGTATGAGGTGAAGCTCTGAGCCAGCTTCTTGATTAATTCACTTCTTCTGGTGACTTGAGGCTCCAAATGAGACTGTGCAGGATGTAAGAAACCCTTGAGGCTTATTAGGAGACACTTAGCTCTTATCCTTTGGATTTGAAAGATCACAACTTTGCAAATCACTGAACACACGCCCTATGCTTCAAACCATGAAAGTATGCTTCAATTTCCTATGTTATGAATGCAATGCAAAGTATGAAAATGATATGTTAGATGCTATAAAAATTAGAGGGAAAATTTTGGGGTGTTACAAAGAGATAGACACATCACCCTTGGGAACTCCAAAGGCCACCAAACTACGTTCTTTGAAACACCGGGCACGCCCATCCTCGACATTGTAGAAATGCAAAAGAAGTATTGTACGCGACTACCCTTGAGCATGCAATCCTCCTCAACAAACTAAACTCCAACGGAGGCATTTCCCATACCGCCTTTAACAACCTCCGATGGACACAAACAAATGTCCCTGACATCCACTCATCTTATTACCAGTAAACCACATGCCCGACCATACTTATCCTTAAGTCATCACTCCGCATTAGAGTTGCGACTTAGGGGACTCATGTTCTGGACTGCGCCAACACAATATGTTTCGGGCATAGGCCTAGTCCGTTGGGAACGACTCATGGCCTAATACATAGGGATGTGGGGAGAGCGTCTTCCCCACATGCTCCATCTCATCAACTGTCTGTTATTATCTCCTGATATCAAGGGGTAGTTGGACCAAAGGTAAGACCACGTGCCAGATCTTATCTACTCCTATGCAATCCTTGGCAGTTCTTCCTTGACATTAGATGATCCATCCCATGAGAAGAATCTTTGCGTAACGCTGATGGCATATTATAAATACCCTCTTTCACTAGAGGGTCAGGTATTCTACTTATTTACTACTTTCTGTACTTGCACTCCATACCTCTTTCTCACTTTGGCATCAGAGTACCTTGCAAGTACACCCCCAAGTTCACCACCGTAGTTGTTCATCACTAGAAGGTTCCTTCTGATCAAGTCAAATCAATATTAATCTTTGGGTACACCCAAGGGTGAATCTAGAGAACAATCTCTGAATTCAAACTCAGGACAATATGCAGTGAGCTTTCTTAATATTTTTTTACAGTAATAAACATTATATTCAAAACATGTTACCATATATAAACATTATATACACAGAATAAATTCAAAATTGACATTTTTTTAATAAACATTCAGTTAAAATACCATATATTAAGTCAAAATGGTGATAAGGATTTTTCCACCGTACACCATTTATTAAATAACCAAACATCATTGTTCACAAAATACAAACCATAATACAAATTATCAAAATTTTATGATCAAAATACAAAGAAAAACTCAACTAAAAAATATATCTGAACCCCCGGGTTCACCCTTTTCCCCATGTTCTACAAGACATGTTGCTCCATAGCTATCATGGCCATTATAGTGCTCATTCCATAAGTTACTTCCTGACATTCGCATCTCTCTATACCCGCTCTCTCATTGGCCATAATATATTGACATATTGATAGTGCATCAACGACATGGTCTGTCCTAACATGCCCCGCTTCTAATACCTCTTGATGATCTAACCTAAGTGGCTTTCCCTTTGCATCTGGTATCATGTAAGGATGTGAAACTCTATAAAACCATTAGATGTAACTTTATATTGCATCCATTGTTGAGGAGCTAGCACATAACATACATCCACAGGGATCAAATTATCATAAAACGCCTCAAATATAACATCATCATATGTACGGATGATAATGGGAAGAGTTGACACAATAGGGGCTCTGAGAATACCCTCCATATACTCAAACTACTGCATGACTCGTTTAGTTAAATTTGCATACATCAGTTGTAACCCACAAGCCAACCAACTATACTAGTATAAGGCAAACACGTTTAAGGTTCGTATCTAGTCAAGATAAACTTAAAACAACTCGATCGTCTGATTCCCCATATGCTCTAAACTTGAAAAATCTATATGCATGCATCACAAAGCAATTTGTTATGTTTGAACTACAACATAATGAACTATAAACAACTGATTTAGGCAATGCATTCATTACAAACAAGAAAAGGAAGCAAATGATTAACTTTCCAAATTTTGAGAGCTTGAAAACTGAGAATCCTCGATTGAATGAAGTGGAGTAGAGGTTAATTGATGTCTTGGACTTGAATGCACTATAAAAGTAGCGATTTTTTTTAAATGATGAAAATGAAATTTGCTCATAAACTTTATTTTGGGTTATGATTAAGTTTATGGAATGAAGAATGATATGGGAAAGGTTGTCGCGAGGTTATTAATCAAACGTGTTCGGAATGGTTGGAATCCGTAAATATTATGGAGATTGAAATTCGGAATAATTAAGTGTTAAATTGGTCTAGCTCTAAGAAATGAGTATCGTATGGTGAGAGGCAGATCCGTAGACCAATCTCCAAATTTCTTTTGGCCTTCCTATCTTTCATTTAGCATATTTTTCCATTTTTTAGGCATTAATGAAATTACAAGAACAAAATCAAAGTGTTCTATCAAAAAAATTATAAAAAACAATGCCAATGTAGAGATTAGAAATGAAGTTGAAATTGCACCCATTAATAACTTAATCAAAGTGTGTTACAAGAACAAAAACTAAAAAGCCTCATCATCCTTGTTCTTCAAAAGAAAGGCCCAAAAACAAGAACAAAATCAAAACTTGGGCCTTTGGAGAGGGCTCTCTCTCTCTCTTTCTATGCTATCTATTATTTGTGTGTATACATTTTTTTTACAAAAGATATTGTTATTTTTTATACACGAACAAATTCCTATAGCTAAAAGAAACAACACTAGCAACTTTTGTAGTTAGAATTGTGAAATGCAACGCCTATAACAAGCACTAATGCGTTGTTTCTTTTGCTTAGTTTCTTGTTTCCAAACTTGACCAATATCTTGAGCAATTTTCATAGCATCATATGATGAACCAGAGAGCCCTCTCTTTGTAAACCCAACAGCATAAAGTCCAACATTTCCTTTCCAACCATTTGGAAATGGTGACTTTGGAAATCCATTCTTTGAGAAAAACTCACTTTCCTACACACACAAAAATTAACCAAAATATCATCACTTCATTGCTCCACACAAAAATAATAATTACATTTAAGAAAAATCAATATCTTACATACTTATAGGTTAATTTATCGGTTCATTTTGATTCTTTAACTTAAAAACATTCATATAAATATTTTAACTCTTCAAAACATATCATGTTAATCTCGGAACCAAAAATATATTAAACCAAATAAAAACATCAAATTCTTGTTTTCTCACCTTAAGCCAAAATGGAACATTGCTCCTATAACCAGTAGCAAGAACAACAGCATCAACTTGATTCTTTTCACCATTAACAAGTTCAACAAAACCATCACAAAACCTCTTAATTCCAGGAACCACTTTTATATCCCCAGATCTAATTTTCTCCAAGGCACCAATATCCAAAACAGGTGTTTTACCCTTTGTGTTCTTCAGCTCCAAAGGTCCCTCCAATGGCCTCTTAATCCCATACTTGTCCATATTACCAAAAACCAACCAAGCCAACATCAACAGAATCTTGTCAACAAACCAAACAGGTAACCATTTCATCATCATAACCGCCAATTCAAATGTCGATCTCCCCAACATTTCTCTAGGTAACACATGAACCTATTTAACCAAAAAAATACAACAACCTCAATAAGTTTGCTTGCGTAGAATCTTAAGTAATAAATCAATTAGTTCGAGTACTTACCGAGCTGCGAAGAACGATAGAGGGTGATGAATTATGATTGCAAAGATCAAGAGCGAGTTCCATTCCGGAATTACCACAACCAACAACTAAAACTTTCTTCCCTCGAAAACCTTCGCCTGATTTATAATCACAAGCATGAATAACTTGGCCATTGAAGTCACTCAACCCTTCGATATCAGGCACAACACACTCTGCATTTTCGCCAGTAGCAACAACAAGCCACCTACAAATATACTCAACTTCATTCTGATTTGAAACAGTTTTAGTTTTAACTCTCCATAATCCAGTATTCTCGTCATATTTTGCTGATAAAACACACTCGTTGAACTGCGGGTTAATTTCGAAGTGTTTCGTGTATGATTCAAGGTAGTTTATGAACTGTTTCTTGGATGGATATTCAGGGAAGTTTTGTGGGAATGGAAAGTTAGGTAGTTGACAGAATTGTTTAGGGAGGTGAAGTTTGAGTCTGTCGTAGGTTCTGTTCTGCCAGAGTGAAGCTATACAGTTTGATCTTTCGAGTATCATGAAGGGAACTCCTTGTTGTTTGAGGCATGCTGCTGTTGCTAAACCTGATGGTCCTGCTCCTACGATAATGGGACCGTTAACCCAAATGCAACGAGGTGAGATTGAGTCTTGTTGGTTATCGACTAGGCGAAACAAGGTCTCCATGGAGAAGGGTTTGGAGGAAGAAGGTATGGGAGATGAGAGAGAGAAATGAGGTTATGAGTTTGGGATGAATGGTGAGAGAGAAGGGGTAGAGGGACTTAAATAGGGAGTTTGGTGTGTTATGAAGTGGAGAGTTAATGTGCTCTTTTCCTTATTATTATCATTTAAAAGTAAAAAACTTGGTATGAGTTTATGAGACCAACTAATTCAAATAGACTAATTCTATTGTCTATTAACAAGGCTTATTTAAAGGTAGATTAAAATCCTATATGGACTAGCTGAATACAAAAAAGACTTTAATTAATATTTCCCTTGTTTTCAGTTAAATTCTTTTTCTTTTTCATAAATATTATTATTATTATTATTATTATTATTATTATTATATATTACAAAGTTGGCATGCTTCAAAATTTTTGTAGCAATTATTTGGTGGGGACTTATCATTTCCTTCTAAAGTTTTCTCACCACGTTGCCTATTTTACTATAAAAAGAATTTCATCACAAAATATATATTTTTAGAGTTGAAGTTGATTCAATTGGTAAGATTCAGCTCATATTCTATAGATATTTAAATTTGAGTTATGCTGCCAATCATAAAGTGCTTTGGGTATTTGTTGTATCCATACTATCTTATAGTCTCACATCAAAAAGTTGTGAAACATGAATAGAATGATATGTATATAAGAACAATATAACCTTAACAACAATATATCCTTATATCTTTCTCCATTCATTTATAAGTTGTTTTGAATATTTCATGTGGATTAATAAATATAATCAATATTATATGGAAAATATAAATTATATATGATTTTATATTATTAGCATTTATTTATTATATATGAAAGAAAAATTTAAAAATTTTAAAGAATAAATAATAATAAATGATAGATAGTATATTGAAAAAAAAATGTCATTAATATTGTATTAAAATATTAAAATTATAAAGTGACTTATAATTTTTTATACAAAATAACTTATAATTTAAGACATGGAGATTTGTCAATATATTATATTAGTATATTTTCTTATAGGATAAGTCCAGACATATTTAATTAAATACGTTTAGTTAAAAGACTAACATTAAAGAAGTTTTTCTCAATAATCATATTTAAAAAAATAATAATTATTATATTTATACAAAAATATCAAAGTAATTATGTTTCAAATAAATAAAAAGTCCTCCACAAAAGGAGTAGCTAGAGAGTATGACGGATGCACTCATATTTTGCACATAGGCGCCACAGGGCGTGAAGCATGCATTCATGTCATGCCATTGTTTATGACGTGTGCATGCATCCTATAGGAGCAAGCACCATAGCCAGTGTGTAACACCTTAAAATTCGAAACTTATATTTTAAGAATTACACGACAAATCTAAGGTGTCACCTATGACAAAATCTTTAACAAAAGAAACATTTAACAATCAACGAAACATTGCAACGAAATTACTAATGCCAATTAACACCTATCATTGCACGCTCACCTTCACTTATGGTATCATTATGACGATATCGTTCTTATTTTGATTTAAATAAAACAATCACAATAAGACATTTAGTCTCAAACTGCTACTTAAATAAAATATTTTCAAAAACCAGAGTTCTCATTAGAAACTCACAACAACACCAACATAGAACTCTAGTTTTTTAAAATATTTTCTTTAAGTGTAAGCTTAAGACTAAATGTCTTTTTGTGACTATTTTATTTAAATCAAAATAGGAACAATGTCATCGCAATGATATCCTAAGTGAAGGTGAGTGTGAAATGAAAAATGTTGATTCTCGTTAGTAAATTCGTTGCAATGTTTCGTTGATTGTTAAATGTATGTATTGTTAAAGATTTTATCGTTGGTGACACCTTAGATTGTCGTGTAATTCTTAAAATATATGTTTCAGGATTTATGGTGTTACATAGTGGCTACTGTGTTGTTATATATATATATATATATATATATATATATATATATATATATATATATATATATATATATATATATATATATATATATATATATATATATATATATATATATATATTTATTGCATCCCCTCCCCCATCCCTTTTCACCCATCTTCTAATTCTCTCCTTCAATTTTTCTTCAAAATGCCATCTTATATTATCAAGAGAAATTCCAATTTGATTTATTCGATAGAAAAGCCTCCAATGAAGATCTGACTTTGGAACACTGAGATGTTCGATCATCTTCAGGGGAGCTTGATTTGTTGGTTAGATGGAGAAATTCTAGACGGTGAAAAGATCAGAAGAATTCAAAGGCTAGTTACAGTGTACAACGATAATGGAGAAAGTCATTTATGGGACTCAGTTAAAACTGGCATTGATCGTCGTATTATAACGCATAGTTGTGAGGAAATTTTCGAGATGGTTGTAATCGCATAGATATGTTGTTTAGTCGTTGTATTTGTTCGTCTTATTGTTTAGTTGTTGTTTAAATTATTGTAACCAAATGTTGTAATATTTATGAAATGAATGTTGATTTCAATATCAAATAAAATGCTTACATAAAATGAATTACATATAAAATGCAGGACTAAAAGTTGATTATTGAATTATGTTGTGGAGCTTACTCCAACATTGAGATAATTTGAATGATTATGTATGGGTTGGCAGAATGAACTACATAATCTCACCATTTTGACCATTGTGTCCATTTCATCTTGATTACGCGTGTTATTAGGGTGACCTTTTTTCTTTTTTCGCATATTTTCATTGTGTCAAACTATATCCCCTCGATATGAAGGAAAATAATTCTCCTTTTCTACCATCAGAAAGTTATTATTTTACATATTACATAAGTTTATAACTTTGTAAACGACGGATAGTAAGTTGGAAGGGTCCTACCGAGTCTTTGAACATGCCGTTATGACATGGGAACAAGGCATACAAAAGCCTTGGAATTTAATGCAATCAAACTAACCCCTATCTAGATCGACGCGATTGTATGCCATTGGACTCCCCTATTTGTGGTCCATTGCCTTATCTACACTGAATCAACCTTTACGATGGTCAAACATTATGACCACATGTGTGCTATCTTTGACAGCTTCATCCTTAATGAATTTTATTAAAGTTTCATTTAACAACTGCACTGATTGTAACACTGGAATCCACTTTGAATGTCTGATCTCAAATGTTGACCCTAACCTAAAATAGGTTGCTCTCACCAAAGCGGTTATTAGTAGGTTTCTGATGCCTTTGAAGACAAAGTTCATTGATTCCACAAGATTTATCGTCATGTGACCCTATCGTTCACCATTGTCGAATGCCCTGGTCCACTTCTCCAATGGAATATTATCGACCCCCTTATTGCATCTACATTTGTCAATTTGATCTCTTTGTGGTAGTGTTTTAAGGAAGGTTATACTAATGCATAACATATGTTCATAACCTTCTTCCATATCTTCTTGTCTTTGATCTCCCGCGTAATTTTTTTTAGCGACAAGCCTAATGCAGTAGACATGTCTAGAAGGACGATATTGCCATCTATTATCAAGATATTTATAAGCACTCTCAATAGATCGATGTCTGTCTGAAATCAAGCATAGGTTAGGCTGAAGAGCAACATGTAATCAGAGATTTTTTAGAGAAAAAAACACCATCAACCACTAGGCTCCCCTTCATATAGAGCGAAGGAAATTGGAAAATTGTCGTCGTTGGCATCTTGTGCCACTACTATGAGTAGCATTCCATTATATTTCCCATGCAACCATGTCCCATTAATTTGTATAATAGGTTTACAAAATGGAAAACCTTTGATGCATGTTTCATAAACCCAAAAGATTATGTGGAATATTCCATTTCCAGTAACGCAAGTCCTATCTAGGGTATATATTGTCATGGTCTACAAAATTACAATATTCCCCGTAGCATAATGCTTAAGTGCATGTATTGGGGAAGTTCTTTGTATGAATCCTCTTAATTTCTGAATACTCCTTCAACCTCCTTAGTCTTAGCTATCCACGCCTTCTTGTACGAGGGGGTATAATTGTATCGTGTAACGATATGAGAGATTATTGTACTCACCATCAATGATCGGTCTTTATCATTGACATACAAAATTTCATCGAATATTAACGGAGAGTTGAGTTTACGATGATCCTGCATTGGATTGGAGATTATGCAAATGTGCGTTAGACCTATAAAATCGATCTCCCAAAAATCATTCCTCTTACAGTATGATGTTGTCAGTCGGAATATGCAAAGCATATTACAACACAAGATCTTGTACCTCATCACATTAGTACGATCGACGATATAATCAACTGAGATTTCAATGTGACACTTTTTAATAGCTCTCATACAATCTTCTTTTATACGAAACTTATCTCACACTTTTAAAGATCCTTCAGTCGGCATATAAAAATTGTAAAATATTTATGAGGATGGTTCATTTACACCCAAGTTCAAGTTTTTCATGTGTTTAGGCAAACAATACACATGATCTGAAGGTAACGGCTCTTTCTCGTGGTCTATAGTGTCATCGTTCACCATATGATCAACCAATATCTCATTTTCTTCTTCTTCCCCGTCAACAACATCGACTTCGGCTTGTTCGTTGTCAGTTTCACACAAAAAAAAAACTTATGACATATCAATAATCTAAAACAACTGATTTTGTTATAGTAAAATATACAACTCAATATCGCAGAACCCAAAATATTCATCACTGAGAAACATATTTTCAACATCTTCATCATCTTGGACCTTTAGCTAAAATAACTTGACTTGGTTGTTGGAAAAAATAATTGGATTTTTGTAGATGATTTGTGCCACCGGACCATACTGCAACATCTTTTCTCTTCTCTCTTTCAAATGTAAAAAATATGGTCATATATTTATTATAAACCGAGACATCGGTATTATAAAAATTAAAATTGCATAAGTGACATTCAAATGTCTCACCATTGATGTGAGCGTTGATAATGTATTATGGTGAATGAGCCATTTTTTTGTGAAATAATTTATTTTAGTGTACTGGTGGTGATAATGCAATGTGAGTTGGTTCTAAAACAAATACGCATGCACTTTAATAAGATCCAAACAACACGGAAAAAGAACCCATACGCCATAAGGTATGATGCATGTTTTATTTTCTTCACGAAGATGCCATAGGAAATTGTTTGTCAACATGTTCTGCACCATTGCATGCATGCCACCCTAAGTCTAACATCCCTAACATA
Organism: Lathyrus aphaca; assembly: GCA_963966055.1. Classification (NCBI taxonomy): domain Eukaryota; kingdom Viridiplantae; phylum Streptophyta; class Magnoliopsida; order Fabales; family Fabaceae; genus Lathyrus; species Lathyrus aphaca. The sequence goes on along the minus strand of OZ014520.1, from coordinate 218,340,671 downwards.
TCAGTCTACTATGTTGATTTGAATGCATGGCCCTAAGAGTAACCACTTTGACTGATGCATTTGTATAAAAATACACTCATGCGCCATTGGGTATGGTGCATTAGTTGTAGGCTTCATGCAAAAACTTTCATGTGAATGTTATGTCCCATATATAAATATGGTTATATTTCTCCTTATTTCCATCAAACACAATCAACATATACACTTTATCAAGAATAAATACTAAGAAGCATTCCAAAAACTGGATCTGTTAACAATGGGTGAGACAAATCGAGGAACAATTAACAACATAACGGAGTTTGTAAGTTATTGTTTTGAATGTATTACTAAATTTGTGGTTAATACTTTTCTTTAATTATTTTCCTTGCTTTTCAAACAACATAAGGATCATTGCTTCGTTCCTAAAACAATTCAATGTCTCAATCCAACCAACCATCTTGTCTACATGTAAGTCAACCAACACGACCCAACTACGACAACATGGGAACCTAACACAATTATGACGTTGGCTATTGGGGAGATATGGTAGAAGATTTTTTAGATGAAACTAATATCCAAGGAACCATTTATGAACCACCTTTGGCTCAGGTGGATACTAGGAGACCCCAATCACCTCAGGAAAATCGTGGGAGACCTCGAAGGCAAGCGAATACACTGGAGTATGGAACCGGTGGGCGTTACGATCGAGCGAGCCATTAAATTTCCATCCAATTGTTTTGTAATTCTAGTTGATGGTATAATATTATAAATTTTTCATTAAACATTTTATTTAATATTATTTTGTTATTAAGATAATTTTCCTGGTATTATATGTAGGTGACATATTACTCAATGGAAACGATATCCCTACCTTGCAACAAGTAAAAGCTTGGTTAGGGAAATGATTTTCTATGAAAGACCTTGGTGAAGCAGCCTATATATTAGGAATCAGGATCTATAGAGATAGATCACAAAAACTTCTTGGCCTAAATTAGATTACATACATAGACAAAGTGTTGAGACGCTTTAATATGCATGATTCTAAGAAAGGGTTCATACCAATGCAACATGGCTTGTGTCTATCAAAAAAACAATCCCCTTCAACTAAGGAAGAAAGGGATCGCATGAATAAGATTCCATATGCATCTTCGATGGGATCTATCATGTATTCCATGTTATGTACTCTACCAGATGTCTCGTATGCTTTAAGTACAACGAGTAGGTATCAATTTGATCCTGGTGATGCTCACTGGGTAGCTGTAAACAATATCCTTAAGTACTTGAGAAGGATTAAGGATACATTCTTGATATATAGAGGTCAGGAAGAGCTCGCGGTAATTGGTTACATCGATGCTAGCTTCTAGACAGATAAGGATGAATTCAGATCGCAATCTAGTTATGTGTTCTGCCTAAATGGTGACGCTGTAAGCTGGAAGAGTTTAAAGCAAGAGACAATTGTTGATTCTACAATCGAGACCGAGTATATTGTTGCCTCAAATACAACAAAGGAAGTTGTTTGGATCAAGAAGTTCATTAATGAACTTGGCATAATCCCTAGCATTGTGGATCCCATTGATCTCTATTGTGATAACAATGGTGCCATCACACAAGCTAAGAAGCCTAGATCTCACCAATGATCCAAAAACATACTTAGGCGTTATCATCTCATTCGAGAGATAATAGATCGAGGAGATTGTAGCGGTAAAATCGTGAGTGTAAGCTATTGATTAACTTAACTCGATTAACACAGAGTCGCCACTGCGCTTTTCTTTATTTCCAAAAGGAAAAAGGTAAAAGAACGAATAAAAACCTAGGATTCTAAAAGCAAAAGCTAAAGGAAATAAACAGAGATTGGGTAAGGGGATTGGTTATGAACCGGGAAGGTTTTAAGCACCCGACTCATCAGTGGTACTCCACGGGAGCCCTTTGAAATATTTATTGCTTTTTGGTCTGAAATTGGTTTGTTTAAAATGATGGAAGAGATGAGGAGAAGAATATTTTTTAATGATTTTGTGTTTGATAAGGTTTTAACTCCTTATGCCTACGTACCCACAAAGTGAAATGCGAGATTAAAACCTCGTAGTTCGTGGTACAAAGTTTGAAAATAAACAATGAGTTATATTGATTTTAAGATGTAGAGATAAGTCGTCATCCTTTAGCGAATAATTCCGCTAGAAAAGATGAATCATATCTAAACATATGGAAAAAAGAAAAGGTGCACAAGGCACAAAAACAATTGAATGGGTTTGTATTTTTTAAAGTATGTACAAAAATGGTTTTGATATATTTACATGAATTAACATTGATTAAGAAAATAAAAGGAAAAGATTAAAAATCGCTTGACCTAAGTCAAGGTTTATTTATGAAAGTGTTTGAAGTTTGAAAACAAGAAGGTTTTGAAATAGGAAGAAGTTTTGAAAATTAAAGAATGGGGAGGAGATGAAGAGACTAGTCCTAATGCTTGAATTAAAAGTTAAGGAAAGAGTTTACCAAACCAATATGTACAATTCTTCAAAGATTGGAATTTCCTCTTCAAAGGCTAATGACATAACTTGAGGCCGAGATTTCTAATCCATTCCATATTGAGCAAGGGGGAAAGATCTTAAGGTCTAAGTCCAATCTCCAAAAGCAAAGGGATAGTAACCATAGTCCACAATTAGAAGTCACAAATCTTTTAAGAGTTTAATCCTTTATTAAGTGTTTTAATATCCAAATGGACAAAATAAAAAAAAAACAAGCACAATATGAATATAAACAAATGATATATGATATAATATGACAAAATATAATAAGGAGATAAGGGAGCAAGAGATTAAAATAAAAGGATAAGGTACGAGAGATTAAATTTAAACAATTATATTCACAATATTATAATATTTACAATATAAGGTGGTATGATGAACTTAATCAAGCACAACCACAAAAAGAAAAATAAGATCGAGGCAACCGGATCCAAGTGGATCTTAATTCGAATCGGGACAACTTTAGGTCTATGTTAAGCAATTGCCGAGTAATTTACGAAGTAATTACCCTACAAATGAGGCCGGCCACCACTAATTAAAGTGGAAAATATTCGTGTTAATACATGTTAGAGAAACGATATAATGGATCGTTCTCCGAAAACATGCCACACTAAAAGAAAAAGGAAGGTCTAATCTTAATCGAGATTATCGTTGAATTTCATCGAAAAGCAACCTATCACGATCTCAAAGTATGGAGAATGATCCAAATGATCATTCATCCATAGATTTGAAATAATGAAGATTAAACTTAATCGGAAATCAACAATCCCGAATCGGAAGATTGTCATCGACCAAAATTAAAAAGATGAAGAAAATGGATCTAAAAGAAATAGATCCAAAAAAGAAATAGAAAATATTTTTTAAAAACTCGTTTCTAAAAAATCTTCTCTAAACATTCTTTTTTAAAATACTTTCTAAAAAAATCCTTTCTAAACATTTTTCTTAAAACCTTTTTCTAAAACATTTAATTTTTAAAATACTTTTTTTTAAAAGAGATACTATATCAAAATAAACTATATAAAAAAATAATATAAAAAAATTTGAAGAAACTAAAGAAAATAAAGAATAAAAAAACAAATAGCAGGGGTGGGAATGAGTAACCCGCGAGTAGTATGAGCAAGAAACAGATCTAAACAGGCCCAATTAAAACTCTCTTAGTTTTATTATTTAAACAAATTAAAAAAAAAGAAAATATAAAAAAATATAAGAAAACAGAAGAACTGGTCTTCTTCTTCTTCTCGCAAGAACGAAACAGGGCAACCATAAACAACACAAACGGCGGCAAGAACAAAGAAGAAGTTCTCTCCCTCACCTTCGAATCCAACACCTAAACAGAAACGGATATCTTCCTTCTCTTTCTCTCACGCGAGCTTGTTTCCTTCTTATTCAACTCTCACGGAATCTTATTTCTCTTCTTCTCACTTTTTCGGTTTCTCCCCCTTTCAAATGGATTCGATTAGGTTTAGGTTTTGGTGATTTGGGAACGAAAATGAAATTGATGGAAAGAGATGAAGGTTGAAAGGATTGGGGATAAATTCGGGAAGAGGTTTGAGAGGCTAATTGAAGCTTGAGAAAATGAAGAGTGAAAGGTTCAATTTATAGAAAGGTTGGATGAGTAAGGGTGCTGCCGTTTTGAGAGCTTCAGATGCGTTTTGCGAGTTCACGGATTGCGTGCTTTTTTCAATTTGATTTTCTGCGTTTTGTTGGTTTTGAATCTGCGTTTTGATGCTGAGTTTTCGTGACTTATTGCTGAGTTTTTGCGTGCAAAGCGTGACTGGTGTTTTCTGCGTTTCAGGTGCTTTCAAGCTGAGTTTTGATGTGTGAATTTCATGCTTCAGGTGTTGCGGATTGCTTTGTACGTGCGGTAAGTGAGTGGCTAGCTTGCGGAATGGCTTATGAGCTGGGTGTGCAAAGCGTTGGCTTGCGATTTGTTTTCGGCTGATGTTTTCTTGTCGCTTTTGATTCACGTACGGAAGCCTGCTGTGTGAGCTGAAATGGAATGGCTTGTTTGCTGCTGGATTGGCATACAGATTGTTCTTGGTGCAGGCTTGGCCTTGGCTTGCACGTGAGGAGTTTGGTGCGTACCGGCTGTGATGTTTGTTTACGGCGTATTTGATTGAGCTGGGAAATTGGTGGCTGGGACTGTTGTTGTGGCTTTGTTGCAACGGCTGGAATAATTGAAGCTGGATTCGGCTTGTGCAGGATGTGGGATACGCGCTGAGGCTTGCGGATTTGTGCTTGAGGTTGGTGGGCCAGGCGTACGGACTTGCTTCTGTTGTTGTGTATGCGTATGGCTGAAGTGATGAATGGCTGGTACGGATTAGCTAACTTGGTGTGAAGCTGGGGAAATATGCGGCGCGCGTGGGAAGTTTGTGGAAAGGCTTGGTCAGCTGCTTGGAAGCGTTGTTCACGCGTGTGGCTTAGGTGTATGAGGTGCTTGCATTGGGCTTGTGGGGCCTGGGCAAAGACTTTGGGAAATGTCTGCGGAAGTTTGGCTTTGGGCATAAGTTTGTGAGTTTGGCTAGTGGATGAGAGGTGGGGTCTTGTGGTATAGGCTTAGGGAAATGCCTTTGGTTGCTGGCTGCAAAATTGCGACTTTGGGCTAGGCAAATTGTAGTGTGAGGCTTTGGGTTTATATTTTCTTTTTTATATTTTTGTAGTATAGAAAAATATGAGAATGAATAAAAAATAGAATTATATTAACAAATGGATAATGGTTTTTGAATAGAAATTTTGGAATTATGGATGAAAGTATTGGGTGAAAACAAATGGATGTATTAATGGGAATTTCAAAATTGGAAAAGAAAAAAAGATTTGATAAAAAATAAATGTCTTGAATGAAAGTTGGATATTGGATAAAAAAAAATAGTAATGGATAATTGAATAAAATGGATAAAAAAAAATATTTGGATTTAGTTGGAGAAAAGTGAATAAAAAGGAAATTTGAAAATGGGTAGAAAAAATAATGGAAATCGAAAAAATGTAAAAAATGGGATGAAATAATCGGGAATCGAGAAAAAAGTTAATGAATCAAATTTGGGAAAAAGAAATGAACTTGGAACAATGGAAATGATTATTGAATAATGGATATGAAAACTGGTCTTAGGCCCACAACATATTCTGATTCTTCTTGCACAAGCCACTGATACACAACCAACACAAAACCAATTAACCACTTGCCAACACCACAGTCACTGATATTGTCAACTCAAGCCAACTATCATCTGAAAATCGTCTGATTATGCCCTGATGATTTAAAACCAAACTGAGGAAAATAAATCCTCCGATGAATCACTGATGAACTGATGAACCAATAAACTGATAAACACTGAAGATTCAAACCAAACTTCGCACAAAACACAGCCTGATAACTGATGAACAAACCAAACTTCGCACAAGAAACAACTGTCACACAAACCAACTTTGTACTTTGAAAACGCATTACCTGATGAATGAATTACTGGCACACACAACTGGCAGTCGAAACAATTTATCTGATAGTTTGACCAATATTAGGTCAAACATCCACTTGAAATCGAATTATGACTGAACAAACGCATCTGAAAGAAATTACGGTCTCATTTTCGCAAAACCTGCAACACAGAGAAGAAGAAGAACACTGCAACATATTTTTTATATTTTGGTTAGAAGTCAGTAAATATAAACAAATATAAAACAGTAAAAATAATGGTGATCCCCTGCGAGGCATATACCCACATCTGAGAAGAAACTCGAAACCAGTGCGATCTTGTTTGATATGCAACATGCAGATGATATGCGACGAAATCTTGGGGCAAAAATTAGGGTGTTACAGCTGCCCCTATTTAAGTTTCTTCAATCCGGAGATATGAAGATTGACATCTTCGTCTCTACAAGATGGGAGAGACTTAAATACAGAATACCCAATTTTTGTCCTAAGAGAACAAATGATATGATATGAATATGATATGCAAACCCAAGATCTTCTTGGGAAAAATATGACCACCAGAGAAAAGCAAAACTTGGGGACACAGAAGAAAATCCCGCTGGGGAAACAACATACAACCAAAGAGTTATCAGGAAAATAAATCACTGGATAACAGACTCCACTTGGGAAGAGATATGAAATAATCAAGAAACAGTATCAACCAGGGAAAATAAACACCCTTCCAGGAAATATCAATCAGACACAATATTTGAATCCAAGAAATGAAGAAATATTGTGTTAGAAAAGAAATCATCAACTACCGGATTTACTGGGTAGGAAATATAACAGACTTGACTATCAATTTACTGGATAGGAGCAAAATGCGGAGGGATAACCTCAATTACCTTTTTACTGGGCAAACAAAAATTCTCAAACTACCTGATTTACTGGGTAGAGAATATAAGGGACTCGACTATCAATTTACTGGATAGGAGTATGATCAACTACCTGTTTTACTGGGTAGGAACTCGATCAAAGGGAACAACTTCTATTACCTTTTTACTGGGTAAGAAGAAGAAATATAGGCTACCGGATTTACTGGGTAGGAACTCAATCAAATTATCTTTTTACTGGGTAAGATGAAAATATCTGATTCTATTACCTTTTTACTGGGTAAGAGGAAAACAACTTGACTACCAGATTTACTGGGTAGAACAAATCTCGACTACCTGATTTACTGGGTAGGAGCTAAATCAAAGAAGAACAAACTCTATTATCTTTTTACTAGGTAAGAGACAGAAATCTCGACTACCGAATTTACTGGGTATAAGCTTAAACAAAGGAAAAACCTCTATTACCTTTTTACTGGGTGAGATGAAAATATCTGATTCTATTACCTTTTTACTGGGTAAGAGGAAAACAACTTGACTACCGGATTTACTGGGTAGAACAATTCTCGACTACCTGATTTACTGGGTAGGAGCTAAATCGAAGGGAAACAGTTTTTATTACCTTTTTACTGGGTAAGAGGAAAATAACTTGACTACCGGATTTATTGGGTAGAACAAATCTCGACTACCTGATTTACTGGGTAGGAGTACAAGTAAAAGAACTTGATCAATTTGGTAATATTACCCACTATCAATTACTGATAGCTTAATTTCAAACCAATAATATCCACAAAAAGGGGGACCAAAGTTCAATCCAAGAACAAATTGGAGAGAAACGGTCAAACAAGACTCATCCCGAGGAGGAAATATCTCAACTGGGGAAAATTCCATCCAGATAATAAACTGGGGAGAAAACTAAATCAACATCATCCACGAGAAACAAACTCAGTGGGGAATTCAGAAAGGATTAACTCTTTCTGCTTAATGGTCGACACTCTAATCTTGAGAGGAAGACGACACACGCACTCTGTGGGGAAAGTTCACACCAAAGAGCAGATAACAATGATAAACGCAAGAATGCAAGCAAACAATGCTATGCTTATGCGTATGAATATGCTTATGAATATGCTGACAAAAAAGACAAAAAAAATAAGAAACAGGTGACGTGAAAACCACAACAACCGGATACTCGGCTAATCCCAAGGCAACAGTGCAGGGAAACATGCTGGAGATTCAACTTGAAATCTGCAGGGAAATATCATAAGCCATCAAAGGAATACAATCCTACAACAAGGCTCAAATAATAAAGACAACATCTACTAGGAATATCATCCTGCTAAGGAAAGGGTAATAATCTGCTGAGGATGGAAGTATTCTTGATAAAAATCAAACTTCCGAGGAATAGCTGTCATACAACTCCTGCTCCACCTGGGGATAGAGTGCCAGACTTGCTAAAAATCTCATAGGAACCTGCCGGAAATCAACACATGCAGACCTACTGGGGATCCATATAAGGATATCAGAAGTTAACATCATAACCAAAACATAGTTACGAGGGATTTTAAATCAGTACCCAACATCGGGTAAAAGAAAACCTCTAAACTGACTGCTATATCAACACTTCTATATTCAAGGATGCAAACAAATCAAGCTGAGGAACAAGAGTTCAGCTGGGGGTTCCCAATACTTCTCAATTTAAAGATAACTTGCTGAGGAAGAGATCAAAACTCAGCTAGGGATTCTCAACATCCCTTCCGACAACTCTTCTGGGGAATAGATACAATCTCTATTCAACATCATTGTTAGGGAACAAAACATCATTAACATCAATCAGTCAAGACTATCCAGGAACTTTACATGGGCACAATCGAATCAAACCCTGCTTTGGGAGAGACGACTTACACACATCCAGACCTTACCGTCTTTGGAATCACCATTGGTATCCTTTCTTTGTTCATATATCAAAATAAAAATGTTTTTTTTAAATCTTCAAAAAATTAAATTTATTAAATTTGTTTCAAAAATCATCATCAACAATAAATTGAAATTTTGTAAACAGAAACAATATAAAGAAATGCAAACAATTGGATAAAAGCTCAAATTCATTGATAGAATGGTAGTCAGCAAATGGCATGACTCCATGGATCATTACAAGTTTGAAAAATGGTAAATACATGGAATAGGGCTACATTGAGATACGATGATCACTATTCTCCCTATCAACTTTGAATTCTACTGTGTCCGAAACTTCAGTCAAGGATGAGTGAATAAGAATCTTTGATGAATAATTCTTCTGAGGGATAGAATCTGAAATCCTCGGTTGCTACAAGTGATTCAGTCTGTCGACGCAGTTACTTGCCATGATCCCTAACTTTTGCCTAGATTTCCCTTTCGGGTTTTCAATCTACCGGGATAATTATTTCTGTTTTTGTCTCTAATTTTTGCCTGGACCGCCCTTTCGGGTTTTCAATCCACCGAGACGCTCATTTTTGCCTAAGCCGCCCTTTCGGATTTTCAACTTAGCGAGCTGTTCTTTTATTTTCTAGGCGAAGTATTTCTTGACTGCATCCGTATTCACAGGGCGAGTGATCTCCTCACCATCCATAGTTGCAAGAATTAATGAACCGCCAGAGAAGGCTTTCTTAACAACATATGGTCCATCATAGTTCGGAGTCCACTTGCCCCGAGAATATTTAAGGAAAGACTGAATCTTTTTGAGCACGAGGTCGCCTTCTCTGAATACACTAGGTTTGACCTTCTTATCAAAAGCTTTCTTCATTCTTTGCTGGTACAACCGACCATGACACAAAGCTATAATTCTCTCTTCTTCAATCAAATTCAACTGATCAAATCTACTTTGACACCATTCAGCCTCAGTCAACTTGGCTTCCATCAGAACTCTCATTGATGGGATCTCAACTTCGACGGGGAGCACTGCTTCCATACCATAAACAAGTGAGAAAGGGGTTGCCCCTGTTGAAGTGCGGACAGATGTACGATGCCCATGCAAAGAAAATGGGAGCATCTCATGCCAGTCCTTGTACGTCACAACCATCTTCTGAATGATCTTCTTAATATTCTTGTTCGCAGCTTCAACAGCCCCATTCATCTTCGGTCTATAAGGAGAGGAATTATGGTGTTGAATCTTGAAATCTTCACAAAGCTCTTTCATCATCTTATTGTTCAAGTTCGAACCATTATCAGTAATGATTCTATTCGGAACACCATATCTGCAGATAATATTATTCTTGATAAACCGAACCACAACTTGCTTGGTCACATTCACATACGATGCCGCTTCAACCCACTTGGTGAAGTAATCAATTGCCACGAGAATAAAACGATGTCCATTCGAAGCCTTGGGTTCAATCATGCCAATCATATCAATTCCCCACATAGAGAAAGGCCATGGGGAAGAAATCACATTGAGATAAGCTGGTGGCACGTGAATCTTATCAGCATACACCTGACACTTATGGCACTTTTTCACATACTTGCAACAATCAGATTCCATTGTCAACCAATAGTAACCTGCTCTCAACATCTTTTTAGCCATTGCATGCCCATTGGCATGAGTGCCAAAAGATCCTTCATGAATTTCTTTCATCAACATGTCTGCTTCGTGTCTATCCACGCATCTGAGCAAGACCATGTCAAAATTTCTCTTATAAAGCACATTTCCATTCAAGAAGAAATTGCCTGCCAATCTCCTCAACGTTCTCTTATCTTTATCAGATGCCCCAAGCGGGTATTCCTGACTCTGGAAAAAACATTTAATATCGTGATACCAAGGCTTATCATCATGGACCTCTTCAACTGCAAACACATGAGCTGGTCTTTCCAGTCGATTCACACTGATCATGGGAACATCATTCCACTGGTGCACTTTTATCATAGAAGCTATGGTTACCAAAGCATCGGCCATCTGATTCTCATCACGAGGAATATAATGGAACTCAACTTTGGTGAAGAAAGTTGATATCTTCCTGGCATAATCTCTATAGGGGATCAAGTGGGGTTGATGAGTTACCCACGTGCCTTGAATCTGATTAATTACCAAGGCAGAATCTCCATACACATCGAGATGTTTAATTCTCAAATCAATAGCTTCTTCGAGACCCATAATGCAGGCTTCATACTCAGCTTCATTGTTGGTACAAGGGAAAGTTAATCTTGCGGCAAAAGGAATATGTGAACCATGGGGAGTAATGATCATTGCCCCAATTCCTCTTCCGCGTGCATTCACAGCACCATCAAAAACTAAACCCCATCGAGATCCAGGCTCCGGCCCTTCCTCAATCAAAGATTCATCACAATCTTTCACTTTCAAAAACATCACATCTTCATCTGGAAAATCAAACTTGATTGGTTGGTAATCATCAATCGGTTGATGTGCCAAATAGTCAGCCAAGATACTACTTTTTATAGCTTTTTGAGTTCGGTACTCTATATCATATTCTGATAATAACATTTGCCAACGAACAATCCTCCCATTCAAAGCAGGCTTTTCAAAGATATACTTGATTGGATCCATTTTAGAGATCAACCAAGTCGTATGATTCAACATATACTGGCGAAGACGCTTTGCAGCCCAAGCTAAGGCACAACAAGTTTTTTCTAGCATGGAATACCGAGACTCACAATCAGTGAATTTCTTACTCAAGTAGTAAATTGCATGTTCTTTTCTTCCATTTTCATCTTGCTGACCAAGCACACAACCCATGGAATCTTCCAACACAGTCAAGTACATGATCATCGGTCTACCTTCCACCGGAGGAGACAAAATAGGAGGTTCAAGCAGATACTCTTTAATACTTTCAAATGCCTTTTGACAATCATCAGTCCAGACACAACCTTTATCTTTCCGAAGCAACTTGAAAATCGGAGCACATGTGGCAGTAATGTGAGAAATAAACCTCGAAATATAATTCAATCGGCCCAAGAATCCTCTTACTTGCTTTTCGGTTCTTGGAGCAGGCATTTCCTGAATAGCTTTCACTTTATCAGGATCAACTTCAATACCTCTTTGGCTGACAATGAAACCTAGCAACTTTCCAGAACGTACACCAAATGTGCACTTGTTCGGATTCAGACGAAGCTTATACTTCCTTAATCTCTGAAACAACTTCAGCAAATGTTCAACATGATCCTCTTCAGTCTTCGACTTGGTGATCATATCATCAACATATACTTCGATTTCTTTATGCATCATATCATGGAAAAGTGTAGTCATAGCTCTTTGATACATCGCACCAGCATTCTTCAATCCAAAGGGCATCACTCTGTAGCAGAATGTTCCCCATGGTGTAATAAATGTGGTCTTTTCCATATCCTCGGGTGCCATCTTTATTTGATTATAACCGGAAAATCCGTCCATAAAAGAGAACACATCAAACTTAGTCGTATTATCTACCAACATATCAATGTGTGGCAATGGAAAATCATCTTTCGGACTGGCTTTGTTCAAATCTCTGTAATCTACGCGCATTCGGACTTTACCGTCTTTCTTCGGAACAGGAACAATATTGGCCACCCATTCAGGATAAGTTGACGTCACAAGAAAACCTGCATCAATCTGCTTTTGAACCTCCTCTTTGATTTTTACTGCCATGTCTGGATGAGTTCTTCTGAGCTTCTGCTTCACAGGTGGACATTCAGGCTTCAGCGGCAATCTATGCTCCACAATATTAGTATCAAGACCTGGCATGTCTTGATAAGACCAAGCAAATACATCAACATATTCTCTTAGAAGCTCTATAATCCTCTTCTTAACATCAGGATCAAGCAATGCTCCAACTTTGACTTCTTTCTTTTCATCTTCAGAACCCAAGTTGACCATCTCTATAGACTCTCCATGAGGCTGAATAATCTTCTCCTCGTGCTCAAGCAACCGAGAAATTTCATCTGGAATCTCTTCATCATCTTCTTCCTCAGCTTCAAACACAGGGAATTCAAAGTTGGGAGAGGGCATAGGATCATTGTTTTCAATGGGTTTATCAATCAATCTGCACAATGATTTTATTTTTATTTTAGAATATGAACAAGAGTGCAAACAATATGCAGATAAACAATCATTATATTTTTTTTATGTTACCATTTTTCAGAATAAAGCAAAAATGAAAAACACTTATGGAAATAACAAAATAACATTTTATTGATGATGATAAAATTTGAAACAAAGCCCGACAAACATCACTTTCACCTTGGGCAGAGTGAAAGGATTTTTGAAAGAAAATAAAAACAAATTACTTTGAAGAGTGAACAATAAAAGGAACATCAACAACGATCCAGTTCTGGCAAATCTTTCCATGCGTCACGAAGTCAAGCATTTCTTCGTCTTCATCATCATCGTCAATGATGGCAGCAGCGGAATGGTCGTTGATAAATCCAGCACTTCGGAAGCCTTCTTGAATAGTCTTTGGATCTTTGATAACTGCACCAGGTGCAAAGCCGATACCAAAACCTTCCTTGTTGTCGACAACATCAATAATTCTTCCCCAACCATCAGACTGACCAGCTTCCAGCACTCGCATAGCATCTTTGAAAGAAGACATGGGCATGGCATTCTTCTTAACAACATTATCCACGACAGAAAGGGCTTGAAACGACGTTCCCACCTCTTATTCGGCATCAATATAAGAGAAAGAAGACAAATTACTCACAAGCATCGCCCTCTCACCTTCAATGGTCACCAATTTACCTTCTCTTACAAACTTCAACTTCTGATGAAGAGTGGATGTTACAGCTCCTGCCTCGTGGATCCATGGTCTTCCGAGGAGACAACTGTATGCGGGACGTATATCCATTACTTGAAAAGTAATCTTGAATATAAAGGGTCCAATAAGAATGGGAAGATCCAACTCTCCAATCACTGTCTTCTTCGACCCGTCAAACGCTTTTACAATAATCCCACTGTGCCTCATGGGAGCACCTTGAAACGCAAGCTTTGACAATGTCGACTTTGGCATAACATTCAGAGATGAGCCGGTATCAACTAGCACCTTGGACATAGCATCTTCTTGACAATTCACCGAGATATGTAACGCCAAGTTATGATTTCTTCCTTCTTCAGGCAAATCCTCATCACAGAAACTTAAATTGTTGCAAGATGTGATATTCGCCACAATGCTATCAAATTGATCAACAGTCACATCATGGTCAACATAAGCTTGATCTAGAATCTTCTGCAAAGATTGCCTATGAGCCTCAGAACTCATCAAAAGAGACAAACCTGATATCTTTGAGGGAGTTTGCAATAACTGCTCAGAAATATTATACTCACTCTTCTTTATCAACTTTAGTACCTCATCATCACTATTACCAGCTTGGCCCGATTGGGCAACAACATCCATAATCTTCTTACTCGCATCTGTATCTTCAACTCTCTTTGGAGGATCTGAAGCATACACTTTACCACTTCGGGTAACCTTCGTCACATCAGCAATGCTAACCACGGACTTTGGAGTAGGAAGAGGAACTTCCCTACCATTCTCTATCATCGTAGCATTATACCGGTACGGAACAACTTTGTCAGACTCATAAGGCATTGGACCAGGCACATTAATTACCAATGGAGTAACAGTAGTCTTGCGACTATCAAAAGAAAACACCACCCTTTCAGGAGCAGTCCTCTCGGGAAGATTGAACTGAGGCATAATGACATTCACTTCGTTCTCATATTCATCTCTCTTTGCTGTTACTTCGATCAATTTATCGTCCATCATTTTCTGAATATCCCTTTTAACAATCACGCAACCACGAGGATTCACCGAGCAGATACAACATCCAGCATAGTCGTGATCAATATCGTGATATTCACTCAAGAAAGCATGCATTTCAACCAAAGATCTTCGGATATGACGAACTTCATAGATCTTGAACAAACCAGGACAACCAACAACCATATTCACAGACGCATTACCATGCTTCGGCAACGGATTCTTCTGCATGTTAGGATTAACATCATTGAAATACAGAACATTGTTCCTCATCAATTTCTGTACTTCAAACTTCAGTGGATAACAATTCTCAACATCATGCCCCGGGGCACCCTGATGAAAAGCACATCGAGCTTCGGGCTTATACCACCATGGAATAGTCTCTGGAACTGGAGGTGGAGGACGAGTTTGCACAAGATTCTTTGTAATTAAAGATGGAAGCAAGTCCGCATACGGCACGAGAATAGGATCAAAACTTGGCTTAGCCCGAGCTTGTTGATTACCACCTTGTTGCATAGAAGGTTGCTGATAACGAGGTTGGAACTTTGGAACAACTGGCACAGTTGGAGCCACGTTAATCATCGGTGTAACAGAAGCCACATGCTGCGAATGATGATTCCCATGATTGTGAGGTCTTCTATAACTTTCACGGGATACTGCATTAGTCTCATTTTCTTTCTTTTTCCCGAAATTAAACCTTCTAGAGCTTGAACCATTACTGTTCTCTTGAGTCAACCGTCCCTCACGGACACCTTCTTCTAAACGCATCCCCATACTCACCATTTCAGTGAAGTCGGAAGGAGCGCTTGCTATCATCCTCTCATAATAAAAAGAACCCAACGTCTTCAAGAAGATCTTTGTCATTTCTTTTTCTTCCAGCGGAGGAACAATCTGGGCTGCTAGCTCTCTCCATCTCTGCGCATATTCTTAAAAAGTCTCTTTGTCCTTCTGGGACATAGCACGAAGTTGATCTCTATCAGGCGCCATATCAACGTTGTACTTGTACTGCTTCACAAAAGCTTCTCCCAAATCATTGAAGGTCTTGGTTTGGCTATTATCTAGACTCATATACCACCTCATAGGTGCCCCGGTCAAACTGTCCTGGAAATAGTGAATCAACAGCTTATCATTATCTGTCTGAGCAGACATCTTCCTTGCATACATAGTCAAATGGCTCAACGGAGAAGTGTTGCCTTTGTACTTCTCAAACTCGGGCAACTTGAATTTGTAAGGAACTTTAACATTCGGGACCAGACAAAGGTCATAAGCATCTTTTCCGAACAAATCTTTATGCTTCAAAGCTCTCATCTCCCTCTGGATCTCAACAAAGCGTCCCTGGAAGTCATCAAGTCTTTCAGCTACTCCAGCACCTTCACTGGGCTCAGCATGGTAAATCATTTCATCATGGTGCGAAACATTGTGCACCACAGGCGGTATAGTAGTCACAACTGGAGGAAGAGTAGTCCAAACTGGTGGTGGGAGATTATTAAATGCAGCAGTCTCCGGACGATGAGGAGGACGATACCCAGCAGGAAAAAAGTCAACAGGCATGCCCCAGGGCGTGCTAGCAGGTATACGATGGCGAGGAGAGATAACAGTCTCAACAGGAATGGATGCGGTAACAACCTCTGAGATGACAGTATTCTGAACAGGAGGACTAGGAGGTGGCTGATTCTGAGCAGCCATCAAATTTTCAATCATAGCAGTCACTCTTTCCAAGCTTTCCCTCAGATAAGTAACCTCTTCGCGTAGCTCGCGATTCTCTTGTTGCAAATTATCCATCACTCTTCTCCGATTAGCTCGAGTATCAAAGCGGTGAGTCAGCTTGACAGGAACACTGAATGAAGACCAAGAAACAACAATAAGATCCATGGAGAACACTCAAAAAGCAAGACAAAATGCGAATATGATGCATGCTATGCGTATGCAAATGCAAAGATTTCAAAGGATTATAAGTTAACTTGCAATATTCACAAAGAAACATTTTTTGAAATACTTAAAAACTCATTCTCATTAATATCAAAGTGAGGATTACAAATGAAGTACAAACATCAATAATCCTAATACATAAGAGCAAGAGTAAACTAGGCCTAAGGAATCATATCCGAAGAAGCTCCAAATCCTGGCTGATACTTCATACGAATCCTCTTGATCTCATTCTTGTACCGCTCTTCCATATCTTCTTTGTCTTTCACCAACTTGTCGACAATGGCCTTCCAAGCACCGGAAGTAGGAGGAATAGTAGCTGGAGTACTAGAGGAAAGTAAATCCTCTCTCGGCCTCTTCGTGACGCGCCGCTCAAGTAGCTCAATAAGATCATCCTTCTCTTTAAGCTGCTCCTGCATAGTAGTCCTCTCAAGTAGCCATTCTTCTTTTTCTTTCTTCATCTTCTCTAACTCTTCTTGAAGAACCAACTTCTCATCAACAGGAGGAAGGAAAGCAGACAAAGGTAATATGGGAAACATAGGCTCCTTAGGTGGATAAGGCATCTTGAGCTTGGAAGCCCTAGATCTAACCCACTGAATATAACAATCAGAAGGAGGAAGGTGTTGTCTACCCAACTGACCTCTCTCTTTCCTATGAACAGCATGCCAGGAATGAGCAATCTTTTTCTTCATCTCTATATGATCAGCACCACTAAGAAAGAAGAAACGGGATAAGGCAAGATTGTTTGGAACATCCTTCAAACAATAACCAAACTGTCGTCTAGCCAGAATGGGGTTGTAGCTAATTCCCCCACGTGTACCAAGAAGAGGTACATTAGGAAATTCTCCACAACTATCAATAAGAACTCCAGTGTCATAATGAGAACTATACCATGTCATGTCCTTATGAGAAAGCGACATCAACCTCTGAGACCATCTTCGATTCTCTCTATTGTCCTTGAAAACATCCGACTTCGGTAGGTGCGAAATAAACCACCTATAAAGAAGAGGCGCACAACATACAATCTCTCCGTCACCTTTGGAGGTCCTATAGTGAAAAGCATGATACATATCTCCAAGCAAAGTAGGAATCGGGTTCTTCTTTAAGAAGATCTGAATAGCATTCTCATCCACAATACCATCCAAATTCGGAAACAAGACAATCCCGTAAATAAGCAAAGCAAGAATAGCCTCAAATGCATCCTTATTACCCAAAGTAAGTGAAGTAGAAGCCTTTCCCATTAAGAACTTAGCATTAATACCACGAACACTCCCCTTTGGAAGAAACTTCCCATTAAGATCGGATTCCTTAAGAAAAAGTGCTTTGGCGATGACCTTGATAGTAAGCTCCTTCTCTAAACCAGTGAAAAGAAACTCCTTGTCCAGAATAGGCAAACCTAACCAATGAGAATACTCCTCCAAAGTCGGCACAAGCTGATAATCCGGAAAAGTGAAACAATGGTGCAACGGGTCATAAAACTGAGCCAAAGTAGGGAGAATCCCCTCAGGTACATCAATATCCAACATATACAAAAGCTTCCCATGACATCTTCGAAACTCTTGGGTATCAACAACCAAAGCTCCTAGCTTTCTCAACTCTACAACATTAGGATTCTTGAAAGTGTACTTCTTTGTGTTCCTCCTTTCAAAAGTCATAGCCATGGACATCTGAAATTTTGCAAAAGTTCCTTATAAGTCCTTTGAAATCTTACGAACAATGCTCATGAATGTTATGATGGCATGTATGCAACAAACACAAACAAGATCACACAAGGCACACGGGCTTAGGTTCCGAGTCACGAGCATGAAGTCAAGGTAACAGAACACCACCCCAAACAGGTAAGTACTAAGGTTTTGTCTTCATTGTACCTGCAAGAAACCAAAAGGGTGCTAACAGAGGTGCCCGGAGTTAACAGCCATCTTTAGAATATCATCGGTACATTGGATTACTCCCCAACCGATAACATTCTTAAAATAGACCTCATCCGAGTGTAGTATCGCGTGACAACCGCCTTAGATTTACATCCAGACAGCTTCCGCACTACGTTCCTAAATTGGCTAGGATGGGTTAAGGGTTCTAAGGTCCTCAGTATGATCAGTTCAAGGTCGGAAAATAATGCCACGTACGATTACTCGTCATGACATTGATAGTCCAAGAGAGCCTAACCGAGTGGAGATTATCAAATTGATATTGCTTTGGACTACTCCATCACATATCGCTTCGAATATCGCCGTCCTATCATAAGTTTCAACTCAGATCCGGGTTAGAATCTATCTCACACAGAGGATCACCAAAACCAAAACAGAACAAACAAATAACAAACAAGTCAAACCAAAGCAATAAATAAATCAAAGTAGGCTAAATCCGCTTAGAGATTACTCCCCAGCAGAGTCGCCACTTTACTGTAGCGGTAAAATCGTGAGTGTAAGCTATTGATTAACTTAACTCGATTAACACAGATTCGCCACCGCGCTTTTCTTTATTTCCAAAAGGAAAAAGGTAAAAGAACAAATAAAAACCTAGGATTCTAAAAGCAAAAGCTAAAAGAAATAAACAGAGATTGGGTAAGGGGATTGGTTATGAACCGGGAAGGTTTTAAGCACCCGACTCATCCGTGGTACTCCACGGGAGCCCTTTGAAATATTTATTGCTTTTTGGTCTGAAATTGGTTTGTTTAAAATGATGGAAGAGATGAGGAGAAGAATATTTTTTAATGATTTTGTGTTTGATAAGGTTTTAACGCCTTATGCCTACGTACCCACAAAGTGCAATGCGAGATCAAAACCTCGTAGTTCGTGGTACAAAGTTTGAAAAGAAACAATGAGTTATATTGATTTTAAGATGTAGAGATAAGTCGTCATCCTTTAGCGAATAATTCCGCTAGAAAAGATGAATCATATCTAAACATATGGAAAAAAGAAAAGGTGCACAAGGCACAAAAACAATTGAATGGGTTTGTATTTTTTAAAGTATGTACAAAAATGGTTTTGATATATTTACATGAATTAACATTGATTAAGAAAATAAAAGGAAAAGATTAAAAATCGCTTGACCTAAGTCAAGGTTTATTTATGAAAGTGTTTGAAGTTTGAAAACAAGAAGGTTTTGAAATAGGAAGAAGTTTTGAAAATTAAAGAATGGGGAGGAGATGAAGAGACTAGTCCTAATGCTTGAATTAAAAGTTAAGGAAAGAGTTTACCGAACCAATATGTACAATTCTTCAAAGATTGGAATTTCCTCTTCAAAGGTTAATGACATAACTTGAGGCCGAGATTTCTAATCCATTCCATATTGAGCAAGGGGGAAAGATCTTAAGGTCCATTCCATATTAAGCAATCGCCGAGTAATTTACGAAGTAATTACCCTACAAATGAGGCCGGCCACCACTAATTAAAGTGGAAAATATTCGTGTTAATACATGCTAGAGAAACGATATAATGGATCGTTCTCCGAAAACATGCCACACTAAAAGAAAAAGGAAGGTCTAATCTTAATTGAGATTATCGTTGAATTTCATCGAAAAGCAACCTATCACGATCTCAAAGTATGGAGAATGATCCAAATGATCATTCATCCATAGATTTGAAATAATGAAGATTAAACTTAATCGGAAATCAACAATCCCGAATCGGAAGATTGTCATCGACCAAAATTAAAAAGATGAAGAAAATGGATCTAAAAGAAATAGATCCAAAAAAGAAATAGAAAATATTTTTTAAAAACTCTTTTCTAAAAAATCTTTTCTAAACATTCTTTTTTAAAATACTTTCTAAAAAAATCCTTTCTAAACATTTTTCTTAAAACCTTTTTCTAAAACATTTAATTTCTAAAATACTTTTTTTTAAAAGAAATACTATATCAAAATAAACTATATAATAAAATAATATAACAAAAAATTGAAGAAACTAAAGAAAATAAAGAATAAAAAAACAAATAGCAGGGGTGGGAATGAGTAACCCGCGGGTAGTATGAGCAAGAAACAGATCTAAACAGGCCCAATTCAAACTCTCTTAGTTTTATTATTTAAACAAATTAAAAAAAAAAAAAAAATAAGAAAACAGAAGAACTGGTCTTCTTCTTCTTCTCGCAAGAACGAAACAGGACAACCATAAACAACACAAACGGCGGCAAGAACAAAGAAGAAGTTCTCTCCCTCACCTTCGAATCCAACACCTAAACAGAAACGGATTTCTTCCTTCTCTTTCTCTCACGCGAGCTTGTTTCCTTCTTCTTCAACTCTCACAGAATCTTATTTCTCTTCTTCTCACTTTTTCGGTTTCTCCCCCTTTCAAATGGATTCGATTAGGTTTAGGTTTTGGTGATTTGGGAACGAAAATGAAATTGATGGAAAGAGATGAAGGTTGAAAGGATTGGGGATAAATTCGGGCAGAGGTTTGAGAGGCTAATTGAAGCTTGAGAAAATGAAGAGTGAAAGGTTCAATTTATAGAAAGGTTGGATGAGTAAGGGTGCTGCCGTTTTGAGAGCTTCAGATGCGTTTTGCAAGTTCACGGATTGCCTGCTTTTTTCAATTTGATTTTCTGCGTTTTGTTGGTTTTGAATCTGCGTTTTGATGCTGAGTTTTCGTGACTTATTGCTGAGTTTTTGCGTGCAAAGCGTGACTGGTGTTTTCTGCGTTTCAGGTGCTTTCAAGCTGCGTTTTGATGTGTGAATTTCATGCTTCAGGTGTTACAGATTGCTTTGTACGTGCGGTAAGCGAGTGGCTAGCTTGCGGAATGGCTTATGAGCTGGGTGTGCAAAGCGTTGGCTTGCGATTTGTTTTCGGCTGATGTTTGCTTGTCGCTTTTGATTCGCGTACGGAAGCCTGCTGTGTGAGCTGAAATGGAATGGCTTGTTTGCTGCTGGATTGGCATACAGATTGTTCTTGGTGCAGGCTTGGCCTTGGCTTGCACGTGAGGAGTTTGGTGCGTACCGGCTGTGAAGGTTGTTTACGGCGTATTTGATTGAGCTGGGAAATTGGTGGCTGGGACTGTTGTTGTGGCTTTGTTGCAACGGCTGGAATAATTGAAGCTGGCTTCGGCTTGTGCAGGATGTGGGATACGCGCTGAGGCTTGCGGATTTGTGCTTGAGGTTGGTGGGCCAGGCGTACGGACTTGCTTCTGTTGTTGTGTATGTGTATGGCTGAAGTGATGAATGGCTGGTACTGATTAGCTAACTTGGTGTGAAGCTGGGGAAATGTGCGGCGTGCGTGGGAAGTTTGTGGAAAGGCTTGGTCAGCTGCTTGGAAGCGTTGTTCATGCGTGTGGCTTAGGTGTATGAGGTGCTTGCATTGGGCTTGTGGGGCCTGGGCAAAGACTTTGGGAAATGCCTGCGGAAGTTTGGCTTTGGGCATAAGTTTATGAGTTTGGCTAGTGGATGAGAGGTGGGGTCTTGTGGTATAGGCTTAGGGAAATGCCTTTGGTTGCTGGCTGCAAAATTGGGACTTTGGGCTAGGCAAATTGTAGTGTGAGGCTTTGGGTTTATATTTTCTTTTTTATATTTTTGTAGTATAGAAAAATATGAGAATGAATAAAAAATAGAATTATATTAACAAATGGATAATGGTTTTTGAATAGAAATTTTGGAATTATGGATGAAAGTATTGGGTGAAAACAAATGGATGTATTAATGGGAATTTCAAAATTGGAAAAGAAAAAAAGATTTGATAAAAAATAAATGTCTTGAATGAAAGTTGGATATTGGATAAAAAAAATAGTAATGGATTATTGAATAAAATGGATAAAAAAAAATTTGGATTTAGTTGGAGAAAAGTGAATAAAAAGGAAATTTGAAAATGGGTAGAAAAAATAATGGAAATCGAAAAAATGTAAAAATGGGATGAAATAATCGGGAATCGAGAAAAAAGTTAATGAATCAAATTTGGGAAAAAGAAATGAACTTGGAACAATGGAAATGATTATTGAATAATGTATATGAAAACTGGTCTTAGGCCCACAACATATTCTGATTCTTCTTGCACAAGCCACTGATACACAACCAACACAGAACCAATGAACCACTTGCCAACACCACAGTCACTGATATTGTCAACTCAAGCCAACTATCATCTGAAAATCGTCTGATTATGCCCTGATGATTTAAAACCAAACTGAGGAAAATAAATCCTCCGATGAATCACTGATGAACTGATGAACCAATAAACTGATAAACACTGAAGATTCAAACCAAACTTCGCACAAAACACAGCCTGATAACTGATGAACAAACCAAACTTCGCACAAGAAACAACTGTCACACAAACCAACTTTGTACTTTGAAAACGCATTACCTGATGAATGAATTACTGGCACACACAACTGGCAGTCGAAACAATTTATCTGATAGTTTGACCAATATTAGGTCAAACATCCACTTGAAATCGAATTATGACTGAACAAACGCATCTGAAAGAAATTACGGTCTCATTTTCGCAAAACCTGCAACACAGAGAAGAAGAAGAACACTGCAACATATTTTTTATATTTTGGTTAGAAGTCAGTAAATATAAACAAATATAAAACAGTAAAAATAATGGTGATCCCCTGCGAGGCATATACCCACATCTGAGAAGAAACTCGAAACCAGTGCGATCTTGTTTGATATGCAACATGCAGATGATATGCGACGAAATCTTGGGGCAAAAATTAGGGTGTTACAGAGATGTGAATATATGCAGAGTACCTACACTTGACAATATTGCTGACCCACTGACAAAACCTCTTACATAGCAGAAGCATGATGGTCATACTAGGTCTATGGGTATTAAGAGTATGCTTGAGTGGCTCTAGTGATAGTGGGAGATTGTTGGTGTAAGCCCTAGAGGCCAATACTTTCGGTACTTGTATCGAATTATTTATTAATAATATAAAGGCATTTCTTTATTATGTTTGTTTTTCCAAAATGATAATGTCCCTAGAATAACTAGTTTGTTTAATGAAATATTAAGTGTGACTTAATCATGAGATTCCATTAAACATAAGTACATTATTCTTAAATTATCCATAGTCGAGCTTTAATATGAAATGGGATAGCCTTAAAACATTAAGACTATTATGTAGATAGACTGATGATCACATCTCATGGATCATGGATAAGGAGTTATCAAGTCTTGACATATGTATGAATATGATGAGTAATATTTATACCGGATTGACCCACTATGAGAGTACTGCATAGAATGTTATGCAAAGTGTCATAAGTTACTCTCATGGTGATAATGGTGTATACCACCCTTTGACATGAAACTACACCCTAGATGTAGAGGCAAGTACTTTATTACGGGTCAAATGTTGTCCGTGACTAGATTATCATAAAGATAGTTGATGGGTACTTCACAAAGCATGCTGAGGGACATGAGTAGCCTAGATGGAATTTGCCCGTCCTGCATAATAGGATAAATGTCTAAGGGCCCAATATTGAACTGGACAAGGATGACACGATATATGCCTTGTGTTCAATATAGACATAAGGGCAAAAGGGTAATTGTACACATAAATACTATCACAAAAGGTTTTGTCATATCACATGACAATTTTGTGACTTGGGTAGCAGTGATGTGTTGCTAGATACCTCTCACTGTTTATTATGTTAAATACATGATTTAATATAATTGCCAACGTCGCGAAATCCTACAGGGTCACACACATAAGGACAGTTAGAGAAGAGGTGGAATAAATAAGCATACCGTAAGGTACATGCACTTGAATGGAATACGAAATATGGTAAGATACCATATGATATAATAATAATAGTTATTATTAATTTTATAATAGTTATAAAATATAATAATAATAGCTATTATTAATTTTATAATAGTTATAAAAACGTAATAATAAAGTTATGGTTATTATAATAATAGTTATTATAATAATATAATAATATTATTATTGAGTTGGGCTTTTAGGTTAAAGCCCACACAAGTAGTTCTATAAATAGAACCCTTGTGAAGAAGCTCAAAAGTTATTGTTTTTGAAACCCTGGTCGTATTCCTTTTTCCTCTCCTTTCACTCTAAATCTTCATTTGTAACCAACTAGCACTGTGATTGAAGGAAGTTGTTCGTGTGGACTGAGTAGAGGCGATGTTCTTCCTACAACGCTCGTGATCAAATAGGAATCAAGGGTTTCAAGTGCCACAAGAGGTAAATATTTTATCACAGATCATGACCTTTCGAGGATCTCTAAAGGGAAATTTTTGTTTTCCGCTGCATTTATTATAGTGATTTCCCTTCAGCCACATATTTAATTTTTGAGGTTTTCTCCACGTCAGAAGCTCACGAGCCTAGTCCCCCTGATATTTCTCCATGAGCTGAGTCTTCTAGATATTGCTAAACGAAGCCACCTGTCCCTTGATTTTCCCCATGTATGTTATGAGAATTTAGAAGAGAGATATAAAAGGGCAGTTCTTCATAGTTTAAGGGTTCCACCATTTGTTTCGTTCAGAGCAGATTATTCTTAGTTGGAAGGCATAAAAGTTTACCATGTAAAAGTGGTAGTTTTTCACATCGAGGAACTACCACACCATTCATTTTAGGTGTTTCTTTTATTTCAATTTTGTACCTGATTTTAAAGCATGCCAGCATAATATAAATTCAGTTCCTGTTATTGTACTCGAAGTTTATTTAAGAAGTTAATTCCAATTTTGTTTATTTATGCTTTTACATGTTTCTTTTTATCGCATTTCTTATTTATATTGCTTTGTTTGTTTAATTTAATTACCATGTTGTTTTTTATTGCAATTTTTATGTTTAGTTTGTTTACGCTTAATTCCATATCTAGCTAAATTGTCTAGAGTCCGGTGTATGAGGATCGTCGTTACCGACGAGACTCGGTGGAAAATAATAGGTGCAAACTTATGATTACTACTCTATTTTGGTTTTAATTTCCAAGTCTAATTTAAGTAGTTTTGTCACGAGAGTGAGAGGTTATATAACACGATTTTGTCACGAGAGTGAGAAATTAATTAAGGTTAGAGCCGACACTGCGAGAGCATGGGGGTCGAACCAGATAGTGAAAATTAGGTAACATATCTAAATATGACGAGAATGCTTTAGATACATTTAGGATATTATTGGCTTTCATAATATATTTCTTAGTTACCGGGCGAGTGTGAGCAAAATCATGGGATTAAGAAGCATGACTTTAGTTAATACCGCAAGAGCATGAGGCAGAGTTTTTAAGTCGGTGTATTCTACGAAACTAAGTTATAGTTGTACTTAGTACCCGAATTCTACAAAATCCTTTAGGAACGCGAAATCCATATTCCGACCTCTCTTTAGTATCATATTTTCTAAGTTCATTTTCTTGGTTTTATTCTTAGTTTACCTTAAATCAAATATCATTAGCCTTAGCTTCATAAAGCGACGATAGATTACAGTAGGTTAACATTGGTGTCTGTGGGTTTGACAATCTTTTATATTACTTCGATATTTTCATGCACTTGCGGATGCATCTAGTTCTTGGCGCCGTTATCGGGGACCAACACTCAATATTGTTGTTCCGTTCTTGCACCGTATAAACTAAAGTATTTACTTTCTTCTATCTATAACTATGTATCACCCAAACTTCCTCTATGATGACCACTTCCAAAATTTTGAGGAGCCGCACCCGAATTTTCTCTACAATTACCAATCACAAGACTCTCAGTATTTTGAGGAATCACACCCAAAGTTTCCCTATAATTACTATTCCCAATATTTTGTGGAACCGTAAGAATCACATAATTCTAACCTATAAATAAAAATGGAGAATTTCAATGCATCACTAACTCATTCTCACCCAAATTACCTCTGGAACTACCAATCCCAACATTCTGAGGAATCGCAAGAATCTCATAATCCCAACCTAGAACTATTAATGAAGGATTTCAATGAGACACTGACTCACTTCCATTATCTCGAGGAACCACACCCAAATTTCCCCTACAATCACCCATTAATTCCAACCTCGAAACATTAATGGAGTATTTCGTTGAAACAACAACTAATTCTAGGCTAAAATCTATGATGGAGTGCTTTGCGGAGACACAAACTCTCCCAAATGAATAACTTAGAAGACAACTTCCCAATACTCATGAAACCCTTAGGCATATGAACACTATGGTTGAGTCCCTCGTGACTCACACTGAGGCATTGGGGACCCAAATCTTACTACTTGTAGTGACACCTATAGGAACCTCCCCTGAGGAGAATGCGTATGTTATAACAACTAGTAGTGAAAAAAAACTCGAAAATCCTTAGGAGAGTGATTATGAGGTTGAGGAGAGTGATTATGAGAATGACGAGAGTTCTGGTAAGGAAAATCCACTGACATCATCCGAAAGGGAGGTTGTCATAGAAGTAGAGAATGAAGCAACTATTATTCTTACCCCTCCAAATATCCCACCATTTCCTTTCCTGCAAAGTTTTGTGGAAGCTAAGGTAGAATCTCAATCCAAAACGTATGTGGAGGTATTGGAATATACCTGCACCAATGTACCCTTATTCAAGATCCAACATAAAAAGAGAAAATTAGAGGACCATGAAACTAGGGACATCATTAATGTTAAGAGGGTAAGGTTAGACTTTGACGTCGTGATTGAAATAACTAAGCCTAAACTTGAAAAGCTAATACTTAGGATAGATTCAAAACCACCACCACTAGTTCAAAAGAATGAACCACCCCACAGAAGGAAGAAAAGAAAAGGTGAGGGATATGTGAGATGGCTCGATAAATGGCCATGGAAACCGAAGAATAACACTCCTAACCGTCGAGCTATCGATATTAAATAAAACCTTGCATGGGAGGAAACCCAAGAGTCTTTAATTTAATGCTTTACTTTTATTGATTTTATTTGTAGAAAATAAATAATTGCTTTCTAACAATTTTTGCATGTACTTCCTTCAGGAACAATCAATATGATAGGCGGCTTCAAGAAAGTGAAGTTTCCGCAAATCTAAATATCTCGTAGTACAAGATGTCAAAGTAGAAGTGTCAGTGAAGACAGGGATAACTAGGGAATAATTAGAGTGAATTTAGTCGTGGTGGCACACAATGGCATCCATATAGGTTCTATCTTTCTTTTACCACCTTTTATCAAAACATTGAGGACAATGTTTGGTTTAAGTGTGGGGAGGAACTTTACCAATTTCATTTTATCGTTTTGTAGTTAGATTTATTGCTTTCTAGCATTATTTTAAAAAAAAAATTCTATTTTAATGTTTCATTGCGTCTTTGCATGTGCTGTCACGTCTTTATACGTGATTTTTTGTTTATCGATTTCCCATTCCCTTGAGCCACGCCAGACATTTTGAAAATTTTAGAGTAAAAACAGTGTTTCTTTTGAAAACCTTAGGTTATAGACAAAATTGAGGTTAGATTGTGAGACTTGGGAAAATTTTGTAAGACCGATATAGTCTTAACATCGTGAGCCTCCCAATTATGGAAATCAATTTGAGTACTTGTTATCCCATAGCCTTAAGTTCTCACCCCTTTAGTAATCCCTAATTAGTTTATTTAGAAGTCAGCACCATCATAAGCACACACTAAGTAGGAAGCCAATGAAAATAAGTGTATGATCTCCGGCTTAAAAGGTAAATTAGGAAAAGAAAAAATGAATGAATGAAAAGAAATGCTCCTTCTAAGTTAGGTGATCCTCACCCTATCATTTATCCCAACAGTGCAAACTTCTATATTTTATTGATATATGCAAAAGAGAAAAGATGATGATAATGAGATCATAGTCACTAACAGGCTATTCTACTATGAGTGTGAAAGGATAACAAGCTTAATGAGATTGCCACATAATGAAAAGGGACGAAAGAAGAATGAGTGAATTAGGTTTAAGTATAATGACATGATTCGGGTTGGTTTGTATAGGAGGAAGGTTGATGACTGCAAAAGTAGAATTGTGTTGTTATGATATCCTTAGTGTGTGGGCAAGTACCTATCAATACAAACTTAACCTAAGTAGGGTTGGTAGCCTAGGACGAGAATTCATATGAACTATTTTTCTTATGAGTCATGGTTTGCTTGAGGACAGACAAAGGTTTAAGTATAAGGGAGTTTGATAACATGAAAATATACCGGATTTTTAGACCCAGTCTGCATGCAATTTAGTTTCGTTTTATTTATTTTCCTTGATTTATGTCATTTTATGTCGGTATTTCTATTTTCGTTTCAGGTACTTTATAACACAAAGCTTCCATGTGAAATAGAGAGAGAGAGAGAGAGAGAGAGAGATTGCCAAGATACGGAGAATAATGGAAGAAATTATCAAAAGAACAAAAAAAATAAAATTTTGCACCTGTGACCCTTGCCACACATTCTGTGGTCCTCGCAACAGAAGACCAATTTGCATGGCCCTCACCACACATCCTATGGCCCTCGCAACAACTCAATTACTTGCAGCCACATATTTAACTAGTGGGGATACCTGTGCATTCGCACAGGTACTAGTCGGAACGCGCAATGAGTATTAAAAGAGAAAAATGTAATGAAGTAAAAATAAATTTTGGAAAAATAAACAGAGATATTGTAAGATTAATATGTAGTAACTGAATATATTTCAATGAAAAAATAAAAGTGATATCAACATTCAAAATAAATTAATTAATCAACAATGTATATTTGTCCGTAAGTAAAAAATTATTATATTACATGAAATTTTATATAAAAGTATATAAAAGTAATGTCATTTGGGAATCTTCTAATGAAAAAAAAAACGATACCAACATTAAAAAAAATAAAATTAATCAACAATATATTTTTCCCCGTTTACAAATATTTGAATTCACAATGTATATTTGTCCGTAAGTAAATACAAATATTATTTTACATAAAATTTTATATAAAATTATTAAAGTAATGTCATTTGGGTATCTTCCAATGAAAAAAATAAGTGATAACGATATTTAAAATAAATAAATTAATCAACAATATATTTTTACCCGTTTAAAAATATTTGACAGAGATATTGTAAGATTAATATGTAGTAACCAAGTGAATATATTTCAATGAAAAAATAAAAGTGATATCAACATTCAAAATAAATAAATTAATCTATAATATATTTTTTCCCCGTATAAAAATATTTGAATACACAATATATATTTGCCCGTAAGTAAATACAAATATTATATTACATGAAATTTAATATAAAAATATATAAAAGTAATGTCATTTGGGAATATTTCAATGAAAATAAGTGATACCAACATTAAAATAAATTAAATTAATTAACAATATATTTTTCTCCGTTTAAAAATATTTGAATTCACAATGTATATTTGCCCGTACGTAAATACAAATATTATATTACATAAATTTTTATATAAAAGTAATGTCATTCGGTATCTTCCAATGACAAAAATAAGTGATAATGATATTTAAAATAAACAAATTAATCAACAATATATATTTACCCGTTTAAAAATATTTGAATCCACAATATATATTTGCCCGTAATGAAGTAAAAATAAAATTTGAAAAAATAAAGATAAATACATAAGTTAATCAAAGATAAATATTTAAATGAAATAAATATTTTTAAAATAAAAAAATTGTATCAATTTTCTAAATTTTAAAAGGAAGACATTAATAATATATATTTTAATTATTCATATACTATGTTAAAAATTAGTGTATTTTAAATTTAAAAAAAAAACCTGAATAAATATATTAGATACATAAATAATTAAAAAAATAACTCATTTTTTGAATTCATATATTATTTTAAATATATTTATTTTAATTTTCTTTAATTTAAAAAAAAAAAGTTATAACTTGTGCTTTCATAGAGATTTATGTTTGATTACCCGTGTTCACACGCTACGGGTAACATCATAGAGATTTAGGGCTGATTACCCGTGTTCACACGCTACGGGTAACATCATAGAGATTTAGGGCTGATTATCCGTGTTCACACGTTACAGGTACCGGTTGGGACAATGAGTATTAAAACATAAAAATATAATGAAGAAAAAATAAATTTTAGAAAAATAAACAGAGATATTATAATGTAATAACTGAATATATTCCAATGAAAAAAAAAGGATAGCCACATTTTTTTATAAGCAAAATTCATTAATAAGAGATTAAGGAAATCTCAAACCAAAGAACTACAACCAACTCAGGAAAATTACATAAAATCGAATGGAAACTTATACCACTCGTATAAGTTACACTTCATACTAACAGAGTTTTCTAGAATTAACCAATTCCAAGAAATAGCCTTAATAGAGTCTACAATGTCATCCACACTACTACTCAATTCTTTTAACAAATACAAGTTCTTAAATCTCCAAATATTCCAACAAGTTATAAACCAAATTGAATTTAAAAATTCCACTTTACATCGACCTTGAAGACGCGAGTTCCAGGCCTTAGCATGAAGATCCCAAGTAACATCTTCAATCCGAACGATATCAACCCAATAACAAATTTTCTTCCAAATCGCCACTGCTTTCGTGCACATGAAAATGAAAAAGAGGTGGTTTGAATCTTCCCATTCATCGTCACAATTCACGCAAACCTTTTCTTCAACATTAACAATAATATTCCTTAGCCAAGTTGGATCTAGTAGGAAGCCTATCAATTCCTAATCTCCAAGCAAAAATTTGAACTTTAATCGGGATAGCAACATTTAAATTGTACAAAAGATATATTAGGCAAAAAGAAATATTCAAGTAGTTGATAAAGTAAACATAAAGCATCCTATTTGAAAAGGAGAAAACCATAACGAAAAATATTACCGTATAAAAATATTTGAATCAACAATGTATTTTTTGTCAGTTAGTAAATACACATATTATATTACATCAAATTTTACCTATATTTGAAAGAATAATATGATTGATAAATTAATATATTCAATATTTGAAACAAAAATATGATTGATAAATTAATATTAAGAACAATTATAATAATCTTGGCCCTTGATTGATAAATTAATATTATTTAATATTTAGAACAATTAAATTTGTTCCCGTTTATAACAATCATATTTTTTGCCGTATATATAAATAAATTAATCGACAATATATTTTTTTCCCATATAAAAATATTTGATTCAACAATGTATTTTTTTCCGTAAATAAATACATAAATTTTATTCCATTAAATTTTATTTATATTAAAGTGACTAAAGTGATACAAAAGATGTGTTATACTATTTTTGTTTCTCATAAATGGTGAGTAACTAAAGTGACTTAAGAGATTAGGTTAAAATTTTGATTAATATTTTGAATACTCGTTGTCATCATCTTTATTTATGTTTGGATTGATGGAACGTAACGGAGCGGAGCGGAGTGAAACATAGCGAAACGGAATGGAGCGGAGCAGAATGTAATATAGATCTCACTCCATTGTTTGGATATCTTATTAAAAATATCACAATCCATCACATACACCCCAAATTGGATGGAACAAAAAATGAGGATTTGGATGGAATGTGATGGAATGGATTCCATCATGTTCCATTCCATTCCATCAATTATTTGCAAATCCAAACAATAGAATCACATTAGTTATCACTCCATTCCATTCCATTCCATCACATCTCACCAATCCAAACATACTATAATAAATATATATAGTAAAATAAATAATTATAATATGTTTTTTTAATCTCATTTTACTATTTTTTGGGTAGCTGTAATAAATGGAAGGCTTTGCATACCATATCAGCAAAATTAAAAAAAAAATTTATATCTATCAAATCACAGATGAATTCTATTAATATAAATTGGATTATCATAAGTACAATTATAATATACATTGCATGAATATACATTGCATGAATATACATTGGAATGGAACTACCAGTATAACGTTAATACGTTAATTAGAAACATGGAACTACCCGTCTCCTATTTATTAATTGAGTAGTGTCTAATTTTTAAGTGTTCCAGCAATAGAAAGAGTACTACATATATTCAAACATAACATTACCAATTCAAATAAACACCAAAGATGCTCAATCTACAACACACAATCACACAATATAAACAAAATTTTAATGAACATAATTATTATTATTGTAAAATATATCTCTTCTAATGGTTTGGTTCATCAAGCAGTATGTTCAACAATTTTGATTTGTTTGTGCATATTTAAACAATTCCAACTTACCGAAGAAAGATATAACATCAAAAGAAAGAAAAACTAAAACAAAGCTATCTATACATACAATCTGGCGCTTAATAGTCTTCCCATCCTGCTAAACGGTACAGATTTTCTGAAGAAAATTAACAAACAATAATGAGATCTGAAATTGCTTTAATCAGTGCAAGATAGAAACTTCACAAAGTTGTAATATCAAAATCAACTCCAATGGTGCTTATGTAGTTATCAATGTAAGAATCATCCTGTAGCATAATAACAAAACTTAAGTTAATACAAATCACTACATTAAGTAACACTCTAAATCACACACACGTAGCTTAAAAAGTTGAATGCCGTAATACAAAATATTGAAATTATGGGAGAACATAGCAGAATGCCAACTCCCTAGAAAACATAGATAACACAATGGTACTTGTAACACCCTAATTTTTGCCCTAAGATTCTTTGCATCTCATCTGCATCCTGCATACAAACAAGATCGCACTGGTTGCTCGATTTTCTCGCACGTAGATTTATGTTTCACAGGGGATCACCGTGTTCTTACTTACTTTTATTTGCTTATATTTACTAACCTCTAACCAAAATACAAAAAAAAAAGATATGTGGCAGTTTGTTTCTTCTTCTTCTCGGTGTTGCAGGATTTCAAAGATAAGACGGTATTTTCAATTCAGAGGCAGTTGTTCAATTATGATTCGATTCAGATGGATGTTTGACCTAATCATGGTCAAACTATCAAAGATTGTTTCAACTGCAAGATATGCGTACCAGTGTTTTGTTTCTCAGATGATGTGTATTCAAAGAGTTCAAGCTGTGTTGTGTGTGAAAGTCATCGGTTTTATCAGGCAATGTTGTGTGTGAAGTTTGGTTTGAATCTTCAGTGTTCATCAGTTCACCAGTTCATCAGTGATTCATCTGAGGATTTATTTTCCTCAGCATAGATTCGAATTATCAGGGGAATTTTCAGACGATTTCAGTGATAGTGGTTGAATTGGCAAGTTGTTCAGTGGTTCAGTAATGGCTGTGTTCATTTTATCAAAAGCTTGTGAGAAAAATCAGGAGTTGGTCGTGGGCCTTAAAAAAAAAATCATCATCCATTAAACCATATTTATTTTTTAAATTCCATTTTTATTCCATTTCTTTCTCGATTACCCGATTCATATTTTTTTAGTTCAATTATTCAAATCACCATTTATTTTTTAACCGATTTCCATTTTTCTATATCCAATTTTATTTTCATTCCCATTTTTTTTATTCATTTCAAATATTATTTCTTTTTTTTTTCTAATCAATATCCATTTTTTTTTGTATTTTCATCAACCCATTGCATATGTTTTTTTAGCCCATTTTATTTTCTTCATTAAGCCCATTCTTTATTTCCTTTTACAAAACAAAAATTGAAAAAAACTAACAATTTACAAGCCTCATCCACACGTGACTTCACTTGAAGTCATTCCCAGCTACCACATGACAGTCATCAATTGCACAAAAAAGCTGCAGCAACACAACTTTCCAAAACGCAACTTCTCCTGCCCAACAGCACGTGACTACATCATCTCCAAGCCATTTACTAAAACGCAGCAACCACAAAAGTAAAACGCAGCAACCAACACATTTTCCTCCTAGCACCAAAACGCAAGCAAAATAAAGGCAAAACGCAACCAATATTCAAAGAGCGAGCATCACGCTTTCAACGCATCAGCAAAAAAAAAGTCACACATGAAACACACTTGAGCCACTCAGCTGCTACATACACTTCCCAGCCGCAGCTCAATTTCAAGCCAAACCCACACGCGGGACGCACACAAGCATTGAAAAATCAGTGAATCAAATGCATATAAACAACAAGCCAAACGCAGTGAGAAACGAATAAAACGCAGAAATTTCCAGCAACTCAAAACACATTTCGTGAACCTTCAAAACGCAGAAGATCAATTCAAAACGGCAGCTCACTTCCTCCTTCATCCCTCTATAAAATGACTGTTTCTCTCTTT
Source organism: Lathyrus aphaca (assembly GCA_963966055.1). Classification (NCBI taxonomy): domain Eukaryota; kingdom Viridiplantae; phylum Streptophyta; class Magnoliopsida; order Fabales; family Fabaceae; genus Lathyrus; species Lathyrus aphaca. Next base: position 218,306,143 of record OZ014520.1, on the reverse strand, counting down.
CAATTTCAAGCTTAAAAAGCATTCCAAATCCCTGCCAAAATCAAAACTCAGAGCTTCAACCTTCATAAACCAATTCTTCACCTTCTTTCAATCACCTTCCTCCTTCATCAATCCTTCAAATCATACACTAATCAATTCAATTCAAAACTGAAACTCACCAAATCCCTACCATCATCTACTTTAAATCGGCGAAAAAGAGGGAGAGAGTGAGGGTATCGTGCGATTGAGAAAGAGAAGAAGAAGAAATCGTTTCGTTTGTTTAGAGAGAAACAGAGGTAGCACCGCTTTTTATTTCTTCCGCCATGAGTAGTCCCTTGTGTTATGTGTTTCACGATGAAGAAGAAAGGGAGCTATCCTTTTTTCGTTAGGTTTTTTTTGACATTTTTTACATAAACATGATGGTTTAGTTTTGGGCCTTAAGCCCATTGGATTGGTTTGTTATCCACAGACCCAAACCTGCGCCTCCCCCCCATTTATTTCCTTCATTTTTTTATTTTTAAATTGTGTTTTAGTTTCTTTTTTTAAAAAAATGTTTCTTAGATTTTTTTTCTCCTTTAAAATCATTTTTTAACTTGTTTCTAAAAGAAAACTTTATAAAAATATCTAAAAATATCTTAATGCATTTGTTAAATTCTTTATATTTTTTTTCTTTTTGATTTTGTTGTGGTTCTTTTAGTGGATCATAACTTTTAGATCTATTTTCTTTCATCTTACTTTTATTTTTTTGGTCGATGAGATCTCCGATTCGTGATTATTGGTTTTCGAAGATGTTTAATCTTCATTATTTCAAATCTATGGTTGAATGATCATTTGGATCATTCTCCATACTTTGGGATCGTGATAGGTTGCATTCGATAATTCAATGAAAATCTCGATTAAGATTAGACCGCCTTTTTTTCTTTTCGTGCGACATGTTTTCGGAGAATGGTCCATAATATCATTTCTCTAACATGTATTGGCACAAATATTTTCCACCTTAATTGGTGGTGGCCGGCCTCATTTGTAGGGTAATTACTTCGTAAATTACTCGGCGATTGCTTAACATAGACCTAAATTTGTCCCGAATTCGAAATAAGATCCATTTGGATCCGGTTGCCTCGATTTTCGGTTATCTTTTGTGGTTGTGTTTGATTAAGTTCATCATGCCATTTCTATGTAAATATTATAATACTATTAATATACTAACCATTTAAATTCATTCTCGCACCTTATCCTCTTTATTTCAATCTCTCGCTCCTTATCTCTTTTATTATGCTCTGATCATATTATATCATCTATCATATTGTTTATGTTTATATTGTTATACTTGTGATTTTTCTTTTGTCCATTTGGACACAAAAAAAACATTAATAAATGGATCAAACATCTAAAAATGGACTTGTGACTTTAATTCTTGGACTATGGCCACTATCCTTAGCATTGGATTTGGAGTTTGGACTTAGATTTTAGGATCATTCCCTTGACTCAAGTTATTATTGATTGAAGACCTTGGCCTCGATTTAGTTTCATTTGTCTATAAAGATGGAATTCCGTTTGCTTTGAAGAATGTTCATAATACGGTTTGATCGCTCTTCTCTTAACTTTTAAATTCGAGTCTTAGGATAGTCACTTCATCTCCTCCCACTTCTTAAATTTTTAAATCTTCTCCCTCTTTTCAAATCTTCTTTGTTTCCAAACTTCAAATGTTTTCACAATCAAACCTTGACTTAGGTCAAGCGATTTTAACTTTTCACTTTATCTTCTTAATAAACGTTTATCCATGTAAGCATATCGAAATTCTCTTCTCAAAGACTTTAAGAAAATCCAAAACTCACTCAATTGTTTTTGTGCCTTTGTGCACTTTTCTTTTCATATGTTTAGATATGATTCATTCTTTCTAGCGGAATTATTCGCTAAAGAATGACGACTTATCTCTACATTTTAAAATCAATTTAATTCATTGTTTCTTTTCAAATTTTGTACCACGAACTACGAGGTTTTGACCTCGCATTGTACTTTGTGGGTACGTAGGCATGAGGCGTTAAACCTCTTCAAACACAAAAATATAAAAAACGCTTCTCTTCTCATCTCTCCAATCTCTTTCAAACAAACCATTTTCAAACCAAAAGCGGTAAATTTTTCAAAGGGCTCCCGTGGAGTACCACGAACATTTTGGGTGCGTAACACCTTCCCATTGTGTAACCTATCCCCTTACCTGTTTCTCTGATGTGTTTCTTTAGCTTTCTTGCTTTTAGATTCATTAGGTTTTATTCGCTCTTTTTCCCTTTTCCTCTTGGAATAAAATAAAAGCGCGGTGGCGACTCTTTTTACCTTGAGTTAAGTTAACTAATAACTTACACTCATGATTTTACCGTTACAGTACTGATCGCGGTAAACTATACGTCTAACGGTTTCTAATTGCAAGTGCACAGCCTATCGCGTAGTAATAAAGATATCGAACCCACAGAGACCAATGTCAACCTACCGTTATCTATCGTTGCGTTGTAAAGCTAAGGCTAATGATATTTTTATGGTTTAAGGGAAACTAGAACTGAAACTAAAATAAATCTAAGAAATAAAATAAGAATAAAACGAGGTCGGGATATGGATTCCGCGCTCCTAAGGGACTTTATAGAATTCGGTACTAATTACGACTATAGCTAGTTTCGTAGAATATATCAGCTTAAAGACTCCGCCTCACGCTCTCGCGGTCTTAACTAAAGCCACACTTCCTAATCCCAAGATTGTGCTCTCGCTCTCACGGTAACTAAGAAATGTGTTTTGAAAGCTAATAATATCCTAAATGTCTCTAAAGCGCTCTCGCTGTATTTAGATAAGTTGCCTAATTTCTACTATCCGGTTCGATCCCCACGCTCTCGCTGTGCCGGTTCTAACCTTAATTAGTTTCTCACTCTCGTGACAAAACAATGTTAACTAACATCTCACTCTCGTGACAATGCTAATTAAATTACACATAGAAATTATAACCAAAACAGAATTTTAATCGTTAATTTGCACCTAGTATTTTCTACCGAGTCCCGTCGGTAACGACGGTCCTCATACGCTGGACTCTAAACTATTTCGCTAGACATGGATATTAAAACAAAGAAAGAATAATAATTAAAATACTATAAAGCATGCATATTAAATAAATCGTAGAAATTATACATAAACGATAATAATTAAATTCAAATGTCGGAACCTGATACAAAGAGTATTCGTTCGAGCTCCCTCTTCCACAAGGTTCGGTAAGATTGGAGCTTTCGGAATTGCGAAATATCGAGTTCTGAGTTTGTAAACAAATAAAACTAAGCTAATGTAATAGTTCCCTAATGTTGGAAACTACTACTTACAGGGTAATGGAATTGAAAATAAAGGAAACAAAGAAAATAATGAAGAACGAAAACAAAAGCTGAGGTTTAATTTTGGCAGAGCTTCGGTACGGCAATAACCGGCCAAAGAACCATCATTTTCTTCATCTGATTCTTTGATATTTATAGAGGAGAAATTTGACAGTTGAAGAATAAGAACGTGGGCTTCGGTTCTTCAGTTGTTGAGAAAATCCAGGAGAAAATGCTTTACTGGGCGTTGTTGAGGTTGAGAGAAAATATGAGACTCTTTCTATTCGTTGGCACGTCTTCAATTTTTATTCAAATAAATTAAATAAATCTTGTCACGGTCATAACATTGGTGTAACGGGAAGATTTCCTCATATTTAGCGCGTCACGTTCGTGAGACCATTGTGACGATCGTAACACATCAAAAAGGCGTGTCACAGTCGTGAGACCCTTGTGACGACCGTGACACCTTCTTAACTTTTCCAGAAATGTAGATCTTTCCGTTAGCTTTCCAGCGCTTCGAACGGGGCGTCGTTTCGATTTACGGTTCAAAAGTTATGGCCATTTTCGTCGGATAACTCCTTGTATGCGAATTGTTCCATTTCTCGCCTGATTTGCTTCCTTTCTTCGCGTACGACTCTTAAATGGTTGAATACCTGAAATAAACAAAATAAACAGAATACCAACATAATATGGTGCAAATGAAAATCAAAACGAGTACAAAATATGCATTAATAAAGTCAAATAAACGATGTATTTTCACGTCATCAAACTCTCCCACACTTAAACCTTTGCTTGTCCTCAAGCAATAAACCAACTTAACAAAAATCAAGGTAAGCGCAATTTGAAACACAAACACACTGAACTCTAATCGTATGAGGCTACTAGGCTATGTCAAATCAATTTGGACAAATCAAGACCAAGGATACCGTAATGACACAATTTTCAAAAACTCCATCATTATGCAGACCAATCCGAATCATGCCATTATAACTCAACCTAAGTCTCTTGCTCTCTTTCACTCCTTTTCGTTCGAGCGCAATCACATTAAGCCCGTTATCCTTGCTCGTACATGGTAAGTTAACCTGTTAGTGTCTAATGATCTCGTCTTTTCATTCTTTTTCATTTCTTTTCTTTTTCTTAATTCATCGAATTTAAAGAGTCCGCTCCGTTAGGCTAAATGGTCAGGTAAGGGCCACCTAACTTAAAAGGAACTTATCCTATCATTTGCTTTTCTAATTCAATCATTTTTCATGTTTAGAGATCATACACATATTTGCATTGGTTACTTACTTAGTTTGTTCATAGGATGGTGCCGACTGCTAATAAAAACTACTTAGAAGCTACTTTCGAAAGCTTGGAGACTAAGGTTTCAGTATAATGTCTACTTAAATCGATTTTACATAACGAGGGGGTTTAGGGTGTCAAAACAGTATTCGTGTTATTGAAATGTCCCCAAGTTTCACTAACAAGCCTAAAGCGACAACCTATATACTTCCAGAGTGTGTGCCATGCCTCGAAAAAGAAAATATTTTGATGGAAAATTTTTAAAATTTCGGGGAGATTTGATAACAACTGAAAAACATCATGCAATAAACAAAAAATAGTGAATATGCTAGAAGACAGTAAAATGAAAACGGTAAAGTTCCTCCCCCACACTTAAACCAAACATTGTCCTCAATGTTTTGATAAAAGGTGGAAAAGGAAAGATAGAACCTGTATAGATGACTTTGTTTGCTACCACGGCCAAATTCGCTCTGATTCTTCCCTTGTTGTCCCTGTCTTTGCTGATCACTTCTTCTCCGGCGTCTTGTACTACGAGATATCTGAATCTGCTGAAACTTCACTTTCCTGAAGTCGCTCATCATATTGCCTATTTTCGAAGGAAGTACCTGCAAAACATGTTAGGAAAATATTGTGTGGTGTGTGCAGGTGGAGCCAGACCATGCAAAGAACAAGGATAAGGTGAGTAATCGACGGGAGAGACATGCCATCTCCTATCATACTCAACATCGGTGTCACCACCAGCAGCGACATTCAAAGGAATGTGCGTGGGCACCATCTCATCTTGAGGGGTTGTCGTCTAGAGATCTTTCGCCTAATGGCAGCTGAGACGTGACAAACCATACATTTCTTTATTTTCTGCAAACAAAAATAATAAAAGAAAAAAACATTAAATTAAAAACCCGTGGGTTGCCACCCCGCGGAGTTTTGTTTAACGTCGATAGCTCGACGGTTATGAGTGTTACTCTTCGGTTTCCATTTCCACTTATCAAGCCATCTCACATATCCCTCACCTTTCCTTTTCTTCCTTCTGTGGGGTGGTTCATTCTTTTGAACTTGTGGTGGTGGTTCTGGATCTATGTTAGGTATTAGCTTTTCAAGTTTAGGCTTAGTTATTTCATTCATCACCTTAAAGTCTAACCTTACCCTCTTAGCACTAATGACTTCCCTCGTTTCACGGTCCTTAAATTTTCTCTTTTTATGCAGGGGTTCGAACAAGGGTGCATCGGTGTGGATATTTTCCAATATCTCCATATAATTTTTGGATTGGGAGTCGGCAAACATATGTGGGATAGGAATTGGTGGGGTATATGGATGAAGATCTACAATAGGTTCTTCGTTCTCAACTTCTATGATAACCTCCATTTCGGGTGGTGTCGATGAATTGTGCTCAACCTCTACTCTTTTCCCACCAGAACTCTCCTCAACCTTATTATAACTCTCCTCAACTTCATCATCAATCTCCTTAGGATTTTCGAATTGTTCTTCACTACTGGTTGTTATAACATACGCATTCTCCTTATGGGAAGGACCTATAGGTGTCATTGTGAGTAGTAATATTTGGGTCTCCAATGCATCAGTGTGAATCGTGAGGGACTCGATTGTAGTGTTCATCTGCCTAAGGGTTTCATAAGTATCGAGATGTTGTCTTTTAAGCTCTTCATTCTGGATAGTTTGTGCATCCACAAAACGCTCCATCATAGACTCTAGCCTAGAGTTAACTGAGGTTTCAAGGAAGTATTCCATTAATGTTTCGAGGTTGGGATTAATAGATTCTTCTGGTTCTTCGAAATATTGGGAATGATGATCGTACAGGAAGTTTGGTTGTGGTTCCTCGAGATACTGGGAGTGAGTCAGTGTCGCATTGAAATCTTGCATTAATGCTTCAAGGTTGGAATTATGGGATTCTTGCGACTCCTCAAAATATTTGGGTTGGTAATCATAGGAAAAATTTGGGTGAGAATGGTTGAACGAAGGATTGAAATTCTCCATATGTATTTCGAGGTTGGGATTATGGTATCCTTGAGATTCCTCGAAATATTGGGAATGGGGATTGTAGAAAGAGTTTGGGTGGAACATAGTCTATACGGTGCAACAACGGAATAACAATATTGGCTTTTGGTCCCAGGCAACGGCGCCAAAAACTTGATCGCGGTAAACTATATGTCTAACGGTTTCTAACTGCAAGTGTACAGCCTATCGCGTAGTAGTAAAGATATCGAACCCACAGAGACCAATGTCAACCTACCGTTATCTATCGTTGCGTTGTAAAGCAAAGGCTAATGATATTTTTATGGTTTAAGGGAAACTAGAACTGAAACTAAAATAAATCTAAGAAAGAAAATAAGAATAAAACGAGGCCGGGATATGGATTCCGCGCTCCTAAGGGACTTTATAGAATTCGATACTTACGACTATAGCTAGTTCCGTAGAATATATCAGCTTAAAGACTCCGCCTCACGCTCTCGCGGTCTTAACTAAAGCCACACTTCCTAATCCCAAGATTTTTCTCTCGCTCGCCCGGTAACTAAGAAACGTGTTTTGAAAGCTAATAATATCCTAAACGTCTCTAAAGCGCTCTCGCTGTATTTAGATAAGTTGCCTAATTTCTACTATCCGGTTCGATCCCCACGCTCTCGCTGTACCGGTTCTAACCTTAATTAGTTTCTCACTCTCGTGACAAAACAATGTTAACTAACATCTCACTCTCGTGACAATGCTAATTAAATTACGCATAGAAATTATAACCAAAACAGAATTTTAATCGTTAATTCGCACCTAGTATTTTCTACCGAGTCCCGTCGGTAACGACAATCCTCATACGCCGGACTCTAAACTATTTAGCTAGACATGGATATTAAAACAAAGCAAGAATAATAATTAAAATACTGTAAAGCATGCATATTAAATAAATCGTAGAAATTATACATAAACGATAATAATTAAATTCAAATGTCGGAACCTGATACAAAGAGTATTCGTTCGAGCTCCCTCTTCCACAAGGTTCGATAAGATTGGAGCTTTTGGAATTGCGAAATATCGAGTTCTGAGTTTGTAAACAAATAAAACTAAGCTAATGTAATAGTTCCCTAATGTTGGAAACTACTACTTACAGGGTAATGGAATTGAAAATAAAGGAAACAAAGAAAATAATGAAGAACGAAAACAAAAGCTGAGGTTTAATTTTGGCAGAGCTTCGGTACGGCAATAACCGGCCAAAGAACCACCCTTTTCTTCATCTGATTCTTTGATATTTATAGAGGAGAAATTTTACAGTTGAAGAATAAGAACGTGGGCTTCGGTTCTTCAGTTGTTGAGAAAATCCAGGAGAAAATGCTTTACTGGGCGTCGTTGAGGTTGAGAGAAAATAGGAGACTCTTTCTATTCGTTGGCACGTCTTCAATTTTTATTCAAATAAATTAAATAAAGCTTGTCACGGTCGTAACATTGGTGTAACGGGCAGATTTCCTCATATTTAGCGCGTCACGGTCGTGAGACCATTGTGACGATCGTAACACATCAAAAAGGCGTGTCACGGTCGTGAGACCCTTGTGACGACCGTGACACCTTCTTAACTTTTCCAGAAATGTAGATCTTTCTGTTAGCTTTCCAGCGCTTCGAACGGGGCGTCGTTTCGATTTACGGTTCAAAAGTTATGGCCATTTTCGTCGGATAACTCCTTGTATGCGAATTGTTCCATTTCTCGCCTGATTTGCTTCCTTTCTTCGCGTACGACTCTTAAATGGTTGAATACCTGAAATAAACAAAATAAACAGAATACCAACATAATATGGTGCAAATGAAAATCAAAACGAGTACAAAATATTGATTAATAAAGTCAAATAAACGATGTATTTTCACGTCATCAAGTACTGAACTTAAACGAAAGTTATTAACTCGGTCTTCGATAAACCGTCAAGAATTACATATTTTCTCCAAAAGTTATCCTTCAGCTGCATACTCCATCGCTATTGCAAAATAAGTAGAAGTCAAAATCATCTGAACAATCAAAACTCCTACAACAACATACATACACATATTAAATATAGGAAGTGAATTCAAGCCTAAGATATAATCAAAGCAAAAGGTTAATGTGACCAAAATCAGACACGGTTAGGTGCCATCCTGGTGCACGATACCCAGCAAGAACAAAAAAAGACACTTTGGCATCATATGATTTGGTTAAGAGGATATTAGATAACTTTATGTTTCCATGGGAAGGAAATCAATGCATTGGGCTGCTCCTAGTGCAATGTTTGATCTCATTTCCCAATTCAATGGTGTCCTACCCGCTCATTTATTTCCTACAACAACAAATATCACAAATTTCATTACACCGATCCATTGGCCAGGATTTGGACCATTTCATATGTCTCGTAGTTCAAATAATGAATATTATAGTATACAGCTCAAACATCTGAATTAGCCATTCAATATGTGTTTGCTTTAGATTTTCAAGCTAATAGAAGAAAATTGATAAGATATATTTCGTTCAAGGTTGAAGGTCGGATATCAAAATCCTCCTCTGAGATTTGGGAAACACAGAAACAAGATCCTTTGTGTGTGGCTCATCCCGACTCTTGTAATACCAAAGCTTGTACCCCTTAATATCCTCGGAACATATACTTGACATTTCAATCAAAATGATTTTGACGGAGGAAGTTGTACCCCTTAATCCTGTAAAGTTGGCTCGGGTCTGTAACTAACCTCCTTGTGACAAAAAAACAACATTTTGCACTTGTGATCTTTGTCACTCCCGAGATTTTCATCCTAGTACAAACGCGAAAGTGGCACGGAAAAGGTAGAGTCGTCAGCCAGACATTTTTATCCCGAAGGAACGGGAAAGGTAATGCTGCACGAACCTGAGGAAGAAGGAAAGGACAAGGTCCTGCGAACCAAAGATCTGGGTTCGGGAGTCGGTTACGACCTAGGAAGGTATTAGCACCCCAGACCGTCCGCCGTACCCGACGGGATCCACGTTTGCTTGTTTTGTTTCAAAGGGTGAGAAAAAGGTGTCGCTGAACAAATAAATTGCTACTGGAACTGGAAAAGAGATCGAAAAGAAAGGGGGAAATATAGGGAAAATAATGAATGTGCTCGAATGGGCCCTACCCCGCTGCCTACGTACCTCATCGGGAAAATGAGGATCAGAGTTATCGTAGTTCGCCTAACTAGGCGGGAACTATTTGTTTGTGTTTTTTATGCGCTGGAACTGCGTATGTCTAACCTCAGGTGTTGCAGACTCGTCTGGTACGAGTGCGTTTATCGTCTTGCATGCGAGACAAGTCTTCACAAGTTCGCGTTGTGAGTGAATGAGATGAGAAAAGAAGTTCCCGCAGGATAGTCGCTTATTGTTTGTTGTTTGCTTTTTAAGAGTTTTTATGAATTTGGCACAAGGAAGTGAATTCAAACTCTTTTCCATGGAATGTGTACTTGCTACTACATTCCAAGATGGAATAGTAGAATAAGCACACCAAGTAAGGAGAATTTATCCAAGACTTGTTCCCAAGGATTAGAGTTTAAGTTCACTATTTTGTTGAACTTATCAGATGTTTTTGTAGCTTGTGAAGAAGTGTCTTTTATGTTTTCTTTGTGAAATAACCTCTTGATTAGACTTGTACATCATGTTAGACAAGCTCACACTATTCCAAGATTGAATGAATATGAGTGCCCCATGGAATAAGGCTATACACAAAAGATTATTTCATGCATTTATTAAGTGCTTTTTGATTTTGCTTAAAGATGAGAAAAAAAGACTCAAATGGAGAAAGGGAAAAACTAAGGGGGATTAAGACACAACCCTACATTGTTCATTAAAATGGTGGTCCTAATGGTAAGTGAGGCTTTTCTAATCCTAAAGAGCAAAAGGAAAAGAAAGAAGAAAAATAATGAAACTTACTTCCTAAGGAAGATAAGTTTGTCCAAGCAAAGGGAAATCCTACTAATCACAAATATGGAAGTAAAATGTGAATTAAATGTATAAAGAAAATGCATAAAAAATAAAAGGATAAGGTGTAAGGAAACATACCTTTCCCTCCCTATAAAACAAAGATTAGTGTGCATTTTATTAAAAATAATAAGGCAAACACACAACAATTAAATCCTACTAAATCTAGGACCTAATTCTAGACTCCAACTTAATTCTAAAAAAACTAAAAAATGCTAAGACAAAATTCAGCACCTATTGCAGCCCCTAAAGTAAAAACAGTTACCAAAACAATGCACAACACAAGGCAATTTTTTTACAGCTCACAATCAGCATGTAAAGATAGGTGTATAATGTCAGATACAACATGCAAACACACATTTTACAAATACTGCACTAACAAACAACTATGAAAACATGGGGCATATTTGATTCTTTTTCATTTTATGTACACAAAGTAAGTGATAAACAACACATTAACATCAATTAGCATGGATTTACACACATCATAACATGTGAAACTTGATTAACATGTGATCATTTATTATCATGCATTTATTTGTTAAAAGGACGAAAGATCAACAAAAACAACCACACTTTTCCATATTGCACAAATGAGCATTTATCATGAAATTGAACAAGTATCACTACAAGCCTCAATTATTACACATGCATGGCATAAAAACGAGACCATTGTACAAAACGGAACTCGATGATGGAACGAGATCGTTGTACATAAACAAGATCCCAGGAAAACGGGATCGTTGTACAAAACGAGAACATGCAACGCGACTATTGTACCAAACAAGACGCGGGATGGGGGCCTGTTTTACCAAACATGGCTTAAAAAAAATACCTTTGTACAAAACAAAACTCGATGATGGAATGGGATCGTTGTACATAAACGAGAGCCCGGGAAAACAGGATCGTTTTACAAAACGAGAGCTTGCGACGCAACTGTTGTACCAAACAAGACGCGGAAGGGGTGACAAACATTGACTTGAAAAACAAGGATGCTTGGCAAAAAGAGAGAAGCAACATCAACCGATTTACGACTCATATAAGATCGACCGATATATCATGGAGATGGTATCAACCAATCCATAACCAGGACAACGAGAATGTAATATCATCCGATTTACAGCTCGAAGAGAAGTAATATCAACCAATTTACAACTCAAATAAGATCCACCGATCTATCATGGAGATGGTATTAACCGATCCATAACCAAGAAAGCGAGAATGTAATATCATCCGATTTACAACTCAAAGAGAAGTAATATCAACCGAATTACAACTCAAATAAGATTAACCGATCTAAATAGGAAATGGTATCAACCGATCCATAACCCAAAAAACGAGATCGTAATATCATCCGATTTACGGCTCGAAGAGAAGTAATATCAACCGATTTACAACTCAAATAAGATCAACCAATCTAATCAGGAAATGGTATCAACCGATCCATAGCAAGGAAATGAGACCATCATGCTGAGACAGAATCTAGGAGATGAGACCATTGTACTTAAATGGAGACTCTAGAGAAACGAGATTGTTGTACTTAAACGATGACCCGTGACGCGACCGTTATACTTAAACGTAGACGCGGAATAAATGAGACCGTTGTACTTAAACGAGACTCAAAGACGAGACCATTGTACTTAAATAGAACTTGAAAGGAACGAGATCGTTGTACGTAAACGGAGCCCGAGATGCTGCCGTTGTACTTAAACGGAGACACGAAAAAATGAGACTGTACTTAAATGAGACTCAAAGATGAATATCAAACAAGACTTGAAAGAAATAACGACATTGGAAAATGAATTTGGCATTCTCTGTGGGGATACTTCGGTTTGAGAAAACATTCCGGGTCTTATGTAATATACCTCAAAACTGACCCATGTTGGGATGCACATGCTTGGATTATGGTGTAATGCTCCATGATGATGGAAATGCTACGCGTGTGAGGATGAAAATGCAATGATGATTATGCACATGCGAATGCAAAGAGATATCCTGATAAGGATACTGCAAGTATCACAAATAGCTTGACTAGGGAGAAATAATCACTAAATTGATTTGGTTAATCCTTGTGAGGAGAAAACAACTCCGCGGGGGATATTATCAATGATATGCCGACTTTGAACTGTCGCCATTGCCAAAAATAAATTGGACTTTGAGATTGGGGAGCCAGGATCCTGTTGGGGATGAACTGGACTTCCGAGGTACGCTACACGCTGAACTCCGTTGGGGAAATGATATCCTTCTGACTTGGCTGGGGAATCAGATATATGAGTTCATGCCCTGCTGAGGTAGAAACCTGCTGGGGAGGAAAAAAACTCCTTGTACTGTTGGGGTATTGCTCATGTGTTGAAGGAAAATCTCTGCTTGGGGAGGACACCAGCCTTCTATTGCCTTGCTGGGGGAGATTTCAACTTCCAACTCTACTGGGGATGATGGAGGATGTCAATGATAAAGCTTCATTTTGAAGATAAGAGTTTAAGTTGCCCCTTGCTGGGTGTAAAAGATATGAAGTGTCTCATGTTGGGGATGAGGTATGACGCGTCTCATGCTGGGGATGAGAGCTATAAAGCGCCCCATGCTGGAGATAAGAGTTATAAATCGTCCCATGCTGGAGATGAGGGATGATGATACCTTTCTACTCGAGAAGTATCATTCCCTTTGCTGCTCTGCTGGAGAAGGGATTGTTTAATGAGACTTGCTAAGGAATTCTGATCAATGAAGCCTACTGATGAAACAACTCTTGAAGTAATGTGTTGACAATGGCTTTTCTTCCAGCCTCTGGGTTGATAGATTGCCAACTAATCATGAGCGAACAATGGTTCTTTTCAATTTTCAACTCGCCTCAGATTAAGGTCCATCGGAAGAAAATGACTCAAGTGGATTTTACAGAAAACATGGCATACAAAATGCCTCAGTGTCTTCAAACTCTTGGAGAGATTAGTTGGATCTCGAAATAACTGCCCCAGATTGCATAGTATGTGAAAGAATTTTCCTCGCCAGGATTCATGAAAGACCTCATATCACCGTGAGATATTCTGCCCCAGTATTTTGAACTCTGGATAGGTGTTTTGGATTGACCATCTTCAGGAGAGAGTAACTTCTCATGCTCTTGGGGTGGCCTGCCCTAGTACGAGCCTTGAAGTGATCACCTCTGACTGACTGTGCTTTGAAGAAAACACCCAGATTAATTGTTATTTGAGAGATTTGAATCTCAAAGTGATTGCCCCAGCTTGGCTGAACTTTGAATGAATGCCTCAGACTGGTGGCTCTTTGAGAGATTTGATCTCGAAAACATTGCCCCAGCTTGGCTGAATTGTGAAGTGATTGCTCGACGTGATTTCCCCATATTAGTTGGATCTTACCACAACTGTTGGTAAATTCCCCACTCACTAGAGTTTCTTGAAAAAGTGCATCTTCATATACTGGTCCCTCGAAAGTTTCAGACTTCTCAACTTTGCAAGATTAAGCTTCTGGACTGAGATTCCATATGTGAACTTTTATGATGCCAAACAAATGTATGCAAGCAGAAATTTTTTATTTTGAGAATGAAAATTATAATGCAAAACACATGTTAATCTTAAAGCTTTACTGTAAAAAGATGTCGCAAACCTTTGTGAGAAAATCACTGGTTAAGCTACTAATTTTTTATGAAAGCATGTACATGCAACACCAACCAAGATCTTTTAGCACAACTCATAGGAGTCAGGAACATGGTCTCGTAGTAGTACGCTCTCAAAATAACCATGTTTCAGTTAGGACTATTGAGGGTTGTATCGTGGCCTGGTTCACGGTTACAGAAACAAAGGATATAGGCTCAAAGTTTATATGTGCCCACCCCTCTTCGTAATGTTCATTTCTATGTTCAGCTAATTTTCACAAGCGGTCACCTTTCATAAGGGTTTCGTGTTGGTTGAGGAACCATTGCTGCTAACAGTTTAGGCACCAATCAGGTTGTCGTTGGGAGTCAGTCATCCCTTTGTCTTTCGTGTCTGTGCCACACGATTTTGCTCTTGCTTAAGGATCTTTCTTGTGTGATCCTCTTTGCATTTTTCACTTTTCATTCTTTTGCTTATCCCTAACTTTTTCCTGGACAGATTCTTGTGAATCTTTGATTGTGAGGTCCAGCGGGATGCCCTAATTTTTGCCTAAGTCGCTTGTTTGCAAGTTTCGACTTAGCGGGATTTTTCATTTTTTTTCTTTCTATTCTCTCTTTTTTTGAACAAATCGTGTGACACTGGTTGTCTTGACTGCTTTGAAAGGGTCGTGACTGTCTTACTTTTCAGTTGATGAGGGATAACCATTGTGGTTTCCGGTCTTTGGACCTCTTGATTTGGTACAACGAAAGGTAATGGATCCTCAGATGTGTACTCCTTTTTGAAATTTGAACGCTCGGTCAAACTAACTGATGCCTAACCTGCCCCTGGGTTAAATGCAAGGGTTTTTTTTCATGCGAAAAGAAAAATCCTACTTCAAGGCTCAAATGGGTTGGCGAGGGACTATCTCCCTTATATCTCCGGTGTTTAGGATATGAAATAATGTACGTACATCGTCAACAGGGTCTTTCTCAAAAGCACACAATTAGAGATTCTCGCGTTTTCGTTTCGTCATTCTCCTTCATAGAGTTTAAGCACGACCATTGGTATTGTGATGTACACACACAAAATTATAAATGAAATACAAATGAATTACTTCAAGAAAAACATGTGCATTTTATTATGGTTAACATTCAAAATTAAGCAAATTTCATGCATGCATACAAATGTTGAAGCAAACAACATAAACTACAAATGAAAATACAGTAAAGAAGATGATCATTGCCATCATTGAGGAGACTTGTTTCCATTTGGACTGATCAGTCTTGAGCGTTTCCTGTGAACAATAGCTCTTCATGGACTTGTAGTTTTCAAGTAAATGGTCGCATGTCCGACATGGAAATCGTACATCTTCTTCTAGTTATTCTGACTTTGATACGAGACGTTTGAAAGAAGGAGTAAAGTTGAGGAATGAGGTTGCCCTATAAGGTTGCTCGGAAAGACCTGACGATCTTCTACCTACGTATCTCCATTGACCAATGAAGAATCAGAGTGACGTAGTTCCCCTCAATGGGGATGAAAATGCTTTGAGAGAAACAATGTCATTACCGGGAGTATTGGGATTCCCTTTTCCTCATCTGTTTGGTGCAAGGTTGACAACTTTTGAGTCTATTAAATCCCGCACCTTGTGGTGAAAAGCTTTACACCCATCAATATGATGCCCTGGTGCCCCAGAATGAAAATCACAGCAGGCGTTGGCATCCAATCCATCCGGTAGTGGGAAAGGATGTAGGGACAACTTGCGAAGCTCAATCAGTTTCAACTGAAGAAAGTGTTGTGGTAGGTCAGTATGAGACAATATGGGTTGCCCTTGGGAGGATCACGAATGTCGTCTGGTAATATGAACCTTGATATCTCCTCTTCCGCTAACCATAGACTGCTCCGGCTTCTTCGTACAGTCTCTTTTTCCCGTTTGAAGACGACTTCTTGGTTCCGGAAGTAGAAGCATCGTTGTTCTGGATTTTTCCTCGCTTCATCCAGTTTTCAACTCTTTCACCAGTCAGGACGACATTAGAGAAATTGTAGGACGAACAACCTTCCAACCGTTCTATAAAGTTCCTAGGAAGAGTATCCATGAAAAGGTCCGCCATTTCTCTTTCCAGCAACGGTGGTTGTACTCTGGCTACGACTTTGCGCCATCTCTACGCGTACTCCTTAAAGCTCTCGGAGCTCTTTTAAGACAGGCTCTGAAGCTGAGTTTGGCTTGGAGCCATGACAATGTTATACTGGTACTGCTTGAGAAAGGCTTCCCTAAGTTCCTTTCAGTTAAGGACAAATTTCTTTTCCAGTTTCGTGTACCACTCCAGTGAGCCCTCAGACATGCTGTCCTGGAAGTAAAACATTCAAAGCTTCTCATCTTTGGTATGTGCAGCGATTTTGCGATAGAAGGCATGCAAGTGATTTTTCAGGCAAGAGTTGCCACTGTACTTGTCGAAAACAGGAGGTCTGAACTTTGGAGGGATGACCACTCCTGAAACCAGCCCCATGTCAGCAACGTCAATGCCAAGGGTGTCTCTGCATTCCAGAGCCTTTATCTTCTCGGCCAGCCTTTGAAAATCTTGGTTATTAGCCCCAGAACCGAATCCCATATCTTCATTGAGCAAAGTAAATTGATCCTCCTGTCGGTTTGCTACACGAACATGAATTGGACCAACGCCTTCAGGAGTAGGAGGCCTATTCTCTGTAGGTGGAATGACAGTGTTGTTGATCGGACTGCCTTGGGCGTCCAAGGTAATCACTGGAGGATCATCTTGCGGGTGATTAAGCCCCTACATGACGGTTCTCATTTCTTGCTGCCCCTGCACTATACCCTGCATTGCTGCCATGAACTCCCCCATTTGAGTGCGAAACTCGTTCAACTCAGTCTGTACTGTATTCATGATTTGGCTCGAGTACCGTACTGGTATGGCCGATACTTCTCCTGAAATGGTCAAATAAATTAGGAAATCCAGGTAACTCGTTAGTATGCAAAAATGATATGCATTAGAATGCCATGTCACTGATCCCACTTCATTCAGATGGGGGGACAGTTAGCCTACAAAGTGCCACACTATCAGATAAAATGTCGGGTGAGTGTGTGCGGCAGACGTGTTGAGCGTTGGGAGTTCAATATCAAAATAAAATTTCCAAGATATAAAAGTTGAAACAATGGCACCTGAAAACTTCCATAAAGCAAAAATATGCCAACGTGCAAAATCTCATACAATCACTAGTCAATAATATTGAAATACAAGAAAAGGTCACAATCCACAACAGAAAAACAAAAGATTCCTTCAACAACTCTAAAGGTAATCTCGAAATACAATAAAGCAATTCACATGCATCAAAGAAATCTACGTCTCCTGACTTGAGCTTCGTGCAGTCTGCATGGCCAGCCGGATCAAGAGGCTTTAGCTCCTGAGGTACCCCTCTAGTGTAATGATCCCTGAATCAATTAGATCTTGGACATTGTGCCTGAAGGCTTTGCACTCGTCGATGGTATTCCCAAATGTTCCGAAGTGGAATTCACACGTAACACCCATATTGTAACTGGGGGAATGGGGTAGGGCATTGGCAAGGCATTCCTTGGATGAATCAAAGAACTCTCAAGCAAACGGGCAAACACTTGACTAGGAGGGCTGGGACTTGGAGTAAACACTCCTTCAGTCTGCTTGAGTTTGAGTCTCCCCTGTTGTTGATAGTTCTGATGCTGAGATGAATTTGAACACCCAAAGTTCTTCTGCACTTTCTTCCTTATGTTGGATCGGTGAATGGGCAGAGGTGACTGGTGCAATGTCTTTACCACGCAGAGTGGAGGCACACACCCCTAATTGGGGATAATTTTTGCGTTAAGAAAAGGAGGAGTACCTTCCATTGATATGAAATTCCTT
This sequence comes from Lathyrus aphaca, assembly GCA_963966055.1. Taxonomy (NCBI): domain Eukaryota; kingdom Viridiplantae; phylum Streptophyta; class Magnoliopsida; order Fabales; family Fabaceae; genus Lathyrus; species Lathyrus aphaca. The sequence continues at coordinate 218,288,130 of OZ014520.1, read as the reverse complement.
AACACATCCCCGCTGATCAGTGCAAACTCGATCACCTTTGAATCAATGAGCTCTTGAACTTGATATTTGAACCTCTTACAGTTCTCCACATGATGACCCGATGCTCCAGAATGGAAAACACACCTGACACTGGCGTCAAAATCTAGAGGAAGCTTTTTTGGTGTGGCCGTCATAGTGACAAGTTCAACCAGATTAAGCTCGAGCAAGCAAGGAAGAAATTACGCATATGACACCGGAATCAAATCATACTTGGCTTCAGGCGTCTTTGGCCTTTGTCCGCAGTTTTTGCCTTTACCCTTCCTTTGATGAGCTGGAAGAGCCTGCAAGTTGAGAGGCATAGGAGCCCAAAGTTGAGGAGAATTTTTGCGAAACACTCCCTGATCTTGGAATAAACCTATTGAACGGGGAGGACCCACAACTTCAGCAGTAGTAAAGGGGACATGGTTCCCTTCTTGGAGCTCTGGGGCTTCCTTGGTCTGGTTCTCTTGTTTCTTCAGTTGGTAAACTTTCTCTATCAATAGCATGTGGCCATGGCACAAGGTCTGCATGTCCACCAGGAGTTCTTCCATTCAGATTTTCATTTCAACTATCTCTGCTTGGCATTGCTCCAGGTCCATCTCCTGATGACGGTGATTGAAATTGGCCATTCTGGAGAGTAACCAAATCAGGATGAGAATCTGTCCCTGGACACCTGTAATGAGTGTAAGGATGCATGAAAATGCCATATTCGATTCTTTCCAAGGAACCCATCTGCTTTGATTCAAGTTTGGATATAGGAACATACAATGACATGGTTCATATATGGTATCTCTGGAAATAACCGAACATGTATGCTAAAATGTCATGATGTTATGTATGCAACTGGCATGTGATTAGTGATGTGTCTGTGTAGTGTCAAACATGTAAACAAGTGTTTGTGCAGGGTCACAACATCACCACATCAAAACAAGCATCTCTCTGATCAGAGGTTCAAATCTTTGAATCAATGTGTAACAGAACAGATCACAATACTGAAGCATATTGGCACAGTGGGTGTGTTGAAGGTTAAGGTTCCTGCAATCCTGTAAAACCCTCCCACTCTCAGGGGTGTGCTACTCGGGTCAACAACACGGACTCTCAAAGCCGAGCAGCAATAATACGTTCACCATCTCCGAGAAATGGCTCATGACCAAATCAGGGAATCGGTTTGGCATTATGTACTACTCAGGGAGGTCTCAGCTGAGTCCAAGGAAACAAGCATCCCTCATAAGTCTCCAACTTCAAGCACTGAATCGAGAAACAATAGTACATTCATTCCGAAGGGTACAATACTATCGTCATACGAACATTTTACCTTGACTGGGTTCCTATGAGAGAACCAGGCCATCCTATGCGAGTTCCCAGTGGGCCCTCGGATGCGAGTGGGTTTGCCAACAAATGTGGTCTGCCACTGTCATCACTGGAGAGGGATGTTTCCACAAAGGTTCTCAATGATCGGTCCCCTGACTGCACATAACTATTAAGGTTGTGTATTTCCCCATAAAGATTCTGACATCAATACATTCCCGAGAAGGCCGCAAGTCAAGGCATGGAACTTACTAATACCAACATAGCTAAATGCTACGAAGCCAAAGTGGAACCACTCTAAGTCCTAGGTGCACTCAAGCCGGGTATTTGGCTTATCTCACAGTAACAAATCCCATCCCACAGAAAAATGAAACCAGCACATTCCAGTATATGATGCATGATAAATACTGAAATCAGTAAATAAAGCTGTAAAGTAAATTTGTAAAGTAAAATTGTAAATGAAAACAGTAAAGCCAAACTAAAGCACACATTAGCAAGCAGATAAACACCCAACGAAACAAAAACAGACAAGCGCTAGGATTAACTCTCGAAGGGGAAACCCGAGATTCTAGGTTCGGTCCCTAACAGAGTCGCCAGCTGTCGCTCCCGGGATTTTCATCATAGTACAAACGCGAAAGTGGCGCGGAAAAGGTAGAGTCGCCAGTCAGGCATTTTTATCCCGAAAGAAGGGGAAAGGTAATGCTGCACGAACCTGGGGAAGAAGGAAAGGACAAGGTCCTGCGAAACAAAAATCTGGGTTCGGGAGTCGGTTACGACCTGGGAAGGTATTAGCACCCTAGACCGTCCGCCGTACCCGACGAGATACATACTTGCTTGTTTTGTTTCAAAGGGTGAGAAAAAGGTGCTGCTGAACAAATGAATTGCTACTGGAACTGGAAAAGAGATCGAAAAGAAAGAGAGAAATGTAGGGAAAATAATGAATGTGCTCGAACGGGCCCTACCCCGCTGCCTACGTACCTCATCGATAAAATGAGGATCAGAGTCGACATAGTTCGCCTAACTAGGCGGGAACTATTTGTTTGTGTTTTTTATGCGATGGAACTGCGTATGTCTAAGCTCAGGTGTTGCAGGCTCGTCTGGTACGAGTGCATTTACCGTCTTGCATTCGAGATAAGTCGTCGCAAGTTTGCATTGTGAGTGAATGAGATGAGAAGAGATGTTCCCGCAGGATAGTCGCTTATTGTTTGTTGTTTTCTTTTTAAGAGTTTTTATGAATTTGGCACAAGGAAGTGAATTCAAACTCTTTTCCATGGAATGTGTACTTTATACTACATTCCAAGATGGAATAGTAGAACAAACACACCAAGTAAGGAGAATTTATCCAAGACTTGTTCCCAAGGATTAGGGTTTAAGTTCACTAGCTTGTTGAACTTATCAAATGTTTTTGTAGCTTGTGAAGAAGTGTCTTTTATGTTTTCTTTGTGAAATAACCTCTTGATTAGACTTATACATCATGCTAGACAAGCTCACACTATTCCAAGATGGAATGAATATGAGTGCCCCATGGAATAAGGCTATACACAAAAGATTATTTCATGCATTTATTAAGTGCTTTTTGATTTTGTTTGAAGATGAGAAAAGAAGAGGATCAAATGGAGAAAGGGAAAAACTAAGGGGGACTAAGACACAACCCTACATTGTTCATTAAAATGGTGGTCCTAATGGTAAGTGAGGCTTTTCTAATCCTAAAGAGCAAAAGGAAAAGAAAGAAGAAAAATGATGCAACTTACTTCCTAAGGAAGATAACTTAGTCCTAGCAAAGGGAAATCCTACCGATCACAAATATGGAAGTAAAAGGTGAATTAAATGCATAAAGAAAACGTATAAAAAATAAAAGGATAAGGTGTAAGGAAACATACTTTTCCCTCCCTACAAAACAAAGATTAGTGTGCATTTTATTAAAAATAATAAGGCAAACACACAACAATTAAATCCTACTAAATCTAGGACCTAATTCTAGACTCCAACTTAATTCTAAAAAAACTAAAATATGCTAAAACAAAATTCAGCACCTATTGCAGCCCCTAAAGTAAAAACAACTACAAAACACAAGGAATTTTTTTACAGCTCACAATCAGCATGTAAAGATAGGTGTAGAAAGTCACATATAGCATGCAAACACACATTTTACAGCTACTGCACTAACAAACAGCTATGAAAACATAGGGCAAATTTGATTCTTTTTCATTTTATGTACACAAAGTAAGTGATAAACAACACATTAACATCAATTAGCATGGATTTACACACATCACAACATGTGAAACTTGATTAACATGTGATCATTTATTATCATGCATTTATTTGTTAAAAGGACCAAAGATCAACAAAAACAACCACACTTTTCCATATTGCACAAATGAGCATTTATCATGAAATTGAAACAAGTATCATTACAAGCCTCAATTATTACACATGCATGGCATAAAAATAAGAATTGAATCTATGTCAATAAGTGATCCATTAAGCACAAGAAGCATGCATGAACATGTGAAGAATTTAATCATTTTTAAGCGCAAATCAAAATATGGCACTTAATCATGTAATCAATCCAAACAAGCAAGGATCATAATCATGAAGCACAAATCAATTTTAAGTGAACATTTGACATGTGAAACAAGTGATTAAAAAGTATTAACACACATCAAGAATCAATTATAGCACATATGCACATTTAATACAAAACATGGAAAAGTGAACGGAATCATGTCGAAACGATTCGAAACAATGGAATCGGCTACTGGAAATAGACCTAAAAATTCCCTAAAATCAATACCTAAGCATACATGAACATTATAAGCACAAAGAAGCAAGAACAAACAAGCAAATAAGCTAAAAATCCAAAAACTAACAGCGTTAACCGGTTAACCAAATTGGTTAACACGTTAACGGACCCCGGACAACACTATTTTGTGGCAAAACGCATGTGTTAACCGGTTAACCAAATTGGTTAACCGGTTAACACTGAACAGAAAGTGAAAAATTATTTTGAAATAAGTGATTTTGCCACAATCTTACTTCTAAACAACCCTAACACACATCTAATCCTGTTAACACGAATTTCTACTCAATTAGGGCTTATGAACACATGCTAGAACCTATAACAAGCTACAACCTAACTTCTAATCCATTAAAATCCACAAATCGCAAGCAAAACATAACGAAAAACGTAATCAATCACAAGTAACATGAAAAACACTTAAAGAATTCCAAAATGGAGAGATGAAGAGAATAGCTTAAAGGAAAAGTGAATTTATATCAGCAACCTACAAAGTGAAGAAGTGCTTCGGTGGATGTTGCAAGAATCAGATCTTGATCGAAGAGAAATCCAAAGAATTCGCGAATGCGCAAAATAAATATGTTTTTGATGCTTGATGCTTCTTGCACTTCCGATAAGTCGAAATCTTCACAAAAAGCAGTAGCTTCTTCTTCTATAATGCACAAATCAGTGGAGGTTGAAGGCTAAGCTTTAAGATCTTCAAGTTTCATGTGAAACTTGAAGAACTTCTTCAAAAAAGCTTTGGTGAAAAGGGAAATGGAAGAAAAGTGAGAGAGAAAAGTGATTATAGAAATTATGAGAGAGTGAATAAATTGGGAACCTTTTGCATTGAAGTGATTAATGATTATATAGAGGCTAGGCTTGGGGCTAGGTTTGGGAATGAAGTTAGGTTTAGGAATGGAGTTAGGTTTGTAGTTAGTTAGGGTTAGGGTTGGAGAGGGAATATTCCTTGGAATACTCTATAAGGTTGTAGAACATGGTAGAAGCATCCAAGGGAAAAGGAGTGGAATGGAAGTGGAAAAATAAGAGGGGAAGGAATGAAAGGAAATGTGGAAGGAAAGTGGAAGGAAAATGGAGGGAAAGGTGAAATCAACTACTTTTCAAATAATTTTTCCCTAAAAGGTAAGTTTTGTTTTTCTTGATTTTTCATGATTCCTCCATCATTTCTTGATCAAATTTAAACCATAGGATCCTTGTATCCCTAATTTCACGATTTTGATCTTAAAAGTCAGGAGTTGACTTTTTACTCAGCTTGGTTGAATTTTCCTCGATTCCTCGATTTTCAATCCATATTTAGAATTTGTGGCCTCAAATGAAGACTTGTGGGATGTTGTGAACCCTTGGCACAAGGTTGAGAAACTTTTTGGCTCCTTGGTTGTCTTTGTATAGCCTTTAATTTCTCCAATCAATGATCATATACCTACGCCTCAGCTATGAAGAACATGATGCAATATTTTTTATTGTTTCATGAATTTATTTATGCTAGATGTTATGCAATATGTTGAGAAAATGATAGGGAAAATTTTGAGGTTTTACTACCCTTTCCCCACATCCTGTGGTCCTCGCCACATAAGACCAATTTGTATGGCCCTCACCACACATCTTATGGCCCTCAAGACAACTCAATTACTTGCAACCACATATTTAATTTTTGTGGTTTTCTCCATGTCAGTAAATCACGAGCCCAGCCCCCTGATATTTCTCCATGAGCTGAGTCTTCTGGATATTGCTCCACTAAGCCATTTGTCCCCTGATTTTTCTCCATGTACGTTATGAGAATTTAGCAGTGTAGATGTTGTAGGTTGGCAACCTTTTATGGTAAAACAAATTCTTTAGTCTAATGTCATGCTTGATGTTATGACATGGTATTTAAGCAATATGCAGGTGTGAAAGTTTAAGTGTGTTGCTGCTTTATCAGGATGTCAAGACTGATGTCATGACATCTTTGTCTGGTGCTGAAGTCCTAACTAAATCCTTTAATTATGCACGCGTATTATACTATTCATTTGCGTGTGTTTGTTGAGAATTATGAGGCGCTTTATTTAGAAGGTTGTGATTCAGCATGGAGTGTTCTCTCAGAATATTTTATATGATTGCTATATTTGTTCCTTTATTTTAGGAATTAATTATATAAGGTTAAAAATGACGTGCAATAGCAGCAGGCCCATGCCCATGATTCGTCTTCTACTTAAAGGCTGCAAAACCTTATTTAAATATAGAGAGAATAAGGATTCAAGAGTGTTACGAGTATAAGGTTTTACATGTTTTAGTATTCTTGTGAGCCAAAATTATAATGTTGATGATTGTATTGGACTAGGTTTATTGAGTTGTATATTGTCCAATTAAAGATTTTAAACAAGAGTGTTGTATACTTGACTGAAGTTTTTAAGCAAGGTCAAGGATTGTCTTTGAAGTGTGTCTTCTTTTTCTTAGTTGTTAGTTTGTTATCACTGTTGTGATTGAGGGGAGTGAGAGATGTCTCTTATCTAAGAGTTCTTAGGTAGAAGTTGCATTAGGTAGCGATTAAGTGAAGAGAGTAAACTGAGTGGTTTAACTCTGAATTGATACTACTAATAATGGATTTCCTCCCTGGCTTGGTAACCCCCAGAGTAGGCGTGTTTACACCGAACTGGGTTAACAATTTCTTGTCTCTTTTACAATTGTTTTTGTTTATTTAACTTATTAATTTTAATCTATCAAATATTAGTGTCGTAACATCTCATTCGACATGTCATATCTGCTTCCAGAATTTCAATTGCCATCTGAGCAGGCACCCTTCTTGTTTTTCTGGGTGAGATCTAGGGGCAGTATTTTCTGGTACTATGGACAAGGATGGGGAATTTGGGAATAGACCACTCATTCTAGATGGATCTAACTATGACTATTGGAAACCTCGTATGGTTTCTTTCTTAAAATCTTTGGATAAGAAGGCATGGAAAGCTGCAGACAAAGGATGAGAACATCCTGTCATTATTGGAAAAGATGGATTAAAGACTTTGAAGCCCGAGGAAGAATGGAGCATAAAGGAGGATGAGTTGGCTCTAGGTAATTCTAAAGCCTTAAATGATTTGTTCAATGGAATTGATAAAAGCATATCTAGGTTGGTGCACCATTGCAAATTGGCCAAGGAGGTTTGGAATATTCTCAAAACTACTCATGAAGGAACTTCCAAGGTCAAGATGTTAATTCAGATGCTCACTACAAAATTTGAAAAGCTGAGAATGAAAGAAGATGGGACTATTCATGATTTTCACATGAATATTATTAATATTGCTAACACTTCAGGAGCTTTAGGAGAAGAAATGTATGACGAAAAGCTTGTGAGGGAAATTCTCAGATCTCTTCCCAAGAGATTTGCTATGAAGGTTACTGCTATAGAGGAAGCACATGACATCTGCAAAATGAAGGTTGAAGATATCATTGGATCTCTTCAAACATTTAAAATGGGATTTGTCGCTCCCCCGAAAAGACACCGGGTCAGATAGGGTACAGACGCGAACGGTCGGCAAAGGAGAGTATGAAATGAAGATGAATAGAGTCGCCAGCTAGGCATTTTTATCCCGAAGGAAAGGTAATGCTGCATAAACCTGGAAAGATATGGATAAGACGGTTGCGAACCAGAGAAAATGAGAAAGGGGGTTGGTTACAACTTGGGAAGGTATTCGCACCCAGATTGTCCGTCGTACTCGACGGGATCCACGCTTAAAAGTTTGTGTTTAAAGGGGTAGTGTATGTGCTATCTGTGTGCAAAAGCTGGAAAAGAATATACAAGTGTCAGTGCAAAAGGTGAATGCTCAGGAACTGAGGCTTAAAAAGAGAATGCTGAAAGAGGGGGAAGACAAAGAGACTTTTGTTCGATAACTGTTAAGTTATGCCTACGTATCCTCTCGTGCAATGAGGAAGTCAGAACACCGTAGTTCGACTCAAAGAGACTGAAAGATAAAATGACTATGAACTGCTTGCTTGCCTATGCTCAAGTGTATGACTCGTCTGGCCCGAGTGCTAACTGTCTTGCATTAGACGGAAGAAGCGAGTTCTCGTTTGTGAATGAGTATGATGAGAAAATAATCCCGAAGGAGACGATTATTGCTTGTTTTTTGTATTTTCAGTTTTGTTATTCTTTTTGGTGTTTGTCATAAGTTAATGAGCTTAAGCCTAAATCAAAGGTTGTAAACTCATTATATCTTCCCTGATTAGGGATAATGAGCCTACTTAAGTATGAGATAAGCATCTCAAACTTAATTACCATGATGGTGTAGGAATAGGATCATTAACCTATTTGTGATTATTTAGATGTTTTTGGGTTTTTTTAGTGTTAAATAATGAGTTTAAGCCATAATCAATGATTAGTGAACTCATTACACCATCCTAATAGAAGGATAATAGATGAGAGCACTTAAGCTGAGGAAGATACCTCAACTTAATCCATGATTAGGAATTAAATTCATGACAAAACAAACCTTTATTAAATTGATTTTAATTAAGGTTGAGATTAAGAAGTGAATTTTATGATTTTTAAGACAACTTGAGAGGGACTTGTCCATTAAACACTAGGGTTAGTCCTTCTTAACCATAAAGGAAGAATTAGAACCCTAATGTAAGGCCCAAGTTACAAGTTAATGTCTTAGTGATTATTAAGTGGATTGATTAAGAGGTTTAAACAAATTAAGGGTTTAACACTTAGGATTAAAGTTATACACTCCATCCTAAGAGAAGGATGCAAGCATAACCCTAATTCCAAAGTCTTAAAACCTTAAAGGTTTAGTCTCTAATGATGAGATGAGAAGAGAGACACAAAGAAGACTCAAAGGTAAAAACTAAGGGGACTAATCACAACCCTAATTATTATCATGCTTGGATGTTCCTATGGTTTGTAAGGCTTAAGAAAGATCTTCAAGGAAGCCACCAATGGAAGAAGCAGAAGAAAGGAGGAAGAAGCAGAAGAAATAAGTTACTTACTTCATTGAAGAAGATAAGTAACTTAAAGAAAGAAAGTGAGAGATGAACATAAGTGAGCAAGCCCACTCAAAGAAAATTAAAAATGCAGCAAAGATGCAATATGAAAGAGATGAGAAGAAGTGGGAGGTGAAGGCAAATTCACCTCTCAAACAACTTACCATTAACCTGAAAAGTTAGCACCAGATGCATAAGGAAAGAAATGAGATGGAAAGATGCATATGCAAAGACAAAGAACCAAAACCAGAAGCATACATATGGTGCCAATGATGCTATGACATGATGCAAAGACATACCAAGTGTATATGAATGATCATACAAAGAATGGGCGCAAATGAAGCATGCTTTGGAGTTTGAAAGTTCATGAAAGTTAATGAATGAAAATGAATGCAAATCATGGCAAATGAATGAGAAATGATCAAGCATGATTCTAACATGTCCTAAGATGTCTAAGATGACATATGAATGCATGACATGTCATGGCAAGTTCATGTATGGATGCATATGCAAGATGAATGCAAATGAAGATGCAAGATTAGGGTTACATGAAAGGATGAGATGCAAATGTCAAAGACAGAAGCAAATGACATGATAAAATATTGAAAATGCACTCAAAGTAACCCTAAACCTATATTAGGTTACCATCCAAAGGGGGAGGTCAGAAGCTAAACCTAGAAGGAGTTATGAATTTCCTAAGTTTCTAGGGTTTTTTGGGTGATCCTCAATGTAAAATGCCAAACAATTTGAAAATGCAAGGTAAAAATGAAACAAAAATGTTTTTAGATGCTAGAGGACATGCATAGAACAATGCAAAAAGAATCATTCACAAACTCAACTTGGTTTAAAAGTTATGAATTTTTGAAGTTAGGGTTAGAAAATGAACATTTTTAAGAACCCTAATTCATTGAAAAATCTCAAAGTATGATCAAAACCAAAAAGAAATTTGTATGGTGAGTTTGTAAATGTCTAAGAATGCTCTCTGTTTTTTTGGTGATTTTTAAATACTTAAATGTATTTTTAATTAATTAAAATCAATTAATTAAATAAAACATTTAAATGATTTAAAAATACTTTTTTAATGCAAAAAATAAAAATAAAAATATTTTTGGTTTCTGAAAATTAATAAAAGACTTGATAAAAAATTTCAGATTTTTTTAATGATTTTTGCTATTTTAAAATAAATGTGGAAAGAAAATGCAAGAAAATGAATTAAAAATCAAATAAATGGGAAGTAATAACATCTGGTGGCTGAGATTCAAAGGGAAAATGGAGGGAATTGACTGCGCGCCAGATCCAGTGGTTCACATTCAAACTGGAATAATTATTTAATTACTTTAATTAATCAGAATTAAACCCTAAGTGAACTAATCCTGACCACCCGTTCCTAATCTAATCCTGATCCAAAGGCCCAGAACACGTCTCGCAAATAAAACCCTAATTAAGCCCTAATCACTTTCAGATGACCGGAACAGTGCTCCAGTCATCTTCTCCGGCGAGACCTTCACCCTATCTTCTTCCCTAGGCCAAATCAAAGCCTCTAAATCTCCAGAAACAATCCCCTAACCTTCTTAAACATGAATCTACCCTCAAAACACATTTATCATTCATCAATCATGAGATTCGAAGAAAAATGTGAAACTTAACAGAAATTTCAGAAACTCAATACATGCTTAATACTCAACCATTTTCGAAACAAATTACATCAGCATGATCAGTGAAGCATGAAGAATCATTTAGGAACTTAAAAATACATTTCTGAAGAAAAAAAAGTTCTTGATGATACCTGAGCTTGAGCTTTCTCAATTTGAGCTATCTGGGCCTTTCCTTGGTGTCAATCTACCCCAATGGACCTCCTGAGTATGCTTTGATGCTTAGAATGAATTTATTTGGGCTGTTTTGAAGTTTCAGTTTTGAAATGTGAGAAATCGTGTTTTGGTTTTGTGATGTTTCAGGCTATAATGGAGGGTGGGAAGTGTTCTATGAGTGATGCTGAGTTGAATGGTGAAGTTTGTTTGAAGTTTTGGTGGTTGGTTTCTGAGTTTCGAAGAGGGAAAGCTTCTTGAGGATTTTTATGTTCTTGAGTTATGGGATGATTCAGGGCAATGTGTTGTGTGTTATGGCTTGCATAAAGTCCACATATCATGTCTTGATAGGTCAGAATAGTTGGTGTGGGCTATGCTGATTGGCATGGATGATTTTGCAAAAAGTCAAGTTTGGTTGTACTTGAGGTATGGGTCATGGCAGACCTGGTTGCAAGGGGTGTCTGGCCTCAGCTGAGTTCAAGGAGGTCCATAGAAACAGATTTGGCATGCTGGCACAAGTGTATGGGAAGATTCATGCCATTTTGCAAATTTGAGAAGTTTTGGCCCTTTTGGAATTTCTTGAAGTTCAAGGCATGAAAATGTGTGATTCTTGGGCCAATTCTGATCAAAATGAGTTACACTATGATGGTATGATGTTTAGAGATGTATTAGAGGTCATGAAATGGCTTGGCAAGTGGTTTGCAAAAAATCCTCTTTAGTGCATTCTTGAAAATTATAGGATTTTTGCCAACTTTGAAGGATCATAACTTGAGTTCCATAATGAATTAGAACATGTTCTTGTACTTTTTGAAAAGGGAAAGACCTAATCTACAACTTTCATGACCAAGAATTTTTCATTTGAAGCATTTTTGATCAAGAAAGAGGAGGTTGAAGAACTTTCCCAAAATGGAAAGTTTCCATTACAAGTCATTTCCATTTTTGGCAACTTTTGGTTTAGCTCAAATTTCTTCAATTTTGTGAAATTCCAAGAACTTCAATGATCAAATAAATATCATATAACTTCAATTTGATGAAAATTCCCCTTTGGTTCCATTGTTGGGGGCCTCAGATGCTCTGATTTTGCTCTGACTTGCTCAAGAAGTTACCTAATGAACATATGACTTCCACAATGAATTTCTTCATCAAACTTGGTACATATGATCCTTATAACATCTTAAGAGCATTAGAAACAAGAATGACCAAAACAATTGGAGCTATGGCCTCTGAAACCAAAACCCTAATTTTGGTCATCCGTGTAGTGAAAACCCTAGCTCTGCTTCCATGCCTTGCCAGTTCTTGTGATTTCTTGACTTCCTTGAACTTTGAGGGATATAATATGATGATATAACACACATGGACCCTCTTGGAATAATTGGAGACCTTTGGAGTGGCTCAGATGGATCCTTGGATTGCTTAGATCAGAAACCCTAGATGTAGATGAACTTGAACTATGTAGTGAAATAAAAATACAATATGAGATGGTATGCTTATACTAATGCAAACATGAAAGATCATAAGCCAATGGTGTGAAATTAGTGAGGGAAAATTTGGGGTGTTTACAGGATTCAGTGACATCTTTGAAAAGATGAATAAAATTATAGCCCTTGTTTCTATTACCGAAGAAGCAGAAAAATGTGAGATGGAAACTGAGGAAAGCCTGACAAAAGCTCTAGGCATGTTTGGAAGACAGTTCAACAAATTTATGAAAAAAATGAATATGAATTCAATACCTAATGTCAGGAATATCTCATCTAAAATCAGTAGATCCCATGATTCTAGCAGAAGGACAAAGCCTGAAGAGAAGCCAAATCAAAGCAAAAGAGTTCAATGTCATGGTTGTGAGGGTTTTTGCCACATCAGAGTTGAATGTCCTAGTTATCTTAAGAAACAAAAGAAAGGTTTATCTGTTTCCTGGTCTGAGGGAGATTCTGAAAGTGATTTTGAAGAGGAATCAACTAAATATATCATTATTTTGACAGGGACATGTATTTTTGATGATGACTTTAGTGAGGATGAGCTAACCTTTGAAGAACTTGCAGCATCTTATAGAAAGCTATGTCTCAAAAGTGCACAAGTGATTCAAGAAGGAGAGAAGCAGAAGAAGCTCATAGTAAAACTGGAGGTTGAAAAGGAAGAACATCTAACAACAATATCCAACCTGAACAATGAAGTCATCATGCTGAATTCCAAGCTTGATCAAATGACCAAATCCATCAGAATGTTGAACAGTGGATCTGAAACACTGGATGAGATTCTTTATATTAGAAAGAATGCAGGAGACTTATCTAGTATAGGGTTTTATGGTACCAAAAACATCTCTTCAATTAGCAGCCAACTTGAACTCAAGTATGATGTTGTAAATCCGATGTCAAAACCAATCTCTCAACATCATGGTAAAGGAAGATCAAATCATCAAAGGAGAAGATATCAAAGATGGAGATTTCATTACTGTGGCATATTTGGTCACATAAAACCCTTTTGTTACAGACTTCATCGGTATCTTGATCATAATCCTCAGCCCAAACCTAAACAAAACATGATCAAGAAACAACAATGGGTTCCTAAGCTTGTTGCCTTGATAGCTCATACTTCTCTTAGAGTATAAACTAAAGAGGATTGGTATTTTGATAGTGGATGCTCTAGACATATGACTGGAATAAAAAAAAATCTGGTTGACATCAAATCTCATTCTACCAACTATGTGACTTTTGGTGATGGAGCTAAAGGAGAAATCAAAGGTGTTGGAAATATCGAGTGTTTAGGAGTTCCAAATCTTGATGGTGTTTTGCTTGTGAAAGGATTTACTACTAATCTTATCAGCATCAGTCAATTGTGTGATCAAGGGTTTAATGTCAACTTCACCAAATCTGAGTGTGTGGTTACAAATAATAAGGAAGTGATCATGAGGGGAGGCAGGTCTATAAATATTATTACCTATGGGTCAATCAGGATCCTAGTTACTCATATGCATGTTCCTTAGCCAAAGAAGATGAAGTAAAATTGTGGCATCAAAAACTGAGTCAATTTCATCTAAGAGTGATGAAAAGGGCTATATATGGATGCTCTAAGAGGAATTCCAAGGCTTCAGATTGATGAAGGAAAAGTGTGTGGTGAATGTCAAGTGGGTAAGTAAACCAAGATGTCACATCCGAAGATTCGAAATCTTACTATCTCTATAGTTTTGGAGCTATTACCCATGGACTTGATGGGTCCCACGCAGGTGGAAAGCCTTGGTATGAAGAGGTATGCATATGAGGTGGTGAATGACTACTCAAGGTTCACTTGGATAAATTTTATCAAAGAAAAATCTGATGTCTTTGATGTGTTCAAGGCTCTTTGTCAAATACTTCAGAGGGAAAAAGAGAGTTGTGTTATCAGAGTTAGAAGTGACCATGGGAAGGAATTTGAGAAGCAAAAGTTTGCTGAATTTTGCTCATCTGAAGGAATCAGCCATGAATTTTCTTCTCCCATTACCCCTCAGCAAAATGGAGTTGTGGAAAGGAAGAACATAACTATTCAAGAATCAACTAGAGCCATGATTCATGCCAAGAGACTTCATATGCATTTTTAGGTTGAAGCTATGAATACTGCTTGCTATGTTCATAATAGAGTCACTTTGAGAAAGGGAACTCCTATTACTCTCTATGAGACCTGGAAGGGAAGAAAACCTATTGTCAAATACTTTCAAGTGTTTGGTAGTAAGTGTTATATTCTGGCAGATAGAGAACAAAGAAGAAATATGGATCCCAAAAGTGAAGAAGGCATATTTCTAGGTTACTCTACTGACAACAAAGCTTATAGATTCTTCAACTCTAGAACAAGAGTCATGATGGAATCCATAAATGTGATTATTGATTATCTACATCAAGAAGATGATGTCACAGATGATGTTGGAACATTCTTTGATACTCCAGTTGAAGTTACTGATAAAGAGGGCGATCCCAATCCAGCTATCTCAGAATCTGAATCTGAACCAACAAACAAGGGACCCTCCATCAGAATTCAGAAATATCATCCTAAAGATCTTATTATAGATGATCCTAATAGTGGATTTGTTACTAGATCAAGGTATATCATTTCAAACTCTTGTTTTGTGTCAAAGGTTGAACCTAAGAATGGTAAGGAAGCCTTTACTGATGAATTATTGATTAATGCTATGCAGGATGAGTTACAATAGTTCAAAAGGAATGAAGTGTGGGAACTAGTTCCAAGACCTGAAGGAATAATGTGATTGGTACTAAATGGGTTTACAAGAATAAGTCAGATGAACAAGGAGTGGTAACCAGGAATAAAGCCAGACTGGTTGCTCAAGGATACACTCAAGGTGAAGGTATTGATTTTGGTGAGACCTTTGCTCCTGTTGCTAGACTTGAGTCAATAAGATTGTTATTGGGAGTTGCTTGCATTCTAAAGTTCAAACTGTTCCAAATGAATGTGAAAAATGCCTTTTTGAATGGATACTTGAATGAGGAAGTTTATGTAGAACAACCTAAAGGCTTTGTTGATCCAAACCTTCCAGATCATGTGTACAAATAAAGAAAGGCTTTGAATGGATTGAAACAGGCTCCTAGGGCTTGGTATGAGAGGTTGACAGAGTTTCTCATAAAGAATGGATATAGGAAAGGAGGCATAGATAAGACTCTCTTTGTCAAAGATGAAGAAGGAAAGATAATGATTTCTCAGATTTATGTGGATGATATAGTTTTTGGTGGTATGTAAGAAAATATGGTTAAACATTTTGTCAGACAAATGCAGTCTAAATTTGAAATGAGTCTTGTTGGAGAGTTAACTTCCTTCCTTGGTTTGCAGGTAAAATAGATGGAAGATTCCATCTTTCTCTCTCAAAGCAAGTATGACAAGAACATAATCAAGAAGTTTGGAATGGAGAGTGCTAGTCACAAAAAAACACCTGCTCCCACTCATCTAAAGATGTCTAAAGATGAAAAAGGTGTAAGTGTTGATCAAAGTTTATATAGAAGAATGATAAGAAGCTTGTTGTATCTCACAAATAGAAGACTAATATTGGTTTTGTTGTTGGAGTGTGTGCTAGATATAAAGCAAAACCCAAAGTCAGTCACATAAATTAAGTCAAAAGGATTCTAAAATATGTGAATGGAACTTGTGACTACAGGATGTTGTATTCTCATGGTTGTGATCCTATTTTATCTGGATATTGTGATGCTGATTGGTCTGGAAGTGCAAATGATAGAATAAGTACATCTGAAGGGTGCTTCTTTATAGGGAAAAATCTCATATCCTGGTTTAGCAAGAAGCAAAATTGTGTTTCTTTATCTAATGCATAGGCTTAGTACATAGCAGCTAGTAGTAGTTGTTCTCAGCTTGTTTGGATGAAACAAATGTTGTCTTAGTATAATGTCACACAAGATCTCATGACATTATATTGTGATAATCTAAGTGCTATCAATATTTCCAAGAATCCTATTCAGCACATCAGAACAAAGCACATTGATATTAGGCATCATTTCATAAGAGATATTGTTGAAGATAAAGTGATCACATTGGAACATGTTTCCACTGAGCTGCAGTTGGCTGATATATTTACAAAGGCTCTGGATGCAAATCAATTTGAAAACCTAAGAGGAAAGATAGGAATATGTCTTTATGAGGGCTTATAGAAATTATTGACATGTAGGAACATTCTTAAGGACATATTGTATTTTCAAGATTTAATATTAATGCAATGGAGGGGCATAATATGTAATTTCATCATTAATTCTTTTATTCAAGGGAAATAATTTCAAAAGGTTATTATTCCTTATCAAACATGCTATTACACCATACTGCTCACATACTCTTTCATCTTCCACATTCACACAAGACATTTTTGCTCTCTCACACATAACTCTATCTGCACAACAATGTCTTAACATCAATTTGCGTCTCCTTCAAAGAATTTGTCCCCAAAGACTGACTCCATATCTCCTTCCAAGGTTCATTCCATGAACCTCTCTGAAGATGTTATTGATATGGATCCTCTTAACGTGTTTATTCCCGAAGATCCTAAGGTTTCAAAACCTAGAACTCCACATGCAAGGAGACCAAAAGACACCTCTGCATGTTCCTCATCTGAAGCTATTACAAGAAATTGATTACAAGGATTCTAAATAAAGATCATGTTGTTGCTGGGGTTTCTGTTCCTTTGGCTAGTCTTCCTGCTCCTCATAAAAGCCAGAAGGATCAAGATCATGATGGTCTAAATGTTGAAACAACTAATGGTACAAATGATGAAATTCATGATGCTGAGGCTGGTGAAGAAGATGTTAACATTCATGTTGTTGAAGAAGGTGAAAAGGATAATGTTGCTGAAGATGGTGAGAAGGATGTTGAAACATTTGATGTTGGAGTTGCTAAAAAAGATGATGAAGTTGCTCAAAAGAATGTTGAAACATCTGAGAAGGATATTTAAATCCCTGAAGCTAATGAAGAAACTGATGTTGTGAATACAACTAAGTCTATTCCTACTAAAACAAAGGAAGTTTTCCCTGATGATGTGGTTAATCTTGATGATGTGTCTGACAATGATCTCATTTCCAGCATTAACCCATGTATAGCCAAGAGGCTAAAATCAAGAAAAGGGAAAGAGTATAGCTGAACAGAGTACGCCTAAGAGTAAGGCTACTCCAGGAAAAGGTCATTCCAAAAACACTCTCAAGAATACTGTTGTTGGCCCTCCCAAAGGATGGAGCAAAGTTATCACAAAGAAAAGAAAGGCTAGAGTTATCTCTGATTCAGAAGCAGATTTTGAAATTGATGTCCCAGACATCACTCCAAGAAAGAAACCAACCACCAGTAAACCTGCTACTAGGGTGCCTAATGCACCTCTATCACCTTTAATTGCATTACTAGTGTGAGCAAGTGGAAGTTTGTTTATCAAAGAAGACTGACGTTGGAAAGGGAGATGGCTAGTTCTGCCCTTGAATGTAATGAGGTAATGGACCTTATTTATTTTGATGGATTATTAAAACCTGTGACTAGATTCTCCAAGTGCTATGAAATTCTTGTCAGGAATTTATTGTGAATTTGTCTGAGGATTGTGCTGATGGAAGTTCAAAAGATTTCAGAAAGGTATTTGTGCAAGGTAACTGTGTTAACTTCTCCCCAACTAGGATCAACACATATTTAGGAAGGGATACTGCAAGTCACCCTGAGTTGGAAGCTACTGATAACCAAATTTGCAAAGTTCTCATTGAAAATCATGTTAAAAATTGGCCTAGGAAAGGAAAACTCTCTACTAGTATGCTTAGTGTGAAGTATGTTATGCTGAACATAATTGGTGCTGCAAATTGGGTGCCAACAAATCATATTTTTGACATCGTAGCTGGATTGGGTAGATTCATCCATGTTGTAGGTACCAAGACCAAATTTGATTATGGGACCTATATATTTGTCCAAACCATGAAGTATGCAAGTACTTTGACTGTCAAGTTTCCAATAGCTTTTCCTTCTCTTATTTGTGGAATAATCCTGAATTAGTACCCTGCCATCCTAACTGAGTTTGACATTGCTTGCAAGAAAGAGAGAGAGAGAGAGAGAGAGAGAGAGAGAGAGATAAAGAGAGGGAGATAGTCATCTATTGGAACATCTCACGACAACAAGCATATTAACAAGGATACTATCATTGCTGAACTCAAGGAAGCATGCAAAGAGCTAGAAGTAAGAAAAATCAAGTTTGAGAAAATGATTAGTATGTTGGAAAGGGATGTAACTGATGGTGAGTAAGCTGAGGATGAAGCCGAAGCAGGTTCTGATGGTGACTCAGATGATGATCATGCCAGTGAGGGATAAGGTGATATTGTTGGAGATGATACAAGTAAATATAATTCTGATGATGAATAAGTTGTGTTCAATGACTGGTGGTTCTTTCTGATGAAGTTTTTCTTTGGTTTTCTTTTTGATATCTGTGTTTGAATGGCCCTTGAAGGCCTTGATGTAACCTGTTCTCTGGTTGGATTTCTGCTTCCTTGATGAATAGGTTTATGCTCAATGACTGATGGTTCTTTCTGGTTGTGTTGAGGGGGAGTTAATCTCTCATTAATGATTTCTACTAGTTGTACTCTGATATAGTTTGTGTTTCTTCTGGTGGTTGTTCTCTGATGTTGCTTGAATTGTTTTAGTAAAACATTTGCCAAATGGGGAGTTTGTAGATGTTCTAGATTGGCATCATTTTATGGTAAAACAAATTCTTTAGTCTAATGTCATGTTTGATGTTATAAAATGGTATTTAAGCAATCTACAGGTGTGAAAGTTTAAGTGTGTTGCTGCTTTATCAGGATGTCAAGACTGATATCATGACATCTTAGTCTTGTGCTGAAGACCTAACTGAATCCATTAATTATGCATACGCATTCTGCCATTCATTTGCGTGTGTTTGTTTAGAATTATGAGGTGCTTTATTTATAAGGTTGTGATTCAGCATGGATTGTTCTCTCAGAATATTTTATATGATTGCTATATTTGTTCCTTTATTTTAGGAATAAATTATATTAGGTTAAAAATGATGTACAATAGCAGCAGGCCCATACCCATGATTCGTCTTCTACTTAAAGGTTGTAAAACCCTATTTGAATATAGAGAGAATAAGGATTGAAGAGTGTTACGAGTATTAGGGTTTTACGTGTTTTAGTTTGCTTGTGAGCCAAACAATTATCATGTTGATGATTGTATTGGACTAGATTTATTGAGTTGTAGGTTGTCCACTCAAAAATTTTAAGCAAGAGTGTTTTGTACTTGACTGAAGCTTTTAAGCAAGGTCAAGGATTGTCTTTGAAGTGTGTCTTCTTTTTCTTAGTTGTTAGTTTTTTATCACTGTTGTATTTGAGGGGGAGTGAGAGGTGTCTCTTATCTAAGAGTTCTTAGGTAGAATTTTCATTGGGTAGTGATTAAGTGAAGAGGGTAAACTGAGTGGTTTAACTCTGAATTGATACTACTAATAGTGGATTTCCTCCTTGGCTTGGTAGTCCCCGGAGTAGGCGTGTTTTCACTGAACTGGTTTAACAATTGCATTTCTCTTTTGTAGTTGTTTTTGTTTATTTAACTTGTTCATTTTAATCAGTCAGATATTAGTGTCGTAACATCTTATTTGACATCTCATATCTGCTTCCAGAATTTCAAGCAGAGAGATATAAAAGGACATTTCTTTAGAGTTTAAGGGTTTCACCATTTTCTTTCGTTCAGAGCATATTATTCTTAGTTGGTGGACAGAAAAGTTTACCATGTAAAAGTGGTAGTTTCTCACATCGAGGAACTACCACACCATTAGTTTTAGGTGTTATTTATTTTATTTCAATTATATACCTGATTTTCAAGCATGTCAGCATAATATAAATTTACTTCCTATTATTGTACGCGAAGTTTATTTAAGAAGTTCATTCCAGTGTTGTTTATTTCTGCTTTTATAGGTTTCTTTTTATCGCATTTCTTATTTCAATCGTTTTGTTTGTTTAATTTAATTACCATGTTGTTCTTGATTGAAATTGTTATGTTTAGTTTGTTTATGCTTAATTCCATGTCTAGATAAATTGTCTAGAGTCCGACGTATGAGGATCATCGTTACCGACAAGACTCGGTGGAAAATAATAGGTGTGAACTTATGATTAAAGCTTTTTTTTGTTTTAATTTCCAAATCTAATTTAAGTAGCTTTGTCACGAGAGTGAACGGTTATTTAACACGATTTTGTCACGAGAGTGAGAAATTAATTAAGGTTAGATTCAACACTGCAAGAGCGTGAGTGTCGAACCAGATAATGGAAATTAGGAAACATATCTAAATACAGTGAGAGTGTTTTACATACGTTTATGATATTATTGGCTTTCAAAATATATTTCTTAGTTACCGGGCTAGCGAGAGAAAAATCTTGGGATTAAGATGTATGAATTATTTTAATACCGCGAGAGCGTGAGGCGGAGTTTTTAAGTTGGTGTATTCTCCGTTAGTTCGAGTTTTTTTCTCTAGTTTGAACATTCTTGGGGCTTGTTTCATTGTTGTCCTACAATTCGCATACGACACTCTTTTGGTGGGTGACGGGATTTGAAAATATTTATGTGTTATAAAAGTGGTCCTTAGGGCTTTCGAATTGGTTTCGGGTTTCAGCATTAACTTCCACAAGAGTAAGCTTTTTGGGATCAACACCAATAATGTTTTATGGAGGCTGCAATGATTTTTCTTTCGTGTGGAGTGGATTTTCGTGAATTTTCTTTTCTTGGTATTCCAATCGGATCCAAACCAAGAAAAGTTTCGTGTTCGAAAGGCCGATTTCTTAGCTTCAGAGGGAGAATCACTCTTCTCAAATCGGTGTTAAGTAGTTTATATATTTTCCATCTTTCTTTCTATAAGGCTCCAGCTCTTATTACTAAATAATTGATGAATATTCATGACTGGTTTCTTTGGGCAAGTTTGAAAATGAAGAGAAAGATTCATTGGGTTAAATGAGATTCTATATATATGCCCATTAACTATGGAGGGTTAGGATTGAAAAGGATTGATGTTTTTAATGACGCTCTAATTCAAAAGTGGTAGTGGAGAATCTTAGGTGGAGCGGAGGAGTTGTGGTTTTGGTTCTTAAAAGCTAGATATGGAGATATTCGTATAATTCTAACGGTTAACGGGGGATTTAACAAGAAACATAAATCATTTTCAACATGGTTTTCAGATCTCTTGTCATACTCAAGTCAAGTAAAGGATGATATATTGATGCAAAATAATAGATTTCATGTGGGGGATGGTTTCAATATTTCTTTCTAGTTTTCCAATTGGACAGGGCAAGGTGATTTAGCCAATATTTTTCCTGAGATTTATGTGGACTCGCAATTAAAATATGTTGTTGTTACGACTATGGGTGGTTTTGTAGAGGAATAATGGAAGTGTGGGACTTTTGGGGTGCACAATCTGGTTTCTGCTACAGGTTCAGGTTCGCATACAACCACATTTGAGGTGCAACACTCTGGGTTTGCATTCAATGTGTCGTAGGTTCCAATTCAGAACGAAATCAGAGGAGGTTTTCACGATCCTGATACCCATATGTTCAGGTCAAATGGCTACTTGCAGCAAGCTCAGGTTGGTTCGGGTATCGCTGGAAATAGCGGTTCTAATGAGCATATTCCTATTTTTCACCAAATTTTTCAGATTCTGGTCGATTTATTGAGTTGTTTTTGCCTGCAAACAGGAGCTCGAGACAGAATTTAGTGGACAACAAACCTGGGTGGGGTATTTTTGATCAAATCTTTCTATCACCGCGCTTCATCTTATTTCATTCTGTGTGGGTCTCTCTCCCAAGATGACAGGGATTTCTATTTAATTTGGAAAGTTCTTGCCCCGTATAAGATTAAAGTGTTTGCTTGGCGTTGCTTTACTGACTGTCTCCCTTCAAAGGTCATTCTTCACCACAGAGGTATCATCGCGGATGTGGGTAATACTATTTGTAGTTTTTGTGTGAAATTTTGGTAAGACATACTCAGATGTCAAATATGATGCTGAGACATCTTATCTGTTAAATAAAAACAAGGCAAGGTACAAACAACATTATTTTTAAAATTCTTATATATCAGATTCAAACAATCATCAGGATGTTTAGACATCTGATATGAGATTCTGCACACATACTGCATAAAATAAACAGAAAAGTTGTAAAGAACACATTCAAATTGTTAACCCAGTTCGATGCAAACTCATCTACTCTAGGGGCTACCAAGCCAGGAAGGAAATCCACTATGTAGTATGAATTCAAAGACTTCTTAGCAAACACCTACAATTTATAGTCTTCTCACTTAATCACTACCCGTGCAACTTCTACTTAGGAACTCCTAAATATGAGAAACCCATCCTCACTTCCAATAACCTCAGTGATGTCTCACAATCCCAACTCTCAGTTGTTGATATTGACAGCTCTTTACCTCACCAACAATTCAAACCATAAATCACACTTCCATGACAACAACTTAGACTTGCTTACAAGCTTCCTCTAAGAACAATCCACCTTTTACTTAGCAGCTTCGAGGTTTACAAATAAAACAGCCACAACATTGTTCCTTGTTGCACACGGCTGCCACAAGAACACAACCCTAATGATTTGATCTTCTACATCTTCGGTTGGTTGGTTACTAAACCTAGGTTACAAGGTTTCTTTTTTATAACATATTCCCAACTGGATTTGGGCCTAGAAAATACAGCATAATAGTTGCTACAATAATGCAGAAAAATATGCTACAAATAAAAGATCTTCAAATAAATAACTTCCTAAAGTATCTCTAAATATAGAAACTCTATATTTATTCAATATTTTAAATTTGTCTTCAATGTAAATTTGATTCTTCAATATCTTTTAAAACAGCGCCACTTGGATTGCCTCAAATCTTCTAAATATTCTATTTCTGTTGAAACCATAACAGTAACTTCAATCCATCTTCAGCAGTTCATGGTGTCGAATGAACTGTCTTGACATCTTCTTCAACATGTTGTTCCAGATGCTGAAACACTTCAACACATGTTTGTGTGCACAAAAGGACTCCTTGCTTAATGTTTTCTTTAGTTTGCAAAGATCATGTACATATACATTGTTGCTCTATTTGTTTTAAAAAATTACCGCAAATCCTAAAAATACAAACTTACAATCTCCCCCTTTGGCAAATTTTGGATTAAAAAAAAAAAATATTACGTCAGACTTCAGCAGTAAAAACAAAAAAACAACAACAAACTTTCCATTATGTCAGGACATGTTGTTGGACATCTTCAGCAGCATTCACAACTGAAAAAAACGACAGTCACTTATTCTTCCAGTGGATGAATTTCTACCTCTTCTTCTAGTGGAAACAACAGAAGTGGAATAAGGAGTAGAAAGTCTTGAACTCTTGACCGAACTAATCCATTTCCACTTCCTTTCTTTTCAAATTCCTTGAAACATTCTTCTCAGGCTGCTGAACATACTCCATCTAGAAGACCAATGGTGGCATAAGAGAATAACCTTCCATTCCCTTATGTAACTCAGAACACAAGTCACAATTGTGTTCCTTAACTCAGGACACAAGTCACAAAGACTAGAATTCAACATTCACCTTGGCATCCTGGCATCCACCATACATGAACATAACAGATGCAGCTATTGTGACACCAGCTCCAAACACATCATCTGCACACACTCTTTCTCCCCTTTTTTATCCAAACTTTGGCAAATACAACCCTCACAGTACCATACCCATGTATTATTCATCCAGATACAAAAGAACCCCATTAGAAAGAAGAAAAGATGAAAATACTCACATGCCGATGGAGGAGAAACACGCTTCTATAAATAGGAAGCAAGGACATAGATAGTAACAGATTATCTTTGAATAAAGAAGCGTTCTTGGTCCAAGATCTTTATGAAAGGGGCAAAAACTTCTGCACCATTAAATGAGAATCGCACAAAAACAGATCTTGACCATCTGACTTGCTCTCCCAAAATAAGTAGCCCAATAACAATCACACATGAATAAAACCCGTGTTTCACATTTTCCCGCCATCATCGTCCACAATTATTCTTAGTTAGATAACAACACACATGTTTTGAAACATGTTCTGACATCCAACCGTATATAGTCTGCTAGCAATGCAACAACATGGTTCACACCTCCTTCAGCATCCACAAATACACTGCAAATAGCAACTTTATTCCATACACTTTTTGGACACACAAGACACCCCTCATCTGGATCACAAGGACATACACACCACAACTAAGTAATAAATGTTATCAAAAGAAATCACATACTTAGTAGCAAATGTCACAACATGATGTGTAAAATCACAGAACCTGGTTAAGGTACTACTCCCCCTTCATGTCTTCAAGAGCTCACCCTTTGTTCAATTCCCAATTAAACACATTCACTTCTTGTACCAAAGCATACCTGATCCCTTTTTGGTTTGCTGTTACCACAAACTACACAAGCTAAACATCTTTTAGCACACAGGTTCTGACACTAAGCCTTCACACACCAAAGGCCATACAATCCAGATAAAACACATCCAAACTAATTCTGACATTAGAATGAATGAACATAAACAGACTTCTAAGCAATCAATACCGGATCTACTTCAGTCTACTCTACATGTTTCTTCCAGACATATCATCTACTTCATCATTCTCATATATGATTAGGTAGGCTAAAAATAGAAACCATGTAGACAAACACCCCAAATAATGTCCTAACACCAGTCAAAACATCTTCCAAACACTAAGACCTCATTACTAATAGTCTTGATGTGCTCCACCAACTGGACTCACTATAGCATAGTAATCCAAGAACTTAAAAACTTCAACCACATTGTGCCACCAGCTTGAATCAGAAATTCAGAAAGAGAGATAAACTCTCATCTACCTTCAAGAAGAACAAATCCCCTTTAGTCTTCAACTCATCACTCTTTTTTCCAAGAGCAACTTGTTCTAAGACAATCCTCAAGACCAGACAACTTCCACACTCTGATTATCTTGATTCTTTGAATCCACTATAGAGATAAACCAATTGCCACAGATTGATCACCTCATTTAGGAATCCTCATATGAATTTTTTACCACACTTGTCTTCTTTACGTTTATCAGAAGTCTTCTAAAGATATTCTGATCAATAAAGTTGATCTTCAGCAAGCTGTCAAGATAACATATCTTTTGAAGCATTTAATCCATGTAGATCATTATATCTTAAATTGATGTGCCACTTCACCAATTTAGACTCTGAGGTTGAACTAGATGTTAGAACATTATTAGTCCACACCCACCTGTTAAATTCAGCTCCTTCTTCTGCCACTTGAAAGAACCTCCTTCCTTAATAGAACAAGAGGTCCATGCTCTAATAGACTTAATTCATCAACCAAGTTTTAATAGACAACCTCCATTCTATTGATTCTGCAGAAACAACTACCAATATCATATATTGATGAGAAACTCCCACTGTTTCTCCAAAGTCTTCAAACCTGCCACTGTCTGAATCTTCAGAAGGAATAGTTCAAAACTACACCTTGCAACTATACCAGGGATGACACTTCTCCTTCAGTAAAGAAATCTTCACAAAGTCCTGATGATTTTGTCAATTATAACTTCATGATTCTAACCACCTTCCTTGTCATTGGAAGAACAAACAATCCAGATGCACCTACAAAAAACAGTCTACACCCTTGCATCAAAAGACCACATATAGCACTTCTCAACTCCCCCTTGCAAGAACAACCAAAGCTCCTTCTGAGGATGAGCATCAGTTACTCAGTACACTTTCTAAACCATAAGATTTAGACTGCAGATATGCATACTTCTCAAATAAATACTAAGTCTCCCGTCAAAGTATCCACCTTTATGCATCACATAGACAAACACCAAGTCTCCCATCAAGGTATTTACTCTAGGTCAGATAAGATTACCTTCTCACACAAAGTAGGACAATAGTCTAACTTCTTCTTCTTTTTCAAGCATCTAACACCTTCTAAGATGATGTTCTAACATTCTCTCAGATAACAATATCAGTCACATACACCTCCATATAAACACATGCAGGTGAACACAGGGGAATCAACCATCAATGGTTGATCAGGATCTCAAACCAAAACACGAACCAATGTAGCAGCTGGAACACTTCAAGAGACTTCTCCTTCAGACTCAGTATTCAGACTATCTGATTTGAGATGTCTTCACAAACAATATAGCAACTGATCAGCTATATACACATTAGTCAACTCCACTAGTTGACACAGCTTGACCTTCATATAAAAGGAGTCTCTCTGAAATAATACTCCTTGAAGCTCAGGTACTTCACTCCTGCAACAAGGACCAAAAATAAATTGTCCTTGGGAGAAGAAGACATGTTGATCACACCTTGATCAACACATACATCTAAGAGAAGTTCCTGGGCCATAACCTTATTAGACACACCATATAGATGCCTCCTCTTCCAGATCAGGAGTAGGTTCCAAACATGTGTGATATGACCACAATAGTTTAGCACCCAAGCATCTATACAACCAGCCCTTAGACAGTAGAATCGTGCCTAATTCTGATGTGTTGTTCTATCATGGGATACGACATCATTCCAAGGATCACACAAAGAGATCTACAGACAAAAGATAAGTTTATCTAAAACAGTCTTCAGATCTCTAAACAACCACTTCTCTATATAGTGCCTTGAGTGGATTTGAAAAAGAAGTCTTCAAGTATCATTACCACAGTTGACAGAAGCAGATAAAAATATATCCCAACACCATAGGATATATCTCTAGAGAAGAGCAACCTTATCAAACATAAGGAGTTATCATATAGATAAGCAGTAGATACAAATTCCTCAAAAGCTTCACGTGTCACAAATTAGCCCTTGTGATATCTCCGGGTGACACCAATAGCCATAGGTTTGAAAGTAAATCAAACTTGTTACATCAGAAGCACACCACCATGCTACCATAACAGAATAGTCCATCCTCAACTTCTAGGGACCATTCACACAACAAACAACTTTTCAGTAGACCACTTCTACCTTGACCATGAACTAGAAAGTATCCCCCTTGGATCTCATTCAGAATAGACTAGGATGCCTACTCTGATACCAATTGAAAATATGGTAAGACAGTCTAAGATGTCGAATATGATGTTGAGACATCTTATCTGTTACATATAAACATGGCAAGGTACAAACAATAGTATTTTTAAAATTCTGATATATCAGATTCAAACAATCATCAGGATGTTTATACATCTGATATGACATTCTCCACACATACTACATAAAATAAACATAAAATCCACTATGTAGTATGAATTCAAAGACTTCTCAGCAAACACTTACAGTTTACAGTCTTCTCACTTAATCACTACCCATACAACTTCTACTTAGGAACTCCTAAATATGAGAAACCCATCCTCACTTCCAATCACCTCAGTGATTTCTCACATTCATAACTCTCAGTTGCTGATATTGACAGCTCTTTACCTCACCAAAATTTCAAACCAGAAGTCACACTTCCATGGCAACAACTAAGATTTTCTTACAAGCTTCCTCTAAGAGCAATCCACCTCTTACTTAGCAGCTTCGATGTTTACAAATAAAATAACCATAACTCTGTTCCTAGTTGCGCACGGCTGCCACAAGAACACAACCCTAATGATATAATCTTCCACATTTGTCAATACAAAATACCAGAGAGAATCATTACTGATAATGGTTCAAATCTCAATAACAAGATGATATCGGATCTATGTCGGGATTTCAAAATCGAACATCACAACTCTTCTTAGTACCGCCCGAAGATGAATGGTTTCGTTGAGGCGGCCAATAAGAACATCAAGAAGATAGTACAAAAGATGGTTGTGAAATATAAAGATTGGCATAAGATGTTGTCTTTCGCATTGCATGGTTACTGGACATATGTATGCACCTCAACCGGGGCAACCCCGTTCTTACTAGTGTATGGTATGGAGACAGTCCTACCAGCTGAAGTTGAGACTCCCTCCTTGAGGATAATGATAGATGTTAAGCATGATGAAGCTGAGTGGCTCCAGTCCTGATTCAACCAGTTGATCCTCATTAAGGAGAAACGTTTAGTAGTTGTATGCCATGAACAATTATATCAATGGAGAAGTAAACGGGAGTTCAATCAGAAGCTACATCTTCAGTGCTACATACTTGGTGTCTTAGTGCTGAAAAGGATCCTTCCTCCTCAAACAGATCACAGGGACAAGTGGACTCCCAATTATAAGGTCCATTCGTGGTTAAAAAGGTATTCTCGGGCGGAGCCTTAATGCTAACAAACATGGATGGAGAAGACTTTCCATCCCCTGTCCATGTATATGCGGTTAAAAAATAATTTGTATAAAAGAGACCTGTTGGACAAATACAGAATAAAGAGTCCAGGACAAAAAGGGCATCCCAGCGAGCCAAAAATAGAATAAAAGGCTCGGCCAAAAGTTAGGGAAATAAACAAAAAATGTACACCCACTGAGTTGAAAAGCCACATTGGAAAACTCCGGCAAAAAAATGGTATCCTGGTGGATTGAAAACCCGAAAGGGAGATCCACGTAAAATAGGGATTGAAATGAACAACTGCAAGCTGCGTGATCTGTGATTTATCATCTACAATTGTGTATAATGTGAGGATTAAGAATCAGTCCAAACACATTCCTCAAAAAGTGAAGTATACGGAGATTCTCGAGGACATATGGGTCATAGTCGGGTTAGAACTTGATAAGATCCAATTTCACATTGCCATTAGGATAATTTACTTTCCTTTTGTGCAATTTCCTCTTTCTAAGGATTTCTTCCTGGTGTAACACCTATTTACGACCACTTTCCAATCAATAAAATGCATTTTCATTCAAATAAGCCTTCATTTGTTTTTGTTTTCATCTACCATTGTTGATTGCAAAAATGTCTAAAAATTGTGATAGATATTGAATTGCGAAGACATTGATGCTTTATAATACATGCCTGAGAATAAAACATTTGACATACATCTTAATTGCTGAGTGACATGGGTGGTGAACTCAGACCATGCTTCTAGGGCATGCATGCTTGTCTAATTTTCTCTTTTGTAGGAACTATCAGTTGCATTCACTAATCTGCAAGTACGTAGTGAACTAAAGTTATTGCCAGCACGAGGCATCAAGGAGCTTTTTCTTTAGCGAGTTTCATTGATCATGACTCCTCAGCAGGTCACATCAGATTACTTTTCTCCAATAGAGCAATAAGAGGGTTGGTGTTCCCCGAGTAGAGGGTATCGTTATTAAAATATGTTCTATTTCTCATCCCCAACATGAGACGTTTTACATCTCTTATCCCCAACAAGAGATGACTTAAAACTCTTATCTTCAGCAGGAAGCATTCTCATTGATGTTCTTCATCATCCCCAGTAAAGTTGGAAATTGAAATCTTTCCCAACGGAGCAACAAAAGGTTAATATCCCCAAGAAGAGAGTCCTACTTCAACATAGGAATATTATTCATGAGAGTCTTCTTGTCCCCCAGCAGTACACAAGGAGTCCTTATTCTCCAGCAGAATTCTCCTTCAGCAGAGTATCAATAAACCCTCTTCCTCAGCCAGGTCAGAAGGTTATTACTTCCCCAACTGAGTTCTATGGGTGGCGTACCTCCCAATCAAGTTCAGGCCAGTTAAGACTTTCTCCAACAGGGTCATCATTCTTCAACTTCTCAAAGTCCAATTTATATTTGGCAGTTGTGGCAGTTCAGGGCCTATGTATCATTAGCATTCTCACCAGGGAGAGATGTTATTCCCCGCAGGGATTCATGAAATCAAATCAGTGATTTTCCTCCCCACTAAAGTTTCCAGGGATACATGTCACCTCCTCATCAGGAGATCCCCTTGCGTTTTCATTTAGTAATCATCATTACATTTGCATCCTCTGAAGCGTAGCATTTCTATCATTATAGAGCACTACGCCATGGTAAAATTCGAACATATGCATACAAAGCATAAGCTAGTTT
The DNA here is from genome assembly GCA_963966055.1 of Lathyrus aphaca. Classification (NCBI taxonomy): domain Eukaryota; kingdom Viridiplantae; phylum Streptophyta; class Magnoliopsida; order Fabales; family Fabaceae; genus Lathyrus; species Lathyrus aphaca. The sequence goes on along the minus strand of OZ014520.1, from coordinate 218,257,780 downwards.
TGGGACCTTGCACAGAAAGCATGAAACATTATTTCTTCACTTAGATTTAAGTATCCCCGCAAAGAAGGCATGGTTCATTCCTTAACCTTATTCCTCTTACCAGTCAATACTTTTTATCCCTAATCGAATTATCATCTAAGTACGATGGTCTCTTTTAAAGCTCACTCACGATGTGTCTTATTTGTTTGATCTCCCAAGTAGAGTAAATGCTTTTCAATTTCGTCCAAGCCAAGTTTCGTATTTTTGAGTTGTCATTTGAGGATGGCATTTTCTTCTTTAAGTCCTTCCAAGTTTAGTCTTGTTTTTTGTGGCTATCATTCGAGGATGGTAGACCATTTTAATTGATCGAGGTCATCATGTCTCTTTTGAAAAGTCAGTCTGAGGTCAGTCTTTGTGTTTATGGTTATCGACTGAGGCTGGTATACCATTTCGACTCCATTCGAGGATGGTTTCGTGTTAGATCTGAGGATCTTATTGTGAGTTGTCATTCGAGGATGGAATTCTCTTCTTCAAGTTCTTCCGAGGTTGGTCTTGTTTGTTGTGGCTATCATTCAAGGATGGTAGACCATTTTGAGTCTATTAATCGAGGTCAGTATGTCTCTTTTGCAAAGTCTGTCTGAGGACAGTCTTTGTGTTTCTTGTTATCGATCGAGGTGATATACCATTTCGAGGATGATTTCATGTTAGATCCGAGGATCTTATTGCGAGTTGTCATTCGAGGATGGCATTATCTTTGCAAGTCTTTCCTAGGTTGGTCTTGTTTGTTGTGGCTATCATTTGAGGATGGTAGGCCATTTTGAGTTTATTATTAAAGGTCTATATTTCTCCCTGCAGGGACTGATCGAGGTGAGTCTATGTTCCCTTTTTGATATATCTTTCAATTCTGTCTGAGGCCAACTTCGTTTATTTCAAGTCTATCATTCGAGGATGGTATTATTTTTCGAGTCCGTCTGAGGTCGGTCTTGTTGCTTTTGTGTCCCCTTATGGTGTTGATCAAGGTCAACATTCATTCCACTTTTTGTTTCCACATGCCGCTCTAGGGATTTTCATCCTAGTACAATCGTGAAAGTGGCGCGGAAAAGGTAGAGTCGCCAACTAGGCATTTTTATCCCGAATGAATGGGAAAGGTAATGTTGCACAAACATGAGAAAGAAGGAAAAGACAAGGTCCTGCGAACCAAAGATCTGGTTTCGGGAGTCGGTTACGACCTGAGAAGGTATTAGCACCCCAAACTGTCCGCCGTACCCGATGGGATCCGCTTGTCTGTCTTTTCAAAGGGTGAGAAATAAGATGCTGCTGAACAAAAACCGCTGACTGAAATGGAAGTGAGAAAGGGAACTGGAAAAAAGATCGAAAAGGAAATGGGAAAATTTAGGGAAGATAAAGAATATGCTTGCATGGGCCCTACCTCACTGCCTACGTACCTCATCGGGAAAATGAGGATCAGAGTCGACGTAGTTCACCTAACTAAGGTGGGAACTATTTATGTGTTTTTTAGAGCTCAACTTCTTATGTCTATGTTGAGGTGTTGCAGGCTCGTCTAGTACGAGTTCATTTACCGTCTTGCAAATGATACAAGTCGTCACAAGTTCGCATTTAGAGTGAATGAGGTGAGAAAAGAGTTCCATAAGGAAAAGATGAGTGTTGTTTGTTTGTCGTCTTTTAGAAGAAGTGTTTTTTCTTTTGTTGTTTGTGAGACATCCTCATGCTAAGACTTGTTCATCATAATAGATGCCTTACACCTCACCCCGAAATGGGATGTATGCAAGTACCCCATGGCAAAGTCTCCTGGCGCATGAGAAAGCTCGACCTTTATTAGGTGTTTTGTTGTTTATCTTTGAGATGAGAAAGAATGACTCAAGTTGAGAAAGGAAAAACTAAGGGGGACTAAGACGAACCCTAAGTTATTTATTTCATTCAAAATATATCCTAATGGTTTGTGTGGTTTCCTAATCCTAATGAAGAAAAAGGAAAAGAAGAAAAGAGAACTTAGAACTCAACTTACTTCCTAAGGAAGTTAAGTTGTTTCTAAAAAGGGGGAAGCCTATACAAGAAAAGCACAAAATGCTAAGGCAATCACAAATAGAAAACATAAAGAAGGTGAGAAAAGGTTACATAAAAAAGGCTTACCTCAACCCCCTTACAAAACAAGGGTTAGCTTTACAAAGCAAATTGAAATCATAAACAAAGCATAAAGGCAATTAAGTACCACACACGTCCTAGAATGGAACTAGGCTTCAAAATAAGACCTAAATCTAAAGGTGAAGGTACCTAAAGGTTATATGACTTCTAAAGTCATTATCTACATGCTATAGGTACCTAAGGGTTATAGGATACCTCACAAGTTCAAACTATATCAAACTATGTACCAAAAGTTCACATAAGTTCACATGAATATAAGTTAGGGTTCATGGATGAAGTATGAGTGCATATGACATTCAAGCATGAAAGAATACATGAAAGGAGTATCAAAGTTAGTAGTGAATTCATATGAATGTAGATTAATGATCATACCATCTAGACTACAATGGTGCAAGCATATGGAGCAGGGATAAGAAGATGTGAGAAGAAGTGAACATGGTGTCGCATAAGATAACAAATGATGCAAGTTAAGAATGAATGACATGTGAATATGCATGAGATGATTATGGGTCAGTAGAATACAAGGTATGAGATGCAAATAGAATGCATAGATAGGCATTTATGATTCCCACACAAGTCATGCTAACATTTGGAGGAGAAGAGAACAAGTTTCAAGTCAAACATGTTCATGTAATTATGCACTTTGAAACACAAAAACAAACCAATTGAATATGGTTCAAAAAGTGACCTATAACTGGAATTAAGAACCTAAAATTGACCTATAATTAACTCCTAAAAGTTACCAAAAATTATCTCAAGCAAATGACATGAATGCCTTCCTAACATCTAGGGTATTGAGCAAATAGGCACATATTCAGACCTATAATCTAGGTGACATGAAAAAAATAGCAAAAAGGCTTGAAAAATTATGAACTTAAATGCTTAGAATGTTAAAGTAAGTATCTTAAATTTTATAAAAGGATTTCACAATATTATGCACCAAAGTTCCAAAACTATTTACTTAATGAGTAAAAGAACAAGGCATGATTGCCGAAAAACAACTCCACAAAGTGTATCCAAAATAGCACCAAAAATTATGAAAAAAATGCCTAAGTAGCATCAAAATGTCACAAATTCCATTGGTTAATCACAAAATAAAATAGGTTCCACACCTATTGGAAAGAATTGTTTTCGGTCCCTTATGTCAAAAACCATTCATTTAGGGACAGCTTGTGATCAAAAATCAATATTAATTACTAAATCCATCCAAATATGGAATCAAAAAATATAAAAAATTAATTAAGAGGATAAGGATCACTCGTGAATTTTTCCATAATTTTATCATACCCGAAACTATTTTTAATAATTGCGACGAAACGGGAAAACATTGGTGATTTAAGGGAAAGTGAAGGGAAGCGAATTTTATCATTCGTAACCTAATCTCTAAGCATCGATATCGTCACATATTGTCATAAATCACGAATAAATCCAGTGCCTCGGATGGGAGGGCTCAATATGCACCTTACGTTATATGATCCTAAGCCGCATACAACTAGAATGATGCGTTAAAGTAGAGAAAATTGAGATTTCTTACTTGATTGAAGTGTCGATTCTTCGTATAAAAGAAATCCAAAAACATCATGTAAGGTCTTGTAATTCCCCATAAGAAAAATAAATTCTTATATTCCATATTCTCTTTTTGAAGATCCACCATAATCGAAATCGATCCAAATCGATCAAAAAGAATCATGAACACTTTAGTTCCAAAATTAATCCAAAAAAAATAATTAGACTTAATGCAATAAATTCTAACTAAAATTATAAAGAAATTGATTAACATATTAATCCACAAAAATTATTTTTCCAAAAAAATTAATTAAAAATCTATGTGTAAAATTCTAAAAAAAAAAAAGACAAGAACACAGGGGGTGAGAAAAGGAATCTTGTGGTGTTGATAGAGATCTTGGCCCAATTCCATAGAAACCCGCAGGATGGGTGTGATGAGGAAAATAAAGGTGCAATAAGTAAATCCATGGAGAATTTGTTCCAAATATTTGCATTCAGAATCGTAGGGGGGTGAGATAGTAAAATACGTGGTGCAATGTTGAATCCATGGAGCTTTGGCCCTGAGTGAAGCCCGACCCACAATCATCCATACTTTTAACCTAATGTTAAACATCACCGTGACATTTCCATCTCTTCTTCACCGTTCGTCATTTTCCAACCCTCCGTTGCCGACGACAAAACCGCCACCGTCAATATCACCTAAAACAAACTTTGTTTCGTTCTTCTTTCACCGTTTTCGCTCTCATCTCAGTTGCGTCGTTCGTTCTCTTGTCAATTTCGATCAAAAACCCTAGTCGCTTTCTCTCTCGTCACGACGATGTTATCATATATGCCTCCCTGCATCATCTTCATCTCACCTCAGCCGCGACTCATGTTCATCATCTTCAAAATTTACCGCAGTACCTCTTTCTTTATCATGACCTTCTCGTCCTAATCGCTACAACGACATCGGAGAAAGGACGATCCACAATATTGTTTTGCCCTCGACTCTTTGAATCTTGTTGCGGCTTTCATAAAAGCCCACCCCCTTCCTAAATCACGAGGGACATAGACGCAACCTCCCAGGAGTATAATGCTTCGAAGATGGAGACGAATTAAAGTCCCACGGTTCAGGTATGAGAATATTCTCTTGTTCTCGTTTGCTTTAGCTTCTTCTTCGAATCTGAAATTTGTTTGATTGTCGTTGTAGCTTGATCGGTGCAAATTAGAATTTGTTGTTGCGATCTGTTGTGTCTGAAACTGCATATTTTCATTTGCTTGTGTGCGTTAAGAATTGATGCAAAGTTGTTTTTCTTGATTTTCTGCAGGTTGAATTTGAAGATGGTGATGATGGTTGGAGGTGAGGGCGATGTCGATGAAGATCGTGATGTTGATGAAGGTCTTGGTTGCTACGAGATTGCTGCCAAAAGATCATGAAGATTCATTCTTGATGAAGATGATGATGTGGTTGTTGAACGTTTTGAGAGAGTTTGATGAATGCAATGGATTCATGGAGGGTGAAGGTTGGAGTCGGTGCCGATTGATGACGCTGGATCACAGGTATGATCTTGAATACAGATTTTTACGTTATGCTAAGATTCTGCAGTTTCTTCTTCTTCTTCTTCTTCTTGATTACGAAGGCCCTTAAACATAGTTAGGCCCAAAATCCATCAAATAAAAGCCATTAACTGCACTGATTAGAGGGGAGGAGTAACATAATTTCAGATTTCACCAAAATTGCACAAAACTTCATTCCTTCGATTTTCTCTCATATCAATGAATTTTTGCATTTCTCTTCCATATTCATGATCAGAGAAGTGTTCTGAAAAATAAACAACCATCATTTGGATCTAGGATCAAGGTTTTCATCAAGTTCGAATTTGAAAGTCATTTATGAAAATCTCAAGATTCAAGCTTCAATCAAGCTCTAATTGCATTTATCTTGCAATTAGAGGTGTTAAGGACTTGATCTACAGCTTCCAGAGGGTTTTCTTGGTGTATTTCAAGCTCTGCGAGTTTCAGGTTGGTGAAATCATTGATCTCTTGAATCTTGTTTATTTTGTGCGCATTTTGTTCATGATGATGTGATGGTTACTCTAATGTGTTTAGATTAAAGATTGGATGTGTATTATGACTGTTAGGTTGATCTGAAATTTTTCAGATCAAACTTGTTGCTTTTGATTCTCTTAATTCATGCATGAATGAGAAAATGGATGTGATTTTTGAGCTCAAGAGGTCATTTAGAGTTGAACCATGGTATAATATTGCATTTCTGGGTAGTTTTAGGGAGGAGCTCACCGGAGAAAATGACCGGAGCTAGGGCTCTCGTCACCTGATTTTGTTTCAATTGGCCTGAGTTCAGAGGTAGGAGATGAAATCACAGCCATCCAGTTTTGTGATATGAGAGTAGAGCGCGTGCCAGCACATTAAAAAGGGAGGGGGTCTTGCACGTGTGTGTTTTATAACATTTAATCAGTTTATTTGCTAGCCTAGGGTAGATTGTGTGAGCATGCTCATCTGAACCATATATCATGTTTACTTCTTGTTTTGATTGACATAATGGGATGCGTGTGATTAATTCTAGGGTCTTGATGGAGTCAATTATTTTGACTGAAGACCACTATAATTTGTTGACTTCAGTGCATTTGGGTTGGGCTCATATTCCTATTCCCACCCCAAAATCTGAACCCAACGTATTTTTGAACTGGTATTTTGCTAGTGTAGCACCCCCTGGTCCATTTCTCATATTTTTTCATTTATTTTACATATTTTACATTTTATTTTTTTTAAATCATCTCCAAGCATCTAAAATTCATACAAAAAAATCATGGATCATGTTGAGACATTAAAATAATTTTGTATATTTTTCATTTCTGAATTTATGCATTTTTCACCATATTTTGAATTTTTTCTTTTATTTTCTTTTCAAATGGTTTCTACCTCAATACATCAACTTCCAAGATTTATTTTGTAAGGTCCTTAAACATTTTCAAATGTTTCTTTTTGCATTCATTCCATAATACATTAAACCTCATTAAAAATATTTGTGCATATATTTAAACTCCATCTAATTGCATTTTGGTCCCTCGTTTTTGCATACTTGTTCATTGATCCTTACTTGAACTTCAAGGCAACATTTGAACTAGTTCTATTGTGAGTTTTTGCATGAACTTTTAGCACATGTTTAGCCTCTGACTTAGGTCCCTAGGGTTTTTGTGTAAAATTTTTTGAATGTTGTTTGATGAATGTTTGATTACTTGTAAATTGTTCCGGACTGGCTCAACCCTCAGAATTTGGCCATATCTATCTCGCGGCCCAACGGCCCCAAAAAACCCAACTATGCTCGGAGCTCCAAAATCAACTCCTCAACTTACCCCAGGTTGGATGACTTTAATACCGAGCGAGGAACCTGTCGAGCAGATTCTTTCTCGCCCCAATGACTAGTTCCTAATCACTGTCGATTATTGCAGGATCCGTGATCCGTGCCCAACAAGTTGGGCCAATAAACACCCACTTGGACCAGTATATAAACCCTCTCATTTGAGAGGGTCAGGTATTCAAATCTCGACCCAAAAATATTGTACTTGCTCACTCGTTTCTCGCTTTCTGACTTTAGCATCGGAGTGCCTTTGCAGGTACACCCCCATATTTTCTCCATCATCAACAGCACTCATGCACACTCGAAGCGGCCATATTAGATCCTGATCTCCAGGTACGATCAGGTGGCGCCGTCTGTGGGAAACAAATTTCCCCGTTCTTCTTCACTAAAGAAATTCAAGAAACAAAGTTACTGTTCATAAAGATCCATGGCAGCTAACGATATACCGTGCGAAGCCCGCACAACTGATGGTGTCCTCATTACTCAATGGGTGAGCAACCTCTTCACCCCCTCATACGAAGAAACTGTCTAAGATCGCCAGGACAGAAAGACTGCTTCGCCATCTCCCGAGCACGACCAACCGCTCGAGATCCAACCAGAGATCATACCTTCCGTGGCCGCGCCCACCGGATCAGATTTTGCTGCATTGGTTGAGACAATCAATCAAACACATCTCCTGCTCCTAGCACACGGTGCCAAGATAGCCCGTCTGGAGGATGCCGGTCGTCGATCATCTCGATCACCCAAAAGACATCGAGGCCAACGCCTCCTTCCCCCCCCCCCCGAAGGAAGAAGGATAAGGGCCACCACAACGAATCCTCTATCCGGAACCGCGGTCGGTCACCCCCACGAAGACCTCGTTCACCAGTACCGACCAAGAATCACCACGGGTCACAAGATAACGATCGTCGTTCCCCTCCCCGAAAAGGAAGACGATCTCAATCTCCATCCCCGAAACGATCAAAGAAGAGCAGATCGAATTCTCTGTCCCCGCGATGAGACCGGAAACGCCGTTCAAGATCTCGTACGGACACCTCTAGAGACAATGATGATATCATAGGACCCCTATCCTCTGAGATCATGGCCACCAGATAACTAAGAGGACTCGAGAAGCCCTATCCATTGGGTTCGTACGACGGAACGACCAACCCCTACGAGCATATCTAGAACATCGACGCTCTACTCGACTACAGAGGCGTCCGAGGAGCAATCAAGTGTCGCCTCTTTTCGACCACCTTAAGGAAATGGGTGATGACTTGGTATAAAAGTCTCGAGCCCGAATCCATCACTTCCTGGAGACAGCTTGGTCGAACCTTCTCCAGGCACTTCACCGCTTCCAGACGCCATCCAAAGACGGAAGCATCACTTGAGGCCATAATCCAAGGCAAAGACGAACCCCTTAGAATATACATCGAGAGGTTCAATAAAGAAGTCGTCCAAGTCTCAACCACAGATGACATGAAGAAATATTTGCTGGAACGTGGATTGCGCCCGTCTACCGACTTTCACCGAGCAGTGGGTATTGAGACACCCGTTACTCTGGATGCGTTCCTCTTGAAAGCTCAAGCGTATATCCAATATGAGGAAAAGCAGGCAGCTAGTTCCATCCGCGATGCTGGACGTCGAGAGGACGTGAACCTTTCCAAATCAGATGAACCCTCACATCTCGTCGGGGAAGCGACAAAATAAAGGAAGATCGCTCCCGTGAACTGTAGGAGCAGAGAGGACCAGTGGGCCGATTTCATGAATATACGCCTTTACTGGTGTCGAGGGAGGAAATACTGTTCGAATGTACTAATTCGGAGTTCCGTCAAGCGGGAGTGCGCTTCTACAAACAGCTACCCGCCAAACCGGGCACCGATAAAACCAAGTACTGCCGGTTTCACAAGAGCCATGGACACAACACTGAGGATTGCATCCACCTGAAGGATGCAATAGAGATACTCATCAAAGATGGCCACCTCAAACAGTTCACTAAATCCAAGGAGACCTCCAGGCCAGAGATGCAAGAAGCCATCAAAATCGAGGAAGCAGCGGCAGTCCCCGCGGACACCAATATGCAAGCGGCCCTTAGCATCTATCGCCCGAAAGACTTCTTTCTGCCCGACCGTCTGGCGAGCACAGGTTATCTCTCTTCCCATAGCCCATGGGAAGCCTTCCCTTCCGCCATGGTGATCTAGGGCGGGGGATTCAATAAGATCACGATCAGCTCCGTAAGAAGGAAATTCAACCAGCTAACTGTGAAAGGGCCGGCCTTGAATGCCACACTAGACCCCCTAGAGACAATTCAGTTCCCATCTCCTTCTATAAAGAAGAACTATTAGGAGGAGCTCCTAATTCCAGCATTTCACTGCTCATCCGAGCCCAAATGGCCAACTTCGACGTCTGCAGGATACTGGTCGACCATGGTAGCTCATGCGACATTATGTATTCATAGCTATTCGCTATACTCCAGCTGAACGAAACTCACCTGACACCATACGTAGGATCAGACCTACAAGGTTTCAACGGTGCGGTATCACGACGGTGGGGTTACGTCGATCTCATAGTCACGTTCGGAGCCGTAGAAACTTCCCGATCAATCCGCGTCTAATTCCTGGTCGTTGATTGTCCTTCTCTGTACCAATGCATTCTAGGTCGACCAACTCTGGCCGACCTCCTAGCTATCCCATCCACCGTCCATCTAAAGATGAAATACTACACCACTTCAGGAAGAGTTGCCACCCTGCATGGTGACGTGGAGGCCTTCCGTCGTTGTTTCAAAGCGGCCTCTAAAGGCCTTAGCTCAATATCATACCAGCCAAAAGCCTCCACTTCAGCTTGCTCCCTGAATACTAATGTACCCGCACCTCTCCCCCGGGTCAATTCCATCGACCTCAATTGCAGGTTTCTAGATGAGGCCAAGAGTTCCCAGCAGCCCTCCTCTTCATTAGCCCGACCTATCCCCGACGGTGAATTCGAGCTGATCCCGCTGGGAGAGGATCCAAGCAGATGCGTGAAGATCGGAGCACACTTCCCAGAATTAGCAAAAACACAGCTGGAAGCATGCCTGAAGGGAACTCCGACCTATTCGCATGGAGTGCAGCAAAAATTCCTGGACTCGACCCAGATGTGGCATGCCACCATCTATCCATCGATCCGAATCACAAGGCCGTCGCCCAACGGAGGAGAAAACAGTCGACCGAAAAACCTAAAGCGGCCAAAAAAGCTGTAGAAGACCTCCTAGAGGCAAACTTTGTAATGTAAGCTAGGTACACCACCTGGCTTTCCAATGTTGTACTTGTGAAAAAATCTAATGGAAAATGGCGAATGTGCGTTGATTATATTGATCTTAACCGGGCTTGCCCGAAAGATGCTTACCCTTTGCCAAATATCGATAAATTGGTCGACAACTTGGCCCGTTTCAAACTACTCTCATTTATGGATGCTTATTCGGGATATAACCAAATTCCATGGCCGTGGCCGACAAAAAACACACGGCCTTCATGACCGAATCGGGCAACTACTACTACAACGTTATGCCCTTCGGTCTAAAAAATGCGGGCGCCACATATCAGCGCATGATGAACAAAGTTTTCCTAGCTGAAATTGGGGACATGCTCGAAGTATACATGGACGACATGATAGTCAAATCCCAGGAAGAAACAAATCTTGCTTCCCACCTACGAAAGGTGTTCGACCAAGCTCGAAAATGAAAGATGCGTTTCAACCCTGAAAAGTGTACATTCGAAGTTCGAGCAGGTAAATTCCTCGGGTTTTACTTAACCGAGCGGGGGATCGAAGCCAACCCAGATAAATGTCGAGCATTCACAGAAATACCTACCACAAACTCTAAAAAATCCATACAATCACTAAATGCAGTGCTTGCTTCTCTCACTCAATTTGTGGCTAAATCTGCCCAACACGCGCTCCCATTCTACAAACTCCTCTGCAGAGAGTCAGCTTTCGAGTGGACCGACGAATGCGAGCAAGCCCTGGCTCACCTAAAAAAATCAATATCCGAACTACCAATACTTTCCAGACCCAATGAAGGTGAAAGGATATACCTTTACCTCGCCGTGTCAAACGAGGTCGTTAGCGCAGCCCTTATCCGAGAGCTCCCCGAGGGGCAAAAACCCACATACTTCACAAGAAAGGCATTGAACGGCCCCGAACTCAGGTACTTGCAAATCGAAAAAGGTAGCTCTAGCCCTACTCTTCGCGGCAAGGAGGTTACGACACTACTTCCTGACCCATACTATCGTCATCAGAACAGACCAACCCATCAGACAGATGCTCGGAAGACCAGACATGGCCGATCGAATGCTTAAATAGTCGTTAGAATTAGTCGAGTTCGACATCAAATACGAAGGACGGCAGGCCCTCAAAGCTCAGGCATTGGCCGACTTCGTAGCAGAACTTACCTTCAACGAGCAAATAGCAACATCTTCGTCTAAATGGACCATCTTCGTCGATTGATCATCTAGCTCGACAGGCAGCGGGGCTGGGTTATGTTAGAGAACAAGGAGGGAACACTTATCGAAGCATCCTTAACCTTGTCTTTCCCTACATCCAATAATCAGGCAGAGTACGAGGCTTTCTTGGCCGGGTTACGCCTTGCAGACAACCTAGGCGCAGAAGAAATAATAATTTGCACGGACTCACAGTTGGTCGCTAACCAAGTACGAGGCAATTTTCAAGCTAAGAAAGACAACATGGCCGAATACTTAGTCTTGGTCAAGGAAAAACTAAAACGATTCAAATCCTTAGAAGTCAGGCACGTCCCGCGCGAGAACAACATTCAAGCGGATTTATTGTCCAAACTGGCGAGTACCAAGAGAAAGAGGGGCAACAAATTCGTCATACAGGAGATACTCCCCCAACCAAGCATTAGAAAAACGTCGACACCAATAGGCATCAACATCATAGGTGACGCTAACTGTTGGATGACCCTGGTATTCAATTACCTGACCAAAGACGAGTTACCAGCAGACCCGAAAACGGCCAGCACCGTACGACGTAGGTCGTGCTCGTACACGATGGTTGGAGGGAAGATGTACCGCCGATGCTTCTCCACACCACTCCTCAGATGCGTCGAGGAAGAAAATGTCCCACACGTGCTGAGAGAAGTCCACGAGGGGATCAACGCGTAACACCCTGACGAAAGATCACTCGCTCGTAAGATCCTACAAGAAGGATATTAATGGTCGACGATGCGGGACGATGCGAAGGAGCACGTTAAAAAATGTGACAAATTCCAATGACATGGTGACATACACATAGTGCCCCCTACTGAGTTAAAATCACTGTCGTCCCCATGGTCGTTCTCCTGGTGGGGACTAGACATCTTAGGGCCTTTCGTCATTGGCACCGGCCAAAACAAGTATCTCATCGTAGGCGTCGACTATTTCACCAAATGGATCGAAGCAGAGGCCCTAGCCAAAATCACCGCGATGAACATCCGACGCTTCTTCAAGTGAAACATCCTTGCTCGGTTCGGAATACCGCTCGCCATCGTGACGGAAAATGGAACATAATTCACCGACAAACACTTCCAAGAATTTGTATCCTCGGTTGGAACCAAATAACACTTCGCTTATGTCGAACACCCCCAGACTAACGGGCAGGCTAAAGTTACTAATAGAGTAATCTTGAGGGGCCTCAAGCGAAGATTGGACGAACACAAAAAACGATGGGTCGAAGAGCTGCATAAAGTCCTTTGGGCATACAGGACCATACCTCATTCGATGACCGGAGAATCCCCGTTCCAACTAGCATACGAAATCGAAACTGTCATCCCCATAGAAATGCATGTACCATCCATGCGCATAGAATCACCCATGGACCAAGACACTAACTCATAAACGCTAAGAGGAGCTCGACTTGGTCGAAGAAATCCGATTAGGAGCAGCTCTCCGAGAAGCCACGCTCAAACAAAAAATCGCAGCTCGGCACAACATGAAAGTTATTAAACGAGTGTTCGAAATCGGGAGCCTCGTATTAAGAAAATCCACAAAGACTCTCGAGAAGGGAAACTAGCACCAAACTGGGAAGGCCCATATCGCGTCCGTGCAAAAACCGAAAACGGAGCCTACTACTTAGAAAATCTCCAAGGGGAAGAGCTCGCACGGTCGTGGAACGCCGAGAAAATTAAATAATACTACAACTAGTATGAAGGTCGCCTTAACCCCTACGAAGGGAGAAAGGCCCGATCAAACCTGTATGCCTAGGTACAAGCATTGCAGTCCAAAGTGTCTAACTAACAGAACCTCCTAGTTATAAAGAGGAAGGTGACTGTTGTACGAACGGGTACTCAACCGAGCCCGACGTTGCCTAAGTACCACGAATAGGCAGAACCCCAGCTTGCGATGGGACGTTCAAGCCACGGATGTCCGAGCCACAAACTTGGCCCGAATACCGACCTAGGATCAACCTCCATACATCTGATCGGTCCCCCAAACCGATAGATCACATCCCTTACGAGCATTCATCCCCCCTTTATCGATCATTACATCACGCTCCAAACGAGCGCAAAACACTTAACAAAAAAAATGTTTGAAACGAAAGTCCTCCGACGGACGAGCAATCATACACATAATTAAAAACGCTGCATAAATTGTAAAACGACCACCAAGGTCAGAAATGTTAATTAAAAAAGTTGCGACCCCTAAAGGCCGACTTGTTCGAGATTACATGAAAAGGGGACCATGTCCCCAAACAAGGATTTAAAATTACAAGTAATTTAGGCTCGCAGGCCAACCTAATTACCCTCCCCCTCTTGCACCGCAGGCTGGTTTTCATTCGGAAGTTGCTGGACGGCTAGCTGGATCGGCTGCTCGGACACCCCAGGTTGAGAATTGTCCATGATCATATAATCAGGGACAACGACCGACCATCTTCAACTTTGTACAAGTAGCTGTTCTGATTGGCATCGAGGTTCAGCTCGGGATGGAGGGCCTTTATCTGGTCCACAACATTCTAGAAACTTAACTTTGTCGAGTCCCTCAGATCCTCGAGATCCTGATCCAATCACGCAAGGAAATGCGCCCGACTCATTAACCCCTTAGTGTCCTCATCTTCGTTATCCTTGGGGAAGAAGGTGTCTCTCAACTTCCTATTTTGGTCGACGGTCTTCTTTTTGTCTACATCCAGCTTAGCAATCATGTCCGCCCGCACCGCCAACTCTTTGGTCGCGGCCTTAACATCCTCGGCAGCCTTCTTCGCTTTCTCTTTCAAGGCAGCCATGAGAGTCTTCAATCGGTTAATTTCAAGATCCTTCCCGGAACTCCCCTCGGCAAACATGGATGCCATCGACAACATCCGCATCATCGCACTGGCATCCTGCGCCAATGACAGCCTCCGAGAGGGATGGTCCATCTGCTCAAGGTACAACGAGTCTGCTCGGTCGACCTCTAAGGATGTGAATTCAAAGAAGTTCAGTTGCACGAAGCACAGAGGTAAATGATGCTTTGGTTTTGCGGGGGCGTTCGTCGTCAAATCAGTAACGACTGCTCTAACCTTGTGTTTTTTGAGGGTCGAACATGAAGACACGCCCGAAGATCCTCGAGCGATGGGGCCCGAACCAGAGCCACTCGTATCATTTCCTACCAGTCTGGTCTGAATAATCTTGGCCTTCCGTTTGTTGCCCTGCATCAGCCTCTCCTGGATCTTGTCCAACAACTTCATTGAGCCTGCAAAACAAAAGAAACAAGGGTCAGACCAGTCACGAGCATAGAAGCACGACATACAAACAACAAAATAAAAGCAATAAATACCAAATAAATCTTACACTTCTTGCCCGTTTTTACAGGCCAAAAGGGTTGTGACGTCAATCAGCAGACGTTCCACAGCCTCCCCTCCATCAGAGGCCAACGTCACCTTCCCTTCCCCGTCGACAAAAGGTGTTGGAGTAAAGGATGATACCAACTTGGGGAATTCTTCAAAGCTGGTCACATCATCCTATCCCAGGTTATCCCATACTTGCACAAAGTCACACACCGGTTTCCCGTAGTGACTATGCTCCCAAGAGAAGGGGAACCTCCAGATCCTCCTACGAATCGGTCGACCTTCAGCGTCCAACCGAGGCACGTCATTCTCATCAGTGTCATTGCCCATGAAACTGATCAACCTGGTCGCTCCTTTAGTCAGAGGCTCGATCAGGATATAGTCACCTTTGAACGACCTAATCGACTCCTAGTGTGCTTTAAAAATCTTAGCCCACTGCTTGAAAGAGATGAACCCTTTTCGAGCGGTTCCATGCCCCACCTGGCGTTGCAGAGAAAATATCTGAAAGAAGAGAGGAAGGGTAGCCCCCGCCCCCAGGTGCTCGCACGTCATCTCAAATGCCCTCATGAAAGCATAGGAGTTGGGGTGCAGCTGCGAAGGGGCTACCCCTAAATAACTGAGTATTGAGCACACTAGATCGCTAAAGGGCATCCTAATTCCCAAAGTTGTGATGGCATATTCATACATAGCAAATTTCCTTCCACCGAACTCCGAGAAAATATGGTCATCGTCGCCCGGGGCAGGTCACTCTCCAGTGATCGGGATCCCCCACTACTGGCAGAGGGTCCACTCGCGGTTGGGCGTACGAAGAAACCTTGTCCAGTAAATCTTCGACGACCCACTCCTCGGGGGCCAACACCCTTACTTCTTCTTGCGTGACCTTAGGAGCACCAACCTCTTTCCCTGAGGCTTTCCCGACATCATTCACTTTGGTCGCTTCTGAATCTCCCGAAGAGCTCTCAGAACCAGACGGGACAGTCGCAGAGGAGCCTGAATCCTCAGATGAACTCTCCTCTGAGGATATGTCGAAGGGATCGACGAGCACGTTTTCACCTGAAAAGTAGAGGAAAGGCATCAATGAATTCGATCAGAGTATCAAATACACCCTTCCACTACCTATCAAGTGAAAGGGCACGCAGCGGCCTGAAAACAGGGTTCCGAGCAAAATCCCCCAAGCGATCGACGTCCGAGACAGACGATCAACACTCAGAGGGATGCAAAACCCTAGCCTTGGTCGAGTGTCGACCAAGACCACCGCCCACCGTGAACCAGGGTCCAGAATAGGCGGAATACAGCTACTACTAAAACCTAAAATATATACATTACCCTAATCTACCGATAAAACCAAGTCCTAGGCCGCATGCATCACTACTTCTTAAAAACTAAGTCTGAAAAAGCCAAAATAGAGGTCTAACCTTGGCCTTGAGACGCCATTGCAGAAAAATGATTTGAGAAGTATGGTGGTCGACGACGGTTTGAGGTGATCGACAGCAGTGAACGGCAGATAATTGCACGAGCGATGAAGGGAGGTAGAAGACGAAGCAAAAAGTTCCCTCTATGGGACAACATTACTATTTATAGGGAAAAGGGCATGTGCGCTGAAACGTGACCCCTATCCCTAGGAAATAATAGCCTATGCACTAGGCCCTATGCTAGCCGTCAGAGCATTAAATTGGCACAAATCCCAAAACACGCCACCTTTTCATTTCCACTTCCTCTACGCCGACCTATAGACAAGATGCTCGGAAGATCAATCCCTTGACGTTCGCCAATATTTCCGAGTGTCGAGCTACCTTTAAGTCATCACTTCCTTGAACGAAAACAACGACTTGGGGGATCCTATTTCGGACTGGCCCAACCCTCAGAATTTGGTCATATCTATCTCGCGGCCCAACGGCCCCAAAAAACCTAACTATGCTCGGAGCTCCGAAATCAACTGCTCGACTTGCCCCAGGTCGGATGACTTCAATACCGAGTGAGGGACCTGTCGAGCAGATTCTTTCTCGCCCCAATGGCTAGTTCCTAATCATCGTCGATTATTGTGGGATCCGTGATCCGCACCCAACAAGTTGGGCCAATAAACACCCACTTGGACCAGTATATAAACCCAATGAGAGGGTCGAGTATTCAAATCTCGACCCAAAAATATTGTACTTGCTCACTCGTTGCTCGCTTTCTGACTTTAGCATCGGAGTGCCTTTGCAGGTACACCCCCATCTTTTCTCCATCATCAACAGCACTCATCCACGCTTGACGCGGCCATATCGGATCCTGATCTCCAGGTACGATCATAAATGAAGTAACTTTTTCATGAACTTTCTTAATCACTTCTAACCCTAATTGGCTGTGGGCATTTATGCTATCATTATAGGTCACTTGTAAGTGATTTCCATGTTTTATTAGGATATTATAGGTCATGTATGATCAAGTATAGGTCTATTTTAATTAGGTTTTCCTTTTGTGTTTGTATGATGCACCTTTGTACATGTTTGACCTAATTCTTCCACACACTTCATCTTATGCTTCTTATACTAACTTGTTTGCCTCTAATGTGATCATACCATTCATATAATTTGAATTTTACATCATGGATTCCTATGACTTCATGCATAATTATTCATATTTTCATGATATGTTGCATCATTGGCCATTCATTTCAAGTATGACCTTTGCATTAGGTGATAATTTGTGCATCGTTTTGTAACTTGTTTGAAGTTGTTTGACATGTGAACCTAACTTGATTGTGTGTTCATCTTTAACATGTCATTATCATAAGGTATCACTGACTTTCATCATCTTATGATCACTTTAGTTCATTTTACTTGCACCTTAAGTTGTGTTCATGCTTACATGGTTATATGCCTACCTCTTCCCCATCTTAATCCCTCAATCACTTGAATGCTTCTTAACATGACTTGTATGCTCATTCATAGGAATTATAGGACATTAATAAGTGATGTATGCTACTGACTTCTATCATTTCATGTCATCCATTCATGTTTGACTTTCATTTTGCCTTACTTGTTCTTATATGAATGTGGGAATGCTTTCTTCTCTTCATATCTCACTCTACCATGAACTAACACATTGATTTTGGTATGATCATTTAGGATAACATTAGACATTCTAGTTTAATATGACATTATGACTATGGTGTTTTTCATGTGCCTTCATCCATGTTTACTCTCTTTTTCTCCTTTACTTCTTCATTTGCAAGTCCTTAGAACCTCTTTACCTCTCTAGGTTTTCGTTGCACTTGTTTGATTTGGTTTAGGTACTTTGAACTCTATAAGTTCATTTAGGTTTAGGGTATTACTTGTGAGGTTTATGAACCTTAAGATGCATTTACCTTGTTCCCATTGTGTGTGTGGCCTTCATTTTATGTCTTAAGATGTATTATTATCTATTATGCTTCATTTGCTAACCTTGTAGGGGCTTTGGTAAGTTTCAGGAGTGTGGAAATGCTTCCACATTTCAACCTCTAACTTACCTTTTACCTTTCAATATTGTGTTTATGCAAGCATATTAGATGCTTTGTTTTGCATAATTGTTCACTTTCCCCTTTAGAAATGACTTATCTTCCTCCATGGAAGTAAGTTGTCTTCTATTCCTTTTCTGCTTCTTCTTTCTTCTTCTTTCCTCCTTCTTCTTCATTAGAATAGAGATCTTCAAACCTCACTAAACTAGGATATACAAGAATGATAAATTCATTAGGTTTAGTATCCCTTAGACATTTTAACTTTAGAGATCCTTTTGGTGCTTTCTCTCCATTCATCTCAAAACAACTCAAAGAGACTTAATAAGGGTTGAAATGACTTCTTGTGTTATGGACTTATTACATGGGGAATTTACATCTATCCTATCTTGGGGTAATGTGAACTTGTCTAGCATGATGCACAAGTCTAAAATTGAAGTCATTCTCACAAAGAAAAGCTTAAAAAGCATTTCTTCACTTCAAAATACAAAAAAACACTTAATAAGTACAATGGGCTTATGTACTTAAGCCATAATCTTTGGAACCAAGTATTGGGGATCTTCTCCTTACTTGGGTGTGCTTCTTCCTCATTCCATTTTTGAGTGGTGTAAGAAGTACATACTCCATGGAAAAGGACTTGAATACACTTTCTCATGCAAATTCAAATAAAAGCTTCTAAAAAGTATAAACCAATAATGAGTGTCTTTCCTACGGGAATTCTCTTCTCATCTACTTCACTCTTAACGAAAGAACTCGCTTTGACTTGTCTCTTTGAAAGATGGTAAACACGCTCGTTCAAGGAGAGCCTGCAACACCTGAGCATATGCATAAGCAGTTCAATCATAAAAAACACAAACAAACAAGTTTCCTCCCTAGTTAGGAGAACTACGTTGACTCTGATTCTCATTCTAAATGAGATACGTGGGCAGTGGGGTATGGCCCATTTGAGCACTTCTTTATTTTCCCTACATTTTTTTCTTTTTCCTTCCTTCTTTCCATTTCAGCAGCATATTACATTACCCTTTGAAACAGTACAAGCAAGCGTGGATTTCGTCGAGTATGATGGATGTGAAGGGGGCTAATACCTTACCTTCACGTAACCGACTCCCTTACCCGTTCTCTATGGTTCGCAAGACCTCGTCCTTTCCTTTCATCCGAATTTATGCAACATTACCCTTCCATTTCCTTGTGATAAAAATGACTGACTGGCGACTCTTCGTTTTCCGCGTCACTTTTGCGTTTGTACTAGGATGAAAATCCCGGGAGCGACAAATGTAAAGTGGAAAAATTGTTTGGAAGGAAGTTTCAGATTGGGTTGTAATGAAATATGTAGCGGATACTGATTTTAAGGTTTGCTTTTGAGATTGGTTCTTTTTTGGCAAGGCATAGAAAGTCAAGAATGGACACGAAGGGAGTATTTGGCTAGCAGTTTGTTGGAATTTATAGGTCACAAGAAATGAGATTATTTTCAAGAATCTGCGGTTGAACATTGTCGATATTGTGTGGAAGATTAAAATTTCAGTTTTGAAGTGGTCCTTTTTGGGGGGATATTACTTATTCCAATTGTAATTGTACGAATTCGAAGAAAAAAAAACCTTGTTATATTTGTCTTAAGCTACAATTGGTAGGTAATTTACTGTAGCAAGTTTAGTCTTGCTTTTTTTGTAATCGGGTGGAGTACCCTTTGTACTCGTTTCAATTACCTCTTACTTACAAAAAAATAAAATAAGTATGTATGATGGTAATTAACATAAAATGAAATTGGCTCATTGCTTAGTGTACCGCGCTAGTATGTGGAAGTGCAATTGTTCAATTCTTGAGCATTGCAAGTTTTTATTTATTTTTTAATTTTCTTTTCTTTTTTAAAATATTAATGGATAATTTTTTTTCTTTCAAAAGAATAAAATCATTGTGACATATTGACAAGAAAAAGTAAGCTTGGCCGAGCTACGTAATTTTAAAAAATTAAAAATTAAAAAATACCATATGGCAATGGCATGTCATTATTTTACTGTATTTAAAGAATGATTAAAACATAGGAATCTTTATTAGGTAGAAAAAGAATCCAATTTTTTTACAAGGAACTTTTAAAAAATGATACAAATGGTAGGGGAAAATAAATATTACCTCTTTATAATGTTTTGGATCAAGGGAGGAAGAAAGAAAAACAAATGTTTTGATTAAGAAAGAAAAAAAAAAGACAAAAAGATTGAAGAGTGATAATTTTACATATGTGGTTAATCATTATACACTTAAACTGTTTGAATATGAAGTTGATGAGAAAGTGAAGAATGTGAGATTTTGGATGAAGGTAGGATATGTTGGGTCAAAGAATATATTCATCTAAGTCTCACATTGGATAATGGTAAGAAAAGAGAATTGAAATATTAATCAAAATAGAAAGAATTAATTTGAGTTTTCTTCACCACAACTTTAACCTTGTGATTGTAATATGGTTTAGGTAGTTGTGTTTCATGTGAGGGTTTAGAGATGATTTCCAATTTTTCGTTAAAAAATTGTAGTTGAGAGGTTTTGCAACTTTTGCATGTTTTTATTTTCTTTGTAGTTTTCTTTTCTTTTTTGAATATTAATGGATAAAAAATTAAAAATAAAATCAATATGACATATATATTGAAAAAAAGCTAGCTTGGACGACCCACGTCATTTAAGAAAAATTAAAAATTAAAAAAATATGTCATATGGTAATGGCATGCCATTTTTTTACCGTATTTAAAGAATGACTAAAACACAAGAATCTTTATTAAACAGAAAATGAATCTATTTTTATAAGAAATTTTAAAAATATATATGATACAAATGGCAGGGGAAAATAAGTATACCCCTTTGTAATGCTCCGATCAAGGGAGGAAGAAAGAAAAACAAAGGTTTTGATTAAGAAAGAAAGACAAAAAGGCAAAAAGATTGAAGAGTAATAATTTTACAAATGCGGTTAATTATTATAATAATCTTAAACAAACTGAATATGAAGTTGATAATAAAGTGATTAATGTGAGTCTTTGGATAAAATAAGGATATGGTGGGTCAAATAATGTATTCATCTAAGCCTTACATTGGATGGTGATAAAAAAACAAGAATAGAAATATTAATATAAATAGAAAGAGTTAGTTTGAGTTTTCTTCACCATAACAACTCTGGTCTTGTGAGTCTAATACAGTTTGGGTAGTTGTGTGTCATGTGAGGGTTTAGAGATGATTTACAAATTTTCCATTACAAAATTATAATTAAGAGGGTTTGCAACTTTTGCATTCAAAAATTATAGTTGAGAGGTTTTTCAATTTTTTCTGTCAAAAAATTATAATTTAGGGTTTGCAATATTTCCGTTCAAAAATTGTAGTTGAAGGTGTGCAGTTTTTCAGTCTAAAAATTTGTAGATTAGAGGATTTGAAATTTTCTCCTTGAAAATTAAAGTCGTATGAGAGGATTTATAAGTTTGTTTTTGGAAAAATTAAAAGTTGAATAATAATTTTATAAAGTTTGTTTAAAGAAAATTGTTTCTTTTTTTTTTCTTTTGGGGGTGTGTTTCTACATGTATAGAGTTTTTTTCTTTTATTTTTCCAACCATTTTATTTGGATTTAAAAATATATTTGAAGAAATTGATAATATTTTTTTAAAGGTGGTGGAATAAAAACATATTCAGGTGGATTGATTTAAAAATTGAAGAAGGCATTGATTTTATTAATAAGGTTGAAAACGATATGGTTGTTGATGTTGGAGCATCAAATCTGACAAACCTTGAAAAAAGGGCTAGAGCGAAGAAGAAATTATGGATTGATTTGCATACTAAGGAAACGATGATTCAACATGAATCAAAATGTAGGTGGGTGACTGATGGTGATCAAAACACAAAGCTTTTTCATGTTATGCTAAATCGAAGATCGAAGACGAATTATATCGTTTCGGTTAGTATGGGATCAGGTAGTATGGTGGACATTTATTCGGTTAAGTGGTATATCAAAGATCATTTTGTTGTTTTGTTTCGTGCGTCTGACATTCCTAAACCTTATTTTCATTTTGATAATATAACAACCTTAACTAGGGAGGAAAGTCACGTGTTGGAAGAAATGTTTTATGAAAAGGAAATTAGAGAGGCCGTCTTTTGTTGTAAGGGTGATAGGAGTCTCGGGCCTGATGAATTAAATTTGGATTTCATTAAAACATGATAAAACAATATAGGATCGGATCTTGTGAAATGCATTCAAGAATTTCATTCTTATGGTGTTCTACCCAAAACCATGAGTTCTGCCTTTCTAGCCTTAATTCCTAAGTCTAACAACCCCCAGTTCATCAATGATTATCGTCTGATTAGTTTAATTGGTTGTGTTTACAAAATTATTTCAAACGTTCTTGCTTCAAGATTGAGAAGAGTTATCGATAAAGATATTGCACATTCTCAAACGACCTTCATTCATGGGTGTCAATTTCTCGATGATATCATGATACTTAATGAATTAACTGATCATGCAAAAAAAAAGGAAACGTAAATGCGTTTTGTTTAAAGTAGATTTCTCAAAAGAATATGATTGTGTTTATTGGTCTTACTTGAGGAATATGTTGGTAGTGATGAGGTTTGGACCTAATTAGCTCAAATGGATGTAGGGGGTTCAAAAGCTTTATGTCTGTTCTCGTTAACGGAAGCACAAATGAAGATTTTCAGGTTTATCAGGGTTTGAGACAAGGTGATCCCTTGTCTCCGTTCCTCTTTTAAATTATGGTTGAAGGATCCACGGTTATGGTTAGGAGGGTTGTTGACGTGGGCCAATTAAGGGAATTTAAGGCTGATAACGATGATTCGTATAGCCTTCTTCAATTTGTCGATGCTACGATAATAATCTATGATGGAAAGTATTCGAATTTTTTGGCATTTAAGGTAATTTTAAAGGGGTTTGAATAAATATATGGCTTGAAAAATAATACGAGGAAAAGCTCGGTATTTGGTATTTGTATCTCTGATCATGTTATGAAGGCGGCAGAGCGTTTTCTTACTTGCAAGGTGGGTCTGGTTCCTTTTAGATTCTTGGGGTTAACCATAGGTGAAATTCTGGTATGACTGACTCAGATGTCGAATATGATGTTGAGAAATCTTATCTGTTACTTATAAACATGGTAAGGCATGCACATCAGTACTTAAAAATTCTGATATATCAGAGTCAAACATGCTTCAGAATGTTGTGACATCTGATAGGACATTGAGTTCAGGTACTGCATAAAATAAAGATAGAAAAGCTATAAAGTACACAATAGAACTGTTAACCCAGTTCGATTAAACTTATCTACTATGGGGGCTACCAAGCCAGGAAGGAAATCCACTATGTAGTATTAATTCAAAAATGCAGAAAAAACCTGCTTACAAATATAAAAAAAGATCTTCAAATCTAAAAATTCCTAAAATATCTCTAAATATAGAAACTCTATATTTTTCAATATTTGTCTTCAATGTAAATTGAGTCTTCAAGATCTTTTACAACAACGCCAATTGGATTGCTTCAAATCTTCAAAACAAACTATTTCTGTTGAAACCAAAACAGAAACTTCAATCCACTTCAACAGTTTATGATGTCAAATGAATTGTCTTGACATCTTCTTCGACATGTTGTTCCAGATATTGAAACATTTCAACACAACATGTTTGGGCACACACATATGACATCTTGCTTTATATATTCTTTCTTTTGTAAAGATCATGTACATACACACTGTTGTTATATTTGTTTTACAAAATTAATGCCAATCCTAAGAATATAGAACTTACAACCTCCCCCTTTGGCAAATTTTGGCTAAAAAAAATTTTACAAAAAATAATGACATCTTCGTCAGTGGCCTCCTTTCCTTCAGTGGAGTAGAAGGTTCTCAACACTTGAACTAGAAAAAGAGCAGAAACACCACTACCCCTCATGAGATGAGAGATTCATTCCTCTAGAGAATCCAATAGTTCCATGAGAGATCAAGGCACTCATTTTTATAATGCTACAACTCAGGACACAAGTCACAAAGACCAGCATACGACATCCACCTTGATATACTGATAATCACCACACATAACAACAAATGCAGCTACTTTGACACACTCTTTCTCCCCCTTTTTAGCCAAAACTTAGAAAACACAACCCTCACAGCACCATATCCACGAATTAGTCATCCAAACTCTAAAGAACCCTATTAGAAGGAATGAAGAATAGATGAAAAAGTTAAACTTACATGCTGGAGGATGAGGAAATACGCTTCTATAAATAGGGAGCCAAGGCATAGATAGTAACGTCATATCCTTTAAAAAGAAGCGTTCTTGGTCCAAGATCTTTACGATAGGAGCAAACATTTCTGCACCATTCAATGTGGAACAAAAACTGATCTTGACCAGCTAACTTGTTCTCCCAAACATGCATGAAAACCCCGTGTTCCATATTTTTTTTTCCAGCGCCGCCCACAAACACTCCTAAAAAGAGAACTAAATACACATGTTTTGAAACATGTTCTAACATCCAACCATATATTTTCTGCTAGCAGTGAAACAGTATGGTTCACAACACCAAAAGAATCCAAAGTAATATGCAAAGAGCAGCTTTATACCATATACCCTTCTGGACTCCTATGACACTTCTCATCTGGATCACAAGGACATGCACACCATAACCACTAAGTAATAAAAATTAATCAGGAAAACATACTTAGTAGCACATGTCACAACCTGATGTGTAACATCACAGAACCTGGTTAATGTATTACTCCCCATTAACTCCACAAAATCAGTTGCACATAATTGTAACACACTCCCCTGTCTAGGATACTTCGTGCTTCTCTGTACTTTGATGAAAGGAAAACATAAGACGCATCTTCATGTCTTCAAGAGCTCACCCTCTCTTCAATTCCCAATTTAACACATTCACTTCTTGCACCAAAGCATACCTGATCCTTTCTTGGTTTGTTGTTACCACAAACTCTACAAGCTGAACATCTTCTGCACACAAGTTCTTGACGCTAACCCTTCACACACCAAGGGCCATACAATCCAGATAAACCACATCCAAACTAATTCTGACATTAGAATGAATGTCCACAAACAGACTTCCAAGAAATCAAAACCTAATCTACTTCAGTCTCTTCTACATGTTTCTTCCAATACAAATAATCTATTTCATCATTCTCCCATATGATTAGGTAGTCTAAGAATAGAAACCATGTAGAAAAATACCCAAGATAATGTACTAACACTTATTTAGAACATTTTCCACACACCAAGACCTTATCACCATGATCCTAGATGTGCTCCACCAACTGGACTTACTGTAGCATAGTAATCCAAAAACTGGAAATCTTCAACTGCACTGTGCCACCAGCTAGAATAAAAAATCCAGAAAGAGAGATAAACTCTCACCCACCTTCAAGAAGAACAAACTGTCGCTCCCGGGATTTTCATCCTAGTACAAACGCGAAAGTGGCGCGGAAAAGGTAGAGTCGCCAGCCAGACATTTTTATCCCGAAAGAATGGGAAAGGTAATGTTGCACAAACCTGAGGAAGAAGGAAAGGACAAGGCCTTGCGAACCAAAGATCTGAGTACGGGAGTCGGTTACGACCTGGGAAGGTATTAGCACCCCAGATCGTCCGTCGTACCCGACGGGATCCACGCTTGCTTGCTTGTTTCAAAGGGTGAGAAAAATAAAGATGCTGCTGAATAAAACCGCTACTGGAACTGGAATGAGAAATGAGAAAGGAACTGAAATAAGAAAATGGAAAGAAAGGGGGAAATGTAGGGAAAATAAAGAATGTGCTCGAACGGGCCCTACCCCGCTGCCTACGTACCTCATCGGGATAATGAAGATCAGAGTCGACGTAGTTCGCCTAACCTAGGCGGGAACTATTTGCTTGTGTTTTTTTTTACAGCTGGAACTGCGTATGTCTATGCTCAGGTGTTGCAGGCTCGTCTGGTACGAGTGCGTTTTCCGTCTTGCATGAAAGACAAGTCGTCGCAAGTTCACGTTATGAGTGAATGAGATGAGAAAAGAAGTTCCCGCAGGATTAGTCGCTTATTGTTTGTTTTTGTCTTTTATGAGTTTTGTATGAATTTGGCACAAGGAAGTGAATTCAAACTCTTTTCCATGGAATGTACACTTGACTCTACATTCCAAGATGGAATAATAGAACAAGCATACCCAGCATGGAGAATTTATCCAAGACTGGTTTCCTAGGATTAGGGTTTAAGTTCACTGGCTTGCTGAACTTTATTAAGTGTTTTTGTTGCTTTTGAGATGAGAAAGAATGACTCAAATTGAAAAAGGGAAAATCTAAGGGGAACTAAGACACACCCTAATTTTATTGATTTATTTACAAGGGGAGATCCTAATGGTTAGTGAGGTATTCTAATCCTAAAGATCAAAAGGAAAAGAAAAAAGAAATAGGATACAACTTACTTCCTAAGGAAGGTAAGTTGATCCTAACAAGGGGGGATCCTACCAAACACAAATATGGAAGGAAAAATGAATAAAATGCATAAAAGAAATGCATAAAAATAAAGGATAAAGTGAGGTAAACTTACCTCAATCTTCCCCACTACAAAACAAATGGTTAGTGCACATTTTTATTAAAAAAGAATAAGGCAAACACACATTAATTAAATCCTAATTAAACTTGGCCCTAAACTAGACCCTATTCTAATCCTAAAGGAACTAAAAAAAATGCTAGAACCAAAATACAGCACCTATTACAGCCCCCTAAAATACAAACAGCCATGAAAACAATGCATAACACAAACCAGCTTTTTACAGCCAGCATGCAGCATGAAAAAGAAGGTGTAAAAAGTCAAATGCAGCATGCACACATAACAAACAGCACACATTTTACAGCACTTATGCAAGACAGCAGCTATGAAATGCAAAATCCAGAATTTGATTATTTCATTTTTTAATGCACAAAATCAATTAAAATGCACTAAACACATCACAACCATGCATTTAAACATGGATCAACATACACCAATGCAAGAACATGAATATTAGATTATTCAAGAATGCATCATGTGGATTATGCAACAAGTAATGCAAAAGATGTAACACTTAGACATGACCTTTGAACATGATGATTATTGATTATGAACATGCAACATAATGGTTCAACAAACACACTAAACCTAATGCAAAATTCAGAATTAAATTTATGCAAATGCTAAGATCAAGCATGCAACTAAATGCATCCAAATGCACATACATGTGATTATGCAAAAATGCAACAATACATCAACATAATAAAATGCAACATGATTTAATGCAATGCATACATATAAAAACAGAATGCAACATGATTATTTCATACCAAATAATGCATGAACATGGCAACACAATGCAAGAAAATCAAGGCATGCACAACGAACACAAAAACCGCACAAAACGCAACATAAACGGAATCGTGTCGAAACGACTCGAAATGGGGGAACTAGCTACTGGAAATGGATCCTAAAATTACCTAAAATCACTACCTAAACAAACATGAACATTAGAGGCACTAGGAACTAGGATTGAGCAATCAACTAAACCAAGAAGTCAAAATTCATCAGCGTTAACCGGTTAACCATATAGGTTAACCGGTTAACAGACCCAAAACAGAGGCAGTTTGTGGCAAAACGCAGGTGTTAACCGGTTAACCATATAGGTTAATCGGTTAACACTGCACAGAATTGAAAAAAAAGCTTTTAAAAAAGTGCTTTTGGCCACCAACTCACTTCTTGGGATCCATAACATACCTAGGGACATGCTACCACTAATTTCGACTTATTCTGAGCTTATTTACACATGCTAACACCTATATCTATTAACACCTTAAAAACTAATTCAACAAAAATCACAAAAATGCAAACAACACATAATCGACGGAATTAATTCAAGCAAAGCGGAAAGCACTTAAAGAATGCCGAAACGGCGAGATGAAGAGAATAACTTAAAGAAGAAGTGATTAAGATCACCAACCTACGAAGCGGAGGATTGCTTCGGTGATTGTTGCAAGTATCGAAGCTTGAATCGAAGAGAAAACCGAAAACTGAAAACCGCAAAATAAATGCGTTCTTGAACTTGAATCTCCGTGTGCTTCCGATAAGTCGATAATCCTCACAAAATTCAGTAGCTTCTTCTTCTATAATCCACAAAATCAATGGAGGTTGAGGCTTAAGCTTCAAGATCTTCAAGTTTCAATGTGAAACTTGAAGAGCTTATTTGAAAAAGCTTTGGTGAAAGGAAGGAAAAGTGAGAGAGAAAAGTGATTCTCAAAGGGTGAAAAATTGAAAAATGGTGGGAACCCCCTTGGTTTGGATGAAAATGATTTAAATAGGGCTTAGGCTTGGAGCTAGGTTTGGGTTTGGGGCCCAAAAATTAGGTTTGGGATCCAAAATTAGGTTTGGAAGTTAGTTAGGGTTAGGGTTGGAAAAAGAGAATATTCCTTGGAATATTCCTTGGAACCTTCCTTGGAATATTCTAGAAGATGGTAGAAGGTGGTGGAAGGTGGTGGAAGTTTCCAAGGGAAATGGAGTGGAATTGAAGTGGAAAAATGGGATGGAAAGAATGAAAGGAAGTGTGGAAAGAAAGTGGAAGGAAAGGTGGAGGGAAATGGAAAACCAACTAACTTTCAAATGATTTTTCTTTGATTTTTTCATGATTCCTCCATCGTTTCTTGACCAAATTTGAACCATAGGATCATTGTAACCCTAATTTCACGATCTCGATCTTAAAAGTCCGGAGTCGACCCTTTTTACCTAGCCCGATTGCCTTTTCTCCAATTCCTCGATTTTCCGTCGTCCGGCCAGTCGAACCCCTTCCAAAATGAACTTGTGGACGAGATTTGAACCCTAGGCACTTGACATCATATATAAGTCAAAGAAATCCACTTCGACTCAAAAATTTATGCGGAAACCCCGTAGAAATGAAACCCTAATTCGGCTCTTTTCCCTCAAGAAGTATTGCACTGCTTGCCTCCTTCAATCAAACCAAAACTTTCCATGACTTGTGGCTTCAAGTGAAGACTTGTGGGATATTGTGAACCCTTTGCACAAGGTTGAGAAGCTTTGTGGCCCTTTGGTAGCCTCTTCATAACTCTCGGCTGCTCCGATCACTGATCACATACCTACGCCTCGGCTATGCTATATATGATGCAATGTTTTTTGGTTGTTTTATGAATCCACATATGCAAAATGCTATGCAAAATGTTGAGGAAATGAGAGGGCAAATTTTTGAGGTATTACAGCTGCCCCTATTCAATCAACTGCAGACCTGAACGGATAATTGCAACAGCTTTTAGACGTTCAAGGTATGGAGTGATTGAATACTCGAATAAAACCTGAAAATTTGCACACCGAGGGTAATGGAATGCCATCTGCCCATTTATTTATTCATAATTTTTTTGATTTTGACCTCCGAATAGGTAGCGAAAATAAAACCAAGTGGAAATATGTTGGGAAGAATGCCATCCTCGAATGACAGATCAAAAGATCCACGAAACCATCCTCGAATGGAGACGCAAAGGTATACCAGCCTCGACTGATAACCAAACACAAAGCTGACCTCAGACAGACTTTGCAAAAGAGACAAACTGACCTCAATCAATAAGCTCAAAAAGTGAACTACTATCCTCGAATAATAGCCACAACAACAAGACCAACCGCAGAAGGACTTGAAGAAAAGAAATGTCATCCTCGAATGACAAATCAAAAGATCCTCGGATCTAACACGAAACCATCCTCAAATGGAGACGCAAAGGTATACCAGCCTCGACTGATAACCACACACAAAGCTGACCTCAGACAGACTTTGCAAAAGAGACAAACTGACCTCGATCAATAAGCTCAAAATGTGAACTACCATCCTCGAATAATAGCCACAACAACAAGACCAACCGCAGAAGGACTTGAAGAAAAGAAATGCCATCCTCGAATGACAAATCAAAAGATCCTCGGATCTAAAACGAAACCATCCTCAAATGGAGACGCAAAGGTATACCAGCCTCGACTGATAACCACACACAAAGCTGACCTCAGACAGACTTTGCAAAAGAGACAAACTGACCTCAATCAATAAGCTCAAACAGTGAACTACTATCCTCGAATAATAGCCACAACAACAAGACCAACCGCAGAAGGACTTGAAGAAACGAAATGTCATCCTCGAATGACAAATCAAAAGATCCTCGGATCTAACACGAAACCATCCTCAAATGGAGACGCAAAGGTATACCAGCCTCGACTGATAACCACACACAAAGCTGACCTCAGACAGACTTTGCAAAAGAGACAAACTGACCTCGATCAATAAGCTCAAAATGTGAACTACTATCCTCGAATAATAGCCACAACAACAAGACCAACCGCAGAAGGACTTGAAGAAAAGAAATGTCATCCTCGAATGACAAATCAAAAGATCCTCGGATCTAAAACGAAACCATCCTCAAATGGAGACGCAAAGGTATACCAGCCTCGACTGATAACCACACACAAAGCTGACCTCAGACAGACTTTGTAAAAGAGACAAACTGACCTCGATCAATAAGCTCAAAATGTGAACTACTATCCTCGAATAATAGCCACAACAACAAGACCAACCGCAGAAGGACTTGAAGAAAAGAAATGTCATCCTCGGATGACAAATCAAAAGATCCTCAGATCTAACACGAAACCATCCTCAAATGGAGACGCAAAGGTATACCAGCCTCGACTGATAACCACACACAAAGCTGACCTCAGACAGACTTTGCAAAAGAGACAAACTGACCTCAATCAATAAGCTCAAACAGTGAACTACTATCCTCGAATAATAGCCACAACAACAAGACCAACCGCAGAAGGACTTGAAGAAACGAAATGTCATCCTCGAATGACAAATCAAAAGATCCTCGGATCTAACACGAAACCATCCTCAAATGGAGACGCAAAGGTATACCAGCCTCGACTGATAACCACACACAAAGCTGACCTCAGACAGACTTTGCAAAAGAGACAAACTGACCTCGATCAATAAGCTCAAAATGTGAACTACTATCCTCGAATAATAGCCACAACAACAAGACCAACCGCAGAAGGACTTGAAGAAAAGAAATGTCATCCTCGAATGACAAATCAAAAGATCCTCGGATCTAAAACGAAACCATCCTCAAATGGAGACGCAAAGGTATACCAGCCTCGACTGATAACCAAACACAAAGCTGACCTCAGACAGACTTTGCAAAAGAGACAAACTGACCTCGATCAATAAGCTCAAAATGTGAACTACTATCCTCGAATAATAGCCACAACAACAAGACCAACCGCAGAAGGACTTGAAGAAAAGAAATGCCATCCTCGAATGACAAATCAAAAGATCCTCGGATCTAAAACGAAACCATCCTCAAATGGAGACGCAAAGGTATACCAGCCTCGACTGATAACCAAACACAAAGCTGACCTCAGACAGACTTTGCAAAAGAGACAAACTGACCTCGATCAATAAGCTCAAAATGTGAACTACTATCCTCGAATAATAGCCACAACAACAAGACCAACCGCAGAAGGACTTGAAGAAAAGAAATGTCATCCTCGAATGACAAATCAAAAGATCCTCGGATCTAAAACGAAACCATCCTCAAATGGAGACGCAAAGGTATACCAGCCTCGACTGATAACCAAACACCAAGAAAATTGGACAAGATGGAATGGGATCGTTGTACATAAACGAGAGCCCAAGCAAATAGGACCGTTGTACCAAACGGGAACCTGCGACGCGACTGTTGTACCAAACAAGACGCGGAAAAAATGACGAACATTGACTCGAAAAGACAAGGATGTCTGGAACATGATATTGGTATCCTCTGTGCGGAGTACTTCAGGTTGAGAAGATGTTATATGTCATATGTACTATACCTCAAAACTGGCCCATGCTGGTATGCATATGTTTGAATTTATGGCGTAATGCTCCATAATGATGGAAATGCTACGCTTTGGAAGATGCAGACGCAATGATGATTATGCGAATGACAATGCAAAGAAGATCTCCTGATAAGGAGACTGCAGGTAATTCCAGATAACTTGGCGACTTCACTGGGGAGGAGCGACGATCACTGCATTGATCTGGCTCACCCTGATGAGGAAGAAACAACTCTGTGGGGAAAGTTGTTAATAATTCACTGGCTCTGAATAGCCGCCATTGCCAAAAATAAATTGGACTTTGAGATTGGAGCGCCAAGACCCTGCTGGAGGCGAACCTTTCTTGAACTCTGGTGGGGAACCAAAGGCATGATACTGCTGAGGAAGCAACTGCTGGGGAGGCCCAGACACTCCTTATACTGCTGTTAAGAATTGCCCCTGTCTGCACGGAGACTTCTGCTTAGGGATTGCACCCACTCTCTGCTGTCTAGCTGGGAGAAATTTCAACTTGCACATGGCTGGGGATAATTGGAAACACCCTGGGAGACATTTGTTTCTGCTCAAACAAATGGGAATGCCCATCCTGGACAGTGATCTTTTAGCTCTGTTAGCAACACCAGTACCTGTACCTGCATGAACACAATCGATAATACCTGCAACATAGAGAATTAGTTTGGGACCTGCTTGCCCCAGGCTCATAGCATGAATCATTGTTTAGGCATCTCAACACCATTTCTGAGTTATATTAAATGTTTCTATTCTCCTGCACGAGTTAGAAAAGCATTCAAATGTTCATAACACAATGCGAGTTAGACGTTTTCACAATCAATCAATGCTAGATGAAAAAGTAAAAACAAAGAAACAAAATGGTCCATTGAATGAAGTTGAACTTTATTGATTTGGAAAGGTGGCCCTGAATAGGCAATACAAAGGAAGCGGTTCCCTGGAATGAGGGAACAACTAAAAGAAAAACAAACTACCCTATTGGCAATGTGAAAAATGAATCTCATCAAGTATCAACCCGGTTATGACTCGTATGTCTTCAAGACGTTCCGCTCGCTCCGCCTCCTGAGAAAAAGTAAATGAACTGATCTTCAACCCTTAGGATAGCCTCAACTGTAGGTAGGTCATGGATCTCGCAGATCGCAGTCGTTCGTGTTAATCCCTCTTTTGCGTGGATCGCCCTTTCAGGTTTTCAATCCACCGGGATACCCTTTTTTGCCTGAGTTGTCCGATGTGGCTTTTCAACTCAGCGGGTGTACATTTTTTCAATATTTCCCTAACTTTTGCCCGAGCCTTTTATTCTGTTTTTGGCTCGCCGGGATGCCCATTTTTGCCTGGATCTTTATTCTGTTTTTATCCAGCGGGTCCTTTTTACACGAAGTATTTTCTTACTGCGTCTGCATTGACAGGGGATGGAAAGTCTTCTCCGTCCATGGTTGTCAGCATTAAGGCTCCGCCTGAGAAGACCTTTTTAACCACGAACGGTCCTTCATAGTTGGGTGTCCACTTGCCCCTGTGATCGTTGAGGGGAGGAAGAATCCTTTTCAGCACTAAGTCTCCTGGCATGTACCTCTGTGGTCGCACCTTCTGGTCAAAAGCTTGCTTCATTCGTCGCTGATACAACTGTCCATGGCATACAGCTGCTAGACGCTTCTCTTCAATGAGGCTCAATTGATTATATCGGGATCGGAGCCATTCAGCTTCATCTAGTTTGATGTCCATCATCAACCTCAATGAGGGGATTTCCACTTCAATCGGTAGAACTGCCTCCATACCGTACACCAATGAGAATGGAGTTGCCCCAGTTGAAGTGCGCACTGAGGTTCTATACCCATGCAAGGCGAATGGTAACATCTCGTGCCAGTCTTTGTACGTCACAACCATCTTCTGAACAATCTTCTTGATGTTTTTATTAGCCGCCTCGACGGCGCCATTCATCCTCGGACGATACGGAGAAGAGTTGTGGTGTTCTATTTTGAAGTCTCGACACAAGTCAGCCATCATTTTGTTGTTGAGATTAGAACCATTATCAGTAATGATTCTTTCAGGGACTCCATACCGGCAGATGATGTCCCGCTTAATAAATCGAGCGACCACTTGTTTGGTGACATTGGCGTAGGAAGCTGCTTCAACCCACTTCGTGAAATAGTCAATAGCAACTAGGATGAAGCGATGCCCATTAGAAGCTGTTGGCTCAATCTTTCCAATCATATCGATGCCCCACATAGCGAATGGCCACGGTGAAGACATGACACTCAACGGATTCGGAGGCACATGGACCTTGTCGGCATAAATTTGACACTTATGGCATTTACGGGAGTATTTGCAACAATCAGATTCCATGGTAATCCAATAGTATCCCGATCTCAATAATTTCTTGGCCATGGCATGACCTCCAGCATGGGTACCAAAGGAGCCTTCGTGAACCTCCTGCATTAACAAGTCTGCTTCATGTCTGTCTACACATCTAAGCAGCACCATGTCGAAATTCCGTTTGTACAACACACCATCCTGATTCAAGAAGAAACCTCCCGCCAGTCTCCTAAGAGTTTTCTTATCTTTACTGGATGCCCCAGCCGGGTATTCTTGAGCTTTCAGGAATTGTTTGATGTCGTGGTACCAAGGCTTGTCATCTTCACCATCACCAACTGCGAAGACATAAGCCGGTCTTTCAAGACGAGAGATCGAAATTCGAGGCACGAAATTCTCTTGGCAAACTTTAATCATGGACGATAAAGTTGCGAGAGCATCGGCGAACTGGTTTTCGTCTCTAGGAACATAGCTCAGCTTTACTTTGGTAAAGAAGGTTAACAGCCTCCTGACGTAGTCTCGGTAAGGAATCAAACGAGCTTGATGAACTAGCCATTTGCCATTGACTTGATTTACTACCAAAGCAGAATCTCCGAAGATCTCAAGGTTCTTGACTCGCAAGTCTATTGCCTCTTCGATCCCCATGATGCAAGCTTCATACTCTGCTTCGTTATTAGTGCACTCGAAGGTCAACCGAGCGGCGAGAGGTGTGTGGACTCCTTCTGGGGAGATGATAACAGCACCAACTCCACTCCCATTCATGTTTACAGCTCCGTCAAACATCAACTTCCATCTGGATTCAGGGTCAGGCCCCTCCTCCGGAAGTGGTTCTTCGTGGTCTTTCGATTTGAGGAACATGATGTCCTCATCCGGAAACTCAAACCTCATGGGTTGGTAATCATCAATCGGCTGCTGGGCCAAGTATTCTGACAACACACTCCCCTTTATAGCTTTTTGTGAAGTGTATTGTATGTCATACTCCGTGAGTATCATTTGCCAACGGGCCACTCTTCCTGTCAAAGCCGGCTTCTCAAAGATGTATTTTACAGGATCCATCTTGGAAATTAGGAGAGTAATGTGAGTCAGCATGTACTGTCTTAGTCGGCGAGCAGCCCATGCCAAAGCGCAGCAAGTTTTCTCGAGTAGTGAGTATCGTGTCTCACAATCGGTAAACTTTTTGCTAAGGTAATAAATGGCGTGCTCTTTTCGACCAGACTCGTCCTGCTGACCCAGTACACATCCCATCGATCCTTCCAGCACAGTGAGGTACATAATCAGAGGTCTCCCTGGCACTGGAGGCATAAGAATTGGTGGTTCCAACAGGTACTCTTTGATTCGGTCAAAGGCTCGCTGACAGTCTTCGTTCCATTTAATGGCCTGATTCTTCCTCAGAAGCTTGAAGATGGGCTCGCACGTAGCCGTTAGGTGAGAAATAAACCGTGCAATGTAGTTCAGTCTCCCTAAGAAGCCACGCACCTGCTTTTCAGTCTTTGGCTCAGGCATTTCCTGGATTGCTTTCACTTTGGCCGGATCGACCTCAATTCCTCGTTCACTAACAATGAAACCGAGCAACTTGCCAGAACGAACCCCGAAGGTGCATTTATTCGGATTTAACCTCAGTCTGAACTTTCGAAGCCTGTCAAACAATTTTGCTAGGTTGACCAAGTGTTCTTCCTCCGTCTGGGACTTTGCTATCATGTCATCAACATAAACCTCAATTTCCTGATGGATCATGTCGTGAAACAACGTCACCATTGCCCGTTGGTAGGTAGCTCCTGCATTCTTTAAACCAAACGGCATGACTTTGTAACAAAAGGTGCCCCAAGGAGTAATGAAAGTTGTCTTTTCCATATCCTCGGGAGCCATCTTGATTTGATTATAGCCTGAGAATCCGTCCATGAAAGAGAACACGGAAAACTGAGCAGTATTATCAACAAGTACATCTATGTGAGGTAAAGGGAAATCATCTTTGGGGCTGGCCCTATTCAAATCCCTGTAATCCACACACATTCGGACTTTGCCATCTTTTTTAGGAACCGGCACGATGTTAGCAACCCATGGAGGATAACTAGTCACGGCCAAGAAGCCAGCATCAAACTGTTTTTGCACTTCTTCTTTTATTTTGATTGCCATGTCTGGACGTGTGCGCCTCAACTTTTGCTTTACCGGAGGACAACCTTCTCTGAGGGGTAGCTTGTGTACCACGATATCAGTGTCTAAACCCGGCATGTCTTGGTAGGACCATGCAAAGACGTCGACATATTCTCGAAGCATAGCAGTCAAGCGAGTCTTGACGGACTCTTCTAATGCAGCTCCAATCTTGACTTCTTTCTTGTCCTCCTCAGTACCCAGGTTTATCACTTCAACATCTTCCTCGTGCGGCTGAATCATCTTCTCCTCTTGTTTGAGTAGTCTGGTCAATTCTTCGGGTAAACCACAATCCTCTTCACCTTCCCCATTGGCTTGATAAATCGGATTGTCGAAGTCATACTTAGTCATAACAGGGTCGTCATTGATAAGATCCGGTGACGAGCACCTGCATGAATGATGATTCATGCAAGGCTTTAGCAACAACTTGAGAAGATGAGAAACATTGCCATTTTTAAAACTTTTCTTTCTTTTTGAAAAACAAAAGTAAAAATGAAAGACAGAGAACAACATGAATGAATGTGAAATGTCAATTTTATTAATGATTGCGTTAATGAACAAATGAACCCTTACAAAGAGACACTATGCCCCGGGGTAAGACATAGTGCTTTAATGCAGGAAAATAGAAACACAAAATCATTACTCTTCAAAAGATGTTACTGAAATGAGCCTTTCGGATGTCCAGTTGCTAAGTTGAGCTCCTGGGACGGCAGGCCTAATCCATTCATCCAAGTCACAGTCACTATCAACAGCTTCATCCTGCACGGCGCTGACATTTCCGTAGTCTACCACTCCCGTACTTGTGAAAGTGACCGGGCTCTGACAACCTTTAGCATTCGTTGCCGACGAGGATCCTCCAGGGTGATAACCAATCCCGAACATGTCCTTCTTCTCTGGCACTTCTACCGGGCTGCCCCAGCCCTCTCGGATCCCGGATTCTACCAATTCACGCGCTTGTTTATAGGAAGCTATGGAAACTACCTTCTTCGGTTCTTCAGGAGAAGTTGCTACGGCAGATGCTTGCTCAGACTTTAAGGGCTCAAAAGCTTGACATGGGGTTTCGACTATTTCGCCATCCATCTCCACATATTTGAATGAGGCTAGATGACTGACGAAGATATCTTCTTCCCCGCTGACTGTCACAACTTGACCTTCCCAGACGAACTTTAATTTTTGATGAAGTGTAGAAGAAACCGCTCCTGCCGAGTGTATCCAGGGCCTTCCAAGTAAACAACTATATGCCGGCTGGATATCCATCACATAAAACGTGGTATTGAAGACTTGTGGTCCTACCTTGATAGGTAACTCCACCTCTCCAAATACCGATCTTCTTGATCCATCAAATGCCCGCACTACTAGATCACTGGGCCTTAGCACCACCCCATCATAGTCCAGCTTCATCAATGCCTTCTTAGGCAAGACATTCAAAGATGAACCAGTATCCACCAGCACATGGGAGAGTACTGCACCTTTACATTCAAGAGTGATATGCAATGCCCGATTGTGAGCACGCCCATCAGAAGTTAAGTCCAAGTCCGTGAAACCCAATCCATGACTGGCGTTAACGCTGGACACCACCGTTTCTAACTGGTTCACAGAAATATCCTGAGGTACGTATGCCTTGTTCAGAATATTTAGGAGAGCTTTCCTGTGAGAGTCTGAACACATAAGCAATGACAAGATGGAGATCCTTGATGGCGTCTGCTGCAAGTGATCTACAATCTTATAGTCACTCTTCTTGATGATCCTCAAGAACTCCTCGGCTTCCTTATCAAAGGTGAGATCTGGATCAGCTGATGGAGCTGGATCATTGACAACTACAGGTTGCTTCCCTCTGGCTCTTGCTTGGGCTTCGGCAGTATCTCTAGGTGGTATCACATTGTTTCTCAATGCTTCAGGCGCAAACAATCTTCCACTTCGAGTAAACCCCCCCACTCCAACATTCTCTACTTGAGCTGGGGTTATACTAGTCGTGGCCAATTCTTGCCTCTGGCCATTGTAATACACTTCACCACCATAATGCCAAGGGACTGCTCTGTCACTTTGGTACATTATGGGTCCAGCAGTAGTAATGGTTATTGGTGCCACTCTAGCACGCGAAGGAGCTTGGGATGGATCATAAAAGATAGTCACTGTAGATACTTCACTTTCTTTCACAATCTTGTCAAATTGCAGCACTCCTTCATCAATCATTCCTTGAATTCCGGCCTTCAATCGTTTACAACCGTTGGTAGCTTCTGTGCATTCTGAACAATCATCCTCGCATCCGGGGAAAATGCCTTTCTTCAACAAACAAACCTTGATAGCAACCAAAGAAGTCTTCAAGTCATCTACATCATCCACCAAATTCAATTTCTCCCCTTCACCAATTGCACCAACCATGCCCCTGTGATGAGGTATGGGATTTTCCAGCACATTAGGAGAGGGAGCGAAATTGATCGCTTTAGAATCCAACAAGTCCTGAACAGCATGCTTCAATGCTTTACAATTCTCAGTGCTATGGCCGGGAGCTCCAGAATGAAACTCGCATCTAGCATTCGAGTCATAACCTTCAGGAATTTGGTCTGGCTTCGGAGGTTGCAAGGTACGAAGTTGAATCATTCGAAGCTGCAGGAGATTCTTCAACAATTGGGAGTAAGACATTGGTGGAGCTTCAAAATGTCTGTCTCTCGGTTTCTGAGGATAATACGGACGAGGGGGTCTTGGCTGATACCCCTGTGAGCGTTGCGGATGTGGAGGTTGGACCCGCTGTTGAACTGGAGGAGTTGAAATAGTGACGGGGGCCACTTGCTGATAATATCCTTGGTGCATCATTCCTCTCTGCGCGTATACTGCTCCTGTTTCTCCTTCCCTCTTTTTCACAAAGGGTTTCTTGGTACCAGACGCTGAAGCACTTCCATTTTGAATTTTCCCCTGCTTGATCCAGCTTTCAATTCTTTCTCCAGTCAGAATAATGTCCGAAAAACCACTTGAGGAACAACCAGCCAACCTTTCCATGAAATGCCCTGGGAGGGTATTCAGGAAAAGATCGACCATCTCTCTTTCCAATAACGGTGGTTGCACTCGGGCGGCCACCTCACGCCACCTCTGTGCATAGTCTTTGAAACTCTCCGAACTCTTCTGTGTCAAGCTTTGAAGCTGAGTACGGCTAGGTGCCATGTCAATGTTGTATTGGTATTGTTTGAGGAAGGCCTCTCCCAAATCCTTCCAGCTTCTGATAGAGCTTCTTTCCAACTTCATGTACCACTCCAAGGATCCTCCAGAAAGGCTATCCTGGAAATAGTACATCCATAGTTTCTCATCTCGCGTGTGAGCCGCAATCTTCCTGTAGAAAGCCTGTAAGTGAGTTTTCGGGCAAGAGTTGCCGTTGTATTTATCAAATGCTGGTGGCCTGAACTTGTGTGGAATGACCACCCCAGGTACTAAACCCATATCTGACACGTCAATTCCCAAAGTATCTTTGCACTCTAAGGCCTTGACCTTCTCTGCAAGCACCGAGAAGTCGTTGAGATTTCCATCACCGCCGAAACCCATATCGTTGTTGAAGTATTGGAATTGGTCTTCCTGCCTGTCCTGCACAGGAACATACGCAGCCATAGATGGATCTGGAACATGAGGTCCACCTGTACCGTTGTTGGTATTGGGAGGAGCCCCTAGTCCGCCGGAAGTAGTTTCCTGAGCATTAGTGTTAGGAGGAGTTAACCCTTGAATTGCATTTCTCAGCTCCTGCTGCCCCTGGGCCATCCCCTGCATCAGAGTCATAAATTCTGCCATCTTGGTATGGACATTGTTGAGTTCCGTCTGCATGGCGTCCATTGCTGTTCTTTGATTACTGCGGGTCGCGTACCGATGAGGAATATTCTGTCGAAGGTGCCGGGTCTTGGCGGCCCTCGCAATCTTTGCCTGATGAACACAGATAAATTAGACATCCCGAAGAAAAACCTGCAAAGACAAAGACAAAATGCAAATGATGCGTATGCAATGCAATGTGTTCCTTTTATTCCCGAGTATTTTCCTGTGCCCGGTCCTGGCATTAAGAAGATAAGAATTGGGAAGAAGACCCAAATGATATTCAGACACAATGACGGCTGTGAAGAATTGATGCTCATTTCCCGTGTTGGTGCAAATAACGAACAAGAAATCCGGAACAACTCAATCATATAAACTGGAGTTTGAAAATACAACAGCCCTGGAGGGTACCAAGCAAAATAACAACAAAAGTACATCACATATAAGGAATCCCACAACAAGCCTATGGGTAATCCAAGTACAACAATATGAAATTAAACCCTAGGGAACCCTATATCTTTCAATCTCCAGCTAAGGCATTTGACGCTCTGGAACAGCTGAACCACATCTGGATGACCGGGTTCCTGGATGAGCTTCTGAATGAGGAGGTCCCTCGTATCAGAAGAAGCGTGTAACTCCTCGATCTGCTGTAGAAATGCTGTCTCATTCTCCTTGCTTTGACTCGACTCGGCCTTCGACCTTTTCACATCAGCTTTCAACTTCAAGTCTTCAATCTCCTTTTGAGCTTCCTTCAGTGCCTGCTGGCTTTCTGTTACGCGCCGGATACGATCCTCCTCTTGATAATAAGCTTTCCTGAGAAGCTCTTTCTGCCCATCTAAAGAATCCTGAAGGCTTTTGACTTCCTGTTTATGCTTGGCGTCTAACTCCTTTTGTTTCTTCAGATTTTCGTCCCATTTCTCCTGCCATAAAGTAACAGCTTCATTGGCTTCACTAAGATCCTTCTTCTCCCTTCGGCGCTGGGCCGTCATATGAGTCTCAGCTAAACCTTTCTTTCGGAAATAGAGCTCTCTATCCTCAAAGTCCTTCTGCTTAAGACGGACTATCTCTTCGGCTTGCTCAGCTCTATCTTTCAATTGACGGTTCTGGATCATTAGCGCTTGACAAGAATTAAGAGCCTCTTGATTTTCAACCCTCAGTTGCTTAACCAAAGCTTCTAACTTCTGATATTCCTCCAAAGGCACCGTAGTTCTTGGTGCCACCTCTTTAGGGTAAAGAGGCGTCTCTCTAGAAAATGGTAAAAGGTGAGTCTTCACACGATCCTCCAACCAGCTGGCAAAAGGATCATAGGTATTAGGATCTACTCTTCCAAAATCTTTCTTTCCTTTCATTACCCTAATTTCCCAAGCTTGGGATGCCAGGATGCTCATTTTGGAGTTTCCCTCTGCTGGAAAATATAAGGACTCATTTGCATCGTCGATCACAGGTATGTCTCTTAAAGGATAGCCGAACTGTTTCCTGGACAAGATAGGATTGTAGCTAATCCCACCTTTCCTTCCCATCAAAGGCACATTTGGAAAGCTACCACAACTAACCAGTATTTCTTTGCCCACCAAATCTCTGTTGCATCCCCAAGCAATGTCAGCTGAGGTTAAGCCCATTAATCTTTTGGACCACTTCCAAGATTGTTTCAAATCCTGAAAGGGTCCTGATTTAGGGAGTTGCCTTACAAACCAATCAGCGAATATGGGAGCACAACAATTTACAAACCCCTTCCTTTTTTTCATTTCTGTGGTGAACTCCATAATAAAAGTCAGCTAGCAATGTAGGAACAGGATTTTTCTTGACGAAAATAGTAATGGCCTCCATATTAATTAGTCCTTTCTCTCCGGGAAACAAACTGATTCCATATACTACCATAGCCAACAGTGCTCTGAAGTCTGCCCACTTCTTTTCCGATGCCATAACACGTGCCTCTGCAACCAGAAAGTCCAAAGGGATTCCTTTACTTTGGCCAGCCTCTAATCCCACCTTGAGTCTGGGCATACTCAAATGACAGGCAATAGTGATATCCTCATGAGATGGGATCCTCTCCGAAACATAGTAAGGTACACCCTCCTTAACAGGAACACTCAGCATGCTAGAAACCTCCTCCAATGTAGGTGCCAGAATATAATCAGGAAAAACAAAGACCCTCAGCTGTGGATCATAGAACTGCAACAAAGAATGCAAGCTATCCTTCTGGTCGACTGTGGGCTTGCTCACATAATTCAGTATCTTGCCATACTCTCTCCTGAAATTATCAAGGACTCGGTCACCCATCAAGCTAATCAAACCCTGAACACTCTCTGTCTCTGGTTGCGGGAAAGTATAATGAACATTTCTCTTCCTCGAAATCTCCATGCTGAAGTAGGAAATATGACCAGGACCTAGGAAGTAATGAACCCTGGGAATAAAAAGAACACAAAATGATTAATGATGATATGATGCTTATGCAAGACAAGGCATGTGATCAGTGAAGTGTCTGTGGTGTGCCAATCATATAATCAGATGTCGGTGCACGGTCTCAAAATCCAGATATCACAATAATCATCCCTCTGATCCGGGGTCCATAACTTAAGAACCGAAATCCAAATCATAAAACTGAACCAAAGGCAAAGTGGGTATGCTGAAGGTACCAGGGTTCCTGCAAACCTGTAAACCCCTCCCAATCTCACGGGTGTGCTACTCGGGTCAAACATCACGGACTCTCGAGGCCGAATAGCAATAATACGTTCACCATTTCCGAGAAATGGCTCATGACCAAATCAGGGAATCGGTTTGGCATTATGTACTACTCAGGGAGGTCTCAGTTGAGTCCGGAAAAACAAGCATCCCTCATAAGTCCTCAGCTTCAAGCACTGAATCGAGAAACAATAGTACAT
This sequence comes from Lathyrus aphaca, assembly GCA_963966055.1. Classification (NCBI taxonomy): domain Eukaryota; kingdom Viridiplantae; phylum Streptophyta; class Magnoliopsida; order Fabales; family Fabaceae; genus Lathyrus; species Lathyrus aphaca. The sequence goes on along the minus strand of OZ014520.1, from coordinate 218,214,515 downwards.
TCATCCCGAAGGGTACAATACTACCGTCATACGAACAGTTTGCTTTAACTGAATTCCTATGAGAGAACCAGGCCATCCTATGCGAGTTCCCAGTGGGTACTCGGATGCGAGTGGGTTTGCCAACAAATGTGGTCTGCCACTGTCATCACTGGAGAGGGATGTTTCCACAAAGGTTCTCAATGATCGGTCCCCTGACTGCACATAACTATCAAGGTAGCGCATCAACCCAGAAAGATTCCGGTATCAATACATTCCCGAGAAGGTCGCAAGTCAAGGTGTGGAACTCACTACTACCAACATAGCAAGATGCCATGAAGCCAAAGTGGAACCACTCTAAGTCCTAGGGTGCACTCAAGCCGGGTAATTGGCTTATCTCACAGTAACTCCCACCCACAGAAAAAATGAAAACCAGCACAGCCAGACAGTCCAGTATAATATGATGCATGGAAAATAAAATACTGAAAGCGATAAATAAATGCGATAAAGTAAAGCTGTAAAATAAAACTGTAAATAAAAACAGTAAAGCTAAACTAAAGCACTCAGCAACAAACACATATACACCCAAAGAAACAAAACCAAACAGGCGCTAGGATTGACTCTACAAGGGAAACCGGAAGAATCAGGTTTTCCCCAGCAGAGTCGCCAGCTGTCGCTCCCGGGATTTTCATCCTAGTACAAACGCGAAAGTGGCGCGGAAAAGGTAGAGTCGCCAGCCAGACATTTTTATCCCGAAAGAATGGGAAAGGTAATGTTGCACAAACCTGAGGAAGAAGGAAAGGACAAGGCCTTGCGAACCAAAGATCTGAGTACGGGAGTCGGTTACGACCTGGGAAGGTATTAGCACCCCAGATCGTCCGTCGTACCCGACGGGATCCACGCTTGCTTGCTTGTTTCAAAGGGTGAGAAAAATAAAGATGCTGCTGAATAAAACCGCTACTGGAACTGGAATGAGAAATGAGAAAGGAACTGAAATAAGAAAATGGAAAGAAAGGGGGAAATGTAGGGAAAATAAAGAATGTGCTCGAACGGGCCCTACCCCGCTGCCTACGTACCTCATCGGGATAATGAAGATCAGAGTCGACGTAGTTCGCCTAACCTAGGCGGGAACTATTTGCTTGTGTTTTTTTTTACAGCTGGAACTGCGTATGTCTATGCTCAGGTGTTGCAGGCTCGTCTGGTACGAGTGCGTTTTCCGTCTTGCATGAAAGACAAGTCGTCGCAAGTTCACGTTATGAGTGAATGAGATGAGAAAAGAAGTTCCCGCAGGATTAGTCGCTTATTGTTTGTTTTTGTCTTTTATGAGTTTTGTATGAATTTGGCACAAGGAAGTGAATTCAAACTCTTTTCCATGGAATGTACACTTGACTCTACATTCCAAGATGGAATAATAGAACAAGCATACCCAGCATGGAGAATTTATCCAAGACTGGTTTCCTAGGATTAGGGTTTAAGTTCACTGGCTTGCTGAACTTTATTAAGTGTTTTTGTTGCTTTTGAGATGAGAAAGAATGACTCAAATTGAAAAAGGGAAAATCTAAGGGGAACTAAGACACACCCTAATTTTATTGATTTATTTACAAGGGGAGATCCTAATGGTTAGTGAGGTATTCTAATCCTAAAGATCAAAAGGAAAAGAAAAAAGAAATAGGATACAACTTACTTCCTAAGGAAGGTAAGTTGATCCTAACAAGGGGGGATCCTACCAAACACAAATATGGAAGGAAAAATGAATAAAATGCATAAAAGAAATGCATAAAAATAAAGGATAAAGTGAGGTAAACTTACCTCAATCTTCCCCACTACAAAACAAATGGTTAGTGCACATTTTTATTAAAAAAGAATAAGGCAAACACACATTAATTAAATCCTAATTAAACTTGGCCCTAAACTAGACCCTATTCTAATCCTAAAGGAACTAAAAAAAATGCTAGAACCAAAATACAGCACCTATTACAGCCCCCTAAAATACAAACAGCCATGAAAACAATGCATAACACAAACCAGCTTTTTACAGCCAGCATGCAGCATGAAAAAGAAGGTGTAAAAAGTCAAATGCAGCATGCACACATAACAAACAGCACACATTTTACAGCACTTATGCAAGACAGCAGCTATGAAATGCAAAATCCAGAATTTGATTATTTCATTTTTTAATGCACAAAATCAATTAAAATGCACTAAACACATCACAACCATGCATTTAAACATGGATCAACATACACCAATGCAAGAACATGAATATTAGATTATTCAAGAATGCATCATGTGGATTATGCAACAAGTAATGCAAAAGATGTAACACTTAGACATGACCTTTGAACATGATGATTATTGATTATGAACATGCAACATAATGGTTCAACAAACACACTAAACCTAATGCAAAATTCAGAATTAAATTTATGCAAATGCTAAGATCAAGCATGCAACTAAATGCATCCAAATGCACATACATGTGATTATGCAAAAATGCAACAATACATCAACATAATAAAATGCAACATGATTTAATGCAATGCATACATATAAAAACAGAATGCAACATGATTATTTCATACCAAATAATGCATGAACATGGCAACACAATGCAAGAAAATCAAGGCATGCACAACGAACACAAAAACCGCACAAAACGCAACATAAACGGAATCGTGTCGAAACGACTCGAAATGGGGGAACTAGCTACTGGAAATGGATCCTAAAATTACCTAAAATCACTACCTAAACAAACATGAACATTAGAGGCACTAGGAACTAGGATTGAGCAATCAACTAAACCAAGAAGTCAAAATTCATCAGCGTTAACCGGTTAACCATATAGGTTAACCGGTTAACAGACCCAAAACAGAGGCAGTTTGTGGCAAAACGCAGGTGTTAACCGGTTAACCATATAGGTTAATCGGTTAACACTGCACAGAATTGAAAAAAAAGCTTTTAAAAAAGTGCTTTTGGCCACCAACTCACTTCTTGGGATCCATAACATACCTAGGGACATGCTACCACTAATTTCGACTTATTCTGAGCTTATTTACACATGCTAACACCTATATCTATTAACACCTTAAAAACTAATTCAACAAAAATCACAAAAATGCAAACAACACATAATCGACGGAATTAATTCAAGCAAAGCGGAAAGCACTTAAAGAATGCCGAAACGGCGAGATGAAGAGAATAACTTAAAGAAGAAGTGATTAAGATCACCAACCTACGAAGCGGAGGATTGCTTCGGTGATTGTTGCAAGTATCGAAGCTTGAATCGAAGAGAAAACCGAAAACTGAAAACCGCAAAATAAATGCGTTCTTGAACTTGAATCTCCGTGTGCTTCCGATAAGTCGATAATCCTCACAAAATTCAGTAGCTTCTTCTTCTATAATCCACAAAATCAATGGAGGTTGAGGCTTAAGCTTCAAGATCTTCAAGTTTCAATGTGAAACTTGAAGAGCTTATTTGAAAAAGCTTTGGTGAAAGGAAGGAAAAGTGAGAGAGAAAAGTGATTCTCAAAGGGTGAAAAATTGAAAAATGGTGGGAACCCCCTTGGTTTGGATGAAAATGATTTAAATAGGGCTTAGGCTTGGAGCTAGGTTTGGGTTTGGGGCCCAAAAATTAGGTTTGGGATCCAAAATTAGGTTTGGAAGTTAGTTAGGGTTAGGGTTGGAAAAAGAGAATATTCCTTGGAATATTCCTTGGAACCTTCCTTGGAATATTCTAGAAGATGGTAGAAGGTGGTGGAAGTTTCCAAGGGAAATGGAGTGGAATTGAAGTGGAAAAATGGGATGGAAAGAATGAAAGGAAGTGTGGAAAGAAAGTGGAAGGAAAGGTGGAGGGAAATGGAAAACCAACTAACTTTCAAATGATTTTTCTTTGATTTTTTCATGATTCCTCCATCGTTTCTTGACCAAATTTGAACCATAGGATCATTGTAACCCTAATTTCACGATCTCGATCTTAAAAGTCCGGAGTCGACCCTTTTTACCTAGCCCGATTGCCTTTTCTCCAATTCCTCGATTTTCCGTCGTCCGGCCAGTCGAACCCCTTCCAAAATGAACTTGTGGACGAGATTTGAACCCTAGGCACTTGACATCATATATAAGTCAAAGAAATCCACTTCGACTCAAAAATTTATGCGGAAACCCCGTAGAAATGAAACCCTAATTCGGCTCTTTTCCCTCAAGAAGTATTGCACTGCTTGCCTCCTTCAATCAAACCAAAACTTTCCATGACTTGTGGCTTCAAGTGAAGACTTGTGGGATATTGTGAACCCTTTGCACAAGGTTGAGAAGCTTTGTGGCCCTTTGGTAGCCTCTTCATAACTCTCGGCTGCTCCGATCACTGATCACATACCTACGCCTCGGCTATGCTATATATGATGCAATGTTTTTTGGTTGTTTTATGAATCCACATATGCAAAATGCTATGCAAAATGTTGAGGAAATGAGAGGGCAAATTTTTGAGGTATTACACAAACCTCCTTGAGTCTTCAACTCATCACTCTTCTTCCCAAGAGAAATTTGTTCCAAGATAATCCTCAAGAACAACCAGCTGCCACACTTTGATTATCTTGATTCTTCGAATCCAATATATAGATCAACCAATTGCCACACTTTGATCACATCCTTTATGAATCCTCATATGAAAAATCCAATTGCCACATTTATCTTCTTCACGTTTATCAGAAATATTCCAAAGATATCCTGATCAATAAAGTTGATCTTTACCATGCTGTCACGATAACAGTCATTTTGAAGCATTCAATCCATGTAGATCATTCTATCTTAAATTGATGTGCAACTCCACCAATTAGATTCTGATGTTGAACTAGATGTTTGAATATTATTAGTCCATATCCAGTTGTTAAATTTAGCTCCTTCTTCTTCCACTTGAAAGAACCTCATTCCTTTACAGAACAAGTGTTCCATGCTCTCATAGACTTGATTTATGCACCAAGTTTGAGTAAACAACCTCCATTCTGTTGGTTTTGCAGAAAATTCTACCAATAACACATATTGATGAGAAACTTCCACTGTTTTCTCCAAATTCTTCAAACCTACCACTGTCTGAATCTTCAAAAGGAATAGTTCAGAATTATACCTTGCAGCAATACCAAGGATGACATTTCTCCCTGAGTAAAGCAGACTTGACAAAGTCCTAATGATTTATCGATAATAACTTCATGATTATAAACACCTTCCTTGTTGTCGCTCCCCCGAAAAGACACCAGGGTCCCAGGGTACAGACGCGAACGGTCAGCGAAAGGATAGAATGAAAATGAATTGAATAGAGTCTCCAGCTAGGCATTTTAATCCCGAAGGAAAGGTAATGTTGCATAAACCTAGAAAGAGATGGATAAGATGGTTGCGAACCATAGAAACTGAGAAAGGGGGTTGGTTACAACCTGGGAAGGTATTATTACCCATATTGTCCGTCGTACTCGACGGGATCCACGCTTATAAGATTATGTTTAAAGGGGTAGTGCATGTGCTATCTGTGTGCAAAATCTAGGGATGAATGTACAGGTGTCAGTGCAAAAGGGTGAATTGCTCAGGAACTGAGGCTTTAGAAAGAATGCTGAAAGAGGGGGAAGACAAGGAGACTTTTGTTTGATAACTGTTAAGTTATGCCTACAAATCCTCTCGTACAATGAGGAAGTCAGAACACCGTAGTTCGACCCAAAGAGACTGAAAATGAATTGACTGTGAACTGCTTGCTTGTCTATGCTCAAGTGCATGACTCGTCTGGCTCAAGTGCTAACTGTCTTTCATTAGACGGAAGAAGCGAGTTCTCGTTTATGAATGAGTGTGATGAGAAAAGAATCCCGAAGGAGACGATTATTGTTTGTTTTTTGTGTTTTCAGTTTTGTTATTGCTTTTTGGTGTTTTGCATAGGACTATGAGCTTAAGCCTAAATCGGGGGCTTGCAAACTCATTATATCCTCCCTGATTAGGGATAATGAGCCTACTTAAGTATGAGATAAGCATCTCAACTTAATTACCATGATGATGTAGGATAAAGATCATTAACCTACTTGTTATTATTTAGATGTTTTTGGGTTTTATTTAGTGTTAAGTAATGAGTTTAATCTCTAATCACAGATTAGTGAACTCATTACACCATCCTAATAGAAGGATAATATATGAGAACACTTAAGCTGAGGAAGATACCTAAACTTAATCCATGGATAGGGATTAAATTCATTATATAACAAGCCTTTATTAAGTGGATTTTAATTAAAGGATGAGATTAAGAAGTGGATTGTAAGTTTGTAAGACAACTTGAGGGGGACTTGTTCATTAAACACTAGGGTTAGTCCCTCTTAACCATAAGGAAGAGATAGAACCCTAATGTAAGGCTCAAGTTACAAGATAAAGTCTTGGTGATTATTAATATATTTGATTAAGAGGTGTAAAAAAATTAAAGGTTTAACACTTAGGATTAAAGTTATACACTCCATCCTAAGAGAAGGATGCAGGCATAACCCTAATTCCAAAGTCCTAAAACTGTAAGGGTTTAGTCTCTGATTATTGAGATTAGAAGAGAGAATCAAGGAGACTCAAAGATAAAATACTAAGGGGGACTATATACAACCCTAAAAGTTATCATGCTTGGATATCCTATGGTTTGTTAGGCTTAAGAGAAAGGATCTTCAAGGCCACCAATGGAAGAAGCAGATGAAAAGAGAAGGGGAAAGAAGAACAAGTTACTTACTTCCTGAAGAAGATAAGTAACTTGAAAGAGAGAAAGTAAGAAGGATGGAACACAAGTGAACAAGTTCACTTCAAAGATAAATAAGTATGTATATGAATGATAAGAAAATATGGGAAGTGAAGGCAAATCCACCTCCCAAATAACTTACCAAAAGTACCTGAAATGTTAGTATGAATGCATAAGGCATAAAGCATAAAGAAATGAATTGAAATGAGATGCAAAGACCAAAGTCAGAAGTTATTATGCAATGCAAATGGCATATGAGATGATGCAAAGTCATGCAAGATGAATATGAATGATCATACAAGGATGAGATACAAAGGAATCATGCTTGGAAGCTTGAAAACACATGGATGTTTATGAAATGTAATGAATGCAAGACATAACAAATGAATGAAGAAATGATCAAGCAATGTTCAATCATGTCTTAAGATGTCATATGAATGTTTGAAATTTCATAGAAAGTTCACATAATGATGATATGCATAGAAGAATGCAAATGAACATGAGAAATTAAGGTTTTATGAATGTATGAGATGCAAATGATCAAAACAGAAGCATACTTCATGATAAAAATTGAAATAAAGCTCAATCAAACCCTAATCCCATATAAGATCATACCCCAAAGGAGAAGGTCAGAAGCTAATCCTATTGAAAGTTATGAATTTTCTAACTTTGCTAAGGTTTTTGGGTGATTCTTAAGGGAAAATGCAAATCAAATTGAAAATGTAAGATAAATTAATGAGAAAAATAACCTATAAACTAAATGCAATATGTGAAACAATGCAAAAAGAATCAAGTTCAAACTCATCATGGTTAAGCATAAATGAATTTTTCAAGTTAGGGTTATAAAATGTGATTTTAATGAACCCTAATTCAAAGAAAATTGTGAAATTATGATCAAACCTAAAAATAAATTTGTATGATGAGTTTGAAAATTTTTCTAAATGTATTGGAATGGTTCATGATTTATTTGGTGATTTTAAGACACCTAAATGTTTTTTTAATTAAATAAAATCCATTAATTAATTAAAAATATCATTTAAATATTTTAAAAATACTTTTTAAATGCAAAAAATAAAATAAAAATTATTTTTGGGTTATGAAAATTATTTGGATCAGAAATGAAAAAGTATGAGAATTTTTTAATGAGTTTTGCTATTTTAAATAAAATGTACAAAAGAAATAAAAAGAAAATGAAATAAAATGGAAAGTCAAAGCATCCAAGGGTCCAGATTCAAATAAAAAGGGAGGGAATTGACTGGCGCGCAGATGGAGGGTCAGGATTCACTCTGATTAAAATTTACCTAATTAACTAATTAAAATTAATTAAATGAGGATTAGGGCTTAATGGATGAATATGGGCCACACACACGCGCGGGTAAAACATGATCAAAGGGTCCACATTTAAACTGAACCTAAACCCTAATTAAGAACCCTAATGATTCTCAGGTGATCGGAGCTAGCTCCGGTTATCTTCTCCGGCAAGACAAAAACTCAACTCTCTCCCAAGGCCATGAAAACTTCCCAAACTCTCCAGAATCACTCCCCAAACATCAATCAACAAAAACAATTTATTTTTCTCATATAGAGAGAATCGAAGAAGAACAAAATTTAGGTCAAAGTTTCAGAGATACGGTTCATGCTTGTTTCTTCATCATTTTCAAAACCAACAAGTGCAGTGTGATCAGGAGAGCATGGGGAACATTTCTAGAACATGAAATAAAGCTTCTGGAAAAAAAATTCTAAGGAGCTACCTGAGATGAAGCTTTCACTCCCTGAGCTTTATGGTCTCTTTCTTGGTTCAATCCACCTCCAATGAACCCCCTGATGATGTTGCAATGCTTAGAACAAGTTTGTGTGGCCTGGTTTGAGAGGTACAGCTCCTCTGCGCCAGGAAGACTTTGGTTTTTACGTAGGAACCTTCATAGTTTGGTGTCCACTTGCCCATGTGGTTTGTATGAGGAGGAAGGATTCTTTTCAGAACAAGCTTTCCCACTTGGTATTCCCGAGGTCTGACTTTCTGATCGAAGGCTTGCTTCATTCGCTTCTGAAATAACTGTCCATGACAGATGGCAGCCAATCTTTTCTCTTCAATCAGATTCAGTTGATTGTACCAAGATCGAACCCATTCTGCTTCATCCAGTTTCACATCCATCATTACCCTTAAGGAGGGTAGCTCAACTTCAACAGGTAGGACAACTTCCATACCGTACACAAGCTGATAAGGAGTTGCCCTAGTAGATGTTCTGATAGAGGTTCGGTACCCATGCAAGGCAAATGGTAGCATTTCATGCCAGTATTTGTAGGTAACTACCATCATTTGCACAATCTTCTTGATGTTCTTGTTAGCAGCCTCAACAACACCATTCATCTTTGGCTTGTAAGGAGAAGAGTTGTGATGTTGAATTTTGAAGTGCCAGCAAAGTTCTGCCATCATTTTGTTGTTCAAATTGGAACCATTATTAGTAATGATTCGCTTGGGAACTCCATATCGACAGATGATATCCCTTTTCAGAAATCTAGTTACCACTTGTCTGGTGACGTTCGCATACGAAGCTGCTTCAACCCATTTGTTGAAGTAATCAATGGCTAACAGGATGAATCTGTGACCATTTGAAGTAGTCAGTTCAATCTTTCCAATCATGTCAATGCCCTACATAGCGAAGGGCCAAGGTGAAGACATTACGTTCAAAGGATTTGGAGGCATATGCATTTTATCTGCGTAGATATGGCACTTGTGGCACTTTCTGGCATAGGCACAATAGTCTGCATCCATTGTGATCCAGTAGTAACCTGATTTTAACAACTTCTTTGCCATTGCATGTCCTCCGGCATGGGTGTCGAAAGAACCTTCGTGTACTTCATGCATCAGTAGGTCCTCTTCCTTCTTGTCAACACATCTGAGTAGGACCATGTCAAAGTTTCGCTTGTATAAAGAATTATCAGCATTGAGGAAGAAACTGTCAGCAAGCCTTTTTAATGTCTTCTTATCATTAGATGATGCCCTAGGTGGGTATGTCTGATTCTCCAAGAAGCATTTGATGTCGTGGAACCAAGGCTTGTCATCACTAGTAGTGTCCACAGAGAATACATATGTCGGTCGGTCTAGTCTGGATACCAAAATCTGAGGCACATAATTAGCAGTCTGTACTTTGATCATGGATGAAATGGTAGCCAAAGCGTCTGCAAACTGATTCTCATCTCAGGGGATGTATTCAAGCTTAACTGTTGTGAAGAAATTCAACAATCTCCTCGTATAATCACGGTATGGAATCAGATGCTCATGATGAGTGTACCACTTATCGTTGGTCTGGTTGATTACCAAAGCTGAATCTCCGAATACATTCAAGGTTTTGATCCTGAGGTCAATATCCTCCTCAAGACCCATGATATAGGCTTCTTATTCTGCTTCGTTGTTAGAACAGGCAAAGGTGAGTTTTTCCGAGAAAGGCATATGAACTCCCTTGGGTGTGATAAGCACTGCACCAACTCCACGACCATTCATATTGACAACCCCGTCAAACATCATAGTCCATGCTTCTTCTGGGTCAGGGCCTTCAGTGTGAACTGGATTTTCACAATCTTTTGCTTTTAAGTACATGATGTCTTCATCCGGAAAGTCAAATCTCATAGGCTCGTAATCATCAATGGGTTGCTCAGCCAGATAATCAGACAATCCACTGCCATTGATGCCTTTTTGAGAAGTGTATTGAATGTCATACTCTGTTAGAATCATTTGCCATCTTGCAACCCTTCCGGTAAGTGTTGGCTTCTCAAATATGTACTTGACAGGGTCCATTTTTGAGATCAACAAGGTAGTATGAGTCAACATATACTGTCTTAGTCGGCGAGCAGCCCACGCTAAAGCACAGCAAGTTTTCTCGAGCAGTGAATAACGTTGTTCACAGTCGGTAAACTTTTTTCTTAGGTAGTATATTGCATACTCTTTTCGACCAGACTCGTCATGCTGGCCCAACAAACACCCCATTGACCCTTCTAATACTGTCAGGTACATTATCAGAGGTCTTGATTCAATTGGAGGCATGAGAATTGGAGGTTCTTGCAGGTACTCCTTGATCTTGTCAAAAGCTTTTTGACAATCGTCGTTCCACCTGACTGATTGTTCCTTTCTTAACATCTTGAACAGGGGTTCACAGGTTGTAATGAGGTGAGATATGAACCTTGAGATGTAGTTCAATCTACCTAGGAACCCTTAAACTTCTTTCTCAATCTTAGATGCGGGCATCTCCTGAATGGCTTTGACTTTGTCAGGATCAACCTCAATTCCCTTTTCACTTACAATTAATCCCAGCAGCTTACCGGAACGTACCCCGAATGTGAATTTGTTGGGGTTCAACTTCAGCTGATACTTCCTCAGACGCTTAAACAACTTCAACAGATTCACCATATGATCTTCTTCTGTGAGGGACTTGGCAATCATGTCATCCATATAGCACTTTATTTCCTTGTGGATCATATCGTGGAATAATGTTACCATAGCCCGTTGATATGTTGCACCGGTGTTCTTCAGTCCAAACGGCATTACCTTGTAACAAAATGTGCCCCAAGGTGTGATGAAAGTTGTTTTCTCCATGTCTTTGGGTGAAATCTTAATCTGATTGTATCCAGAAAATCCGTCCATGAAAGAAAATACCGAGAACTGAGTTGTGTTGTCCACCAATACATCAATGTGAGGTAATGGGAAATCATCCTTCGGGCTAGCTCTGTTCAGGTCCCGGTAATCCACACACATACGCACCTTGCCATCCTTCTTAGGCACGGGCACAATGTTAGCAACCCACGATGGGTAACTAGTTACAGCAAGGAAACCGGCGTCCCACTACTTTTGTACTTCTTCTTTAATCTTCATAGCCATGTCTGGGCGAGTGTGGCGCAACTTCTGTTTAACCGGTGGGAAATCTACTTTTAAGGGTAGCCTATTGTCGCTCCCCGGATTTCCATCCTGGTACAAACGCGAAAGTGGCCCGGAAAAAGAATAGAGTCGCCAGCCAGGCATTTTTATCCTAAAGAAAAGGAATGGTAATGCTGCACAAACCAGAAGAAAGAAGAGGAAGGACACAGGTCCTACGAACCAAAGAGACTAAGTTCGGGAGTCGGTTACGACCTGGGAAGGTATTAGCACCCAGATCGTCCGTCGTACCCGACGGGATCCACGCTTGCAAAAGAAACTGTTTCAAAGGGTGAGGGTATGAAAACTGCAGCAAAAGAAATGAAAACGGAAAGAAAATGGAACTGGAAAAGAACTGGGTAAGAGAACAAAGAGAAATGATGTAGGGAAAATAAAGATTGTGCTCGAACGGGCCATACCCTGCTGCCTACGTACCTCATCAGGACAATGAGGATCAGAGACGCCGTAGTTCCCCTAACTAGGAGTACTAAAAGGAAATTGCTTGTGAATTAAGGCTTGAACTGCCTATGCCATTGCTCAGGTGTTGCAAACTCGGACGACGAGTGCGTAACCGTCTTGCAAAGTGACAAGTAGGAGCAAGTTCGCGTACGGAGCGAATGAGATGAGAAAAGAATTCCTGAAGGAAAGACGCTTATTGTTTGTTTGTGTATTTTGTGAAGCTTTTATGAGTGTGTCACAAGGAAGTGAACTCAAGCTCTTTTCCATGGAATGTGCACTTGTCACTACATTCCAAGATGGAATAATAGAACAAGCACACTCAAGTAAGGAGAAGATCCCCAAAACTTGAACCCAAAGATTAGGGCTTAGGCTCACTAACTTGTTTACTTATTAAGTGTTTTGGTATTTACAGATGAAGAAGTGTTTTTTATGTTTTTTCTTTTATGAAGAAGATACCTTGATCAGACTTGTGCATCACAAGGTAAACTTGTACTATCCCAAGATGGGAAGACTACAAGAATACCTCATGGGATAAGGCTATGGATCAAGACATAACTTCAAACATTATTAAAGTGTTTTTTAAAGTTATGAGATGAGAAGAGAAGAAGAACCAAAAGGATCTCAAAGGAAAAATTCTAAAGGGGGACTAAAATAATCCTAAGTGTTAACATGCATGGATGTCCTAAGGGTTAGTGAGGTTTCTATCCTAGTGAAGAAGGAAAGAAGAAGATAATAAGATAGAAAAAGGGATGAGAAAGGACTAAGCCCAACAACAAAGGGTTAGTACACATAAACATAAGAGGAGAAGATGAGACTTGGAGATGTGGAACTCAATTCCCACATCTCACACTTACCATAGCCCCTGCAAGGCTAGCATGCATACAAGTGAAACAAAAATGAGCAAGATAACATGCTAACATCACACAATCAGGAGTGAAATGGTATAAACATATGCACAATGCAAATGAAACTTAAAGAAATGAGGAGAAGAAGTATGCAAGCTAAAGATGCAACATGAAACACTTATGAGAACAAATGCACACTTATGAAATATGCAAAGCAAAATGCACAAGACATGAGCACAAAGCTCACAACCAGAAGCAAAACAAGATGAAGAATGGATTAAGAAGCCAACAAGATCAAGAGATAAGAGGTACAAGACCAAACAAATACCAAATGGAAGCAAAAGAGACAATAAGATGAAGTGAAAGCATTTAAAGAAACAAATGACTTAAAGAAGAAGCAAACACAAAAATTCAGAAGACACAAACCCTATCCTAGGACCAGGAAGGTACCCACACCCCAAAGGAACCCCAAATGAGAAGAAGAAATGGGCACAAGTGCCCTTCTAGGCTTAGATGAGAGCTAAAGGTTCAAAGGAAGCAAAATGGGACAAGGTTCAAACCAAAATTCAAAAACAAATCAACAAACAATCTAAAAATTCCACAATTGAAACAAAATGATCTTTAAACATGTTATATCAACTTGCCAAAAGGACTTGAAAAGATTCAGAAGCAAACTAGGCTTAATGAAGGCAAGAACACAAGTTAGGATAGCAAACTTACATCACAAGTTACAAGACCAAGACTCAAGAAATAGGTTTCTAAAAATCCAGAGAAAAATCACATGAAAAGAACAATGTCTTAAGAAATCAAAGCAAAAAGAATGGGATCAAAACTCAAAATATTGAAGTCTATAGAAATTATACAAGGAAGAGTGGTCAAAGAAGGCTTAAAAAGAAGCTAAGTGCAAAGAGGAATTAATTCAGACACGTGGATAATGGAAAAAAATAAAATAAAAATATGACAAAATAATAGAGACACAAAATAACATTCATGCTTTTTTTGGGATTTTTTTGGATGACTAGAACTATTTTAATTAAATTGAAATGGAAACTGAATAAAAGAAAGATTAAATTGAAAAAAAGAAATTAAGAAATGAAGGGAGGTGAGAAGAGTAATGTTCATGCGTGTAACTTGGATGGACCTGGTTATGGTGAGGTGTGAATATCAACTTTTGAAGGCCCAGTCTGTGCGCTAGTACATGAGTCTTAATGTGGATATTAATAGAATTAATGAAATAAAAGGCTGGAAAACAGGATTCGCTGGATGAATCATGTGGCTGGAGTGGAGCACCTCATTAAATGAGGTGGCGCTACGCTGCGAATTGATTGGTTGGCGTATCATAATAAGTGTGGACCGTAACACATGGTGAATTAAATGAGACAAACACAAAACATAAGGGCTGGCGCAAACGCTAGGGCTACGTGGCACGTCATGGGTGCTTGGATGAGTGAATCGAACGGCCTGGACTTTATCTTCTTCAATGGAACCCTAGCTGAACTTAAAACAAATTCCGGTGACCGGAGCTAGGGCTCCGACACCGGAACCAAACCAGAACCAAAAATTCACCAAAAAATGAAAATGAATAACCCAAATTAGCTAATTAGACATCACTGAACCCAAATATGACCTCAAAAACACTTGAATCTCAATGGATTGGACGGATCGAAGCAAAACAACATTGATCATGAAACTTGAAATGCACATAACTCATGATATAATGCACCAAATTCAATTCTACGAAGTGCAGAATCATCAGTGAAGATCAAAGAACACAAAGCAACAATCTAATTCCATTTTTAGATCATGAGATTTCATGCCATACCTGAGAGGGAGAGCTTGATTCAGTGAGCTAGAAAACCAACCAATGCGTGCAAATCACTCCTCTTACTCCTTAGATGAAAAATAAATGCATCTAAGGTCTTGAAATGGACTGGATCTGAGGTTTCAAGACAAGTTGCTTCTCAATGGCAAGCTTCTATTTCAGTGCTTTAAGCTCAAATGAGTGGTTGATTCTTGATCTATATGATTCACTGATCAAGAATATGGAAGAATTTTGTGAAGAAAGTGAGAGAATCAAGAGATATGTGAAGAAATGCAAGGTTACATGAAAGTTGAGAATGAGAGAATGAGAGAGATATGAGATCTTATGAAACCCTAATTCTCTTTGTTATGACCTCACAAAACAAGGCTGAAAGTGTGAGAGAAAGTGCACGAATCAGAAATGAGAAAAGTGTGAAGTTGCATAATTTGCACTTGGTGGAATAAGCATGCTATGCTCATGCTCTCTTGGGCATCTCAGCATATGTGACTTTCATTTTTCACCCTTGATTCAAATCCATTCATTCATGGCCCTTAGATTCAAGTGTCACACTTGTTTCATGACTTTTGCTAATTTGCATGTTTTGGAGGGATTTTTTCAAAGTGCACGAAAATGACCATTTCTTTGGAGCAAATTGGTCCTAATTCAATGCATTTTAAGTTGGAAACAAGATTGGGCCTGTACCAAGTCACAAAAATCAAGTTTGAGCCCTCTTGCACTTGGTGGCTTTTTGGAAAGTTGAAATTTGCCCTAGGAAGCAAGAATTTTCGAATGGCCTACAAGGAGTTCTAGGAATCCAGTGAAAATGTACTTGTACTTTTTGAAAATGGGAGCCCTTACTCTTCAACTTTCATGTTTAACTTTGGTCCATTTGAAGAATTTTTGATCATGTTAAGGCCATTTGAAAATTAGGGCAAAAGTTGCCAAACTTGGAAAATTTCAAAAACCAACTTTGTACCATTTTTGCAAAACCCTTCAAATCTCTATGATTCTTGAACTTTAGGCATTCCAAACCTCTTATAACATTGGAAGGACCCCTCTTGGCCAAAAAATTTGGGTTAGACCCCTTGAAATTGCACATTTGACTTTTTATGGGCTCTGTTGACTTTTTCCTTCATCTGCAAGCAACTGAGGCATTGACTGACTTACCCATGGAATTTTCTCATGAAATTTGACACATAGGATCCTCTTAACATATAGAAGACTTGGCCCACAAGAAATGGCCAAAGTTGTGAGATCTTGGTGATTGAATCTCAAACCCTAATTTGGGTGCCTTGCATAGGAGCTTTGCCTTGTCCTGAGACTTCTGATGATCATGCAACCTTCTGAGCTTTTGACAATGGACTTGATCTTGTAAATGAAGTGTAGACTCACCATAGAACTTGTAAAAACTCATTGGGACCCTTGTCATGGCTTGAAATGCTTCAAGTACCTCCACAGATGACCATATGTTTGATGTTAGGACATGAGGGATGTTATGCTTCATCTTTCCATGATATGATGTTGAGGAAATGATATGAGTATGATGAATATGATGTGATATGATGCTTAAAATGAAGAGGGAAAATTTGGGGTGTTACAGCTTCCCCTGTTCAATGATCAGTTAATCTGAAAAGGACGATAGTACGGGCTATCGACCATTCAAGGTAAACTGTGATTGAATTCCAAGAAGACCAGAAATTTGCACTCTGACGAAGAATGCAGCACTGGGAAATAAACCCAACCAGATGACGCCCTGGGGATAAGAAAGAGAGAAAAAGCATACGAGCTTCTTCCAAGTTGAAACTGATATCTGGAATAAGAATACATTGAAAGACAAGTCTTCAAACAATCCTGTGACACCAGGAGCTGGACATACGAGTCCTCAAACACTGCAAAATATAATCTGAGATAGACGAGTCTTCAAACAATCATGTGACGCCAGGAGCTGGACATACGAGTCCTCAACACTATATATAACATGAGACAGACGAGTCTCCTTCGGATTTACCTATTACGCCAGGACCGGTAATGCATTTAAGTCTGTGGGATAGACATGCAATCAAGGTAGACGAACCTTCTTCATATATTATCCGCGGATATATGGTATAAGACAGACGAGTCTTCTTAGCAAACCTGTTACGCCAGGTGCAGCAACAATAATGTGCTTGAGACAGACGAGCCTCCTTCGGATTTACCTGTTACGCCAGGACCGGTAACCATTTTGACATTAATTCCCACTGTCAGGATTTGAAACCTCTTCAATACAGACGAGTATTGGATGATCATCAAGATAACACAGACGAGTGCCAAAAGTCCATGATACAGACGAGTATCAGACGATGATCTGAGAAACACAGACGAGGGCTTCAGGAAATGATACAGATGCGTATCAGCCACTGGTATAGGCGAATACCAGAAATTCAAACACAGACGAGCATTTGTAGTAATCACAGAAATATCAGGATAAACAGCAGATCCACACATTACAGATATAAACTATAACACAGAAGAGTGTTGGGGAGGATACAGACGAGTATCCAAACAAAGCAGACGAGCTTCAACAGGCAGACAACACAGACGAGTGCTGGAGATGATACAGACGAGTATCCACAAATATCAGGCATATCAAACACTGACGAGTGTTGGAAAGTTGCAGACGAGCAACAATTGAAATTACATATCAAGGCACAGACAAGTGCAGCAAATGATCCAATACCAAACACAGACTAATGTTGGAAAGTTGCAGACAAGCAACAGCAAATGACATCACAACACCGACGAGTGTTGAAAATTGCAGACGAGCAACAACATATGAGATATCACAACACAGACGAGTGCTGGAAATTGCAGACGAACAATATCAAGGTAAACATAACCACTGTTGGGGAGAGCAAACGAGCAATACCAAAGGTACCACAGACGAGTGTTGAAAGATGCAGACGAGCAGCAATACAGCAGTAATATGTCACTGTTGGGGAAAACTCTGCTTAGGGATAACACAGACGAGTGTTGGGAAACGCAGACGAGCGGTAGACAAATGCCTGATTGGCAGCAAGAGATACAACTCTGCGGGGGAAGACAGGTCAAGAGGTCTGGACACCTAACTCTGACCGAGGTGATGAATACCTGACTGTATCATCAAAATACCCAAAAGTGTGGCAACTTTGCTGGGAAATATTTCACTGACGAAGTGAAGATCAACTATGAACTCTGTGGGGACCAGATCATCTTCAAACTCAGCTGGGGAGGCTGCTTGAACAAAAATCTAGCAGGGGCGAGAATCTACTGATTCAAGGCTCTGGCTGAGAAAGACTATTGCTGAGGATAAAATTCTGATAATTCCAACTCTGGTGATGTCAGGCTTTCAAATGCCTGCTGGGCATACTCCGCTGGGGAAGAATAGACTGCTACTTCACTGGGGAAGAAGAAACTGCTTGGGCTGCTGCCAAGGCTTAGCTGGAGAAAATCTTTGCTGGAGATGTCAGGCTTTCAGATACCTGCTGGGGGAAGAAATCTCTGCTTAGGGAGATACTCTACTGGGGAAGAGTAAATTACTCGAGAGGATGTGACGCCATCCTGCAACCTGCAACAATAGAAAACACAATTGTGCCCCGGGGATTGCATGGAATGATTTGTTCATCCATCGTCACCCGGCACTCAAAGAGGGTTACAGTTTCCCTGCATGTCAGTTTTATTTTCAAAATTATCACCATGTTTAGATGCAATGCTACTTTTGCTGAAAATTCAGGACATTTGCAAACAAAAATAAACACACAGAGCTTTTGGACTGAATATTCTTTTTATTGAATGGCCTCTGAATAGGCAAAAATTTTACATCAGGAAGCAACCACCTGGAAAGAGGTAGCTACCATAAAATTGAGAAAAGAAAATTATCCTAATGTCAATGGACACGGCATTCCAAGGAGTTCCATTTCTGCTATGACCAGCATGTCTTCGAGACTCTCCATTCTGCTTTGGCTTTCTGAGAGGATGAGGGGAATGTTTCCTATCCTTCTGATATTTTCAAGTTGTACGAAACGATGACGTGGTTTAGATAACTCGGATCGAAGTTGTTCGCTTATTCCCTTGTTTTGCGTGGATCGCCCTTTCGGGTTTTCAATCCACCGGGATACCCTTTTTTGCCTGAGCTGTCCAATGTGGCTTTTCAACTCAGCGGGTGTACACATTTTTTTCCTTTCTTTCCCTAACTTTTTCCCGAGCTTTTTATTCTGTTTTTAGCTCGCTTGGATGCCCCTTTTTTGCCTGGACTTTAATTCTCTTTTTGTGTCCAGCGGGTCTCTTTATGCGAAGTATTTTTTAACTGCATCCGAGTTAACAGGGGATTGGAAGTCATCTCCATCCATAGTGGTGAGCATCACTGCTCCTCCTGAGAAAACTTTCTTCACTATGAATGGTCCTTCGTAGTTTAGGGTCCACTTGCCCCTGTGATCTGAACCTGGAGGAACGATCCTCTTCAGCACAAGCTCTCCCACTTGATACTCTCGAGTACATACTCGTTGGTCGAATGCACGCTTCATTCTCCTCTGATAAAGCTGACCATGACAGATAGCCTCTAATCTCTTTTCCTCAATTAGACATAGCTGGTTGTAACGAGCACGCACCCATTCAGCCTCATCCAGCTTAACATCCATCATCACACGCAATGAAGGAATCTCTACATCAACAGGCAGGACTGCTTCCATGCCGTACACTAGAGAGAAGGGAGTTGCCCCTGTTGACGTCCTGACTGACGTTCGGTACACATGCAAAGCTAATGGTAACCTCTCATGCCAATCTTTGTAGGTGACGACCATTTTCTGCACAATCTTCTTGATATTCTTGTTTGCTGCCTCTGCCGCACCATTCATCTTTGGTCGGTAAGGAGAAGAATTGTGATGCTGTATTTTGAAGTCCCGACACAAGTCTGACATCATCTTGTTGTTGAGATTAGAACCATTGTCAGTAATGATTCTTTCGGGCACTCCATATCTGCATATGATATCCCTTTTCAGAAATCTTGCCACCACTTGACGAGTGACGTTGGCATAAGATGCTACTTCCACCCACTTGGTAAAGTAATCAATCGCGACCAAGATGAAGCGATGACCATTTGAAGCAGCTGGCTCGATCTTCCCGATCATGTCAATGCCCCACATAGAAAAGGGCCAAGGAGATGACATGACATTGAGCGGGCTGGGAGGAACATGCACTTTGTCTGCATATATTTGGCATTTGTGGCACTTACGAGCAAATGAACAACAGTCTTCATCCATTGTCATCCAGTAATACCCTGATCTCAGCAATTTCTTAGCCATAGCATGCCCTCCTGCATGGGTACCGAAAGATCCTTCGTGGACTTCCTGCATCAACAGGCTTGCTTCGTGTCTATCCACGCATCTGAGCAAGACCATGTCGAAGTTTCTCTTATACAAAACCCCGTCTGTGTTCAAGAAGAAGCTAGCAGCAAGTCGCCTCAAGGTCTTCTTGTCGTTGGAAGATGCCCCAGTTGGGTATTCTTGCTTTTCCAGGAATAACTTGATATCAAGATACCAAGGTTTCTCATCAGACACGGCGTCTACAGAGAAGGCATGAGCTGGAGCGTCAAGCCTGGATATGTCAATTCTGGGCACATAATTCCAACACAAGACTTTAATTGACGAAGAAAGAGTAGCCAATGCGTCGGCAAACTGATTTTCATCACGTGGTATGTATTGAAGTTTAACTGTCGTGAAGAACGTCAACAGTTTTCTAGCATAATCCCTGTATGGAATTAGATGCTCTTGATGCGTATACCACTTTCCGGTAACTTTGTTAATGACGAGGGCTGAATCTCCGAATATATCGAGGTTCTTAATCCGAAGATTAATTTCCTCCTCTATTCCCATTATACATGCCTCGTATTCCGCTTTATTGTTGGTGCAGCCAAAAGTGATTCTGGCAGCGAAGTGTAAGTGAACACCTTCAGGAGTAATGAGTACGGCACCAACTCCACGACCATTGATATTGACGGTCCCATCAAACATCAACTTCCATTTGGATTCAGGGTTAGGCCCCTCCTCCGGAAGTGGTTCCTCATAATCGTTCGCTTTGAGGTACATGATGTCCTCATCAGGGAAATCAAACTTCATCGGCTGATAATCATCTTCAAGAGGTTGTTGTGCAAGGTAATCCAACAATACACTTCCCTTGATGGCTTTCTGAGAAGTATACTGGATGTCATATTCAGTTAAAATCATCTGCCACCTAGCAACCCTTCCGGTCAACGCTGGTTTCTCAAAGATGTACTTGACAGGATCCATTTTGGAAATGAGCAGTGTGGTATGAGTCAACATGTACTGCCTCAATCGGCGAGCAGCCCATACCAAAGTGCAACAAGTTATCTCGAGCAGTGAGTATCGGGATTCACAGTCGGTAAACTTTTTGCTAAGGTAATAAATAGCGTACTCTTTTCGACCAGACTCGTCATGTTGGCCTAGAACACACCCCATTGACCCTTCTAGCACGGTCAAGTACATGATTAAAGGCCTTCCTTCCACTGGAGGCATTAGAATCGGAGGCTCCTGCAAATATTCTTTTATTTTGTCGAAAGCTCTTTGGCAGTCATCGTTCCACCTGACCGTTTGCTCTTTTCTTAGCAGTTTGAATATTGGCTCGCACGTGGCCATTAGATGAGATATGAACCGAGAAATGTAGTTCAACCTCCCTAAAAACCCGCACACTTCTTTTTCTGTCTTCGGTGCAGGCATATCTTGAATATCTTTTACTTTAGCAGGATCTACCTCAATTCCTCTTTGGCTAACAATGAAACCCATTAGTTTCCTGGAACGCACTCCGAAAGTGCACTTGTTTGGATTCAACCTCAGCTTGAACTTGATCAGTCTATCAAACAGCTTCTTCAGGTTGACCAGATGCTCTTCTTCATCTCGGGACTTAGCAATCATATCGTCCACATAACACTCAATCTCCTTATGTATCATGTCATGGAACAATGTGACCATCGCCCGTTGATAAGTTGCCCTGGCGTTCTTCAAACCAAAGGGCTTGACCTTATAGCAGAATGTACCCCACGGGGTAATGAATGTTGTCTTCTCCATGTCTTCCGGCGCCATCTTTATCTGATTATAACCGGAGAAGCCATCCATGAAGTAAAAGACCGAGAATTGAGCAGTATTGTCTACCAACACGTCAATGTGTGGCAACGGAAAGTCATCTTCCGGGCTCGCTCTATTCAAATCCCGGTAGTCAACGCACATCCGGACCTTGCCGTCCTTCTTTGGTACAGGTACAATGTTAGCTACCCAAGGTGGGTAACTAGTCACAGCAAGGAAACCGGCATCCCATTGCTTCTGAACCTCCTCTTTGATCTTCATCGCCATGTCAGGACGAGTTCTTCTCAATTTCTGCTTCACAGGAGGATAGTCCTCTCTCAGAGGTAGCTTATGCACAACGATGTCGGTATCCAACCCTTGCATATCTTGATATGACCAAGCAAAGATATCCACATACTCTCTCAGCATACTGATCAGCTCTTTCTTGACGTCGGCCTGCAGACTGGCCCCAATCTTGATTTCCTTCTTTGCATCTTCACTGCCAATGCTGATGATCTCAATCTCTTTTTGATGAGGCTGAATAACCCGTTCCTCTTGTTTCAACAATCTGGCCAATTCTTCAGGGAGGTCACAGTCTTCCTCAACCCCTTCATCAGCTTGGTAGACTGGATTGTCAAAGTCATGCATAGTGAAAAAGTTTAAAACAAAGAAAGGGAACACAGTTTGTCTGAAAATGTCCTTTTATTTCATAGCAAAATAAGATGCAATACAAAACATGGTGGCCCAATACAATGGATCCAAGTATCTTGGGCAGAATGCTAGATTTGACAATTCAGTATGCTAATAAAAGGAAACAAAATAATTACTCTGAGAGCCAGGTGACTTGAACAATGTCTTCAGCAGACCAGTTTGTTAGCTCCTCGTCGGGCGCACACGGGTGGATCCAGTTGTCCCAGTCACCGTCATTATCCCCATCTTGGCTTGCTGTACAGATCTGATTGCGGTCGAGCAACCCAACACTTGTAAACGTGATAGCCTTACCACTTGGAGTAGACCCACCAGGCTAATACCCTAAGCCAAACTTATCATCCTTATTTTCTAGCTCCAACAGCTTGCCTCAGCCTTGGGCGCTACCTGATTGAACAACCTCTTTTGCTTCCCTGTAGGAATGGATGGATGTTCCCTCCTTCTCACTGCTCTTCTCCACAGGAGTCAAAATACTGACGTTGACTACTTCAAAGGCTTGGCATAAAGTCTCATGGATTTCTCCATCCATCTCCACATACTTGAACGTCGACAAGTGGCTTATGAATATGTCCTCCTCTCCACAAACTATAATGACCTGGCCGTCCACCACATATTTAAGCTTCTGATGCAGGGTTGAAGTAACAGCTCCAGCGGCATGTATCCACGACCGTCCCAACAGGCAGCTATATGCAGGCTGGATGTCCATGACGTAGAAAACACTTTTGAAGACTTGAGAGCCTATCTTGACGGGCAACTCAACCTCTCTAAAAACTGATCTTCTCGAACCATCAAAAGCCTTGACAACCAGATCACTTGGTCTCAGGACAATCCCATCAACATTAAGCTTCATCAGTGCCTTCTTCGGAAGCACATTCAAGGAAGAGCATGTGTCTACAAGGACATGAGACAACACAGCACCCTTGCACTCCATAGTGATATGTAGTGCTTTGTTGTGGTTTCTGCCCTCTGACGTGAGGTCTCTGTCTGTAAAGCCTAAGCCATGGCTTGCATTGACACTTCCTACAACAGCTTCAAGTTGGTTGATAGTGATTTCCTGAGGAACGTAGGCCATTTGCAGGACTTTCAATAAGACCTCTCTGTGTGCGGGAGAGCACATCAGCAGTGACAAGATGGAAATCTTGGAGGGTGTCTGGTTCAGTTGATCAACCACCTTATAGTCACTCTTTTTGATAATCCTCATGAATTCCTCGACCTCTTTTTCAAATGTACCCTGCCCGGCAACAGGAGTAGTTGATTCATCATTCACAGCTTGCTTTCCTTTGGCCTTGGACGAAGCCTCAGCCTCAGGATCCCCTCTCAGCATAGGGGGGGCGAATAAACGACCACTTCTGGTGAAACCCCCAACTCCTCCGACATTCTCTACAGTCGGGTCCACAACAATAGATCTGCTCTCAATCTTCTGTCCAGCTACATATACATCTGAGCCATAATGCCAAGGAATGGCTTTATCGTCTGTGTACGGAACAGGCCCAGGTACGGTGATAGTCACAGGACTAATCTGAGGAGCATAGATTGTTACAGGCTCTCTTCTGACAGGCGTGTCAGCTTCATCATAGAAAATGGTGATGGTTGACACATCATCAGCTTCTTCATTACCAACTTTACTGAATTGCAAGGATCCATCATCAATCAAACCCTACAAACCCATATTCAACTTCTCACAGCCATTCTCAGCATTCATACAGTCTTCACAATCAAAACAGCAACCAGGAAACACTTGACCATTCAACAGTCTCTCTTTCACTACCCTCAAAGGAGTCTTCACTTCCTCAATACTCAGCACGAGACTCAACCTGTCACCACCCTCAACAACGTTGATTCTTGCCCCTCCATGATGCAGAATAGGGTTCGAATTAACATTCGGCGGTGGCGCAAAATTGATTGCTTTAGAGTCTATAAGATCCTGAACTTTGTGATGCAAAGCCCTGCACTTCTCAGTCGAGTGCCCGGGTGCTCCAGAGTGGAAAGCGCATTGTGCATTAACATCTTAACCTACTGGAAGCTCTCCAGGAGGTGGTGGCGCCAAAGTTCTCAGTTGAATCAGATTTAAATCCAGCAGTCTTGGAAATAAAGCATCATAGGTCATAGGGATAGCCTCAATCACCCTATTAGCCGGGCGAGTTTGCCTTGGCTGATACGGTCTCTACTGATAGTTGCTACGAATTTGTTGTTGTTGTTGATGTTTTTGATGTTGTTGTGGAGGAGGTTGCATCTGTTATACTGGAGCTGAAGGAATTGTGATGGCTGCCACATGTTCATACGGTCATCTATAACCACGGCCCCGGCCTCGGCCAAATACAGCATTTGTCTCACCCTCTCTTCTCCTAGGAGGTCCACTGAAAGCTTTCCTCGCTCCATTTGAGCTACTAGCACTTGGATCTTGGATCTTCCCCATCTTCAGCAAGGTCTCAACCCTCTCTCCAGCAATAACAATATCGTTGAATTTAGTGGCAGAACTGGACGCCAGTCTTTCAAGAAACACACCCTGCAGAGTACCCGTAAACATGTCATCCATTTCGTTCTCTAGCAGCGGTGGTTGTACTCTGGCAGCGAGCTGGCGCCACCTCTGAGCATATTCTTTGAAACCTTCCTTAGCCGTCTGAGCCATGTGCTGCAATTGCGTGCGGTTCGGAGCCATGTCCATATTATATTGATATTGTCTCACAAAAGCTTCTGCTAGATCTTTCCAACTCTTGATATTGACTCTGATAAGCTTCATGTACCATTCCAGAGAAGCTCCAACCAAACTGTCTTGAAAATAATACATCCAGAGTTTCTCATCATTCGTGTGAGCAGCAATTCTCCCAACAAATGATTGAAGATGGGTCTTCGGGCATGCAGTGCCATTATACTTCTCAAAGGTTGGAACTTTGAACTTGTATGGGATCCTGACCCCAGGAACCAAGCCCAAATTTGTTATGTCAAATCCCAAAGAGCTCAGGGATTGAATAGCTCTGATTTGCTCAGCCATTTCCTCAAACCTCTTGTTCATCTCAGCTCCTTGACCTTCAGCTTCGTCCAGGAGAGTGAACTGATCGTCATGATTATCCATCTGAATATTATTCAACCCATCATTGATTATTGTCACCCCTGGCTGTGTTACAGGAGCTTCAACCTGACGTGCACCCGCACCGGTACGATTATCAGCAGCAGCAGCAGCAGTGTTGTTCCTGGGTTGATTGTTCTCTATCATCTCCCGCAGACGTTCATGGTTCTGACCCATGCCTGCCATCAATGTCATAAAGTTATCCATTCTCAGTCTCAGATCTGCCAAGTCTGCTTGCATCTGGTCCATGACTCGCTCTCTGTTAATCTTTGTTGGATACCTGTAAGCAACTGGTTGTTCCCGAACTTTACGGGGAGCTATAGTGCCTGAAACACAAAACACGTTAGTAACTGAGACACTACCTGCAAAACAAACAAACAGGTTATATGCAATGCAATGTAACTGCTTATGTTCCCAGTTCTAAGCATTTGGCATGCCCCAGTTCTGGCATCTAATCTCAGACAGTAACTTTCAGTATTTAACTTTCAAGCTTTCTCTTTTGATGAGTGTTCAGACATTAGCAGTATCAGACAAATGAGTCTTGCATATTCAAAATGATAACTTGCACATTAATACTGGATATGAACAAACCACTGTCGGCTAAAAGTCAGAATACACACAGCAACATTCCCCGAAGGGTTACAAGCCAGTACATAAATAAAAGACAAAAGAAATAAAAGCAAGACTCCTACAACAAGCCTGTAGGTAGTCTGAAAAATAAACTAAGCTAAGGACCCAGGATCTGCCACCTCTTCCCTGCTCTTCTTGACACCCGCTCTCAGGTTGAGCTCTTCAATCTCTCTCCTTGCTTCCTCCAGAGCTGACTGACTTTGTGCTAGCTATTGGGTCTTTTCTCTCCGGATGGTGTGGACTTGCTCCACTTCCTCCTTCTTGAAATCCATCTGAACTTCAAAGAACTCTTCCTTCTCTCTGAATTTCTTCTGCTCTTCCTCTCTTTGGCCTTGCAGCCAAGCAATGGATTGACGAGCATCCTTGAGAGTCTTTAGGGTCTTCTTGCGTTCAGCTTCTCTTTGGGCTTCCATTATACCCAACCTGTGGAAATGGGATTCCCTACCAGCAAAGTCCTTCTCTTTTGCTTCTAGAGAGGCTTGGAGCTTTTGCAGCTTGTCTTCAGCTTCGTTCTTGGCCCTGTTGGCATGGTGGTATAGGCTTACCATCTCAGCATTCTCTACTCTAACTTCATGCAGCTGAGCTTCTAGCTTCTTGTACTCTTCAAGGGAAACAGTACTGCTCTGACTTGGAACTTCCCTGGGATAAAGTGGAGCCTCAACTGAAAAAGGCATGAGAACTGCTTCTACATGTCTTTGCAGCCATGCAGCATATGGTGGATATGTCTTGGGATCAACTCGGCCGAAGTCTTTCTTACCCTTTCTTATCCTGTGAGCCCAGGCTTGGACTGCTTGTTGAACTAACTCTTTGTTCCCTTCAGCAGGAAAGTACAAAGATTCAGCAAACTCTTCCATCTGAGGAGGATCTTTCAAAGGGTAGCCAAACTGTTTTCTGGCTAATGCTGGATAGTAACTGATGACACCTTTCCTTCCCAGCAAAGGTACTACAGCAAATCTTCCGCAACTGACCATCAGCTCTTTACCTAGCAAATCCATGTCATATCCCCAAGCAATATCTTCAACAGTCAACCCCATCAGTCTTCTGGACCATCTCCACTCATCCCTCATCTCCTTGAAGGCACCTGACTTAGGCAACTGTCTAGCAAACCACTCAGCAAACAAAGGAGCACAAAAAACTACTGGACCACCCCTACCTTTCTCATTTCTGTAATGAACAATGAAGTAGAAGTCACCCAAAAGAGTAGGCACTGGATTTCCTTTTGCAAAGACTGAGATCACCTTCAAGCTGACGAACTCTTTCTCTTCAGGGAACAGGTTGGACTCATACACCATCAATGCAAGCAAAGCTCCAAAGTCATTCCACTTATCCTCTGTAGCATATCTCTCGGCCTCTGGGATAAGCACAGTCCAGGGTAGACCTTTACCTTCACTCTCTTGCAGAGCCTTCCTGACTGTAGCAGCTGGCAACCTACAAACCTTGGCTATGTCTTAATCCTTAAGCACAACCTCAGACCCATAGAATGGCAATGTTTCTCTGACTGGCACATTCAGCATGCTGGAGATCTCTTCCAATGTTGGAGCTAAGATATAACCTGGAAAAACAAAGCAACGCAACAGAGGATCATAAAATTGCAACAGAGTATGCAAACTGTCTTTTTGGTCTGCAGTGGGCTTGTCCACAAACTTCAGTATCTGGCCATATCTTTTCTTGAAATTGCCCAAGACTTGATCATTCATTAGACCTGCTAACCTCTGAACACTTCTAACTTCAGGCTGAAGAAAGGTATAATGCACATTCTTTTTCCTTGGAACTCTTCTAATTTCTGCCATGGAGATAAGATTACCAGAACTGGGAGCGGATTAAGAACAATGACCTGAAAAATGGGAAACATAAACAGTTAATGCAAAGAATGATGCAAATGCAATGCAATGCAAGCATATGATCAACTGGGACCATCTGAACTGGACACTGACAAGGGCCCCTCTGAACATTGGCAAACCAAAAGTCCACTGAGTCACAACTCTCTGATAATCACAACTCTCTGAAGAAGATCTCAGGACCACAGTATCAAGAATACCAGAACAAGAACTCCAGAAAACCAGAACTCCAGAACCATAGGACCATATAACCAAAGATCATAATCATAGGACCACAGATCATAACAAGAACCACTGAATAGATGAGTGTATGTTGAGGTCATGGGTTCCTGCACACCTGTAAACCCCTTCCAATCTCACTGGTAAAAGGCTCTGGGTCAGACATCACGGACTCTCAAAGCCGAATAGCAATAATACTGTCACCATCTCCGAGAAATGGCTCATGACCAAATCAGGGAATCATTTTGGCATTATATACTCGCAGGGAGGCCTCAGCTGAGTCCAGGAAACAAGGTCATCCTATGTGATCCCCAGGTGGGCCCTCGGATGCGAATGGGTTTGCCACAAAATGTGGGCTGCCACTGCCATCACTAAAGAGGGATGTTTCCACAAGGTTCTTAATGATCGGTCCCCAGCTGCACATAACTGTCAGGGTTATGTAATGAGAGAGGAAGAACCCCAAATCAAGACATTTCCAAGACAATCGCAACCTGGGTGTGGAACTCACTACTACCCCCATGACAAGATCTCATGAGGCCAAAGTGGAACCACTCTAAGTCCTATGGTGCACTCGAGCCGGGTACTTGGCTCATCTCTCAAGAACAAGTAACACCCATCCCACCAAACAGAAAACCAGTCCAGACAGTCCAGTATATATACATGATGCATAAAATAAAGACTGAAACTGTAAATAAAACTGTAAATAAAGCTGTAAATAAACAACAATAAAATATAACAAGCCACAGCAAACAAACATCACCCAATGAAACAGAAACACACAAGCGCTAGGAGAGACTCACAAGGGAACCAGAGATCATCTGGTGTGCAGTCCCCAGCAGAGTCGCCAGCTGTCGCTCCCCGGATTTCCATCCTGGTACAAACGCGAAAGTGGCGCGGAAAAAGAATAGAGTCGCCAGCCAGGCATTTTTATCCCAAAGAAAGGGAATGGTAATGTTGCACAAACCAGAAGAAAGAAGAGGAAGGACACAGGTCCTACGAACCAAAGAGACTGAGTTCGGGAGTCGGTTATGACCTGGGAAGGTATTAGCACCCAGATCGTCTGTCGTACCCGACAGGATCCACACTTGCAAAAGAAACTGTTTCAAAGGGTGAGGGTATGAAAACTGCAGCAAAAGAAATGAAAACGGAAAGAAACTGGAACTGGAAAAGAATTGGGTAAGAGAACAAAGAGAAAAAATGTAGGGAAAATAAAGATTATGCTCGAACGGGCCCTACCCCGTTGCCTACGTACCTCATCAGGACAATGAGGATCAGAGACGCCGTAGTTCCCCTAACTAGGGGTACTAAAAGGAAATTGCTTGTGAATTAAGGCTTGAACTGCCTATGCCATTGCTCAGGTGTTGCAGACTCGGACGACGAGTGCGTAACCGTCTTGCAAAGTGACAAGTAGGAGCAAGTTCGCGTACGGAGCGAATGAGATGAGAAAAGAATTCCCGAAGGAAAGACGCTTATTGTTTGTTTATGTTTTTTGTGAAGCTTTTATGAGTATGTCACAAGGAAGTGAACTCAAGCTATTTTCCATGGAATGTGCACTTGTCACTATATTCCAAGATGGAATAATAGAACAAGCACACTCAAATAAGGATAAGATCCCCAAAACTTGAACCCAAAGATTAGGGCTTAGGCTCACTAACTTGTTTACTTATTAAGTGTTTTGGTATTTACAGATGAAGAAGTGTTTTTTATGTTTTTTCTTTTATGAAGAAGATACCTTGATCAGACTTGTGCATCACAAGGTAAACTTGTACTATCCCAAGATGGGAAGACTACAAGCATACCTCATGGGATAAGGCTATGGATCAAGACATCACTTCAAACATTATTAAAGTGTTTTTTAAAGTTATGAGATGAGAAGATAAGAAGATCCAAAAGGATCTCAAAGTAAAAATTCTAAAGGGGGACTAAAATAATCCTAAGTGTTAACATGCATGGATGTCCTATGGGTTAGTGAGGTTTCTATCCTAGTGAAGAAGGAAAGAAGAAGAGAAGAAGATAGAAGAAGGGATAAGAAAGGCCTAAGCCCAACAACAAAGGGTTAGTGCACATAAACATAAGAGGAGAAGATGAGACTTGGAGTTGTGGAACTCAATTCCCACATCTCACACTTGCCATATCCCCTGCAAGGTTAGCATGCATACAAGTGAAAACAAAATGAGCAAGATAACATGCTAACATCACACAATCAGGAGTGAAATTGTATAAACATATGCACAATGCAAATGCAACTTAAAGAAATGAGGAGAAGAAGTATGCAAGCTAAAGATGCAACATGAAACACTTATGAGAACAAATGCACACTTATGAAATATGCAAAGCAAAATGCACAAGACATGAGCACAAAGCTCACAACCAGAACCAAAACAAGATGAATAAAGGCTTAAGAAGCCAACAAGATGAAGAGATAAGAGGTACAAGACCAAACAAATACCAAATGGAAGCAAAAGAGACAATAAGATGAAGTGAAAGCATTTAAAGATACAAATGACTTAAAGAAAAAGAAAACACAAAAATTCAGAAGACACAAACCCTATCCTAGGACCAGGAAGGTACCCACACCCCAAAGGAACCCCAAATGAGAAGAAGAAATGGGCACAAGTGCCCTTCTAGGCTTAGATGAGAGCTAAAGGTTCAAAGGAAGCAAAATGGGACAAGGTTCAAACCAAAATTCAAAAACAAATCAACCAACCATCTAAAAATTCCACAATTGAAACCAAATGATCTTCAAACATGTTATATCAACTAGCCAAAAGGACTTGAAAAGATTCAGAATAAAACTAGGCTTAATGAAGGCAAGAACACAAGTTAGGATAGCAAACTTACATCACAAGTTACAAGACCAAGACTCAAGAAATAGGTTTCTAAAAATCCAGAGAAAAATCACATGAAAAGAACAATGTCTTAAGAAATCAAAGCAAAAAGAATGGGATCAAAACTCAAAATATTGAAGTCTATAGAAATTATACAAGGCAGAGTGGTCAAAGAAGGCTTAAAAAGAAGCTAAGTGCAAAGAGGAATTAATTCAGACACGTGGATAATGGAAAAAAATAAAATAAAAATATGACAAAATAATAGAGACACAAATTAACATTCATGATTTTTTTGGGATTTTTTTGGATGACTAGAACTATTTTAATTAAATTGAAATGGAAACTTAATAAAACAAAGATTAAATTGAAAAAAAGAAATTAAGAAATGAAGGGAGGTGAGAAGAGTAATGTTCATGCGTGTAACTTGGATGGGCCTGGTTATGGTGAGGTGTGAATATCAACTTTTGAAGGCCCAGTCTGCGTGCTATTACATGAGTCTTAATGTGGATATTAATAGAATTAATGAAATAAAAGGCTGGAAAACAGGATCCGCTGGATGAATCGTGTGGCTGGAGTGGAGCACCTCATTAAATGAGGTGGCGCTACGCTGCAAATTGATTGGTTGGCGTATCATAATAAGTGTGGACCGTAACACATGGTGAATTAAATGAGACAAACACAAAACATAAGGGCTGGCGCAAACCCTAGGGCTACGTGGCACGTCATGGGTGCTTGGATGAGTGAATCCAACGGCCTGGACTTTATCTTCTTCAATGGAACCATAGCTGAACTTAAAACAAATTTCGGTGACCGGAGCTAGGGCTCCGGCACCGGAGACCAAACCAGAACCAAAAATTCACCAAAAAATGAAAATGAATAACCCAAATTAGCTAATTAGACATCACTGAACCCAAATATGACCTCAAAAACACTTGAATCTCAATGGATTGGACGGATCGAAGCAAAACAACATTGATCATGAAACTTGAAATGCACATAACTCATGATATAATGCACCAAATTCAATTCTACGAAGTGCAGAATCATTAGTGAAGATCAAAGAACACAAAGCAACAATCTAATTCCATTTTTAGATAATGAGATTTCATGCCATACCTGAGATGGAGAGCTTGATTCAGTGAGCAAGAAAACCAACCAATGCGTGCAAATCACTCCTCTTACTCCTTAGATGCAAAATAAATGCATCTAATGTCTTGAAATGGACTGGATCTGAGGTTTCAAGACAAGTTGCTTCTCAATGGCAAGCTTCTATTTCAGTGCTTTAAGCTCAAATGAGTGGTTGATTGTTGATCTATATGATTCACTGATCAAGAATATGGAAGAATTTTGTGAAGAAAGTGAGAGAATCAAGAGATATGTGAAGAAATACAAGGTTTCATGAAAGTTGAGAATGAGAGAATGAGAGAGATATGAGATCTGATGAAACCCTAATTCTCTTTGTTATGACCTCATAAAACAAGGCTGAAAGTGTGAGAGAAAGTGCACGAATCAGAAATGAGAAAAGTGTGAAGTTGCATAGTTTGCACTTGGTGGAATAAGCATGCTATGCTCATGCTCTCTTGGGCCTCTCAGCATATGTGACTTTCATTTTCCACCCTTGATTCAAATCCAGTCATTCCTGGCCCTTAGATTCAAGTGTCACACTTGTTTCATGACTTTTGCTAATTTGCATGTTTTGGAGGGATTTTTTCAAAGTGCACGAAAATGACCATTTCTTTGGAGAAAATTGGTCCTAATGCAATGCATTTTAAGTTGGAAACAAGATTGGGCCTGTACCAAGTCACAAAAATCAAGTTTGAGCCCTCTTGCATTTGGTGGCTTTTTGGAAAGTTGAAATTTGCCCTAGGAAGCAAGAATTTTTGAATGGCCTACAAGGAGTTCTAGGAATCCAGTGAAAATTTACTTGTACTTTTTGAAAATGGGAGCCCTTACTCTTCAACTTTCATGTTTGACTTTTGTCCATTTGAAGAATTTTTGATCATGTTAAGGCCATTTGAAAATTAGGGCAAAAGTTGCCAAACTTGGAAAATTTCAAAAAACCAACTTTGTACCATTTTTGCAAAACCCTTCAAATCTCTATGATTCTTGAACTTTAGGCATTCAAAACCTCTTATAACATTGTAAGGACCCCTCTTGGCCAAAAAAATTGGGTTAGACCCCTTGAAATTGCACAGTTGACTTTTTATGGTCTCTGTTGACTTTTTCCTTCATCTGCAAGCAACTGAGGCATTGACTGACTTCCCCATGGAATTTTCTCATGAAATTTGACACATAGGATCCTCTTAACATATAGAAGACTTGGACCACAAGAAATGGCCAAATTTGTGAGATCTTGGTGATTGAATCTCAAACCCTAATTTGGGTGCCTTGCATAGGAGCTTTGCCTTGTCCTGAGACTTCTGATGATCATGCAACCTTCTGAGCTTTTGACAATGGACTTGATCTTGTAAATGAAGTGTAGACTCACCATAGAACTTGTAAAAACTCATTGGGACCCTTGTCATGGCTTGAAATGCTTCAAGTACCTCCACAGATGACCATATGTTTGATGCTAGGACATGAGGGATGTTATGCTTCATCTTTCCATGATATGATGCTGAGGAAATGATATGAGTATGATGAATATGATGTGATATGATGCTTAAAATAAAGAGGGCAAATTTGGGGTGTTACACCTATGCATGAAAATATTTGTATCTAGACCTGGCATGTCTTGATAGGACCAGGCGAAGAAGTCGACATATTCCCGAAGCATACTGATAAGCTGTTCTTTTATAGGAGCTTGCAGACTGGACCCAATCTTCACTTATTTTACATCTTCCTCGGTACCAAGATTAACGGTTTCAATTTCCTCCTGATGAGGAGTGATCACTTTCTCTTCTTGCCTCAACAACCTGGCCAACTTTTCAGGCAACTCATAGTCTTCATCAACCCCTTCAGGTGGAGGTCGCTTTCAGCCTCGTCTTCCACGTTATTGACAGCATCTGGGGTCAGCGTTCCCCCACTCACGAACTTGGGCTCTTTAGCAGCCTCTGCTTGATCTTGTCGGGATGGTTTGTAACCCAAACCGAATTTGTCCTCCTTCTTCTCCATAGGTAGCAGCTTTCCCCAGCCTTGGGCGTTCCCATCTTCAACAACCTTCTGAGCTTGTTGGTAGGAGACAATTGAATTACCCATCATATCCTCCTGAGATGCAGTAAATACTTCAGCTGTCGCCTCATTGACATTCAGTGCTTCGAAACCTTGGCTCATGGTCTCTTGAATCTCACCATCCATCTCAATGTATTTGTAGGTAGCCAGATGGCTAACAAAAATGTCCTCTTCACCATAGATTGTGATAATTTTCCCTTCCCACTCGTATTTTAATTTCTTGTGAAGGGTCGACGTAACTGCGCCAGTGGCGTGAATCCAAGGTCGACCCAAAAAAACAGTTGTAGGTCGGCTGAATGTCCATCACGTAGAAAGTAGTTTGAAATACCTGCGGGCCAATTATCACATGCAGCTCCACTTCTCCAAGAACAGACCTCTTGGAACCATCAAAAGCTCTGACCACCAGATTGCTTGGTCGGAGGACCCAGTGTTAACTAGAACATGTGAAAGCACAACTCCTTTACACTTTAGAGTAATGTGCAAAGCTTTATTATAATGACGACCTTCCATTGTCAAATCAGCATTGGTGAAACCTAGTCCATGAATAGTATTAACATTAGAAACCACCGTCTCTAGCTGATTCACCGTAATCTCCTCAGGCATGTAGGCTGCGTGTAGGACTTTAAGTAATGCATCCCGATAAGCTTCAGAACACAATAACAATTATAGAATGGAGATCTTGGAAGGAGTCTGGTGGAGCTGATCTACAACATTATAATCGCTTCTTTTGATTATCCTCATAAATTCATCCACATCCTGATCAAAGAACGTTTTCTGAGCTTCTTTCAAAATGGGTTCTTCAGGCACCACATTTTTTCCTTTAGCTTTGGCAACAGCCTCTGCCTCAATGCTAACTCTTGGAATTTGTAACGCAAAGAGGCGTCCACTTCGAGTGAAGCCTCCGCCTCCCCCAACATTATCGACCTGTGGTGTGTGAGTTGAAGAATCAAGAGTGATTCTCTCCCCGTTGCAGTAAAGGTCTGAACCATAGTGCCATGGCACATCATTATCTTTTTCATATGGGATGGGTCCAAGTACCGTGATGGCGACTGGACTGACTACAGTGGAAGTAGGAACTGTTATTGTCTGTGGATCATAATATATGGTGACGGGATTTCTGACTGGTGGTGGTGGTGAAAGATTGAAGTTGGGTTGTTGTTGAGATTGTTGCTGAAAATTGTTGGAATCGGGGACCATTGTCGGGTCATAATATATGGTGACTGTGGAGATGTCATTATTAATGGTTGTTGTCGTTGTAGAAGCGGATACGGCTGAACTAATGTTTGTTGAAGTGATAGAAGAGATGATTGTTGATTTTGTAGCAGAGTCTGTCGGAACAATTGTTTTTGAAGTTGTAAGAGGGGTGCTTGTTGGTAATGTAGGAGGAATGGTTGATGTTGTAGAAATCGTTGATGTTATCTGCATGATACCATCTCTGATAAGGACATCGATGCCACTTTTTAAACTCGCACAACCATTGATGGAAACTTTGCAGGATTCACAGCAGGCCTCACAACCTGGGAACACCTGGCACTTTAAAAGTTGAGCTTTAACCTCGGCCAGAGGTGTTTGAATGCTTGCAGTATCTTCAATTAGGTTCACTGGTTGATACTCCTCAATTGCATTTATCCTGGGCCCACCGTGGCTAGGCATAGGATTATTTGTGACGTTAGGAGGAGGTACAAAATTTAAAGCTTTTGAATCAACTAGATCCTGGACCTTCATGTGCAAAGCTCTGCACTTTTCTATGGTATGGCCAGGTGCATTAGAATGGAAGGCACATCTAGCATTGACGTCGTAATTCCTTGGAAGGTTTTGAGGATCTGGTGGAGCCAGAGTCCTTAATTCAACAAGATTAAGCTTCAAAAGTTGTGGTAGTAAAGTGGCATAGGGCATCGGTATAGGATCGATCACCTTGTTGACTTGATATGGCCTTTGCTAGAAAGGACGTTGTTGTTGGTTGTTGTTGTTGTTGTAAGACCTTTTTTGAGGAAAGTGTTGTTGCTGAGGGAAATGTTGTGGTTGTGGAGTGTATTGTTGTTGAGGTGGTGGAGTGGGAATTGTGACAGTGGCTATTGATCTTGGCATATATTGGGGCCTACCTCTGCCCATGTGTACTGAATTGGTTTCACCCAACCTGTGAGGCCATGCAAAAGGTTTCCTTGTGTTGCTAGAGCTGGTGCCATTATCAGAAATCGTACCCATTTTTAACAAACTTTCAATTCTTTCTCCTGCTATGACCACATCAGCAAAGCTAGTGGAAGAGAAAGCAGCAAACCTATCGATGTATGTCCCCTGTAGGGTGTTCATAAACATATCTGCCATTTCTCTTTCTGACATTGGAGGTTGAACAGCAGCAGCTAATTGCCTCCATCTCTGAGCATACTCTCTGAAGCTTTCTATGGAGGATTGTGACATACCCATTAGAAGAGTTCTGTTAGGAGCCATGTCTAAATTGTATTGATATTGGCGTATGAAAGCCTCGGCCAAATCCTTCCAATTTCTGATTGTTGCCCTAGTCAAATGAGAGTACCACTCACGGGATGCCCCGGTCAAGCTATCCTCAAAATAGAACATCCATAGCTTTTCATCCATGGTGTAAGCCTCCAATCTTCCCAGAAAGGATTGAAGATGGGTGCGAGGGTAAGATGTTCCATTATATCTTTCAAAGCAGGGAGGTGTGAATTTGTGAGGAATTTTTACTCCCTCAACTAGGCCTATATCCATAACATCAAATCCTAAGGAGTTTTGGGACTCCAGGGGTCTCAGCATTTCTGTCATCTCGTCTAGACGACGATCATAGACTTTATCTCCTGCTCCAACTATAGTGAATTGTTCCTCCTGAGGGTCCTCTTGCAAGGCCCGCCCTCCAGTATTACCTTGGGTATTCCTGATAGCATTAACTTCAGGGTTGAGATGAGGCCCAAACTCCCGGGGGTCAGTACGTGGCTGTACATGATCATTGTTGCTGGTACCCCCTATACCTGGGTGATTTTCTTCAGGAGTTTGCCGCTCGACCAACTCTCTTAATATTTCCTGGCTTTGGGCCAACCCAGTCATTACTGCCATGAACTGGTTCATCTGAGCCCTCATTTCATTTCTTTCATTAGCCATCTGAGTTCTCACGTCAGTCAAATCTTGCTGAACTTGGTCCATCTGTAAGCTCGGAAGGTTGTTTCTTGTAGGATACCGGTGAACTCTGTTGATGGGGAAGACTCTCCTACGAGCAATGTTTCCTGAAACCACAACAAAGTGAGAAACAAACAACAGAAAAATACTTATAAAACAAAGAAATGAGGTTAGTATGCAATGCATTATGTCTATTTGTCTTTCAAGGGTATCCGGTTTAGTTCTTTGGTTTTGACCTTCCAGACCTCGAGGAATGATGATGTTGAAGAGAAATGAAGCCCAAAGGATAACACACAAACCATATATTACAAAATGTAAAGATACATAGTTCATGATTACAACAAGTTCTCATGATGGGTCAAATACAAGAAAATCAACAAAAGTACAAACAAAATGAAGTACAAATACAAAGAAATCAGACATCCAACCCAAAGTCATCCTCTTTGACTTCCTTCAGGAGAGCATCAGTCACTGGTCCAATTGGATGCTCTGTGATGGTCCTGATAAGAAGGTTCCTGGTGGCAATAGCATTTGTCAACTTCTTATACTTGTCTTGATCTTTTGATCTCTTCAACCCCGCCCGGAGTTTCAACTCGGAGATTTCCTTCTGTGCTGCTAACAAGGCTTCCTGACTCTTTTTCTCATTAGCTTCTAGATTCTCTATCCTAGCCTGTGTCCTCTGATATTCCTGTGAACGAGCTTTAGTAATTTTGATCCATCTACCCTGACTCTCTTCCAAGTAGTGCTCAGCTCTGGCCTTCTGAATCTTGGCTTCTTTGCAAGCATTCTTCAATACCAACTCCCCTTCCCGGGATCTTCTGATGTTATCATCTGTCTTCTCAATCTTGGTCATATGCTCAATCCAGAGCTTCTCTAACCTCTCATTGTCCAGACGACTATCATTCCTCTCCCAAAGGGTCTTTTTTAGAGCTTCAGA
Source organism: Lathyrus aphaca (assembly GCA_963966055.1). NCBI lineage: Eukaryota > Viridiplantae > Streptophyta > Magnoliopsida > Fabales > Fabaceae > Lathyrus > Lathyrus aphaca. The sequence goes on along the minus strand of OZ014520.1, from coordinate 218,176,177 downwards.
AAGCTGGGTATTCCTCTCTTTCAACTTCTCAAACTCCTCCAAACTGACTGTAGCTATAGGCTCTACTGCTGATGGTCCTGGAACATCCTCCAGCGTGAATGGCATGCGGGTGATCTATCCTCTGATACGTGACCAATCAATATACTGAGCTGAAGCTATGTTGTTGCACTTGCCAAGAATGGAAGTCCCCTTTGTCTGAATATTATCCCAAGCCCAGGCTGCTTGTCGGACGGTAGCATGATTATTCTGAATGTCAGAGTAAAGGGTTTCTGAAAAGTCCTGCTCTCTTGGTGGATGTACTAAAGCATACCCTAATTTCCTTTTGAAAAGCAAAGGATTGTAGTTGATGCAATCCTTCACTCCAATCAGAGGTACATTGGGATACTGCCCACAGCTGGTGATTATGTCTCTGCCCTTGGTGCTCTTAGTGCACCACCTGATGTCTTCTGAAGTGAGAGCAATCATTCTCTTAGCCCAATTTCTTGAATGATGAGGATTCAAGAAAGTTTCTGACTTTGGCAAGTGTCTCAATATCCAACAGTAGAAGAGAGGTGCACAACATCTGACTAATTTTCCCCTCTGTTTCTCATTCCTTTGATACACAGAGTAATAGAAATCCCCAAGCAAGGTAGGAACTTGATTCTTCAGCAGGAAGAGGTGGATAGCATTTTTGCTTACAAACTTAGGCTCGTCTGCAAACAAGATGATACCATATATGCTAAAGGTCAAGAGAGCACAAACAGTGTCCCATTTCACTGCTGCAGCATGAATGGTGGCCTGAGTGATCAAGAAGTCCAAATGGAGGCCTGGGATTCCAGCCTTAGTAGTCATATTATGATCAATGATGGTGGTTTCCAAATACAGAGCCTTAGATATGTCCTCAATTCCTGGTAGCAGTCATCTCAGGGTTGAAAGGAATCCCTCTCCTGATGGGGACACCTAACAACATTGAAAATTCCTCTAACAAAGGACCCAACTGAAAGTCTGAGAAAGTAAAGCATCTGAGAGGAGGGTCATAGAACTGAAGACAAGTGTGGATCATACTCCTCTGTGATGCATTCAAGTCCATGATCATGCCCATGATACCACCATAATGTTCCCTGAATAAAGGGACATGATCAGGAGTGATGAGTGTCTGAATCTGCCCGATGCTTGCTAGGGAGGGATCAAAGAAATGGTATGTGATGTTGCTCTTCCTGGTTGTGTCCATACTGATAATGGATGCTGATGAAGATAATTGAGGTGAAACACTGGTGAAGACAACTGATGAAGGTGCTGAAGAGAATCTCTGATGAAGATGGCTAATGAATATATCTGATGAAGATGTCTGAGCAGAAGAACAGTCAAAACCAAACCAAAGATGATGTGGATACCCTGTAAAACAAATAGACATATGTTAAAATGATGCAAAATGATGTATGCATAATGATATGCAAGGGTTTGTGATCAAGTTCTGGATCTGTTATCTGCCTTGATAAGGTCCATGTGCGTTCATAAATCCAGATGAAAGCTTAGAGAACCAGTAACTAGGTGGGGGACTCAAATAAAGAGCCACAAGTCCAGGGTTTCAGTCCAAAATGATGTAACCTTAAAACAAATCTGGTAACAGGGTATGATGAGGCCAAGGGTTCCTGCAAACCTGTAAACATCCCAACCCCCTCACAGGTATTGTTCTAGAACAAGGATCCTCAGACTTGGATCAGTTATGAGAAGTGTAAACACTTCTAACCCGGAGGTACAGTGTTTACATTAATCATAAAGGATCCTCCTCTAATTCACCTCAGATGCTGAAGGTCATCTAAAAAGGACATCCAAACTTAGCAGGCTTCCTAGATAGCCCTAGTACTACAGGAAATCCGTAGCACAGAGTTCTCAAGAAGAAACCCATGTCTGAACCGTGTTTCATATTCCCGCACCAGACCGAAATGGAATGGGAAAGAATATGAAGCCACTCTATCCTATGTGTCACTCAGGCTCCCGGTATGGAACCTTACTCACTGAGTATCCCTCCCACCAAGGCAAACAATAGATCCAGTAGAATGATATGATGACAATAATATGGAATGCAATAAAACAGTAAATGAAGCAATAAATAAAGTTGTACAGAAAGCAATAAATAAAGCAATAAACAAAAAGCACATATAGCACATAACACCCCCATAAACACAAATCAAACAAGCACTAGGAGAACCCCACAAAAAGAACCAGAAGCCCTGGTTACAAGATAATTCCTCAGCAGAGTCGCCAAGTTGTCGCTCCCCTGAAAAGACACCAGGGTGCAGATGCGAACGGTCGGCGAAAGGATAGAATGAAAATGAATTAAATAGAGTCGCCAGCTAGGCATTTTTATCCCGAAGGAAAGGTAATGCTGCATAAACCTAGAAAGAGATGGATAAGACGGTTGAGAACCATAGAAACTGAGAAAGGGGGTTTGTTACAACCTGGGAAGGTATTAGCACCCAGATTGTCCGTCGTACTCGACGGGATCCACGCTTATAAGATTGTTTTTAAAGGGGTAGTGCATGTGTTATCTGTGTGCAAAAGCTAGGGATGAATATACAGGTGTCAGTGCAAAAGGGTGAATTGCTCAGGAACTGGGGCTTTAGAAAGAATGCTGAAAGAGGGGGAAGACAAGGAGACTTTTGTTAGATAACTATTATGTTATGCCTACATATCCTCTCGTGCAATGAGGAAGTCAGAACACCGTAGTTCGACCCAAAGAGACTGAAAATGAATTGACTGTGAACTGCTTGCTTGTCTATGCTCAAGTGTATGACTCGTCTGGCTCGAGTGCTAACTATCTTGCATTAGACGGAAGAAGCGAGTTCTCGTTTATGAATGAGTGTGATGAGAAAAGAATCCTTAATGAGACGATTATTGTTTGTTTTTTGTGTTTTCAGTTTTGTTATTGCTTTATGGTGTTTTGCATAGGACTATAAGCTTAAGCCTAAATCGGGGGCTTGCAAACTCATTATATCCTCCCTGATTAGGGATAATGAGCCTACTTACGTATGAGATAAGCATCTCAACTTAATTACCATGATGATGTAGGATTAAGATCATTAACCTACTTGTGATTATTTAGATGTTTTTGGGTCTTGTTTAGTGTTAAGTAATGAGTTTAATCTCTAATCACAGATTAGTGAACTCATTACACCATCCTAATAGAAGGATAATAGATGAGAACACTTAAGCTGAGGAAGATACCTCAACTTAATCCATGGTTAGGGATTAAATTCATTATATAAAAAGCCTTTATTAAGTAGATTTTAATTAAAGGATGAGATTAAGAAGTGTATTTTAAGTTTGTAAGACAACTTGAGGGGGACTTGTCCATTAAACACTAGGGTTAGTCCCTCTTAACCATAAGGAAGAGATAAAACCCTAATGTAAGGCCCAAGTTACAAGATAAAGTCTTGGTGATTATTAATGTATTTGATTAATAGGTGTAAACAAATTAAAGGTTTAACACTTAGGATTAAAGTTATACACTCCATCCTAAGAGAAGGATGCAGGCATAACCCAAATTCCAAAGTCCTAAAACTTTAAGGGTTTAGTCTCTGATTATTGAGATGAGAAGAGAGACTCAAGGAGACTCAAAGGTAAAAGACTAAGGGGGATTATATACAACCCTAAAAATTATCATTCTTGGATATCCTATGGTTTTTTAGGCTTAAGAGAAAGGATCTTCAAGGCCACCAATGGAAGAAGTAGATGAAAAGAGAAGGAGAAAGAAGAACAAGTTACTTACTTCCTGAAGAAGATAAGTAACTTGAAAGAGAGAAAGTAAGAAGGATGGAACACAAGTGAACAAGTTCACTTCAAAGATAAATAAGTATGCATATGAATGATGAGAAAAAATGGGAAGTGAAGGCAAATCCACCTCCCAAATAACTTACCAAAAGTACTTGAAATGTTAGTATGAATGCATAAGGCATAAAGCATAAAGAAATGAATTGAAATGAGATGAAAAGACCAAAGTCAGAAGTGATTATGCAATTCAAATGGCATTTGAGATGATGAAAAGTCATGCAAGATGCATATGAATGATCATACAAGGATGAGATGCAAAGGAAGCATGCTTGGAAGCTTGAAAACACATGGATGTTCATGAAATGTAATGAATGCAAGACATAACAAATGAATGAAGAAATGATCAAGCAATGTTCAAGCATGTCTTAAGATGTAAAATATGTCATATGAATGTTTGAAATGTCATGTCAAGTTCACATAATGATGATATGCAAAGAAGAATGTAGATGAACATGAGAAATTAGGGTTTTATGAATGTATGAGATGCAAATGATCAAAACAGAAGCATACTTCATGATAAAAAATTGAAATCAAGCTCAATCAAACCCTAATCCCATATAAGATCATACCCCAAAGGAGAAGGTCAAAAGCTAATCCTATTGAAAGTTATGAATTTTCTAAGTTTGCTAAGGTTTTTGGGTGATTCTTAAGGGATAATGCAAATCAAATTGAAAATGCAAGATGAATTCATGAGAAACATAACCTATAAACTACATGCAATATGTGAAACAATGCAAAAAGAATCAAGTTCAAACTCATCATGGTTAAGCAAAAATGAATTTTTCAAGTTAGGGTTAAAAAATGTGATTTTAATGAACCCTAATTCAAAGAAAATTATGAAATTATGATCAAACCTAAAACAAAATTTGTATGATGAGTTTGAAAATGTTTCTAAATGTATTGGAATGGTTCATGATTTTTTTGGTGATTTTTAGAAACCTAAATGTATTTTTAATTAATTAAAATCCATTAATTAATTAAAAATATCATTTAAATATTTTAAAAATACTTTTTAAATGCAAAAAATAAAATAAATATTATTTTTGGGTAAAGAAAATTATTTGGATCAGAAATGCAAAATATGAGAATTATTTAATAGTTTTGCTATTTTAAATAAAATGTACAAAAGAAATAAAAAGAAAATGAATTAAAATGAAATAAAATGGAAAGTCAAAGCATCCAAGGGTCCAGATTCAAATAAAAAGGGAGGGAATTGACTGGCGCGCAAATTGAGGGTCAGGATTCACTCAGATTAAAATTAACCTAATTAACTAATTAAAATTAATTAAATGAGGATTAGGGCTTAATGGATGAATCTGGGCCAGACACACGCGCGGGTAAAACATGATCAAAGGATCCACATTTAAACTGAGCCTAAACTCTAATTAAGAACCCTAATAATTCTCAGGTGACCGGAGCTAGCTTCGGTCATCTTCTCCGGCAAGACAAAAACTCAACTCTCTCCCCAGGCCATGAAAACTTCCCAAACTCTCCAGAATCACTCCCCAAACATCAATAAGAAAGAATTAATCAACAAAAACAATTTATTTTTCGCATACAGAGAGAATCGAAGAAGAACAAAATTTAGGTCAAAGTTTCAGAGATACGGTTCATGCTTGTTTCTTCATCATTTTCAAAACCAACAAGTGTAGTGTGATCAGGAGAGCATGGGGAACATTTCTAGAACATGAAAAAAAGCTTCTGGAAAAAAAGTTCTAAGGAGCTACCTAAGATTAAGCTTTCACTCCCTGAGCTTTCTGGCCTCTTTCTTGGTTCAATCCACCTCCAATGAACCCCCTGATGATGTTGCAATGCTTAGAACAAGTTTGTGCGGCTTGGTTTTAGAGGTAAAACTCCTCTGCACCAGGAATCGTGTTTTGGTTTGGCTGTGTTTTAGGGCTTTTTAGAGGGTGATTTGTGTTCTATGGACCATTTGAAGATGATTGGTGAAGTTTGCTTTGAGATTTGATGGCTGGATTTTGAGAATCGAAGAAGGGAAGCTTTTTGGCAATTTTGTGAATGCTCAGTTCTTGGAGGTTTCGGGCTTGCTTCTTGTGTCAAATGAGCTCCATAATGTTTGTATGTAATGTCTTGATTGGTCAGAGAGTGGTTAGTGGCATGGTTTGATTGGTATGGGCAAGTTGCAAAGAGTCAAAAGTTTTTGTACCTTAGGCATGGGCCATGGAAGAGCTGGCTTCAAGGGGTGTCTGGCCTCAGCTTGCATCAAGGAGAGCCATAGAATTAGTTTTATGCAGCTGGCACAAGTGGATGGAAGGTTCCAAGGCATTTTGCAAAGTTTGTGTGTTTTGCCCTTTTGACATTTCTTAAAGATCAAGTCATGAAAACTATGCAATCTTGGGCCAATTCTGATCTTTGGAAGTTTCCTTGACATGTTATGATGCATAGAAGTTGATTAGAAGTCAAGAAATGGCTTGGAACTTGAATTTTCAAAAAATCCTCTTTGGCATGAACTTGAAAGTTATAGGATTTTTGCCAACTTTGAAAGGTCATATCTTGAGTTCTAGGATGAATCAAGACATGTTCTAGTACTTTTTGAAAAGGGAGAGACCTAATCTACAACTTTCATGTCCAAGAATTTTTCATTTGAAGCATTTTTGGTCATGAAAAAGGAGGTTGAAAATCTTTCCCAAAATGGAAAGTTTCCATTACAAGTCATTTCCAAAAATAGCAAGTTTGCAATTGGCCCAAAATTCTTCAACTTTATGAACTTCCAACCACTTCTAAGATCAAATAAAGATCATAGAGACCCAAAAGGATGATGATGACCCTTTGGTACCCTTGATGGGGGCCTCAGATGCCCTGATTTTGACTTAACTTGCTCAAGAAGTTACCCAATGATCAGATGACTTCCACAATGAATTTATTCATCAAACATTTTACACATGATCCTTATAACATATTGAGAACATTAGAAACAAGAATGACCAAAAATATTTGGAGTTAAGGCCTCTGAAACCAAAACCCTAATTTTGATCATCTGTGTAGGAAAACCCTAGCTCTGCTTCCATGCCTTTGCCATTCTTTGTGATCTCTTGACTTTCATGAACTTTGGGGAGAATATTATGATCATGGAACACATATGGACCCTCTTGGAAAGCTTCAAGACCATTGGGATGGCTCAGATTAATTCTTGGATTGCTTAGATCACAAACCCTGGATGCAGATGAAAATGGAACTATGCAGTGAAACAAATATGCAATATGAGATGGTATGCTTATACTAAAACAAAAATGAAAGATCACAAGCCATGGTTTGAGAAAAAGTGAGGGCAAATTTGGGGTGTTTACACTTGTCAAGGGAAGAACAACACTCCAGCTGCATCCACCAAAACCAGTCTTCACTTTTGCACCAGAACACCACAGATGACACTACATAACTCCCCCTTTCATGAACAACCAAAGCTCTTTCTGAAGATGAGCATAGGTTACTCAGTACACCTTCTGAACCATAAGATTCAGACTACAGATATGCATACTTCCAGATAAACACTAAGTCTCCCGTCTAAGTATCCATCTATATGCATCATAAAAACAATAGACAAATACCATGTCTCCCATCAAGGTATTTACTAATGGTTAGATAAGATTACCTTCTCATACAAGGTTGAACATGTAATCTTCCTTCTTCTTCTTCTGCATAAATCTGACACTTTCTGAGATGATGTTCTAACATTCGTTCAGACATTAGTATCAGTCACATAAATCTCCACATAAACCATATGCATGGAAACACATGTGAATCAACCATCAGCAGTTGATCAGGCTACCAAAACACAGACATAAGCAGCAGCTGGGACACTCCAACAGACTTCTTCTTCAGACCCAATATTCTGACTGTCTGATTAGAGATGTCTTCACACAATACAGCTACTGATCAGCTATATCCACATCAGTCAACTCCACCAGTTGACACAGCTTGACCTTCATGTATAAGGAGTCTCTCTGAAATAATCCTCCTTGAAGCTCAAGTACTTCACTTCTTCAGCAAGGACCAGAAATTGTCCTCAGGAGAAAACACATGTTGATCACTCATTGACCAACACCCATAGCTATGAAAAGTTCCAGGGCCAGAACCTCCTTAGACACACCATATAGATACCTCATCTTCCAGATCAGGAGTAGGTTCCAAACATTTGTGAAATAAACACGGTAGTTTAGAACCCAAGCATCTATATAGTCATTCCTTGAACAACAGAATCATGCCTAATTCTGATGTGATGTTCTATCATGGGATAAGACATCATTCCAAGGATCATAAAGAGATCTACAGACAAAAATATGTCTGTTAATAGCAGTCTTCAGATCTCCAAACAACCACTTCTCTTCACAGTGCCTTGAGTGGAATTGAAAAAGAGTATTCAAGTATCATTAGCACAGTTGACAGAAGAAGATAGACATATATCCCCAACATCATAGGATATATATCCAGAGAAGAGAAACCTTCTCATACAAAGGAATTATCAGATAGATAAGCAGCGGATAAAAACTCCTTAGAAGCTTAGAGTGTCATAGATTAGCCCTAGAAATTATCTCTAGGTGACACCAGCAGCCATGGTTTTGAAAATAAATCAAACCTATCACAGTAGCAACACGAACCCCGTGCTACAATAATAGAACAGTCCATCCTCCACTTCTAGGGACTATTCACACATCTAAACAACTTTTCAGTAGAACCATTCTACCTTGACCATGAACCAGAAAGTATCCCCCTTGGATCTCATCCAGAAATAGACTAGGATGTCTGCTCTAATACCAATTGAAATTCTGGTATAAAAGACTCAGATGTCGAATATGACATTGAGACATCTTATCTGTTACTTATACACATGGTAAGGCATGCACATCAGTACCTAAAAATTAGGATGTATTAGAGTCAAACATGCTTCAGGATGTTGCGACATCTGATAGGACATTGAGTTCAGGTACTGCATAAAATAAAGATAAAAAAGCTATAAAGTACACAGCAGAATTGTTAACCCAGTTCGATCAAACTCATCTACTATGGGGGCTACCAAGCCAGGAAGGAAATCCACTATGTAGTATCAATTTAAAGACTTCTCAGCAATCACCTACAATTTACAGTCTTCTCACTTAATCACTACCAATGCAACTTCTACTTAGGAATTCCTAAATATGAGAAACTCATCCTCACTTCCAATCACCTCAGTGATGTCTTACAATCCTCAACAGTCATTTGCTAATATTGACGACTTCATACATATACAACAATCCAAAACAGAAGCTACACTTCCATTACAAACAACTTAACCTTGCTTAGTAGCTTCATTTTAAGTACAACACTTCTCTTGCTTAAAAGCTTCGAGAATCACAAGTGAAACAACCACAACAGGGTTCCTTGTTACGCACGGTTGCCACAAGAACACAACCCTAATAATGTTTACATTTTCGGTTGGTTGGTTGGTTCTAAACTAGGTTATAAGGTTTCTTTTATAACTTATTCCCAACTGGATTCTGGCCTAAAAATCACAGCACAAATGCTGCTACAAAAATGCAGAAAAAATCTGCTTACAAATATACAAAAAGATCTTCAAATCTAAAAACTCCTAAAATATCTCTAAATATAGAAACTCTATATTTTTCAATATTTGTCTTAAATGTAAATTGAGTCTTCAATATCTTTTACAACGATGCTAATTGGGTTGCTTCAAGTCTTCAAAACAAACTGTTTTTGTTGAAACCAAAAAAAAAATTCAATCCACTTCAGCAGTTCATGATGTCGAATGAACTGTCTTGACATCTTCTTCGACATGTTGTTCCAGATGTTGAAACATTTCAACACAACATGTTTGGGCGCACACAAAGGACTCTTTGCTTTATATATTATTTCTTTTGCAAAGATCTTGTACATACACATTGCTGCTATATTTGTTTTACAAATTTATGCCAATCTTAAGAATATAGAACTTACAATAGGAAGTAATTATAGAAGAATCTCATTTTGGCAGCTTGTTCTTGATTGTATGAAGGCAAGATTATCATCCTGGGTTAGGAGGCTTTTATCCATCAGATGGAGGGTTGGTTTGATAAACTCAGTGCTAACTAATTTGCCTATCCATTATTTTTCTTTCTTCTTGACTCCTTATAAAGTGTTGAATGATATGATAGCTATCCAGCATAACTTCCTTTGGCATGAAGTTGGTGCCTCTTCCGGTATTGACTGGGTCAGTTGGGATTCCGTTTGTCAAACTAAAATGGATAGTGCGCTTGGTGTACTTGATATTAGGATCTTCAATCGGGCACTAATTGCAAAGTGGTTTTGGATTATCTTTAAAGAGAAAGTTGCAATTTGGAGTGTATTATTAAATGCCAAATATGGTGACTTCGAACTGAGCTTTCTCTCTAATGAAGCTTATATCTCTAATCCTTTTGACTCATTATGGGGGGGATGTTATGAAGTGAAACGACGGTGATGTTCATGTTAAGTTTTCCTCTCTCATTTCCCTTAGACTTGGTAATGGTGATAGGTTTCCTTTTTGGACCTCTATTTGGCTTGGTTGCTCTTCTTTCAAAACACTATTCCCAAATCTGTTTTCTTCTGTTGTTGATCAGTATTTCTTGGCCTGCAAAAACCCTTTCTACAAACCAAGTTATGAAAGTTTTGTTATGCCCTATCAACAATATTTTTTCACTCCTTTGGGGGAATTTTCCATTGATAAGACTTTTGTGAATGGTCTAGTAAGGTTTAACTTCACTAACGTTATTCAATATATACAAATGTGCATAAAGAACTACATCTCGGTCAAATGTGTTGGCATTTAAACTTTGAATACCTCTACTATCATATATTTCATCATGATGAGACTCAAGAATTCCTAGAGTTCACTCCTGGCATATTGTTTGTAGAAAACTAATAGCTTCTTTTGTTATGTACCATTCAATGATCGAAACTTTCGGACAGTGATGATTCTTTGTATACCCATTAAATATTTTCATGAGTCGCTCTACCATATACATCCATCGTAAATAAACTAAACCACGAATTCTAATCTCCCTTACTAGATGAACAATTAAGCAAACCATAATGTCAAAAAATGATGGAGGGAATAACATCTATAATTAGCAAAAAATAATTTTAGCCTCATGTTCCATCTCATATAAATTTCCAGGTTCAATGACTTTACTACATATAGCATTGAAGAATAAGCACATTCTGGTTATAGTTACCCTTACATTTTTTCAGTAGAATGCCACAAATAGACACTGGTAGAAGTTGTTATATCAAGATATGACAATCATGAGATTTTAGGCCAACTAACTTGAGATCAATCATTGACACAAGTTTCTTCACATTTGTTGAGTATCCTTGGAGAACTTTGATACCCTGCAAATAATTACAAAAACGTTTTTTCTCTTTTTTATACAGAGTGTGACATGTTGGGGGTAAATATGTTATACTTCCTATATATTTTGGGGATAACTTTTGTTGTATACCTATCACTAGGGATGGTAAAATTATCCGTACCCGCGGATATCCGCGGATAAAATCCGTCACAGATATAGGGGATAACTTAATGGATATTCACAGATAAAATAAATGGATATTTAAATATCCGTTTGTTAATGGATGTGGATACAAGTTTAATGATATTTGTACCCGCGGATATCCATATTCGTTAATAAATTATAAAAATCATTTAAATATTATTAGTTTATTATACCTTTTTTTTAACCTATAAAAAATTAGTCTTCTTATATTTCTTTCTTTTTTTGAAATTTTCTTTTAAGAAAATCTTTCAAATTTCATTCAAATTCTATTAGCCATTTCATATTTAAACTATTCACTGTTTCATACCTCAATTCAATAATTTCACTTTCAAACCAACTAGTGTCGGCATTCCTCTGTCAAACCAATTTCTTCTTTCTACTCATTGGTCGTCTGTTGTTAAATTAAGAGCGAATATATGAATGTTATATGATAATAACTTTTTGTGTCTTTAAAAGAATTTTAAAATTATTTTTTTTAAAAATAATAATAATTATTTTAATATTATCCATGGATATCTATAAATATCTGTGGATACCGTTAAATCTGCGGATTACCCGCTTAACGGATATCCGCATGGATATGGGGCGGATATCAATATCATTTTTATCTAACGAGGCAGATATGGATATCATAGTATCCGTCCCCATGGATATCAAGTTACATCCCTACCCATCACTGCAATATCTTCACGAGATTTCTTTGTATCTTTTGTCTTGCCTTTAATATTTATAAATGTTTCAATCAAACTATCATATGCATTTTTCTCCATATGCATCACATCAAGACAATGCATTACATAGAGGCTAGACCAATATAAAAGATCAAAGAATATTGAGCTCTTTTTCCAAATATTTTTCTCCACGTGCCCTTTTTGTTTCTTTCCAAAGACAACATTAATGTGTTATTTTCTTTATAAACTTCCTTCCCTCTTAAGAGCTTTGGAGTGATACCAAACTTTTGTTTTCCATTAAAAGTCATTCGTAATCTACGATATGGATGATTAGGTCTTAGAAAATTTTGATTCCCAAAGTAAACATTCTTTTTTCATTTTTTAATTGTTGGAAGCATGTATCATTTTCTCATATTGGACAAATTTTATGTTCCTTGACGTTATACCCACACAAACTACCGTATGCAGAAAAGTCATTGATTGTGCAAAGCAACATGACACATAGCTTAAAGTTATCACCTACATACACATCATCAACCTTAATTCCTTCCTCCCATAAAATTCTTAAATCATCAATCAATGGTGTTAAATGAACATTTATGTCGCTCCCTGGTTGTTTTGGACCCAAAATCATCATTGCTAACATCATATATTTGTGTTTCATGCACAACCAAGGATATAGGTTGTACATTGTGAGAAGAACATGCCATGAAGTATGGCTAGTACTCAAATTACCAAACAAGTTCATTCTGTTAGTGGCAAGTCCAAGCCTAACTTTCCTTGACTCAAGGGAAAAATTTGGAAATAATAAATCAATACGACATGCATGTTTTTTGATATAGTCCAAATTCATTGGAACCAATATCTTCTTGGCCTCATAACTACGATTCGTAAACATGTTACCTTTTGGAATCATTTCTTACAACAATTCAAGCAACTCAATGAAACTTTTATTTGTCCGCTCACCTCTTGCCATAAGATTAAATGGTCTTAACACATATGACAATCTTGTAATTTTTTTGCATCCCCGGATATAATGACTCTTCAAGGTCTCTTTGCAAAGTATCTTTCACATGAGCTTTTATAAAAGCATATACTCCAATATCACGAATTATATCTTCTAGGTTATCATTCACAAATTCACCATCTTCAACTATATGTGACAAGGTCTCGTTTTTTCACTTCACCATGCCATACTCATTTCTTGTAATTTTGAATAATTTCATCACAACTTAAACGATTGAATATAACATCTCTTGGATGTTTTTGAGTATTTTGGTAAATTTATTATTTGTAGAAGTGAATATTATTCTATTAAATTCAATTTTGTGATTTTCTTTTTTGTTTTCACCACCAGTATCCGGTCTGCTAGACCGAATAATCCAATTCAAGGACCATTTATGGTATCAAATCGTTTCATTCCCTCCTGATTGCATTTGCGAAAATTCAAACCGTAATTTTTCCTATCAAATCCAATGACAATCATCACTTAATCACTAACGATTGATTTCAATTTTGAGATTTGTGACAACTGAAACTACCATAACTTAGAAAAATGGATTTACTATACGAAGGAATAAGGGCCAGTTTATTTTATCTTTAAAAAAATGAAAGACTAATTTAAAAAAATGAAAAATGGATTTTATAAAACCATTTTTCAAAACATTACAAGTTTTTCAATATTCAGTTTTTCTAAATTGAAAGACTAATTTTGACATCGTAAAACATAAATATATATTATTGATGATCAAAACATAGTCGAAATCACAAATTTTGAAAAAGTTGTATCTCAAAAATGATTTTTATGAAAAGCTATTCGAAATAACTTTATGATTAAGTGATTTTTTGAAATTTTGATATCCAATTTATTATTCTCAATAAAATGATGAAATATCTAAAAAAAATATTTTAAGAATAACTATTCACACAAAATTTTCATTTGAAGCTTTTATGAAAAATTTATTTGTAAATTATTTTTCAAAAAATTATCCAAAAAATCAATTTAAGAAAAAAAAAAGGCAAAACAATCACATACCCTAAATATCTTAATAGTTTTAAAAACTAGCAAGTTTGTAGATCTTATAAGATGAAATTGAAAACAAACATATGATATTTAAGAGTGACTTTATGAAATGATAACAAATTTCTTTTAGGATGTGTTTGGATGAAGCATTTTAATGAGGGAAAATAATTTTTTGAGGGAATTTGAAATGACTTGATCAAAATCCATTGTTTGAATAAAAAAAATAGAGAATTGTTAAAATGATGTAAATTTATGGAGTATTTTATTCATGTTAAATTTAAGGAATTTAAAATGACACAAAAAAGTAAAGAATTTCAAATTGCTTCATCACTCTATATAATATAGATATTAAATTGTTTATCATTAAATTTTCAAATTTTGCAAAATAGTCCTCATATTTTATGAAAATTTCAAATTCACCCCCAAAATTTCCAAAAAATTACAAATAAGTCCCTAATAATTTTCAAATTTTACAAAATGATGCTTTAAATTTTCAAAAATTGCAATTTGGTCCCAATTTATCATATTTTAGATTTGACCCAATTTTTTTAAAAATTATGAAAATTGCTCCAATTTTTTTAAAATGAATCATTTTAATACTCTATCCAAACAAAAGAATTTAAAATTGAATGAATTCTAATTGAATCATTTGAATTACCTAGAATTTTGAATTCCTTAAAAATTCTCAATTACTCCATCCAAACACACTCTTAGAAAGTTTGTGATTTTTGAAAATTTAAAGGACCAATTTGAAAATTTTGAAAATTATTAGGGACTTATTTGTATTTTTTTGGAAATTTTGGGGGTGAATTTGAAATTTTCATAAAATATGAGGACTATTTTGCAAAATTTGAAAATTTAATGATAAACAATTTAACATTCATATTATATAGAGTGATGAAGTAATTGAAATTCTTTACTTTTTTGTGTCATTTTAAATTCCTTAAATTTAACATGAATAAATTATTCCATAAATTTACATCATTTTAATAATTCTCCATCTTTTTTATCATCAAATCATTTCAAATTTCCTCAAAAAAATATTTTCCCTCATTAAAATGCTTCATCCAAATACCCCCTTAAGATATTGAGTTCGAATTTATCTCTGAATATACATCAATGTTAAATTTATTGTTGCTCTTCCAAATCGTAGATAAGAGTATATTTTAAATAATTTCAGCATATAAATTAAAAAATTGAAAAATCATTGATATGAAAACCATAGAATGAACCCAAAAAACAAAACATCAATCTACTCATCAACAATCAGCTACTTAGTCATGTCATAATTATGAAGATAATAGATATCCACGTCGACATTTCGATACAATTAATGAAACTCAACTCATTTAGAAAACCAACTTTATTCCAAGACATGTCCCACATTCATCATTAATTCCCAATGCTTTGGAATAATTATCGTGCTCATCATGTATTACATTTTTTAATAATTAATTTAGACTTTTTTCCTACATATAATATTTTAATACGACTTTTATTTAAATAAGTATATTGATTAGTCAATTTCCTAACCAAAAGAATCTAAAATGGTAAGCATGTATACCAAATTTGATACCTTACACTCTGTGTAGAAAATATGTTAGGTAGAAATAGTAATGACTCATATAAATGTTGCAATTTTCATGCACTCAATGCCCTTGCATGACATGTGTACAAACTGGTAAGAGTCAATAACGATTTGACATATGTGAATTGTGAGAGGAGTGAGGACCAGTTTTTGCAATGTAATAATGTTATCCTTTAGGTATGATCTATTCTCAGATTCTCTTGGTGAGAATATAATAATTCAACATACAAAATACTAAATTCTAAAATATCTTTGAATTATATAATAACTTATAGCATGATTCATGACAATGATAGGTATATATATGACAAAAGATATTAAAAAAAAAATACATTAACACCAATGAAATGATAGATAAAATTAAATGAACCTATTTAAAAGTCAAAGAAAAAATTAAATAAATAAAAAGAGATTTAAGAGGCATTGATAGTGATGAGTCCTCAGCACATGATTGCATGAGAGGCTATATGAGAGTTAGGAGGGAAAAAAATATAGTCTTGCTGTGAAACACATGATTTTCTATGATGTGGACAGTCTTAAAGAAACATTTTTATTCTTCTTCTTTTTAAAAAAATTATTTTATTTTATAAATAGCTCTTTGAACCAAATGGTCATCTATTTCATATTGAGCAAGTACTTGTTTTGATAAATAAAAATTATAAAATTGTTATTAAGACCAACTTATGAATGATGATATCGATTATTATTAGACAAACATTTTTATTTGGATTTGAATGTTAAATCTTACATTGTGTGAGTTTTAGATGGTAATATTTCATTCGTCAATATACCTAATAAAATTTATAGCATTTATAAAAAGTTAGTTCTTTCAAATAAGTTTATGAAAATTTTAAAATGTCAATCCAATAAAATAAATTAAGCAAAATTTATTTGGTTTGATTAGAATTTAAAAAATATTACAAAATAAAATTATATCACCAATTATTTTTATTCAATTTTTCTCTCAAAATCACTAATCAAATAAAAAACTTATGACGTAGGAATTTAGATAATCTATAAGGAGTAAATAGATTTTTTTTCCTAAAAGATATGATATGTTACTAATTTAAGAGTGTGTTAAGTACATAAAAAATTATATTCTAATTTTGCACTCAATTAATTAAAATCAACTTTTAGGGAAAATTAAATATTAATATTTTTGTTTTTTATTCTTTTTTTTTTAAATTGTATTTCTTAGTTCTAAATTTTTTTTAGTAATTTAAATTTTTTTGTGATAAATAATCTAATGGTTGAAGTTCACCTTATTAAAAATGAACATATAGGATATCACGGGTTTGAATTCACACTCCTATATTCATGGTCGGCGCAACACATTTTGAGGTCTTATGCAAAAATTCAAATTAAATATTTTAATATTATAAAAATATTTTTATTTTGGAACAATTAATTTTAATTTTAGTTTTTTTAAATGTAAAATTACTAAATTACTCTAATCAATTTTATTTAGATTAAATTAAAGTTTTGGTCCCCCTATTTTACCAAATACACGATTTTAGTTTTCCTATTTTCTTTTTAAATAGTTTTGGTCCCCCTGTTTTACCAAACACACGGTTTTAGTTTTCCTATTTTCTTTTTAAACAGTTTTGGTTCCCCATCCCAATTTGGTCCAAAAAATGCTGATTGTTCATGAACAGGATCCGTACATGAATAGTTCATGAACAGTACCTCAATAATACATGAACAGTTGATCAAAATTGGAATGAAGGACCAATACTGTTTAAAAAAATAGAGGGACTAAAACCGTGAATTTGATAAAGTAGGGGGACCAAAATTGTAATTTAACCTTTTATTTAATATTTTATTTTCAGTTGATAATAAAATCAACACATATAAACACTACGCTAATCATTTTAAAAAAATCATAATGAAAAACATTACCAAAGTTCTTAAAAAAAACATAAATTTCAAGTATTTTTATGTTTGAAAGCTTAAAATTTATTATTTATAAGTATGACTTTTAACATTGTTTTGAAGGGCATGCAGACGGATCACCGAACAAGGTTCAAATATTTTCACGATAACGTTGTGGCTAAAAAGGGCCTAAAAATATTGATTATATTTAAACGATAATAATATAGAGTTTCTATTTATTTTTCACAGTTAAACCATTATTAATCTACACAAATTCTCCAAAAATTTAAGATGATCTTAATTTTAAATTAATCAATTATAAAAACATATATCTTAAATAGTTGATATTATCATAAATTCTTAATAGATGCTATTATATAATTGGTATAGAAAGTAATTTAAATTTTTTAAATATTAATTATTTAGAACTATATAAATATTTTTAAAAAATATGATCATAAGCGGTAGTATTGGTGGTCTACCAATGTTATGATGTTTTGAGGATGATGTATGTATATTGCGTCTTGCATTCATGACATTAAATTTATGAGATGTTTATGATGTCCTTACACAATTAACAACTAAATTATCTTAAGAAAATTATTGTTTTTTTATCTTTTACTTTCTCTCACATTGTTATTTTATTTTTGATTAATTTCATTCTTCTTTCAATTTTCTTCAAAAATATTCAACTTACCTTTTACATTTAAATTATCTCTTTTTTTATTAACTCTAATACTTAATCATTTGAAGTTGGATGATAAAATATCAATTGAAGTTATTTTACCCTATTATATAATAACAAGTATTATATATATATATATATATATATATATATATATATATATATATATATATATATATATATATATATATATATATATATATATATATATATATATATATATATATATATATATATATATATATAGTGAGAGAGAGAGAGAGAGAGAGAGTCATAATCAACTTACTTCAAGAGTAAGTCTTTTTAACTTAACTCCATAATCATAGTCTTTAAATTGGATTGAATCTAATTTAAAGGCTACGATTATGGAATAAGTTAAAAAGACTTACTCTTGGAGTAAGTTGATCCTGACTCATATATAAAGAGAGAAAGTTAGTAAGAAAAAGAAGAAGAAAGAAAACAGAGAAAGAGAAAGAGAAGGAGAAAGAGGGAGAAAACTCTAATGGGAGGAATGATTGGATCTTCACCATTCTTCATCAAATCATCTCCTCTTTATCATCTCCATCTTCATTAAGGTGAGTTTTAGTTAGAAACTCTAAGTGTAGAAGTTATGGTTTAGAACAAAAATAGAAAGTTGTGGATTTATTGAGTGATTTTGATAAATCGATGTTTTAACAGTTCAAATAAAAAATAAAAAGTGTTGTATAGTCGGGTTATTAGTGCGATTAACCTATACTACTTGTTGTTGCACTCAATTTTGTTTTGATTGAGTTTGTTTGGGGTTGAATCCATAAAAATTTGGTTTTTGTGCTACTGATAACCGTTAACCGATTAACAGCTTTTGGTTAATTGGTTAACGCATGAAAATAGGTGTTTTATGTGAAAATTGATTACTGAACTGATTAACCAGATATTGTTAATCGATTACCAAAATATACCTCTAACTTTCAATTTGATTTTGTGTGAACAATATGACATGGTTAACCATATCCCGTTAATCAGTTAACACTATTGTGAAATGGAAAAATATTTGAAAATTCATATCTTTTGAACTGTGATCCCGATTGAGGTGTTTTTGGTATCGATAGAAAGTTATGAAAATATTCTACTCAATAAAAGGAGAAAATATTGATATTGATGTGGGATTAATTTAATTGTGATAACTAAATGGGATTATTAGATTATGTAATTGAGAATTTTATAATTAAAAACATCAAGATTTGAGATAGTGAGGAAACCTTAGATCAATGGAATAACCTAGAGATATAACTTGGTCTTAATAGAGGTTTAGATGACAATACTTAGGCATTGATGCTAGAAGTGTATCTTAGTGAGTAGTTGTTAGAGGAGGGTAGAGGCTTATATTGAGAGTTCCTTCGGAGTGTGCGCTTTATCCGCTAATAAGTAAGTGTGACCCATGTCGATAAATCTCTATTTAGGGTTAGCCGAGGAAAGTTATTTATTAAGTAAGTAGTCGTGACCAGTGTCGATAACTCTCTTGTGTATGGTTGGCCGTGGAAAGTTACTTAGTGGATGGTATTAGTGACCTGTGTTGATAATTCTTTTGTGTAGGGTTGGCCAGGGAAAGATATCTAAGGTAGAATTCGTGACCTGTGTTGATAACTCCTGAGTAGGTTTGGTTGGGGAAAATGTTTATGATAAGGATTCATGACCCGTGTGGATAACTTTTATTTAGGGTTGGTCGGGGAAAGATGCCTTGGCGTGTTTTCCGATTAGTGTTAATGGCTTGAGATGGGTAAATCTTTAGGTGAGTATAACATTGAGTCCCACGAGAAGCATATGAATGGAACACTTGCAATGGATATTATTACTGAGTCCCATAGGAAGAAAAGGCAAGTTCTAGCTAGTGATAGTAGAATTGTTGAACTCATGGATGAGCTTTCATGTAGTGTGAGATAGTGAACTCGAAGTTTTGTCCTTTTCCCCTGACTTGAGTTAGGTTTGATTAAGACCTTGTAAAACCGAGAGAATCCATAAGATAGGAAACTCACCGAGATTATTATATCACCCTACTGTTTTGTTGCTTTACAGGTATTATTGCATGTTTGATTTACAAGTGGAGCTATGCTTGGATGTTTCAAGAGAAGCTTAGTTTGAGTTTTTCCGTTGTGTATTAATTATTCTACAATGAAGAATATTTTACCTTGATCTTAGATTTTTTGTTTTGGCTAATTTCCATGCCTTGTACCATAGATTTTATTTATGTATCTCAAATTAGTCAAGTATGTGAATTATGCCAAAAGACATTTGTGATGGTGTCAGTACCAAATAACACTTGTATAGTATTATTTTAGCTATATATTATATAGGTAATTACAGTTGGTATCAGAGCAGGTTGTATCCTCTACCTAGCCTTGAAACATCATAAGTGTAGATGTTGTAGATTGGCAGCATTTTACGGTAAAACAAATTCTTTATTTTAATGTCATACTTGATGTTATGACACGGTATTTAAGCAATCTGCAAGGGTGAAAGTTTAAGTGTGTTAATGCTTTATCAGGATGTCAAGACTGATGTCATGATATCTTTGTCTGGTGCTGAAGACCTAACTTATTCGTTTAATTATGCGCGCGTATTCTGCTATTCGTTTGCATGTGTTTTTTGAGAATTATGGGGCGCTTTATTTAGAAGGTTATGATTCATCATGGAGTGTTACTCTCAGAATATTTTATATGATTGTTATATTTGTTCCTTTATTTTAGGAATTAATTATATTAGGTTAAAACTGATGTGCAATAGCAACATACCCATGCCCATGATTTGTCTTCTACTTTAAGGCTACAAAACCCTATTTGAATATACAAAGAATAAGGATTGAAGAGTGTTATGAGTTTTAGGGTGTTACGTGTTTTAGTTTACTTGTGAGCCAAAAAATTATCATGTTGATGATTGTATTGGACTAGGTTTATTAAGTTGTATGTTGTTCACTCAATTCTTTTAAACAAGAGTGTTTTGTACTTGACTGAAGCTTTTAAGCAAGGTCAAGGATTGTCATTGAAGTGTGTCTTCTTTTTCTTAGTTGTTAGTTTGTTATCACTACTATGATTAAGGGGGTGAGTGGTGTCTCTTATCTAAGAGTTCTTAGGTGGAAGTTGCATTGGGTAGTGATTAAGTGAAGAGGGTAAACTGAGTTGTTTATGTAACACCCAATTTCTACCCGACAATTAACGACAAAATCAGAGTAATAAAATTTTAACTTAATCAAAGAAATAGGATGCCACATTTCAACCTTAAAACATATTCATTTTCATTAAATAAAATAATACATCGATACATAACACTTTGATTTGGATGAAACTATAACAACAACTTTTATTCATTTTTGAAACCAAAACAACTTTTATAACTACGTCGCGGATTCTCAAATATTCAACTAAACATGGTATAACATTTTATTCAACTTAAACAACTTAGTAAAAACATATTTTAACTGAAACAACTTAAATCAACAACAAAACAACTAAGTAGTCATCCCCCCGAGTGTTACGTATCAGAGCATCGACACTGACTCGAACTAACGAAATTAACCATCTTCCTTCATGCTACCTGCACGTTACCAACATAGGGGTAACATTCAAATAGAAGGGGTGAGATATCGAATTTTATAAACGAAGTATGATAAATAATACATAGATAGGAATCATACAATTATCACCACTTCACATCAACAACAACAACTTAACAATCACCCACATTTTATCAACTTACTTTATCAACTTATTACACCTATCAACATTTACCACGTAATTAACAAATCAACATCATCACAGTCAATGTAATCATCTTCAACAACTTCAACAAACATAATCAACTTTATCAACATAATCATATAATCAACATGATCGACTTAATCAACCTAGTCAACATAAACAACTTCGTCGACTTAATCAACATAAACAACTTCTTCAACTTCATCAACATCAACAACTTCATCAACTTAAGCAACACAAACAACTTCATCCACTTAAGCAACACAAACAACTTCATCTACTTAGGCAACATAGGCAACATCATCAACTTCAACAAACATAAGCAACACAAATAATGCAATACAAGATGTGACTCGACTATGCATATGCATGTGATACCATCGTAAAACTCCTAACTTAAAATATACCAGGTTATTGAGGCCAATGTGGTGATCATTCGCTCCAACTTAGAAAATGAAATGTATACCATGATACAAACGACACAACACATAACAACAACCAACACAGAACAACATACAACAAACAACTCAAAACAACATAGCAACTTTTAATTCAACACATATTCAACCTTGGCCGAAGGCCTACGACTTATACACACCAATGTTGGTCATACGACCTACAACTTTAAAAATCAACGTGGGTTATTCAACCTATAACTTAAAACATCCATAAATCGACACAAAACAACACACTTAACAACACACGAAAACCACACATTTCAACACGAATTCAACAAACCAAACCGACAAAATCACCTACTAAATTACCCCAACTATTTTCGTTAAATTTCGGACAACTAACTTTTCCGCCTAACTTAGCTAAACCGACTAAACTACATTGTTTTCACACTCTGTGACTTCTACGAAGTTATTATGAAAATTCTGTCAAAAAATTATTTTTCTGATACAGTGCTATTGCTAAACATCACTTGCTATCATGAAAATCTACAAATTTATTTTTCTGTCAAAACTCATTTTGTTTGTATTAAAACCTGTTATACATAAGTAACTGATATATTACACGATGCCATGTGCAATCTAATATATTACACCATCATCCCTACTTATTAATTTATAAATCATTTAATAGTTATATTCAAAATATTATTTAAAATTGCATTATTTGGATTATTCATGAAAAATAGTGTAAATAACATATGTGTTTTATTAAAGTGATATAAAAAAGGGGTTTCTCCCTAACTAATGGGTGGCTTGCGCCACCCTTTACACCAGACCAAGTGGCCAGAGCCACTTTACTACTTATGGTGGCCACATGAATGTGGCTGACACCATTCCAAGATGACTTGTGTCATACTCCAAGTGGCTTTTGCCACTTGCCATTTTCAACCATTTTGGGTGGCCTGCGTCACTCCTATGTGAGTGCTGGGTGGCTTGCGCCACCAGTGCACCTGTGAATAGTGTTTTTGTCCCAAAACTCAATTTTTTTCCAGAATCGTATAATTACAGCAACTTTATAAAAAAATTCATTCAGCAACAAAATTCCACAAAATTGATAAATTCATATTTTTCACAGAATTAATCAATAAAACTTCATCAACAACACAACATTAGAATCAACCTAAATCACCATCAACATCATAAAACTACCCGATCTCAATTTCTACGTATCAATTATCATAACCAGATTATAAAAGTCGAACCCTACCCTTACCTTGGATTAAAGGCAGCTCTAGGTTTAATCAGATTCTGGGGATTTTGCACTGGTAGCAGTTTCTCTCTCACAACTTCTTCTCTCACGTTTGTGCTCTATTCCCCTTCTACTTCTTACTGAAACTTCTAAAACCTATTTGTTTTACTTTTTATTTCTTTTTATCAAAATAATATTATTTTACTCATAAAATCTAATGGGCCTAAGTCATACACCCCTTAATTACTAATTTCGACACGATTCCAAGCCCACTAAACCAAACACCTTCCTACGGCTATAATATTATTTATAATATTAAATCTACGACTTTCCAACTTAAATACCTACTTAATGACTTAATTCACCACAACACAAAATCGACCGAATAATTCACGAATAATTACTTTCTCCCGACTAAATCGATTAAATTGGTTAATTACCGATTATCAAATAAACAGTCCAAACAACACATTCAACCTATTCCACAATAGCCGGAAAATATTCAATATCATTTTTCCACAACATAAATCAACTTAATTAATGCATTCAACACAAACCAACTTAGAAACATCAACGTAATATTCCTATATTTCGGAAATCGACTTAAATCAACACAAGTAGCACAAACCAACGCAAATCGACATAACATAATACAATTATATTTAATTCAATAATTAATTAAATAAACGGACGTTACAACTCTCCCCCGCTTAGAATATTTTCTTCCTCGAAAATTTATTCGATTCAACTACTCCAACTACTTATTCCATCCGAATAATCAACTCTCATCCCCGAAAGGAAACCTCACATATAATGTAACAATTCATAACCTCAAAGGCGACAACAATATGAATACTACTCAAGTAATACACTTGACAACTATCAACACAACACAAAGAGTAACCAACTAGTATTCACTGGTTTAAGAACTAGAACAAAACAACATAGGAACGCACAACGTAAACCCCACATCAACGCAACCAACTACCAACATCATCGTTATTCATATATGAACAACTGCATTATACCACGTGTTCGCTATGCGCTCTGATTACTTGCAAAATATCAAGTCTAACAAGTTTAACTCCAACTCCCAATCACCAAAATCGACATAATAAAATATTTCGACTTAATTCTTCGGAAATTTCGTTCCAACAGGCATTCTACGCTATAGTAGTTACCGAATACTTCAACTTAGATCCGTACGACAACACCTCTGAACATTCAACATGATTACAATGACAACTACTTCCAAATATTGGATAAGATATACATACACTTCCCATGAATTTCCGATTATCGTTAACATAGACTACAACTTTACCGTCTTTCATTAACACGTCCCCTAAAATCATCTTAAGTGCATAACATCATTACAACAACATATAACATCTGAGTTCACTTAGCTTCAACAAGATAAATCATCTTTTCTTTCCAACTAATTCAACAACCCAGATTATCGACTTTTACTCATACTGACACAATTTTTCGTAAATTCTTATCTGAATTAACACAACAAGTAACTCATCTTTACCATCCAAAAATCACACTGTAATAGATCAACTCATAGCTTCACTTCTGTTAATACTTTCAACTCAACTCTCAAACACTCTACCTGACATTCTTGTCAAATCATGGTCTTACATGTCCATCTACTTTCCCCTCAAATAATCTCAAGAAAACTTCAAGTCTCATGCCACTTAATTCATCACAAAACAACACTCCAATTATCTAGTGTTCAACTATGAATTTCCATATTACTATTCAATCCAAACGCAACTTCATGCTATCATCCTTAAATCCAACTAATATTCTTATATATGAGTCTGCATCAACAAATCAAATGATCCACAAGCACTTGGCTTAACTTCAACATATTCAACTTACATACTATACTAGTTGGCACAACATATCTATCCATCAATTATGATTTTGTCTACTATCAACAAGAGATTAAGGGTGATCAGTTTCTCAATTTGTCAATAGACCGCCAGCAACCATAATAGTCGCATAAATCTTCATTACCCAACATAATAGCGTACTTAAACTTGTGCCCAAAGTCTGTAAGCATAATGCTCTACCAACTCTCTCAGGCTTACCAACATCTTCCTAGTTTCCTTATTTCAACTTCTTCAATGATTACAAACATCCAAAATCCAATGCACAATCTCTTATACATGCTCGTTGCACAACACAACTTTAAATCTCCTTCTAACACCGGAGTCGCTACAACATCGAGTATAATCTAATTCGGTTTCCTCCAATTACAACTCTTATTCAAGTTTTAAAAAAATTAACCACACTAACCGAACCTTCGTCTTTCTCTCAACACTACCATCACATAACATTGTCACCTTAATCATCTCCATTCAACATAAATTGTATCTCTATGCATCCTCTAACACTGTCACGTTCATTCTAATACCAACATTTAATTCCTTATCAATGTTTTGCACTCGTCTTCATCTTCCTCAATTTTCAGCATTAGTCACTCAACTTCGAACACATTTATCTCTTCCAATACAAACCTCCCTATAGACACCCTAAATTTTCCCTCTGGTTCTTCTATCTTTTTCTGGCTTTTCGTTTTGCATTCATACGCATTTTTTCATTCATACGCATTTTTGCATTAGGTCATATCATTTGCATTAGCTCCTGAGACATGGGATCAATATTTTCTGGAGAATTAGGGTTTCACACCCTATTTGTGGATTATCAGGCGAACTCAAGGTTTTGGTTATGCAACCATCAATGACACCATCTTCTGGTGCTCCTGTCACTAGATTAGGGTTTATTTCCCTTATTTAGTGGTGTTCAGGGATTTCACGTCTGAAAGCTAGTCACTGATGCATCTGGCCCATCATCAGACTATTATCTTCTTCATCAAGTTGTCAGACTATTCCTCTTTTTCTCAATATCTCAGGCATCGTGCGTCAAAGATCAAAGATTGTGCTCCTTTGTGGATTTTGTTTTCCTAGGAGAACGATTCAGACAGATTTGAAAAGGATTAAGGGTCCATTGGATTAAAAAACTCAGAGGTTGATTGGTTCAAGAGATTTTGTTTCAATTGCAATGATGGTGGTATCCCAGGTTTTATCAGAAATGTGTGGGATGGTGCAAGTTGTTTCATGGTTGTGTGCATATTGGTGGTTGTCGGTCCATTCCATAAGAGACCAATTCATACCCATTGTCCTTATCCATTTCTAATTTCCAATTTCGTATCAAAATCCAAAGCCCATTTTTTTTCCTAACAATTTGTCCATATATTTTTGAATTAAAGTCCACATTTCTTTTCATTCAATTTTCTCATTTATTCATTTCAATTCCTAATTTCCTTTATCTTTCATTTTATTAATCCCATTTTCATAATCTATCATTCAAATATCCATTCATCTTATTACTTATTATTTTAGGGAAAAAACCTTTTTCTATCCATATTTCTTTTATTAATATCTAAATTTAATTCATTAGTTATTTAATTATCCACCAAGTCTTTTCTTTTTTTTCTCATAACCAAGTTCATTTACTGCAAATTAAGTCAGCCCATTACATTTTCATTACAAAAATAGAAAAGAAATATTAACAGCCACTACATTACTTTCTCAATTTCATTTTTTTGTGGCCTTTAATACATCCATTCAATTCTTAACAGCAACAAAAGCTTGTAGCAAAGGCATGTTTAGTGGGCCCACCATGCTTCACTCCACCACCAGCTCACACTAACAGCAACAAAACTTTTTTTCCCATTCCGCACAGACAACACGCGCATTTCCACAACAATTCCCTCGCGCACCAAAACTTTCAGCACACCATCACTCTTCACGCCACTCACAACAAAATTTGGGCCCCACACACAATTTCAGTACAAGCAAATTCTCAACATACACACACCTCACGCCGCTTACCGCATACCACTGTCAAACTCGCTGCAAGACTTTGAAAACAAAAGCTCTAATAAAAATTCAGCAACCCTTTCAACATTCTATAATCTTCTCCATCACAACAACCTAATCCTCCTTCTTCAATCACACGACCTCCACCCACCTTCCTTCATGAAACCACAACCAACAATCACCCCAATTTCTGTTTTCAATCAACAACAATAACAGAACCACTTCAAATCCCTTCTTCAACTCAAACCCAACCTTTCTTCATCACCAACAAAACGCCATTTTCCTACCTTCATTTCTTCAACAACCTTCTCCATTCATCTATTCGCCTTACCTCCATCCTCATCTCAACCGCAAACCCTCAACAAGAATCAAAACACCACCTCACCGTTAACCCTTCCATCAAACACAACAAAAAACAATTTCAAAACGAAACCGAAAACTTCTCTTCCTTTTCACCAAAATCAATCCGAAACCGAAACTCATCAAAAACTCTTTCACCGCAACAAACCGTTGAAGCTGAAACCAACACAAATCCTCCATCGCCCTGCTTCAACAACACAACACCCTCCATCTTAATCAAACCACCATTCCTCAATTACGAACCTTCAACCTCACACAAACACATTGACACAGAATCGTAAAACTACACAAAACTTCACTCCGCAACTTCAAACCACATCACTCACCTCATTGCAAATCCACCGAAACAAAACAACAACAACAAAACTGCGACCACAAATTTCATCAATCCACCACCTCAACCGCACCTTCACAACATCAACACAACAACCAACCAAGATCAGAGCATAGATCCAGAAAAATAAGGAAGAGATGAAGTGAGTCACAACAAACAGATCTTAAAACTCAAATCACGCCGCAAAGCACAACTCACCAGGAACGAGGTCGGAGAGGAAAACCAGACGAAACCGGCGACGTGTCTCGACATTGTTTCTGTTCGTGAACAGGGTGCGAGTTTACGAAGCCGAAGCACGCAAAGCTGAGGAGAAGGACAGTGAGGTCCCCTTCGTTTTTCGGCGCGATTTGGAACGGTTGAGAGAGAGGCGGTCATCTCAATGTTGAAGTGAGACCTAAGAGCATCGACGTTGACAAGTTGAAGGCGATGGAGGAAGCCGGACGATTGTGAATGAGAGAAGCAGCGCCGGCTGAGAAGACCGTGTGATGTGGATCGTGATTTATGTTTTGATTTACCTTCTTCCCCTTCTTTGTTTATGTTTCCCTGTTTCTATTTGGATTAATATTTTGTATATTATTTTGATTATTTTTTATGTATATTACTTTTTCTTTCAATGATTATGACTGTTGGTGGCAGGGCTAGGCCTGTTTATTTTAATTAATCACAGGGTTATCCTTAAGCCCACCAAATGGCTATGCACACACGCGGGTTGCTATTATTGCCAACCTTGGATACATGTACCTCATTGGGCTTGGGCTCAGATAAGCTCTATGGGTCGGAAACTTCATTTCCACACTATCCACTTCAGCAGCCCACCGTTCCTTGTCTTTGTGGCATGTGGTTTTTGTTTATTTGTTTCTAGTTCATGTTTATTTAATTGTCAATTAGAATGTTGTTAATTGTTAGTTAATTAGATTTTTAATATTTGTTTAGTTATTAGTTATAATTTTATTTTGTTGGTTTTAACTACTATTTCAATATAGTTTAGATTTTAAGTTCCCCCGGTTTATTTGGTTTAATTAAATATAACTTCATTTGACTTTGGTTCTAGTTTGGTTTGATGTTGTGTAGGTTCATGTCTCAATTCCGATGACGAGGATTGTGGTGTGATGGTGGCTTTGTGTTATTTTGTTGCAAATTCTCCTTTAGGCTTGGATATTACGCGAGCCAATTTTTGTTGTTAATTTGGGTCCTCTTTATTGGTTGGTTTGAATGCTGGAAGTTTTATCTTGATCTTTATCTGATATCTTGATAATGGACAATGGCTGTTGACTTTTGAATCCGTTCTGGACCTGTTACTTCTTATTATTTTCTCTTGTGCATATTGAAGAGGCAACGGACCTTCTCCGTTAGGTACCACTGAAGCCCAATTTTACTTACTGCATACTGTTGCATCTGGAAGTCCTACTGGTGTAGGCTCTGTTTGTTCATTATTCATCTTATCTCCATACTGCATTCTCTTCTTCTTATCTTATTTCATTTTCATCTTAATTTTTCTTCCTCATCTTCTTCTATTCTTAACTTGAGGTGTGCTTTGGCCACCATGGAGCTTCTCCTTTCATCTTTCTCTTCTTCTTTTCTTCTCCTTCGTTAGGATAGTGAGCCTCACTAACCTAGGACCATCCGAGCATGTGAATATTAGGATTAGACTTTTCCCGTTAGCTTTTTTCCTTTGAGATCCTTTTGGTTCTTCTTCTCTTCTCATCTCATAACTCTAAAAAACACTTTAATAAGTTTGAAGTGATGCATTGATCCATAGCCTTATTCCATGAGGTATGCTTGTAGTCTTCCCATCTTGGGATAGTACATGTTTATCTTGTGATGCACAAGTCTGATCAAGGTATCTTCTTCATAAAATAAAAGCATAAAAAACACTTCTTCATCAAAAATACAAAAACACTTAATAAGTAAACAAGTTAGTGAGCCTAGGCCCTAATCTTTGGGTTCAAGTTTTGGGGATCTTCTCCTTACTTGAGTGTGCTTGTTCTATTATTCCATCTTGGAATGTAGTGACAAGTGCACATTCCATGGAAAAGAGCTTGAGTTCACTTCCTTGTGACACACTCATGAAAGCTTCTAAAAACACAAACAAACAATAAGCGTATTTCCTTCGGGAATTCTTCATCTCCTTCGCTCCGTATGCGAACTTGCTCCTACTTGTCACTTTGCAAGACGGTAACGCACTCTCCGTCCGAGCCTGCAACACCTGAGCATTGACATAGGCAGTTCAAGACTTAAGACACAAGCAATCTTTTCCACCCCTAGTTAGGGGAACTACGGCGTCTCTGATCCTCATTATCTTGATGAGGTACGTAGGCAGCGGGGTAGGGCCCGTTCGAGCACAATCTTTATTTTCCCTACATTTTTCCTCTTTGTTTCATATTCATTGCTTTTCTCAGTTTCTTTTCCAGTTCCAGTTTCTTTTCATTTTCATTTCTTTGCTGCAGTTTTCATACCCTCACCCTTTGAAACAGTTTCTTTTACAAGCGTGGATCCCGTCGGGTACGGCGGACGATCTGGGTGCTAATACCTTCCCAGGTCGTAACCGACTCCCGAACTCAGTCTCTTTGGTTCGCAGGACCCGTGTCCTTCCTCTTCTTTTCTTCTGGTTTGTGCAGCATTACCATTCCCTTTCTTCGGGATAAAAATGCCTGGTTGGCGACTCTATTCTTTATCCACGCCACTTTCGCGTTTGTACCAGGATGGAAATCCGGGGAGCGACACTCCCAAACATAAAATCATATTCCAAAAGGAATATAATTTCATGTAGATTCCAGAACTTCAAGAATCGCTTAAATCTGATTTACGAGTAAAATGTTATCATCCTCACAACGGGACTGGTTCAGAATTTCCGTATGCAGAATTTTCCAAAAATCAACATCAGACCCAAATATTAAAATGCACTTTTCTCCTTCGTCATAAACTTCCTGAAGGAAAATATTATATGTAAACTTTAGGGAATTTTTCAAGCTTTCCAAAAAATGCATAATCGCTTCAATCAAAATCACGAGTAAATAATTATGCCTCTTTTACTGACAGCTGCTCCAAAATTACAAAAATCAGAATTCGAGATTGATGAACATAAGTTTCATCTCTCTCCCTCTTGAAACCAAAATTCACCAACATCCTTTATTTTTATCCAACTCTAAAAAATTACTCGACTTTAATCCAACTACAATCAAGGCATATTAATCTACCAATTTGATCCATCAATTATCATTTCCATTGGAATAATTCCTTATTCTCAATTGATTCCTCGTCCATGTTCGACGCACTTCTCAAACTCAACCAATATGAATTCATGATTCTAAACTCTCGCCGGTCCGCAACAACGTAACTTTAACAACCATTTCATTTCCGAAATCAACATCACCTTAAACCAACTTCTACATACCAACAACACGTCCCGAAGACAAACCTCTCCCCCACTTAATCCAAACTAACACCTACAGACAACAACTAGAAACTAACAAACAAGCAGCGATAGTGTTTCACACACATGTCGAGTAACACCCCATTACTGCTCTGATACCACTACTGTAACACCCAATTTCTGTCTAGAAATTAACGACAAAATCAGAGTAATAAAATTTCAACTTAATCAAACAAATAGGATGCCACATTTCAACCTTAAAACATATTCATTTTCATTAAATAAAATAATACATTGAGACATAACACTTTGATTCGGATGAAATTATAACAACAACAACTTTTATTCATTTTTAAAACCAAAACAACTTTAACAACTACGCAGCGGATTCTCAAATATTCAACTAAACATGGTATAACATTTTATTCAACTTAAACAACTTAGTAACAATATATTTTAACTGAAACAACTTAAATCAACAACAAAACAACTAAGCATTCATCCCCCCGAGTGTTACGTATCAGAGCATCGACACCGACTCGAACTAACAAAGATAATCATCTTCCTTCAAGCTACCTGAACGTTACCAACATAGGGTTAACATTCAAATAGAAGGGGTGAGATATTGAATTTTATAAACGAAGTATGATAAATAATACATAGATAGGAATCATACAATTATCACCACTTCACATCAACAACAACAACTTAACAATCACCCACATTTTATCAACTTACTTTATCAACTTATTACACATATCAACATTTACTATGTAATCAACAAATCAACATCATCATAGTCAACGTAATCATCTTCAACAACTTCAACAAACATAATCAACTTAATCAACATAATCATATAAGAAACATGAACAACTTAATCAACCTAGTCAACATAAACGACTTCATCGACTCAATCAAAACAAACAACTTCTTCAACTTCAGCAACATCAACAACTTCATCAACTTAAGCAACATAAACAACTTTATCCACTTAAGAAACACAAACAACTTCATCAACTTAGGCAACATAGGCAACTTCAGCAAACATAAGCAACATAAATAAAGCAACACAAGATGCGACTCGACTATGTATATACATGTGATACCATCAGAGTAAGACTCCCAACTTAAAATATACCATGTTATTGAGGTATCTGCAAGGCGTAAGCCTTCAACTTTATAATTTTTCCAATCAAGACCAACATGGTGAGCATCCGCTCCAACTTAGAAAATGCAATGTATACCATGATACAAACGACACAACACATAACAACAACCAACTCAGAACCACATACAACAAACAATTCAGAACAACATAGCAACTTTTAATTCAACACAGATTCAACCTTGGTCATAGGCCTACAACTTATATACAACAACATTGGTCACACGACTTAAAACATCCATAAATTGGCACAAAACAACATACACGACGACACGCGAAAACCATATATTTCAACACGAATTCAACAAAACAAACCGACAAAATCACCTACTAAATTATCCGACTTACCCCGATAATTTTCGTTAAATTGTGGGCGACTAACTTTTCCGCTTAACTCGACTAATCAGACTAAGCTGCATTGTTTTCATACTTTGTGACTGCTACAAAGTTATTATGAAAATTCTATCAAAAATTTACTTTTCTGATACAGTTCTACTGTTAATCATCATTTGCTGTCATGAAAATCTACAAATTTATTTTTCTGTCAAAACTCATTTTGTTTGTATTAAAACCTGTTAAACATAAGTAACTGATAAATTACACAATGCCCTATGCAGTCTAATATATTACACCATCATCCCTACTTATTAACTTATAAATCATTTAATATGTATAATCAATATATTATTTAATATTTCATTATTTGGATTATTCATGAAAAATAGTGTAAATAACATATGTGTTTTATTAAAGTGATACAAAAAAAGTGTTTATCCCCAACTAATGGGTGGCTTGCGCCACCCTTTACACCAAACCAAGTGGCCAGCGCCACTTTCCTACTTATGATGGCCACAATAATGTGGATGGCACCATTCCAAGATGGCTTGCGCCATGCTCCAAGTGGCTTCCGCCACTTGCCGTTTTCAACTATTTTGGGTGGCCTGCACTACCCCTATGTGAGTGGTGGATGGCCTGCGCCACCCGTGCATGTGAATAGTATTTTAATCCTAAAACTCAACTTTTTTTTCAGAATCGTATAATTACAGCAAATTCATAAAAATTCATTCAGCAACAAAATTCCACAAAATCGATAAATTCATATTTTTAACAGAATCAACATATTTAAATCAGCATCAATATTATAAAACCACCCAATCCCAATTTTTACGTATTGATTATCATAACCCGATTATAAAAGTCGAACCTCACCCTTACCTTGGATTAAAGGCAGCTCTAGGTTCGATCAGATTCTGGGGATTTTGCACCGGTAGCAGTTTTTCTCTCACAACTTCTTCTCTCACGTTCGTGCTCTATTCCTCTTCTACTTCTTACTGAAACTTCTAAAACCTATATGTTTTACTTTTTATTTCTTTTTATAAAAATAATATTATTTTATTCATAAAATCTAATGGGCCTAAGTCATACACCCCTTAATTACTAATTCTGACATGATTCCAAGCCCACTAAACCAAACACCTTCCTACGACTATAATATTATTTCTAATATTAAATCTACAACTTTTGGTCGGCGTGTCGCGCACGGATCAAAAACGAGTAATTTTTTTTAAAACATAGTATAGTGACAATGACACGAATCGTTCTCTCAAGGATTCTTGAAATTAAAAATCAATTGAAACAGTAAAGGGGGGGCTTAAGGTCCAATTTATAAAAACGAATTAAAATAAGTGATCAAAATAAAAGTGATTATCCAAATAAGCTAAAACGATTAATCTACAGTTTTGGTTTCCTAACTTATCATCGATTCAAACAATTCCCAATTCCTAAGCGGATTCTATTCCCTTTTCGATTATTATAACAACCAACAAGCGCAATTGATATTATGCGATAAAAAATTCCTAAATTCCGAATTAATTAAACGGACGATATATAGCAATCATGAATTAAGCAAACACGATAAACCTATGCAAATTAAGCAAACACAATTAAAGTATAGGAACATGCAATCATCGAAATAAATCAGTCAACCCTAAGATAAATCAAATTAAGCAATCAAGATTTCAAAGAGAAGAATTGTAAGGAAATAGATTTTTATTGGAAATTAAGAGAACCTCAAAGTGTTGGCGGAAACTGATTACAACAGATTAACCAACAAATTAGTTCTCCATGGATTCGTACGCAAAGCTTCAAAGAGGAAAAACGTGAATAGTGAATATGGCGTGAACAGTACTGCGACCCCTAAAATGTTTTATAAAATACGTGTTTCACTTCTGATACAAAGCGGGTCGGAAAACCCAACCCAGACCCAATTCCAATTGACCCGAAACACTTAATATTTCTAATACTAAAACTTCAACGACTTTTTCGAGGTATCTATAGTCCAAATCATAACTTTCTTCAAACATGAAAGTTGCATCTCTCTGTCTTAGCTTTCCATCGGTTGATAGAACGTCTCAATCCGATCCCTGAAGCTCCAATTATGATTTTTTTTACTAAAAGCTGCAAAAGCTGAAAATAAAATACGAAAATTAAATAAGTGCAAAAATAAACTTAAATAGGAAAACACACTAAAATAGTTAAAATACTCAAATAAACTATGGGAATGCCTAAGTACAAACATAAGAGAATGTGCATTAAAACGCACTGATCAATTTTCCAACTTAAATACTGACTTAACGACTTAATTCATCACAACACAAAATCGATCGAATAATTCACGAATAATTACTTTCTCCCGACCAAATCGATTAAATCGACTAATTACCGATTATCAAATAAACAGTCCAAATAATACATTCAACCTATTCCACAATAGCCGTAAAATATTCAATATCATTTTTCTACAACATAAATCAACTCAATTAATTCATTTAACACAAACCAACTTAGAAACATCAACGTAATATTCCTATATTTCGGAAATAGACTTAAATCAACACAAGTAGCATAAACCAACGCAAATTGACACAAGATAATACAATTATGTTTAATTAAATAATTAATTAAATAAACTAGAGTTACAGTTTAACTCTGAATTGATACTACTAATGGTGGATTTCCTCCCTGGCTTGGTAGCCCCAAGAGTAGGTGTGTTTGCACCGAACTAGGTTAACAATTACCTGTGTCTTTTACAGTTGTTTTTGTTTAACTTGTTCATTTTAATCTATCAGATATTAGTCTTGTAACTATGATTACTAGAAACCTCATATGGTTGCTTTCTTAAAATCTCTGGACAAGAAGGCATGGAAAGCTGCAGACAAAGGATGGGAACATCCTGTCATTATTGGAAAATATGGATTAAAGACTTTGAAGCCTGAGGAAGAATGGAGCAAAGAGGAGGATGAGTTGGCTCTAGGTAATTTTAAAGCCTTAAATGCTTTGTTCAATGGAATTGATAGAAACATATTCAGGTTGGTGCACCATTGTGAATTGGCCAAGAGGGTTTGGGATATTCTCAAAACCACTCATGAAGGAACTTCCAAGGTCAAGATGTCAAGACTTCACATGCTCACTACAAAAAGTGAAAATCTGAGAATGAAAAAAGATGAGACTATTCATGATTTTCACATGAATATTCTTGAGATTGCTAACACTTCAGGAGCTTTAGGAGACAAAATATCTGATGAAAAGCTTGTGAGGAAAATTCTCATATCTCTTCCCAAAAGATTTGCTATGAAGGTTACTGCTATAGAGGAAGCACATGAAATATGCAATATGAAGGTTAAAGATCTCATTGTATCTCTTCAAACATTTTAAATGGGATTCAGTGATATCTCTAAAAAGAAGAATAAAATCATAGCCTTTGTTTTTAATACTGAAGAAGAAGTAGAAGAATGTGAGATAGAAAATGAGGAAAGCCTGACATAAGCTATGGCCATGATTGGAAGACAGTTCAACAAAGTTATGAAAAATATGAATATGAATTCAAGACCTAATGTCAGGAACATCTCATCTGACCTCAATAGATCCCATGATTCTAGCAGAAGGACAAAGCCTGAAAAGAAGCCAAATCAAAGCAAAAGAGTTCAATGTCATGGTTGTGAGGGTTTTGGTTATATTAGTGCTGAATGTCCTACTTATCTTAAGAAACAAAAGAAAGCTATATCTGTTTCATGATCAGATGGAGATTCTGAAATTGATTTTGAAGAAAAAACAACTAAACATATCATTGTTTTGACAGGGACATGTATTTCTGATGATGACTCTAGTGAGGACGAGCTAACCTTTGAAAAACTTGCAACATCCTATAGAAAGCTATGTCTCAGAAGTGCACAAGTGATTCAAGAAGGAGAGAAGAAGAAGAAGCTCATAGTAAAACTGGAGGCTGAAAAGGAAGAGCATCTAACAACAATATCCAACCTGAACAATGAAGTCATCATGCTGAATTCCAAGCTTGACCAAATGACAAAATCTATCAGAATGTTGAACATTGGATTTGAAACACTGGATGAGATTCTTCAGATTGGTAAGAATGCAGAAGACTTATCTGGAATAGGGTTTGACGGTACCAAAAACATCTCTTCAAGTAGCAGCTAACTTGAACTCAAGTATGATGTTGCAAATCAGATGTCAAAACCAATGTCACAACATCATGGTAAAGGAAGATCAAATCATCAAAGGAGAAGATATCACAGAAGGAGATGTCATTACTGTGGCAGATTTTGGTCACGTAAAACCTTTATGTTATTGACTTCATAGGTATCCTAATCATAATACTCAACCCATACCTAAACAAAACATGACCAAGAAACAAAAATAGGTTCCCTAAGGTTGTTTCCTTGATAGCTCATACTTCTCTTAGAGTATCAGCTAAAGAGGATTGGTCTTTTTATAGTGGATGCTCTAGACATATGACGGGAATAAAAAATTTGCTTGTTGACATCAAATCTCATTCTACCAGCTATGTGACTTTTGATGATGGAGCTAAAGGAGAAATCAAAGGTGTTGGAAATCTGGAGTGTTCAGGAGTTCCAAATCTTGATGGTGTTTTGCTTGTGAAAGGATTGACTACTAATCTAATCACCATCAATCAATTTTTTGATCAAGGGTTTATTGTCCACTTCACCAAATCTGAGTGTGAGGTTATAATGAAGATAAGGAAGTGATCATGAGGGGAATCAAGTCTAGAGATAATTGTTACCTATGGTTCAATCAGGATCCTAGTTACTCATCTGTGTGTTCCATAGCCGAAGAAGATGAAGTAAAATTGTGGCACCAAAAATTGGGTCATCTTCATCTAAGAGGGATGAAAAGGTTACATCTATGGATGTTGTAAGAGGAATTCCAAAGCTTTAGATTGATGAAGGAAGAGTGTGTGGTGAATGTCAAGTGGGCAAGCAAACCAAAATGTCACATCCGAAGATTCAACATCTTACTACCTCTAAAGTTTTAGAACTGTTACACATGGACTTGATTGGTCACATGCATGTGGAAAGCCTGTGTGGGAAGAGGTATGCATATGTGGTGGTGGATGACTACTCAAGGTTCACTTGGATAAATTTTATCAAAGAGAAATCTGATGTCTTTGATGTGTTTAAGGATCTTTGTCAAAGACTTCAAAGGGAAAAAGAGAGTTGTGTTATCAGAATTAGAAGTGGCCATGGGAAGGAATTTGAGAACCAAAAGTTTGCTGAATTTTGCTCATCTGAAGGAATCAGCCATGAATTTTCTTCTCCCATTACCTCTCATCAAAATGGAATTGTGGAAAGGAAGAACAAAACTATTCAAGAATTAACTAGAGCTATGATTCATGCCAAGAGACTTCCTATGCATTTCTGAGCTGAAGCTATGAATATTGTTTGCTATGTTCATAATAGAGTCACTTTGAGAAAGGGAACTCCTACTACTCTCTATGAGATCTAGAAGGGAAGAAAACCTACTGCCAAATTCTTTCATGTGTTTGGTAGTAAGTGTTTTATTATGGCAGATAGAGAACAAATAAAAAATATGGACCCCAAAAGTGATGAAGGCATATTTTTGGGTTACTCTACTGATAGTAGAGCTTATAGAGTCTTCAACTCTAGAACAAGAGTCATGATGGAACCATAAATGTGATTATTGATGATCTACATAAAGAAGTTGATGTCACAGATGATGTTGGAACATTATTTGATACTCCAAGTGTAGTTACTGATAAAGAGGGTGATCTCAATCCAGCTATCTCAAAATCTGAGTCAAAACCAACAAACAAGGGACCCTTCATCAGAATCCAAAAAGATCATCCTAAAGATCTTATTATAGGTCATCCTAATAGTGGAGTTGTTACTAGATCAAGGGATATCATTTCAAACTCTTGTTTTGTGTCAAAGGTTGAACCTAAGAATGTTAAGGAAGCCTTGACTGATGAATTCTGGATTAATGTTATGCAAGATGAGTTACAACAGTTCAAAAGGAATGAAGTGTGGGAACTAGTTCCAAGACCTGAAGGAATCAATGTGAATGGTACTAAATGGGTTTACAAGAATAAGTCAGATGAACAAGGAGTGGTGATCAGAAATAAAGCCAGACTGGTTGCTCAAGGATACACTCAAGTTGAAGGCATTGACTTTAATGAAACATTTTCTCATGTTGCTAGACTTGAATCAATAAGATTGCTATTAGGAGTTGCTTGCATTATAAAGTTCAAATTGTTCCAAATGGATGTCAAAAGTGCCTTTTTGAATGGATACTTGAATGAGGAAGTTTATGTGGAACAATCTAAAGTCTTTGTTGATCCAAACCTTCCATATCATGTTTACAAATTGAGAAAGGATTTGTATGGATTGAAACAAGCTCCCAGGGCTTAGTATGAGAGATTGACTGAGTTTCTCATCAAGAATGGATATAGGAAAGGAGGCATAGATAAGACTCTCTTTGTAAAGATGAAGAAGGAAAGATAATGATTGCTCAGATTTATGTGGATGATATAGTTTTTGGTGGGATGTCAGATAAGATGGTTAAACATTTTGTCAGACAAATGCAGTCTGAATTTGAAATGAGTCTTGTTGGAGAGTTAACTTTCTTTCTTGGTTTGCAAGTAAAACAGATGGAAGATTCCATCTTCATCTGTCAAAGTAAGTATACCAGGAACATAGTCAAGAAGTTTGGAATGGAAGGTGCCAACAACAAAAGAACACCTGCTCCCACTCATCTAATGATGACTAAAGATGAAAAAGGTGTAAGTGTTGATCAAAGTTTCTATAGAAGCATGATAGGAAGCTTGTTGTATCTCACAGCTAGCAGACTTGATATTGCTTTTGTTGTTGGAGTGTGTGATAGATATCAAGCAGAACCCAAAGTCAGTCACATAAATCAAGTCAAAAGGATTCTAAAATATGTGAATGGAACTTGTGACTATGACATGTTGTACTCTCATGGATGTGATCCCATCTTATCTGGATATTGTGATGCTGATTAGGCTGAAAGTGCAGATGATAGAAAAAGTACATTTGGAGGGTGCTTCTTTGTAAGGAACAATCTCATATCCTGGTTTAGCAAGAAGAGAAATTGTGTTTCTTTATCTACTATAGAGCCTGAGTACATAACAGCTGGTAGCATTTATTCTCAACTTGTTTGGATGAAACAAATGTTATCTGACTATAATGTCACACAAGATGTCATGACATTAAATTGTGACAATCTAAGTGCTATCAATATTTCCAAGAATCCTATTCAGCACAGCAAGACAAAGCACATTGATATTAGGCATCATTTCATAAAAGATCTTGTTGAAGATAAGATGATCACAATGGAACATGTTGCCACTGAGTTGCAGTTGGCTGATATATTTACAAAGGATTTGGATGCAAATCAATTTCAAAACCGAAGAGGCAAATTAGGAATATGTATTTATGAGGGCTTATAGAAATTATTGACATGTGGAAACATTCTTAAGGATATTTTTGTATTTTCAAGGTTTAATATTAATGCAATGGAGGCGCGTAATATTTGATTTCATCATTAATTCTTCTATTCAAGGGAGATACGTTCAAAAGGTTTTTATTCCTCATCAAACACGCTACTACGCCGGACTTCTCACCTACTCTTTCATCTTCCACATTCACACAAGATATTTTTGCTCTCTCACGCATAACTCAATCTGCACAAAAATGTATCAACATCAATCTCTGTCTTCATCCAAGAAATTGTCCCCAAAGACTGACTCCATCTCTCCTTCTAGGGTTCACGCCATGAACCTCTATGAAGATGTTATTGATGTGGCTCCTCTTAACGTGTTTATTCCTGAAGTTCCTAAAGTTTCAAAACCTAGAACTCCACATGCAAGGAGACTAAAAGATACCTTTGCATATTCCTTATCTGAAACTAGTATAAGAAAGGGTTCTGTATATGCAAATGAAGCTATTGAGAAATTGATTACAAGGATTCTGAATGAAGATCGTGTTATTGTTGGGGTTTCTGTCCCTTTGGCTAGTCTTCCTGATCCTCAGAATAGCCAAAAGGATCAAGATCTTGATGGTCCAAATGTTGAAACAATTGATGGTATAAATGATGAAATTCTTGTTGCTAAGGCTGGTGAAGAAGATGCTGACATTCATGATTTTGAAGAAGGAGAAAAGGATGATGTTGATGAAGATGGTGAGAAGGATGTTGAAACATATGATGTTGGAGTTGCTCAAAAAGATGTTGGAGTAGCTCAAAAGGATGTTGAAACATCTGAGAAGGATATTGAAATCCTTGAAGTTGATCAAGAAAACAATGATGTGAAGACAACTAAGTATGTTCCTACTGAAACAAAGGAAATTGTCCCTGATGATGTGGTTAATCTTGATGATGTGTCTGACAATGATCTCATTGCCAACATTAACCCAGGTATATCCAAGAGGCTAAAATCAAGAAAAGGAAAGAATGCAGCTGAACAAAGTACTCCTCAGAGTAAGACTGCTCAAAGAATAGGTCATTCCAAGAACACTCCCAAGAAGACTGTTGTTGGCCCTCCCAAAGGATGAAGCAAAATTATCAAAATGAAAAGAAAGGCTAGAGTTATCTCTAATTCAGTACCTGTTATTGAAAG
This sequence comes from Lathyrus aphaca, assembly GCA_963966055.1. NCBI lineage: Eukaryota > Viridiplantae > Streptophyta > Magnoliopsida > Fabales > Fabaceae > Lathyrus > Lathyrus aphaca. The sequence continues at coordinate 218,134,525 of OZ014520.1, read as the reverse complement.
TGATGTCTCAGACATCACTATAAGGAATAAACCAGCCACAAGTAAACTTGCTGCTAGGGTGCCTAATGCACCTCTAGACAACATCTCATTTCACTACATTACTAGTGTGAGCAAGTGGAAGTTTGTATATCAAATAAGACTGATGTTGGAAAGGGAGCTAGCTAGTTCTGCCCTTGAATGTAATGAGGTGATGGACCTTGTATATTTGCTGGATTATTAAAGACTGTTACCAGATTATCCAAGTGCTATGAAGTTCTTGTCAAAGAATTTATTGTGAATTTGTTTGTAGATTGTGCTAATGGAAGTTTCCCAGATTTCAGAAAAGTCTTTGTGTGAGGTAAGTGTGTTAACTTCTCCCCAAATGTGATCAATACATACTTAGGAAGAGATATTGCATGTCATCCTGAGTTGGAAGTGACAGATAACCAAATTTGAAAATTTCTCACTACAAATCAAGTTAAAACTTGGCCTAGGAAGGGAAAACTCTCAACTAGCATGTTTAGTGTGAAGTATGCCATGCTTAACATAATTGGGGATGCAAATTGGGTGCAAACAAACCATACTTCTAGCATTGCAACTGGGTTGGGTAGGTTCATCTATGATGTAGGTACCAAGGCCAAATTTGATTATGGAACCTATATTTATGACCAAACAATGAAGCATTCAATTAATTTGGCTGTTAAGCTACCAATTATTTTTCCTTCTCTAATTTGTGGAATAATCTTGAATTAGTACCCTGCCATCCTATCTGAGTGTTACACTGCTTGCAAGAGAGAGAGAGAGAGAGAGAGAGAGAGAGAGAGAGATAGCCCTCTTTCTTTTCACTAAAAGTTATTTCAGGGGACTCATGTCCCTGACATTGATATGAAATCTACTGGAACATCTCATGACAGCAAGCTTATTAACAAGGATGCTATCATTGTTGAACTCAAGGAAGCATGAAAAGAGCTAGAAGTAAGAAAGATCAAGTTTGAGAAATTGATTAGTATGCTGGAAAGGGATGTAACTGGTGTTGAGCAAGGTTAGGATGAAGCTGAAGCTGATTCTGATGGAGACTCAGATAGTGATCATGCTAGTGAGGGAGAAAGTGATAGTGTTGGAGATGATTTAAGAAAATATGGTTCTGATGATGAATAAGTTATGTTCAATGACTGATGGTTCTTTATGATGAAGTCTTTCTTTGGTTTTCTTTTTTATATCTATGTTTAAATGGCCCTTTAAGGCCCTGATGTAATTTGTGATTTAGTTGGATTTCTGCTTCTTTGATGTATGTTTTGGATTTCTGGTGTTCTGATGTAATTTTGGATTTCTACTCTTTATGAGCGTTTGTTTTGGCAGTGCATTGGGTTTATGTTAGTTAATTTTTTTGGCTCAATTTCTAGATAAAAGGGGGATATAATTATAGATAGATAGATAAGTTGATCTCTAGTTTGCAGGTTGTGTTGAGGGGGAGATGTAATCTCTCATTTGTGTAGAATTTCTTTACAGATGATATAGTTGTGTTGAGGGGGAGTTAATATCTTATTTATGATTTCTGTTGGTTGAACTCTGATACAATTTGTGTTTCTTCTATTGGCTGTTCTTTGATGTTGCTTGAATTGTTTTAGCCAAATATTTGCCAAAGGGGGAGTTTATAGATGTTGTATATTGGCAGGATTTTATGGTAAAACAAATTCTTTAGTCTAATGTCATGCTTGATGTTATGACATGGTATTTAAGCAATTTGTAGGTGTGAAAGTTTAAGTGTGTTGCTGCTTTATTAAGATGTCAAGACTGATGTCATGACATCTTTGTATGGTGCTGAAGACCTAACTGATTCCTTTAATTATGTGTGTGTATTCTGTTATTCATTTGCGTGTGTTTGTTGAGAATTATGAGGCGCATTATTTAGAAGGTTGTGATTCAGCATGTAGTGTTACTCTCAGAATATTTTATATGATTGCTATATTTGTTCCTTTATTTTAGGAATTAATTATATTAGGTTAAAACTAATGTGCAATAGTAGCATACCCATGACCATGATTTGTCTTCTACTTAAAGGCTACAAAACCCTATTTGAATATATAGAGAATAAGGATTGAAGATTGTTACGAGTTTTAGGGTTTTACGTGTTTTAGTTTGCTTGTGAGCCAAACAAATATCATATTGATGATTGTATTGGACTAGGTTTATTGAGTCGTATGGTATCCACTCAAAGCTTTTAAGCAAGAGTGTTTTGTACTTGACCTAAGCTTTTAAGCAAGGTCAGGGATTTCCTTTGAAGTGTGTCTTCTTTTTCTTAGTTGTTAGTTTGTAATCACTGTTGTGATTGACGGGGAGTGAGAGGTGTCTCTTATCTAAGAGTTCTTAGGTAGAAGTTGCATTGGGTAGTGATTAAGTGAAGAGGGTAAACTGAGTGGTTTAACTCTAAATTGATACTACTAATAGTGGATTTCCTCCATGGCATAGTAGCCTCCAGAGTAGGTGTGTTTGCACCGAACTGGGTTAACAATTGCTTATGTCTTTTACAGTTGTTTTTGTTTAACTTGTTCATTTTAATCTGTCAGATATTAGTGTCGTAACATCTCATTCGAAATCTCATATCTGCTTCCAGAATTTCAATTAGTAAATCTATCCATGCCTCTTAAGTGTGTCTTACCAACATGACTCTTAATATCATATTATGTAGTGTTGGGCCTGATCAACCTAATTTTATGTATGTGATAGGTAGAATCATGGTTGAGCGACCACGAGGACTCCAATATGTTGTCAGAGCTTGTGTTGTGAGGATAGGCTTAAGCCAAGAGTTAATAGTGAGAAGTTTTGGGTCAGCTCAGTTGAGATCTTAGTAGAAGTTGTACTACCGATATCATGGAATTGAAGAGTCTGAAAGTTAAAGATCTTTATCGGACGAGTGATCAAGGTATTGAGGAATATATAAAGTCACTGGTAGAGTTGGATTGACCACTGGTATGGACAAGGATTTCAAGTAATCTCATTCAATGAAAAAAGAAAAGATGTTTTGTGGAATGTGTGATGTAATGTCTAGGAGTGAGATAGATATTAGTGTTTCAGCTTCTAAAGTCACTATGGAATCTTGGGTGGACAAGAGTACCTCAAGGAATATGTTCGGGACAATATCTTCCAAATGGTTAAAAGTTTAGGGTTAAGGACGTTCAACTTTTATGGAAATCTAAAGTAATGGTAAAATGTGAGATGAAACACGGGGGTGTGATTATATGTCTTAAGTAAAACAAGTATACACCAGACAAAGAGAAGAAAATAAATCACTTATTTTCGGTTTTAAAAGGGAGACCAGGTTCATGAGAACACATCAAGATTTCTGTATTCAGTGAGAGACCAATTTGAAAATGTTAAATTACCCAAAGCAAAATATAAGGTATTGTGTCGAAGAAAGGACGAGCTTTACTTAATAATAGAAGGTCTAGTGATACAAACCAAAAGAACTTATGTTAAGAAAAAGATTAAGTACCTTGGATCCAAGAGAACTCTAGTAAGATGATTTTATGTTAGATTATAAGAGGATTACCATATAGAGCGAAGTAAATGCAGTGTGGAAAGTGGTAATATGTGGAAGTGATAACAGAGTGTATTATGGATGTTTGTGCAATAGAGTTTTTAAGATGTTGTAGCTAAAATTAAGGAAATGTAATCGATGATGGTTCACCCATAAGTGTAACACCCCAAATTTTCCCTCTCCTGTTTAGCATCATCATCATATCATAATCATCATAAGCATGTCATGTCCTTAGCATTTTTACTTAGAAAGATGAAGCATAGCACTTGCATGTTCTAGCATAAGGCATGTGATCGACTATCCGGGAATTTTGAAGCATTATAAGTCAAATTCAAGAGCATAGGTGACTTGGCAGAAAGCTCTCAAGGCATGTTATACAAGCTCTGTATCATGGTCAAGGCCCTAAAAAGGTGGAGGATCAAAGTCAGGTCAAAACGGTTGGCGTCGGGTTATTATTGAGTTTTCCCACCAAAACGAAGGAGAATTCAAAATTTGCTTGCGTTAACCGGTTAAGCTTTTGGTTAACCGGTTAACGGCTGCGAATTTTGAATTCCAGCAGCAAAATTCAGCATGTATTTTTTGGCTCCAATTTTCCAATTTTCCAATTTTTATTCATTTGAATTAAGGAGAAGGATCTAGAGCATTTATCCAAGCCTAATTCCAATGCTAGGTCCTAATCAATTTCTAAGCCAATTCCAAACCATATTTTTTGGATCCCAAGCCTAAATTTTGGGCCCCAAACCTAAACCATATTTAATCCATTTCCCTCCAAACCAAGAAAAAAGAACCCTCTCATAATTCACTCCTCTTCATTTTCTGAATTTTGATCTCTCTCACCATTCTCTCACTTTTTTTTCTCTCAATTTTCCAAATCACTCAAAGTTCCTCTTTGAAGATCACATAACTTTAAAGTGTGTAGATCTTGGAACTAGACCTCCATCCATAGCTTGCTTTGCATCATTTTGCTGGTTTACTTGGTGGTTCAGATTTGGTTTGGAAGTTAAAAGTGCTTTTGGAGCCAAAATTCTGCATCAAGACCTTTTGCTTGCATTTATTTTGCATGGAGTGTGAAGCTTAGCACCGGATCTTCGAGGTTTTCCACGAGATCTCTCATTTCCAGCTCAAACAATAACTACCAAAGCATACCTCAGATTTTTAGGTTGGTTAAATTCAGATCTAGCTCTGTTTTAGCTTATTTGCATGCTTGTGCTTTAGATCCACCATGTGCTTGTGTATTTGCTTGTGTTGCTTGAATTGATCGGTTGATTTGTAGCCGAATCCGTGTGCTAATGTTCATGAGCTTAATGATGTTAATTAATGTGAATTGATCCATTTATTTCATGCTTAATTGATTGCTGGTTTGCTGTGGAATTATTTGGACAAGCTGGCTTGAGCTGATTTTTCTGCAGGAATTGTTGTTGTTTTCACAGTGTTAACCGGTTAACTCTTTTGGTTAACCGGTTAACGCATCTGTTTCCTGCGTTGTTTTCTGCAGGTTTGAACTGGTTAACCGGTTAACGCTTTTGGTTAACCGGTTAACACTGATGCAGAATGCCTTTTTTGGGCTATTTTGAGCTTGTTTGATCCCCTTACATGTTTTAATTGCCATGGATCATTGTATGATCATTGAATATGCTAGTTTAGGGTGATTTGCTTGCTGGTTGATTTACACTTCCATGTTCTCGACACATAAATGCTTGTATGTGAAAAGCTTGGAATGTTTGTTTGATCTTTGTTGATTTGAACTTTGAGCATGCCAATCCATGATTGTGTTGATAAGCATGTGTTGGATTTTTTTTGCTAATATTGCAGGGGCTCATGGTAAGAGAAGTGTGGATGTTTATCCACATTTCAACTCTTCCCCTTTCCTTTTTAAGTTGCTTTCTCTTTGTGGTTTTTGATGTGCCTTATGCCATCATGTGATGCAACTATTTTCTTCCCCCTTTAGGAGCAACTTTTCTCCTTTAGAGGAGTAAGTTGCTTGCTAGCTTTCTTTTCCTCTCTTTTGCTCCTCTTCGGTTCTTCTTTTCTCTTAGGATAGAATTCAAACCTCACTAACTTTAGGACCATTTTTTCATGCTAATATTAGGATTAGTCTTTCTCCATTAGACTTTTGCCTTTTGCTCCTTTGGTTCTTTCTCTTCTCATCTCAAAATAAAACCTAAAAAACATTAATAAAGAAAGAAGTGACTTCTTGTGTAATAGCCTTATTCCATGGGGCCTATGTATTCATTCCATCTTGGAATAGTGCATTTGTCTAGCATGATGCACAAGTCGGATCATGAGGTCATCTTCATCAAGAAAAAACCCTAAAAAATACTTCTTCATTTTAATCACTAAAACACAATAAATACAACATGTCAATGAATTTAGGCCCTTGCCCTTGGAAACAAGTCTTGGATAAATTCTCCTTACTTGGTGTGCTTGTTCTATTATTCCATCTTGGAATGTAGTAGCAAGTACACATTCCATGGAAACGGACTTGAATTCATTCTCTTGTGCCACACCAATAAAAGACTCATAAAAAACACAAACAAACAATAAGCGTCTCTCCTTTGGGACTTCTTTTCTCATCTCCTTCGCTCCGTACGCGAACTTGCTCCTACTTGTCATTTTGCAACACAATTACACACTCGTCGTCCGAGCCTGCAACACCTGAGCATTGACATAGGCAGTTCAAGCCTTAATTCACAAGAAATATTTTCCACCCCTAGTTAGGGGAACTATGGCGTCTCTGATCCTCATGTCCAGATGAGGTACGTAGGCAGCAGGGTAGGGCCCGTTCAAGCACAGTCTTTTATTTTCCCTACATTCCTCCTTTCCATTTTCTTTCCTTGTTTCCTTTTCTTTTCCAGTTTCAGTTTCAGTTTTGCAGCAGCTTTCATTTCTTCACCCTTTGAAACATTTTCTTTGCAAGCGTGGATCCCGTCGGGTACGGAGGACGATCTGAGGTGCTAATACCTTCCCGGGTCGTAACCGACTCCCGAACCCAGTCTCTTTGGTTCGCAGGACCTTTGTACTTCCTCTTCTTTCTTTTGGTTTGTGCAGCATTACCATTCCCGTTCCTTCGGGATAAAAATGCCTGGCTGGCGACTCTACCCTCTTTCCGCGCCACTTTCGCGTTTGTACCAGGATGAAAATCCAGGGAGCGACAGTTGGCGACTCTGCTGGGGAATCCTAACCAAAGTATCTTTGGTTCCCTTGAGAGTCTCTCCTAGCGCTTGCGTGTTTCTGTTTCGTTGGGTTTTGATTGTTTGTTGTTGCGTGTTTATTTTACTGTTGTTTATTTACAGTTTTATTTACAGCTTTATTTACAGTTTTCAGTATTTATTTTCATGCATCATATATTACTGGATTGTCTGGCTGCTGGTTTCCTTTTTTCTGTGGGATTGGGAACTGTTACTGAGAGATGAGCTCGTAACCGGGGCTCGAGTGCACCCTAGGACTTAGAGTGGACAGTCACTTTGGCTTTATGGCATCTTGCTATGTTGGTAGTAGTGAGTTCCACACCCAGACTTGCGACCGTCTTGGGAGTGTATTTATGCCAGAATCTTTCTGGGGTAATACATGACCTCGATAGTTATGTGCATCTGGGGACTGGTCATTGAGGACCTTTGTGGAAACATCCCTCTCCAGTGGTGACAGTGGCAGACCATATTCTATGGCAAACCCATTCACACCTGAGGGCCCACTAGGAACTCGCATAGGATGGCCTGGTTCTTTTATAGGAACTCAGTCAAAGCATCTGGTCGTATGACGATAGTATTGTACCCTTCGGGATGAATATACTATTGTTTCTCGATTCAAGCGCTTGAAGCTGGGAAATTATAAAGGATGCTTGTTTTTCCTGGACTCATGCTGAGACCTCCCTAAGTAGTACATAATGCCAACCCGAGTCCCTGATTTGGTCATGAGCCATTTCTCGGAAATGGTGAACGTATTATTGCTATTCGGCTTTGAAAGTCCGTGATGTTTGACCCGGAGCACACCCGTGAGATTGGGAGGGGTTTACAGGTTTGCAGGAACCCTGGACCTCATCATACCCTCATTACCAGTGAAGTCTTATGATCTGATACAGTTACTTTGATCCCGTAGTTCTTGAGTTTATCTGGTTATTGATCTGGTTTATCTGGGATTATCTGAGTGCTTATGATTATTATTCAGAGGATTCGGGTTTCTGATCACTTGGCTCTGACATCTAGTATCCAGACAGTTCTGGATTGATCATATGTCCTTGCATTTGCATTGCATCATTCCATCATTAATCATGTTTTGTTTTCATTCACAGGTTCATCTCACTGTTTCCAGTTCCAGTATACTGTTCAGAGATGGAAGATCCTCGCAAGCAGAACATTCATTTCAAGTTTTTCTTAAGGTCGGGGGTCAAAGGCCATCTGGATTTCCTTGCTAAATGCCGGAACCGGGGCATGAATGACCTTGAGATTGAAAGCATAAACAAATGCATTGCATACATATCACCATTAGTTTTGTTTTGCAGGTATAACCACAGGTTCCTAATGTCTTTTCTGTTTCAGGCACTTTCGTTGCAACAAGATTTCAAGGACAGGTTATTATCTTAATCAGATCTCTTGACAGAATGGCCAACTTGAGTCGGGATTCCCAGAACATGAACTTTGAACAACTTCGGGCGGAGGTAGCTGAGATGAAGGCCCAGATGGGGAAATTCAAGGCAGAGGTACAAGCTTTGTCACAGGGCCAGAGATTCTTGAAGGAAGAGTTTGACATGATGAAAACTCAAATGAAGTTGTTGACAGGGATCATGAATGCCTTGCTGAAGAAAGAAAATGGTCAGGCGTCCGTTTCTTCACCAGAAGGTCTCATTTCTCCCATCTCTTTGGGATTTCCACTTAACCAAGAGTTGTCAGGTGGACTCTCTCCACAGTTTGAGCTTCCTCACCAGCAGTCACCACTTGGTCGTCCAGAAGAGCCCAGGACAGAGATTAATATTTCCTTTCCTGGTTCAAATGAGATGAATGGTCTTATGTCAGTTATAACCAAAGAAGTGAGCAATTTCTTTCCGTATCAAGGAACTTCCTCAGCTCCTACACCTTGGTTTCCCAAAGAAGGATTTCAGCAGGTGTCAGGTGTATCTCCTCCAGTGGTGGCAACCCATTCCCGACAGAAGCAAGAGAGAGTTATTGATCATATGCCCATGTCTTATGCTGAGTTGTGCCCACAGTTGCTCCAAATGGGATTGATTGAATGTCGTGAATTATATCCTCCTCTAGTGAACTCCCCCAAGGTTGGAATCCCTATGCCTACTGTGTCTTTCACTCTGGGGCTCAAGGACATGATATCAATGATTGTAGGGCATTCATGCATCAGGTGCAAGACTTGGTTGATGACACAGTAATTAACTTTAAGCCAACTGACTTGAAAGTGTCACAGGTAAGCACTGCAGAGGTGGCCAAGTTTCATTCTGCCAAAGTTATTACTTAGGATGAGTCTTCTAAAAGGCTACAACAACGATCTTCTTTGGTTCCTCGTCCAAATCTGGGTAAGAAAGTGCAGTGGCCTTCTAGGCGTTCGAAGCAACATCAGCAACAGACTGCTCAACCACAACGAATGCCTTATCCACAGAGAGTTTCACAAGCTGATTGTATTCTTGATCCCATCTCAATATCCAACACTGCCATGTTGCGTCAACTGCTGAGGTCTGATTTAATCCAGTTGCGGACTTTGGCCCCACCAACAGGAAATCTTCCAAAGGGATACGATGAAAATGCGCGTTGCGAGTTTCACTCAGGATCCCCGGGGCATGCAACAGAAGAATGCAGGGCTTTACAATGGGATGTCCAAGATCTGATCGACTTGAAGGTCATCACACCAGATGGTCAGATAGGGAGGCAAATACTTCTGGACTAGAATTGATGCTTGTAGGCTTTAGCTCTTTCATGTATCTGGTTACCCTCAGGCTTGTTGAGGGACTCTTAGTTGTTGTACTTATTTTTGTTGGTTTTTAGTACCTTGTATGACTTTGCTCTTGCGGGCCGCTCTCTGTTATGTATTTGGATTGCTGAGGCAGTGGTTTTCCTATTCATGCATTGGCACTCGGTCATAGGTTGTTCTTATACTAGATCTTGCGTGAAGGGTTTCTTTTGAGAGTGTTCTCTCATTGGCTGTGTTCCTGAGCATTTGCATAGCATAACATCTTGCATAACATATCATTCTATCTTTGTTTATTAGGTACCCTGGCAGTTTCTCATCTTTATTCCATTTCAGGAAACAGTGTTAGCAAAGCAGAACCGGAATGGCAGATCAGGTACAAGCTGAGCTCGTAGAATTGAAGGCTCGTATGGAGCAGTTCATGACCCTTATGATGGGGATGGCCCAGAGGCAAGAGCAACTAAGGTTGAGGGTTGAGCGGCCAGAAAATGAGATTCCTGAAGATGGCAATCAGAGAAACCATAATGGAGCTCCGGGCAGAGACAATGACCATAATGTTGGCTACATGGACGGACAAGAAGATCAGTTTACTTTGATTGATGATGAGATGGATCAACCTAATGTTGTTGTGGATCGTCATTTCGACGAGCTTGCTGAGAGGATAGAGGCCATTAAGTCTCAGAACTCTCTAGGTTTCGATGTTGTGGATTTGGGGTTAGTACCTGGAGTGAAGATTCCTCACAAATTCAAGCCTCCTATTTTTGAAAAGTAAAACAGCAATGCTTGTCTGAAAACTCACATCCAGTCTTACTTTGGGAAGATCTCTGCTTACACGGATGATGAGAAGTTATGGATGTTTTACTTCCAAGATAGTCTATCTGGGGCATCTTTGGACTGGTATATGGGTCTGAACAAGACTGTTGTTAAAAGCTGGAAGGACTTGGCTGAAGCTTTTGTGAAACAATACCAGTTTAATCTTGACATGGCGCCTAACCGCATTCAACTCCAAAGTCTTTCTCAGAAGAAGTCTGAAAGTTTCAAAGAGTATGCTCAGAGATGGCGAGAGATGGCCGCTTGAGTGCAACCTCCACTTCTAGAGAGAGAGATGGCTGACATATTCATGAGCACTTTGCAGGGTGTGTTTCTGGACCGTTTATCTGCTTGTCCATCTACTGGATTTGTCGATATTGTGATCGCCGGTGAGCGAGTTGAGAGTTTGCTAAAGCTCGAGAAGATTCAAGACTACAGTGCATTAGGTTGAAGCACCAAGAAGCCCTTTGCCAATGGTCAGAGCAAGAACGAAGGGGAAGTTGGGGCAACATCCCATCAATGGGGAAACGGTAGAGGATATCATCCACGTTGTCAGCAAGTAGCTTATGTGGCTACGACCCCGAATAATCATCTGAGGCGTCAGACAAGACAAAGGAACCTTCAGCAGGGTCAACGTCAGCAAAGGAGAGAATTAGTTCTTAACCCTCTACCAATGTCTTATACTGATGTACTTCAGCATTTGCTTCAGTTGAAACTGATTGAGCTTCGTAAGCTGTCCCCACCTCTTTATCCATTACCAGAGGGTTGGGATGCCAATGCCCACTGTGACTTCCACTCTAGGGCACCAGGGCACCATATTGATGGATGTAAAGCTTTTCACCAAAAGGTATAAGATTTGATTGATTCGAAAGCTTTCAATTTCGCTCCGTACAGATGAAGTAGAAGGTTTTGTCTTGGTTAGAGTGTGTCAGATAAGAATTAAAGCAATAAAGTCGGAAGTATCAGTAATGGCAGTCAGTTGTTTTCTTTATTATATTTCCTCCATATTGAGGGGAACTACGTCACTCTGATTCTTCATTGGTCTTTGGTCAATGGAGATACGTAGGCAGAAGATCGTCAGGTCTTTCCGAGCAAACTTATGTGTCAACTTTATTTCGGTGTCACTCTTTTCTTCAGACGTCTCGTGTGAATGTTTGAACGTCGAAGGCTTGAGATAAGAATAATTGGGAATGAAGTATGGTTTTGGGCACATGGCCATTTGATTGAAGACTGCAAATCTCATCAGGAAAATATGTTGATCAATGAAAGTATTCAAGATCAACAGGTCCAGAAGGAGTCAAGTCTCCTCAATAATGGCATTGCTCATTTTCTTTACTGCATTTTCATGTGTAGCTTTTATATGCTTGTTTGAACATTTGTATGCATGCATTAATTTTGTTCTTCAATTTTAATTAATGAAATGCACGTGTTTTTCTTGAAGTAATTCATTCGTATTTTATTTATAATTTTGTGTGTGTATTGCAATACCAACTGTTGTTCTTAAACTCTGTGATGGAGGATGACGAAGTGAAAACGCAAAAATCTCCAATTGTGTGCTCTTGAATAAGACCTTGTTGACGATATACAGGCTTTGTTTCAAATTCCCAAACACCGGAGATATAAGGGAGATAAACCTTCGTTAACCCCTTTGAGCCTTGAAGTAGGAGTTTTCTTTTCACATGAAAAAAAACCATAACATTTAACCCGGGGCAGGGTAGGTGTCAGCTAGTTGGATCGAGCGTTCAGACTTTCACAAAGGAGTGTATCCAAGGAACCATTACCTTTCATTGTACCAAATCAAGGGGTCCAAAGACTGGAAACCACAATGGTTATACCGATCTGGAAACCACAATGGTTATCCCTCATCAACTGAAAGTGAGACAGTCACAGCCCTGTCAAAGCAATCAAGACAAACAGTGTCACACGATTTGTTCGGAAAAAAATAATAAAAAAGAAAGAAATAGAAAGCCCGCTAAGTTGAAACTTGAAAACAAGCGACTTAGGAAAAAATTAGGGCATCCTACTGGACTCTAATTGCAAGAGATTCACAAGAATCAGTCCAGGAAAAAGTTAGGGATAAGCAAAAGAATGAAAAAAAAAGCGAAAGATGAAAAGGATTGCACAAGAAAAATCCTCAAGCAAGAACAAAATCGTGCGATACAGACACAAAAGACAATAGGGGTGATTGTTACTCCAACAACCTCAGTGGTGCTTAAGCTGTTAGTAACAATGGTTCCTCAGTCATCACGAAACCCTTAGGAAAGGTGAGCGCTTGTGAAAGCTAGTTGAACATAGGATTGAAGGACATCACGAAGAGGGGTGGGCACAAATAAACTTTGAGCCTATATCCTTTGTTTCTATAACTGTGAATCAGGCCACAATATAACCCTCAAAAGTCCTAATTGAAACAGGTTTAATTCGAGTGAGTGCCACCATGAGATAGCATTCCTAACTCCTATGAGTTATGCTAAAAGACCCTTATTGGTATTGCATATGCATGTTTCTTTCATAAAAAATCTTGTCATATCTTAACCAGTGATTCGTTCACAAACGACATCTTTTCAGTAAAAACTTCAAGATTAACATGTGTGTTGCATTGAAATAATCATTCTCAAAATAAAACATTTTCTGCTTGCATACATTTGTTTGGCATCAAAGAGGTTCACATGTGGAATTTCAGTCCAGAAGCTTAAATCTTTCAAGATAGAGGAGTCTGAAACTTCTGAAGGAAATTCAAGTTGAAGTGCATCTTTTCCAAGAAACTCCTATGAGATAAAGATTATTCTAACCAGTTGGATCAGATGCAGCCGATCCGGGGCAACCACACTGAGCAATCTCTCACAATTCAGCCAAGCTGGGGCAATTATCAGAGCATGGTTAGTTTGAAGTAATCATTTTAAGGCTCATATTGGGGCAGGTCACTCTCAAGAGCAGATGAAGTCAATCTCTGTATGTCATTATCCAGCTTATCCTTGATGCAGGATACTGGGGCAGAATATCTCATGAAGATGAAACATTGTGCGTGGGTCTTCTTTAATCAAATTCCTTCGTAGACCAGGCGGTCTGGGGAAATTATTTTAATATTCGACTTATCACTCCAAGATTTTGAAGATGACATGTCTTCTGTAAAATCCTCTTGAGTTGATACTTGAACAGTCATCTAGTACATGGAGGAAGATGTTACTAGAACATATTCTCCAAGCAGTTTCTTCTCCCCAACAAGAGACACTTTGCAATTCCCATCTCCAGCAGAGGGTGATCCCCAACATCCCTAGTAAAGTCTAAGATGGAATTTCCCCCAGCTGAGTCAGAGTAGGGTGGTATCCCCAGCAGAACTTCAAATCCAGTTGAATAGTTCTCACCTCCGGGCGGAGTCTTTATGTCAGAATGGGCTATTCCCAGCAAACAGCTGAATGCCTAATTCCCCACAGAATTATGTTTGTCAGAACTCTTTCCCTAGCAAAGGTTATTTGACCAAGCATCTCCCCAGTCGTGTTGGAAGATCGTCATTTCCCCCGCAGAGTTTCATGATTGGTACGCAATCATCATTGAAATATCCCCAGGGAGGTCGCCAATTTATTTTTGGCCAGTGTGATAAACTAATACAGACATTTTTCACATTTCATTCCTCATCCAAGTATTGCCAGGATATCTTGGTCATTTCCTCAACAGAATGTTCTCATACCCAGCGAAGTTACAAATGGTATTCTCCCTTGCAGAGTTGTTACTCTCTTCTCAAATCAACTAATATTGTATTGATCGCGTTGTCCCATGTCAACGGACCTGTTGTGGATGGATCTCTTGATACCATTCTCCTATCAGATCGTTCGATCTTGTTTGGCTTGCAAATCGCTCGATATTGCAACGCCGTTAAAGTCCATCATCGTTGTGGAAAGCCAGTAGTCGCCTGGTGTCGTACCAAAAGACATGTTTGAGTCGTAAATTGCTTGATATTACGTTCTCGTCTTCTTGGTTATGGATCGCTCGATACCATTTCCTTAGCAGATCGCTTGATCTTGTCCGAGTTGTAAATCGCTTGATGTTACTCCTCGTGGTTTGAGTCGTAAATTGCTTGATGTTACGTTCTCTTCTTCCTGGTTATGGATCACTTGATTCCATTTCCTTAGCAGATCGCTTGATCTTATCCAACACTCGGCCGTGTTGAAGAGGTTTGAAGTCCTGACGGTGGAATTAAACATCAAAATGTTTACTGGTCCTGGCGTAACAAGTATATTTGAAGGAGGTTCGTTTGTCTCAAGCACCACTTGTCTATGCAAGATTTGTGAAGAGGGTTCGTCAAATCCTAATGTTGCACCTGGCGTAATAGGTTTGCTCAAAGAAGACTCGTCTGTCTTAGACCATATATCTACGGATAATATATGAAGAGGGTTCGTCTATCCTGATTATGCATGTCTATCCCACAGACTTAAGTGCATCACCGGTACTGGTGTAACAGGTTTATCCGAAGGAGGTTCGTCTGTCTCAGATCATATATTGCAAAATATATGAAGAGGGCTCGTATGTCCATTTCCTGGCGTAACAGGGTTGTTTGAATAGGGCTCGTACGTCCAGTTCCTGGCGTAACAGGTTTGCTCGAGGAAGACTCGTCTGTCTAAGTTTTTCTTATCCGAAGTAACAATTCAGGTTGGAAGGAGCTCGTATGCTTTGTCCTCACGTCAATCGCCAAAGCGTCATTTGGTTGGGTTTATTTCCCATTGCCTACATTCTTCAGCAGAGTGCAAATTTCCGGTCTTCTTGGTATTCAACCACAGTTTATCTTGAACGGTCGATAGTCGTGCTACCGTCCTCTTCAGATTAATAGTTGCTTGAATAAGGGCAGCTGTAACACCCCAAATTTTCCCTTTCCTGTTTAGCATCATCATATCATAATCATCATATGCATGTCATGTCCTTAGCATTTTTACATAGAAAGATGAAGCATAGAACTTGCATGTTCTAGCATAAGGCATGTGATCGACTATCCGAGAATTTTCAAGCATTATAAGTCAAATTCAAGAGCATAGGTGACATGGCAGAAAGCTCTCAAGGCATGTTATACAAGCTCTGTATCATGGTCAAGGCCCTAAAAAAGGTGGAGGATCAAAGTCAGGTCAAAATGATTGGCGCCGGGTTATTATTGAGGTTTCCCACCAAAAGGAGGGAGAATTCAAAATTTGCTTGCGTTAACCGGTTAACACTTTTGTTTAATCGGTTAACGGCTGCGAATTTTGAATTCCAGCAGCAAAATTCAACATGTATTTTTTGGCTCCAATTTTCCAATTTTTATTCATTTGAATTAAGGAGAAGGATCTAGAGCATTTATCCAAGCCTAATTCCAATGCTAGGTCCTAATCACTTTCTAAGCCAATTCCAAACCATATTTTTTGGATCCCAAGCCTAAATTTTGGGCCCAAACCTAAACCATATTTAATCCATTTCCCTCCAAACCAAGAAAAAAGAACCCTCTCATAATTCACTCCTCTTCATTTTCTAAATTTTGATCTCTCTCACCATTCTCTCACTTTTTTTTCTCTCAATTTTTCAAATCACTCAAAGTTCCTCTTTGAAGATCAAATAACTTTTCCTTAAAGTGTGTAGATCTTGGAACTAGACCTCCATCCATAGCTTGCTTTTCATCATTTTGCTGGTTTACTTGGTGGTTCAGATCTGGTTTGGAAGTTAGAAGTGCTTTTGGAGCCAAAAATTTTCATCAAGACCTTTTGCTTGCATTTATTTTGCATGGAGTGTGAAGCTTAGCACCGGATCTTCGAGGTTTTCCATGAGATCTCTCATTTCCAGCTCAAACAACAACTACCAAAGCATACCTAAGCTTTGTAGGTTGGTTAAATTCAGATCTAGCTTTGTTTTAGCTTATTTGCATGCTTGTGCTTTAGATCCACCATGTGCTTGTGTATTTGCTTGTGTTGCTTGAATTGATCGGTTGATTTGTAGCCGGATCCGTGTGCTAATGTTCATGAGCTTAATGATGTTAATTAATGTGAATTGATCCATTTATTTCATGCTTAATTGATTGCTGGTCTGCTGTGGAATTATTTGGATAAGCTGGCTTGAGCTGATTTTTCTGTAGGAATTGTTGTTGTTTTCACAGTGTTAACCGGTTAATGCTTTTGGTTAACCGGTTAACGCATCTGTTTCCTGCGTTGTTTTCTGCAGGTTTGAACTGGTTAACCGGTTAACGCTTTTGGTTAACCGGTTAACACTGATGCAGAATGCCTTTTTTGGGTTATTTTGAGCTTGTTTGATCCCCTTACATGTTTTAATTTCCATGGATCATTGTATGATCATTGAATATGCTAGTTTAGGTTGATTTTCTTGCTGGTTGATGCATGCTTCCATGTTCTCGACACGTAAATGCTTGTATGTGCAAAGCTTGGCATGTTTGTTTGATCTTTGTTGATTTGAACTTTGAGCATGCCAATTCCATGATTATGTTGATGAGCATGTGCTGGATTTTTTTTGCTAACATTGCAGGGGCTCATGGTAAGAGAAGTGTGGATGTTTGTCCATATTTCAACTCTTCCCCTTTCCTTTTTAAGTTGCTTTCTCTTTGTGGTTTTTGACGTGCCTTATACCATCATGTGATGCAACTCTTTTCTTCCCCCTTTAGGAGCAACTTATCTCCTTTAGAGGAGTAAGTTTCTTGCTAGCTTTCTTTTCCTCTCTTTTGCTCCTCTTTGGTTCTTCTTTTCTCTTAGGATAGAATTCAAAACTCACTAACTTTAGGACCATTTTTTGCATGCTAATATTAGGATTAGTCTTTCCCCATTAGACTTTTTCCTTTTGCTCCTTTGGTTCTTTCTCTTATCATCTCAAAATAAAACCTAAAAAATATTAATAAAGAAAGAAGTGACTTCTTGTGTAATAGCCTTATTCCATGGGGCCTATGTATTCATTCCATCTTGGAATAGTGCATTTGTCTAGCATGATGCACAAGTCAGATCATGAGGTCATCTTCATCAAGAAAAAACCCTAAAAAATACTTCTTCATTTAATCACTAAAACACTTAATAAATACAAGTCAACGAATTTAGGCCATTGCCCTTGGAAACAAGTCTTGGATAAATTCTCCTTACTTGGTGTGCTTGTTCTATTATTCCATCTTGGAATGTAGTAGTAAGTACACATTCCATGGAAACGGACTTGAATTCATTCTCTTGTGCCACACCAATAAAAGACTCATAAAAAACACAAACAAACAATAAGCGTCTCTCCTTCGGAACTTCTTTTCTCATCTCCTTCGCTCTGTACGCGAACTTGCTCCTACTTGTCATTTTGCAAGACGGTTACGTACTCGTCGTCTGAGTCTGCAACACCTGAGCATTGACATAGGCAGTTCAAGCCTTAATTCACAAGAAATCTTTTCCACCCCTAGTTAGGGGAACTACAGCTTCTCTGATCCTCATGTCTAGATGAGGTACGTAGGCAGCAGGGTAGGGCCTGTTCGAGAACACTCTTTTATTTTCCCTACATTCCTCCTTTCCATTTTCTTTCCTTGTTTCCTTTTCTTTTCTAGTTTCAGTTTCAGTTTTGCAGCAACTTTCATTTCTTCACCCTTTGAAACATTTTCTTTGCAAACGTGGATCCCGTCGGGTACGACGGACGATCTGGGGTTCTAATACCTTCCCGGATCGTAACCGACTCCCGAACCCAGTCTCTTTGGTTCGCAGGATCTTTGTCCTTCCTCTTCTTTCTTCTGGTTTGTGCAGCATTACCATTCCCGTTCCTTCGGGATAAAAATGCCTGGCTGGCGACTCTACCCTCTTTCCACGCCACTTTCGCGTTTGTACCAGGATGGAAATCCAGGGAGCGACAATAAGGACTCTATTAGTAAGATGTGGTATGAGAGAAGTTACACCTTGTTATTAAGAAATGCGTAGTAGTAGTAGTAGTAGTAGTAGCGCCAGTGGCGAAGCCTGGCGAAGCCAGAAAACTTATAAAGCCTGGGTAAAAGTTTAAAAACTGTAAATTCACATTTTATATAATATATAAATAATCATCAATCAAAATAAAAGAGATTCGTCATTTTGTTAACAAAAGTATAATTTAAAATAAAAGAGATGAAACATAACCTTACAATAGTGTGTTAAATAAAACAACGAAGCAAATGTCCTTTCCGAGACTTCTTTGCGGTGAATGTTCGAATAATATCAATATCATCAAGTGACTTGAATATCTGCCGCTCGGTGTAATATACCATTAAGTCATTGAACCACACATCGTTGATCTTATTGCGTAATTTAGACTTGATAATCTTCATTGTTGAAAAAGCTCTTTCAACGGATGTTGTCGACACCGAAAATATTAAAGCTAACTTAATAAGTTTGTAAACCAATGGAAATACCAAATGTTTCTCAATTTGAACCCTCTTCATAACCAAACTTTGAACATCTTCACAAGTGAAAAATGAAGCATTTCTTTTCACTTGAAGAACATAAGTGTCAAGTTGATCCTTTATTGTTCCACAGTCATCATCAGAAAAGTCTGCATGATAAATACCAGCAAGATGAGCAAGCTTATCAACATCAAACTTGGAGAAAGAGTTCTTGGGGTCAAGACATGAGAAGCAATCAAGGATAATGTTACTTCCTTCACTAAATAGGTGATCCATCTCCACACATATTTTGTCAATAGCAACATAAAAAATCTCTGCACGGTAATGATGTAGATTAGTGATAGTCCTCCCTTCTTCCCTTGAACAATCCCAAACTAGTATTTTGTCATCCATATTTGGCACCGGAATACCTTTAGCAACACAAAATTCTTTGACATCTGCAAATAAATCATCCCAACATGTCTCTCTCATTGTGGCCAACCGAGCTTTGACAACATCAACTAATTCCATGGCAATCACAATATTAACATCTTTTCTTTGCAAGACATATGAAAGCTCGTTTGTAATGCCAAACAAATTTAACATTAACTTCAAAATAAAAAAAAAATTTAAAGCTCTCCATTTTTTCTATCAAACTTGTTGCTTGAGATGGTCCACGTCCATCTTCATCAACCATACTAAGCACATTTAACACGGAGGACCACATTTGATCCAAACGAAGCAATGTAGTATGATGTGAACCCCATATATTATCCCCGGGCCTAATAAGACTAGATGATTAGTGAGAGCCCCTTACTTTAGATATCTCACCACTCTCAAGTTTATTTAAAATATATTGGTGTTGTGCCTCCGTCAAAGCATCTCTCCTCTTACAAGATGCACTTGTTGTGGTCAAAATCAAAGAGACATACTCACAGAAATCATGAATAGATGAACAACTACTAGCAATAGACACAAAAACCAATTGCAAACGGTGAGCATAACAATGGACATAGAAAGCATAAGGGTTTTCATCTAGAATCTTTCTTTGCAAACCATTAAATTCACCTCTCATATTTGAAGCTCCATCATATCCTTGCCCTTGTATCCTTGAAATAGATAACGTGTACTTATCAAGAATACTATAAAGAGCATCCTTTAATGACTCAGATGTCGTATCTTTGACATGATGTAGAGCAATAAATTGGTCTACAACATTCCTCTGTCGCTCACAAACCTAAAACAAATTCAACAAGTTTACTTAACAGAAAATTGGAAATTGGAAATTGGAATATAGGTAATTAAAATTGGAAATTGGAAAATACAACTACTAACCTCAACATCACTGTCATTTACTCTTTGACAGATATATCACGTGACTCATCAATAAGCACGCAAAAGTTTTTATCCCCAAGCTCTTCCATAATCACCTTGGTAACTTCATGTGCATAACACGTTGTAAGCTCCTTTTGAATGTCACTGGAAGTCATTGTGAAATTTTTTCCACCACGGTCAAAAGCATGTCTCACTTGTTCATTCTTAGCTTTTACCCAATATACCATCTCTCTAAAATTTACCTTATTTAGAGAACTAGAGGATTCATCATGGCCACGAAAAGCCATGCCTTGTGCAATGAGATATCTTGAACAATCTACAGAACAAGTCAAATGAATCTTATATAATTCTTCTGATTCCTTGGTTGCTTAAACAAACTTACTTGTCACACTTTGCCTTTGATTATTATAATCATCGTAGTGCTTGACACATGAGTTATGCAAACTATTATGACTACCAACATGATCTTTCAAGCCTTGAGATGCATGTTTCTAATCTTTATATATGCTTTTAGTGAAGATTTCAGAACCAAAGTGCTCGGCCCTCCCAGGTTTCTTAAAGAGAAAACAATAAAAACAATAAGTTGCATCCTTGATCTCACTGTATTCTAACCATGTATAATTCTTATACCATGATTTATTAAATGCTCTTTTAACATTTCCAAATGGAGTTCGAGGAAAGCTTGTCAAATCTGGTTGCATTGGAACTTTTAGAATATATGCCCTCCTCGCTTGGTCTTGAATATCCGGAGCATACTCATTAATTTGTTTCCTACGACCCGGATCACGCACAATTTCATTTGGGTTAAACTCATTAACTATATTAGGTGGTGGTTCTGGTTCTGGTTCTGGTTCTGATTCTGATTCAACTAAAAATCTTCTCATTCTGAAATTCAAAATGAAACAATAAATGAAAAATAGAATTAATGGTATGAGAACTAATAATTAAAAAAAATAGAACTAAATTAACAAAATTAAATCTATTGTTTTAATATAGAATATAGAATTTGGATTAATTTAGCAACTTTTTTTATTATATATTATAGCAACTTGTTTTATATTATATTATATATACTTTTTAATATAGAATTTGATTTTGGCTAGTTCATGTGATTATGACTACAGAAAATTGATAGAAAATTGATTTTTTTATTACACAATACTTTGTTATCAAGACTCGACAAAAAATTGTTTTGTAATAGTATTGCTATAGAATGTAGTTGCAAGCAAAAATAAAAATATAAAAAGAACTATTTTATATTTCCTATTTTGCCAGAAGCAATTAAAGTGTCTTGACAACTTTTCTTTTTACTATTGTTTTCTTTATTTGGTTTATATAGAACATAAGAAAGGTGGTCTTTAGTAATGTGTTTGGTTTCTAATCATATCTTAAATATTAAATGAATTTGTTTTCTATTATATTATTGTATATAGTTTTTTTTTTCATCACAAAAATCTAAGCCTACATTAATATTATATATACATTTTCAGAAAAAGTTTTTTCATCACAAATATCAATAGTCTTGTCTTGTCTAAGTTGTCTTCTTACATTACAAATATCAATAGTCTATTGATTATATAGTACAAACTGTAAGCTACATTGATATATATTAATATATATCTTTCTAGCTGTTAAACATAAAACAATTGGAATTGCTTGCTTATCATATCAATACATACACACAGAGGCAAGGCAAGACAACACCACATGACAATGGCAAATCTGAAGCAGTAGCCTTCACACTCCCTCCCTCTTATTCTTCTTCACATAACTCAGTGTTTCAGTCAATAAATTTTGCCCCAAATTTGCCATCATTCCATCAATATATAGTCAAGAAATTTTACCCTAATTTTATCATCAATACACAACCAAGAAAATTTACCCCAATTTTATCATCAATACATTGTCAAGAAATCAATAGATGAATGATGATACATCATACCTTGAAAAAAAGATGATACGACGCAAAGGAAACGTAAAGGTATTGGGTGGATGATGATGGTGTTGTTGCAACTTCCCTTTCTTCTCCCTCTCCCTGTTTCTCGTTGCCTTCTATTTTTTATTTTTTTATTAATTTTTTACCTTTCTATTTTAACAAAAAAAAAAATTGGGCCACCAGAGCCTGGGCATGTGCCTAGCCTGGTCGGGCCCAAGAATCGCCTATGAGTAGCGCCGTGGTCACAAGTGTACGCAATGGATTCTTAGTCTTGAGACAGATGATAAGTGACGTACTTTGTTGAGTAGTAAATATTGTATTCTAAAAACTGAGATTACGGTAAACAACGAGAAGTGAACCAATACTTGTTACAGATTAAGTGTAAATCATGGAAAAATTTATGCCGGAAGAGTCTTGTGAATAATTGATGAGAATGACCGATTGTGAGTCTTCCATTAAGTGAATTTGATGTAAGTGTGGTGTGAAACAAATATTAGGGGATAAGGAATTCTGATTAACATATACATAGAGATGACAAGGTTCTTCAGGAGGATGCATTTCCTTGATTTCCAAGTGTTGGAGAATTTTTGTATTGTGAAAGATCGGAGTATTTTGAATCTACCTTTTGTTGGATTAAGAATGTTGTTGTTTTAATTCTCACCAAGGAGTTCATGTGAGAGGACAAATTTGTATACTTGACATGATATGTACATTATTTTGTGTTACCATGTGATAGTTGTGTGTTGAGGTTTTCTTGGTGACAAATCAAGTGTGAGCTTGTGGTTAAGACCCTTTGATGTCATCATTGTTGACTTCCTGCTAGCATCGTTGTTTGAGTAGAAATCTAACTACCCCGATGTATATTTTGTTGTGTGATCGTGATAGAAATTGGAATTTTTTCCTTGTCACTTGTTTGGTGTATGTCATATGCGTGTTGTAACTTGTTATGTCTTACTCCGAGTTGATAACAGTTGGTGAATGTTATACAATTTAAGAAGATGCGAGTTGAGAATGATCTTGCAAGTTAGTGTAAAATAAATTGATGGTTTTAAGTTTGGATCGCTTTGTATCAAGAGAAATTTGTTATGCTATGTTTAACCGATTAACCTCAAATAAGTAATCGATTGACACATGAAATTTTTGAAGAAATTTAGAAACCCATATCTTTCAAATCGTAAGTTTGTTTTGGTTCTCGTTTGAAGTGTTAGAAGGCTAGCATGATGAACTCTTCTTTGAGCAGGTTTTGGTAAATAGTAAATCATTTGATTACTGGTGTATCACTATAACGACTACTGAGGGCCTTAACGGTTGAGTTAAAAGAGACTCACAAAGTGTCGATCTTGCCAGGAATTTTCAATATTTTAATTTTTGTGTTGATAAGGCATAAGCGGTTGGTCGGAATTTGGTGTTTATTGATTCCCGCAAGTTCACAACATCAGATTTAGACTCTGTGAGAGTGGTACCAGATGTGTGCAGCTGTGTTTTACCCAGGGATAGGAATTTGAAAGTTATACTTCCAAATAAGAGTGAGAATTGTGCGCTTTGAAGTTAAGAATGTAACTTGGATTGTATATGGAACATGACAATCAAAAGAGGTGAATTCAAATGAAAAACGTAGTGTGGCCTTCAAGGGTGTGTGTGGAGTGTCGTACGCGAATGGGCAAATAGTATGGAAACTCACATTTACATTTTGGATGGATTAAGTTTTGGTAGTGGTGACTCGAGAATATTGAATTTCCGCAATGTTACGTTATTATTGATTGAGATTTTGTGTCAACAGAAACCTTGAGTGAGTCAAAATTTTGTAATAAGAATCGATATGGAATGTGGTAACCAGGACCGAAGATTGTTAAGCTATTTTGGATGAATTGTTTCTATTTTGTAATGGATTTAGAATTTGTACTATGATTGTAGCAATATAACTCATGCACCTCTATCGCCTTGAGAGTGTTAGAAAAATGTTAATTATTGTGAGTTGGCAAGGGATTTTTCTACCATTGGACGTCAATAAGTTTCTTGTATCATTAGTTAGTAGGAACTCCAATGGATAAGTGTGTTCTCCGCAAACTATTAGCTACTTAGTAATGCTTAAGAATTCATGGTGTTCCATTGTTAGATTTTGAGTTACGCATTGGAAGGTGACAGAAGAAAGATTTCAGTCGGACTAATAAGAATTGCAGGAGAAATTAATTGTACAATTTGAAGTAAGAAGATCTCGTTCTAAGTGTGTTATCATTTGGTATGATACAGAAAAGACAAAGTATCAGGTGTAATTGAATATCGTGTATAACATCAAATCAAGTGGAACTGGTAAAGGAGTCGTTTGTCGGATTATGAAGTGGTTTTGAATGTTGAAAGATTCATGAGAGGATAGTCTCCAGTAATGGCATGAGTTAAGAAATCATTGTATCACCTTGCAAAGATTTGATGAGTGTTGTTATACCAAGCCAAGATGAGGTAATATGGTTTTGTTTTGTGACTCAGTAGAAGAATTTAGAATGATGCATTTTTCTGAAGGTAAGATGTGACCAAGTGTTTTAGTATGGAACAACATATGAATTAAGGAAAAGTGAGTTAGAAGTTACCCCCAATATTGGAACAAGAGTGTGACTAAGGACGTGAAGTTTAATAACTTGTGAAACAAGGATTTTGGCCCGTGAAGTCAAGTCGAGATTTTAGCACGTTAGAAGTATTAACGAAAGTAGAATTAAGTGTGTTAATAGAAAAAATTTGGGGGATAATTTCAATTTAAGGGGGGAGTGTAATACCCACAATGTCTCTTAAATGCTCAATTGGATATCATATGAGTTCAAATAAGTTTCTATATACTCTATCTTTAGTTTAATGTAATAGTGGAATCTCCAAAGTGCTCTAAGTGTTGTTAATAGGGATCGATAGAGCAACTAGTGAACTCTAAAGAGATCAATTAATTTATTGAAGAGTCAGACCAATAGTAATTAGTTTAAGAGAGGATATTTTTGGTTACTCTAATAATTTGTCATTTGGTGTTGGATGACAAAATATCAATAGGAGATATTTTACCCAATTATATAATAATAAGTATTATATATATATATATATATATATATAGAGAGAGAGAGAGAGAGAAAGAGAAAGAGAAAGAGAGTAAGAGAAAGAAGAGAAAGTTAGTAAGAAAAAGAAGAAGAAAGAAAATAGAGAAAGAGAAAGAGAAAGATGGAGAAAACTCTAATGGAAGGAATGATTGGATCTTCACCATTCTTCGTCAAATCATCTCCATCTTCATTAAGGTGAGTTATAGTTAGAAATTCTAAGTGTAGAAGTTATGGTTTGGAACAAAACAAGAAAGTTATGGATTTATTGAGTGATTTTGATAAATATATGTTTGAAGGGTTCAAATGAGAAATAGAAAGCATAATATAGTCGTGTTATGAGTGGGATTAATCTATCATACTTGTTCTTGCACTCCATTGTGTTTTGATTGAGTTTGTTTAGGTTGGAATCCATGAAAATACAGTTTTGAGCTATTGCATAACCGTTAACCGATTAACCAGATATGGTTAACTGGTTACCGAAATATGTCTCTAACTCTCAATTTGATTTTGTGTAAACAATGTGACAATGTTAACCATATCCTGTTAACCGATTAACATTGTTTTGAAATGGAAAAATATTTGAAAAATTATATCTTTCTAACCGTGATCTCGATTGAGGTGTTTTTGGTATCGATAAAAAGCTATGAAAATACATAAAAGGAGAAAATATTGATATTGATGTGGGATTAATTTAATTGTGATAATTAAATGGAATTATTAGATTATGTAATTGAGAGTTTTATAATTAAAAGCGTTAAGATTTGAGATAACAAGGAAACCTTAGATCAATGGAATAACCTAGAAATGTAACTAGGTCTTGATAGAGGTTTAGATGACAATACTTAGGAATTGATGCTAGAAGTGTCTCTTTCTCTTTGGTGAGTATTTGTTGGCGGAGGGTCGAGGCTTATATTGAGAGCTCCTCCAGAGTGTGAGCTTTATCGCTTGATAAGTAATCATGACCTGTGTCGATAACTCTCTGTGTAGGGTTGGTCGAGGAAAGTTATTTATTAAGTAAGTAGCTATCACCCGTGTCGATAACTCTCTTGTGTAGGGTTGGACGGGGAAAATTACTTAGTAGGTGGTATTAGTGACCCGTGTCGATAACTCTATTGTATAGGGTTGGCCAGGGAAAGTACCCATGATTAGATATCTATGACCCGTGTCGAGAACTCTCTTGTGTAGGGTTGGTCAGGGAAAGATATCTAAGGTTGAATTTGTGACTTGTGTCGGAAACTCCTGAGTAGGGTTGGATGAAGGAAAATGCCAATGATAAGGATATGTGACCCGTGTCGATAACTCTTATATAGGGTTGTCCAGGGAAATACGCCTTGGCGTGTTTTGCGATTAGTGTTAATGGCTTGAGATGTGTATAACATTGAGTCCCATGGGAGGCCTAAGAGTGTAAGTCTTGAGGTGGGTATAATATTGAGTCCCACGTGAAGCATATGAATGGAATGCTTGAAATGGGTATTATTAATTATTCCAATAGGAAGCCAAAGAAAGTTTCATCTAGTGATAGTAGAATTGTTGAACTCATTGATGGGTTTCCATGTAGTGTGAGATGGTGAACTCGAAGTCTTGTCCCTTTCCCCTAACTTGAGATAGATTTGATTAGAACCTTGTAAAGTCGAGAGAATCCATAAGATAGGGAACTCACTGAGATTATTATCTCACCCCATAGTTGTTGTTGCTTTACAAGTATTGTTGCAAGTTTGATTTACAAGTGGAGCTATGATTGGATGTTTCAAGAGAAACTTAGTTTGAGTTTTTCCGTTGTGTATTAATTCTTGTACAATGAAGGATATTGTACCTTGATCTTAGATTTTATTGTTTTAGTTAATTTCCATGTCTTGTACC
Organism: Lathyrus aphaca; assembly: GCA_963966055.1. Lineage (NCBI taxonomy): Eukaryota > Viridiplantae > Streptophyta > Magnoliopsida > Fabales > Fabaceae > Lathyrus > Lathyrus aphaca. The sequence continues at coordinate 218,107,754 of OZ014520.1, read as the reverse complement.
ATAGCTTTTATTTATGTATCTAGAATTGGTCAAGTGTGTGAATTATGCTAATAGACACTTATGATGGTGTTAATACCAAATAACACTTGTATAGTATTATTCTAGCTATATATTATACATGACATTACACTAATGGTTGTTGTTTGTTCCTTTTATCTCTCATTTTAAAATCCCTATCACTTGATATGCCCCATTATATATATATATATATATATATATATATATATATATATATATATATATATATATATATATATATATATGACACTCCAAGACTCAATGCACATATCCAATCAATAATGCATAATCAAATTAAGACGATATATATATATATATATATATATATATATATATATATATATATATATATATATATATATATATATATATATTGTAAGCAAGAAATTCAATAAAACAAGAACTAAGGGTTCTCGAACCTTGATTACGAAAAGACGACTAGGAAGAACAAGTCGAAAATCAAACAACTAAGTTTAGTCATTACTAGGCCCAAATAATAGAGCAAAAAAACTATATAGGAAATTAAATAAATCTCATCATATACAAATAAAGCATCAAAAGGAAATCATTGTTCATGCAGGTATCAAAGTCACATAAGAGCATACCACCTTATTACTATTACAAAAAAGAAATAAAAAAAAAGAAATAAAAGAAAAAGGAATTCAAGCCTCTCCATCCTAAGATGGTGCGCCCTGAGACGCTGCACCAAGGTCCCATCCGAAATGACCTTGAACGATTCAATTGCAAACGAGGAATAGAGATGTCTGAGCGAACTTTTTCCACATGGTCACCCGCCTGATCAAAGGCTTCATACACATTCTTAAGAGTCTTCTAAAGGGAATCATCGATCTTCTTCCACAACTTAACCACCTAATCATAGTGAGCCTCACGGTCCTTATCTCGAGATTCCTTCTCTTTTTGAAGAGAATTCAAAACCTTGTCATCACGAGACTTTATCTCTACTCCAAAAATAGTTGTATCCATTCGAGACTTCTTCTCCGTATTTAGGGAGCACTCGAGCTTAGGTATCTGGATAACTAAGAAGAAGTAAACCCATGAATGTTTGTTTTCTCTTGAAGAAAATTGGCACAAATAGATTTCTTCTAAAGATTTGACATTAATTCTTAAAGCTTAGACCATTTATGTTCCATAGCTCCACAATTCCCTTTCAAGGTATCCCTTTCTTTTGAAGGATCTCACATACCGGTTAGCAACATCTAAGGAGAATAAAGAAGTTGTATTGTAGGTGTAAAAGGTGGCTTCATAGAAAAACTCAATCTTCTCCCCTTTAGAAAGATTCTGAGGGTATATTGGATCCTCTTCAGACATTGCAACAACAATATCTTAAGGAATGTGGGGGATTCAAGCAGGCAGAATAGGAGACAACTTGAGAAGAAACATGGTCGACCTTTAGACAACGCTTTTTTTCACTTAGACATCGTTTTTTCACTTAGACAGCGCTTTAAAGCGTTGTCTAAACCTCCGCTGCTAAAGGTTTAGACAGCGCTTTTTTAAATCTTAAAAGCGCTGTCTAAGGTACCCTTAGATAGCGCTTTTAGGAATACCTTAGACAACGCTTTTGATTTAAGCTTTGTCTAATCCCCTCCTATTTTAATTTTTTTAGGTATACCTTAAACATCGCTTTTGGTGAAAGTGCTGTCTAATCCCCTCATTTTTAATTTTTTTAGGTATACCTTAGACAGCGCTTTTGGAAAGCGCTGTCTAAGCCCCCCCTTAGACAGCGCTTTTTGTGTAAAGCGCTGTCTAAGGAATACGAAATTTTTTGAATAGTTTTTTTGAAACCACTTTTTCTACCATGTTTTTAAACCATAATTTTGACATGTTTTCAACCAATTTTTGGCAGACAAATATCACAAATTATATATCAATTTATGCACCAAAATTATAAATCCAAAATTGGCAATTCAAACCAATATATATATATATATATATATATATATATATATATATATATATATATATATATATATATATATACCAATTCAAACCATTTTGGCCTATTATAATTACAAGTCATTGCATTTTACTACAAATGTACATATTATAAGTACACATATCTAATCCATCCAAAGCATTGCTTCAAATATACATAGGTCCTGAAACAACACAAAGATTGTAATTCAATTAATAAACAATATTATAGAAATTACAACGTTACACATATTTAAATTCTCATCAATTAAAGTAAGAGTACAATATTATACCTCACATAACACCTAGCTCTATAATGAATTGACATCATTCCTCTTTGATTTCGTCCACTTGATCTTTTGTATAATATGCACACTTGAATTCATCAAAGTACTACATAATAATATAACATAGTTTGATTTAATTTCAACTATTTAATTATATGAGAGATATGTGTAAATATTAAAATAACTCATAAGTTAGAAATACATACATCGGTGGGAATCTCTAATCGGCCCAAAACAAGAGTATCTCGCATAAACCTCAACATGAAATATCCGCAATCTATTTGATTATGTTGCTGAGGACACTGCAGATGAAAAGAAAATATGGATAAATCTTAAGTTTTATCAAGTATCATCACTAATATCATAAAAAATGTGATAATTAATAATATACCGCCACTTTTATCCATGTAATGCAGTTGGCTCTCCTCTTTGATGTTTGGATATCTCGTTGGGCTCGAAAAGCTTGTAGGATGCTAATAAAATAAAAATGACGTAATTAGAACAATTCACATAAATTAATAAATACACACAAGAAAATTTAGAACAATCTCACTTACGTGTCAATTGTGTCCTTCATATCCGGGTATGTTGTCCAATCATTTCCTAACGAGTCAAGATAATAAACGATTTCTCTGATAGGATTGATTTCGAGCAACAATCAATGTCCATTGTATGATTAAACAAATGTTAGATGTAAATTTTCTACACGAAGTCAAAATACAAAATAATTATAATAGATGAATTTAGAATGAAATTCTAACCTGGTATTAAACGGTATAAAAAACAACTTCTTCGCATCTTTGTTGGCCATGAGGATCCTGAGAATGTACTCCGTCACGATATCCGGTCTACTTATGATTAAACTTAAGTTGACGGACGCGGGTGCTAAGAATCCAAATGTTACGTCCAATCCATTGGGGCGCATCAATTTGTCATACAAAAACCTTAAATAAAAACATCATTAACATTAGACGCCTCATTTGAAACATAAAGTAAATAAGTTGTTCAATTAATATAACAAAGTATATCGGATTTACCTAATATATATATATATATATATATATATATATATATATATATATATATATATATATATATATATATATATATTGACAGCACTGACGCCAATTTCTTCACGACCAAAAACTTGCATGAAGTCTTCATTACCAATCATTTGTTCGTAATCAAAGCCGAAAATACCTTCCTCCATATGCACAAGACGAACACCTTCGGTTGGTGTATTTGTCATCTCTAGAAATGTCTGGAGGCACGTCCTATACTTGGTGGTAGGTTTTTTCTTAGCTACGGTCTTCTTAGCACCAGCATTTTTTTGTTGTGTGGAGGCGTTGATAACCTCCTTTTTTTGTTGTGTGGAGGCTTTGCTAACCTCATTTTTTGGTGTGCGGAGACGTTGCTAACCTCCTTTTCTTGAAGCTACATATCATATAAATAGTTAGATGAAATTAAGAATTTAACAACTTCCATGCATATATGTCATATAATTGTATTGTACTTGTTTTTTTGAAACCACGGACTCGGTATGCCGCGGAATAGCATTATCTTTTGATTTGGATCTTGTGGGAGTCTATTTAACATAACCAAGTAAAAAATGTACGTAAAATATCCGTAAAAACTTTGAATATACACATTAAGGTTAACAAAGGTTTTAGGCATACCTCATATCCTACGCTAATGAGGTTTGTCGGCCATGCAACAAACGAACCTACTGCTTTGTCCACCATTGTTGCATCCGAACCATCGTTAGGATATGGTAATGATGCATTCGGTTCAACTGCAATATCAACCGATACTTTCAAACATCCAACAGGGAGCTCTCTGGTGTGAAGTAATACTCCGCTAATGTTATGCATTTTTCCCTTGCCAACCATCCAATAATATGGTGACGATAAATAGAGCTGACAATGGGAAATGCCCTAAAACCAATAATAAAATGAAATTGTTAATGTGTATATATGTCAAATACATAATTTAAGCAAATAGTTCAATTTAAGACAATTATATGTAATTACCTATGGAATATTCGGCTTAAAGGTACAGTTGATACTATCTTTGTCCGAAGCATCTCTGAAACATGATGAGGCGCTAGCCTCTCTTTCTCTCCTTAATGCATCAAGCTCAGCTTGCATTGCTTCCAATTTTGCATGAAGCTCCCAATTACTAGGAGCCTTTCCTTTTTTAATACTCAGGGAGGTTGGAGTGACTCCAAATCCCTTACCCCTCACCCGACCAGAATACTCACGGACATCTAATGTTTGACTAAGTATGCTCCTAGTATCATCTGGAGGTAAAGACTGAGATAGCGCCTCCTGAAAATCAGATGAATACCGTATACTTGTCAAATATTTGTTTATAAAGTTTTTATTTAATTAAAGAAAATTTTTTATACTTACACATTTCTCGTATACTTGTAAAACATCTTCTTTAGGAACTCCAGATTTGCCCACACAAGCTTCCTTCCACAAAACAAGTGCAGGAATAGATGTTTCAGAAATTTTCTCCTTCTGCAGCTACACATTAAGTCATACAATATGATCAAATAAAACTAATATATGATGAACAAATATGTTATCGCAATTTATAAATACTTACCATGGATTGTTCTATGCGTCCATATCCGACACGTCCTTTTCGGTACGGATATGCGGGACTTGATGCTCTTTCCCGATTTGTGGCACTTAGTCTTTTAAATACAGGGTCCTGTCGTTTGGATTTGAAGGCTTCCCATTCTTCTGTTGATATCAAACTTTCATATTTTTTAGGAAGCTCCGCATCAACATAATTATCATCTGCATCCTTAAGGAACTTGGATGATAAAAATGTTCTAAACCCTCGTAAAAGCTTTCCGGCCAATTTCATACAAAAACCTCTTCTTTCTTCTTCGATGTTAAAACACCGCTAAGAAAAACATACAGATTGTGCGTTAGTACAGGTAATCGAAAAAACATAATTGATTCGCATAATTAAAGACATAATTATTGTACCTTTATCTCACTCCAAATTCTTTCTTTGGAGTTATTCATATCTTTGTTTCTCCAATCATCACAAGTAATGGGAACTTCATTCCTTACTAGTGCACCGATGAAACTAGTTAAGGTGCGCCCATTAGGTTCTATAAGTTGTCCCTGATGGCTCCAATTTACATCTAGAATGATGCCTCGAGATCTACCATTGACCACTCTTCTCATAACCGTTATACCTCTTCGAATCTCTTCTTCAGTTGATACTTTTTTACTACCTCCTTCATGTGTCGAATGATCATCATGTGGGTTATCATCATTAGTGGCCATGTCTAACCTGTAATAAAGAAACCAAGGAGGATCAAATATAACTTATAATAAAAGCAATTAAAAACATAAAAATAAAGAAACCATGCATGATCAAATCTAACTTATAATCAAATAAATACAACAATGTCAAATAAATACATACATAATAAAGAAACCATGCATGATCAAATCTAACTTAATAAAAAGTGCTTAAACTAATAAAAATGCTTATATCTTTGTCTATTAGTTTGAACATCTCAAAAGTTTCATGAATACCCTATCAAAAAGCTTCAACAATGAACTAATAAGCAAAAAGTTTCATGAATACCCTATTAAAGTGCTTATTTTATGAATCTTTGTATATTAGTTAGATATTCTCAAACGTTTCATGAATACCCTATATTGATACATACTCTAAGTTTCATGTCCAATATTAATAACTTACACTATTCTAGTTTTTATGTATAGAATAGTGTAACTATATACAAAAAGAGCTTAAAATAATAAGCATTTCTTCAAACAATGTGAATCATATACAAAAAGATATTAAACTCATAAGCACTTCAACAACAATGTCAACTATATACTAAAAGAGCTTAAACTAATAAGCACTTCTACAATAATATACAAAAAGAGCTTAAACTAATAAGCACTTCTACAACAATGTCAACTACAACAATGTCAACTACAAACAAAAAGAGCTTAAACTAAAAGAGATAAAGTTGATTTTGTTCTTGCCCTAAACAGAGAAAAAAAGAACAGAGAAGAAAAGAACAGAGAAGAAGCTTACCAAATAATGTGGTGGACGACGGTGAACGTGGAGGACGACGGTGGCAAGAAGCTCAGTTAGGGCAATGGTGGCGAAAAGCTCAGTTAGGACGACGATGGTGTTCGTTCGTAGAAAGTGAGAGAGTTCGCAGAAGAGAGGGAAATGAAAATAGAAACTGTATATTTTTAATATAATTAGACCTTAGACGGCGCTTTTGGGAAAGCGTTGTCCAAGGTCAACCTTAGACAGTGCTTTTGGGAAAGCGCTGTCTAAGGTTGATTTTAATTTTTTATATATTGAAAGCCTAAGACAACGTTTTTTTTAAAAGCGCTGTCTAAGGTCTATCTTTAAAAGCACTTTCTAAAAGCGCTGTCTAAGGTCTATCTTAGACAGCGCTTTTGAGAAAGCGGTGTCTAAGGTATGACTTTTAGCAGCGCTTTTATTATTTTTTTGAACAGTTTCCGTGTTTTCTTTTAATTTTGACCTATATCAGTGCTTTCTTTATAAAGCATTGTTAAATGTCAATTTTGTCATAGTGAAGGATCTCACATACCGGTTAGCAACATCTAAGGAGAATAAAGAAATTGTATGATAGGTGTAAAAGGTGGCTTCATAGGAAAACTCAATCTTCTCCCCTTTAGAAAGATTCTGAGGGTATATTGGATCCTCTTCAGACATTGCAACAACAGTATCTTAAGGAATGTGGGGGATTCAAGCAGGCAGAATAGGAGACAACTTGAGAAGAAACATGGTCGACCTTTAAGAAACAACCTGAGACATCCGAGTTTGTTTCATTGGATCTTCCTCCAAGAAGGACTTTAATCATGACCCTTATCCCTTTTTGTATTAGAAATAAGAGACCGTGTTCAATTCTCAACAATGACAACAACATCCCTAGAAGAAGGTTGGCTAGGTCAATATGTGACCGAAGAAGCTATAACGACCTTTTGGAAAAACATCAATTTTATCTATAAATACCAAACACACATGCCAAAAAAAATGAGAACGGTGACTTCACCCTCTCCAAAAATATCTTTCGTTTCTAGACTACTAACCACGTCTACAATAGTGTGGGTATCAATTCACTACTAACTCTTCAGAGAAAACATCACTCCGATAGGGCCAAATGTAAGTATAAAGTGCAACCTAAGAAGGGGTGAATTAGTTTTTATGGATTTATTTTGTTTTAAACAAATATTCTTCTTTTTTAATTTTTACAGAATTAAGTTATGAAACTTAGAGTGAAAATTTCAAGACATTAAAAGGCAAGACTATATCACAGTCCCCCTTATCAACTAAGGATATATCTAGTCTCTTCACACCTTGAAAGATTTTCCACTATGTTAGTTCTTTATACAAGTCTCACACAAATATCTTTCTAACAATCTTCTAACATAAGCACCAAAACTATGATGGACTTTGAATCAATCCAATCATCAAACACTACGATGATTCCTACAAAAACAGAAAGTACACCACTTTCTATTTACACAAACTTATGACAAAACGCTTTGATTATTAAGTCACAATACAGTTTGAAAAATTTGAATAAGAATAATTCTTGAAGTAGTTTCAAGATGAAATTTGATATTCTATTTCTAAATATTAAAATTCAATTATATCGAGCTTAAGTAGTCATTAAGTTTGAATGAAACTCTTTGAATGATATAAAAGTTTGCACAAAGTTTCATTGTTAAAATTTGTATGAACACTTGAAATTAATTGAATTGATATGAAAAATTAATAATAAAAGATGTTATTTGAAAAATAATGTATTTTGACTTAAGTACATCCTAAGAAACCTCTATTAATTGATACTAAAGTTTGAGACATTTTCATGAAGGTTTGCAAAAGTTTAGAATAACAATAGTTCATGAATATACACAATAGGACTTCTTAAATCGGTTAAACGAATATTTGATTTAAAAAGTACATAACAATTTTCAAATTTCAAACAATTTTTTAAATTTCAAATAGTAACAAGTTTCTTAAATTGGTTAACTAGACCTAACTTAAAAAGTGCAACCGATCTGACTTAAAAAGTACATACAACTTTAAAAAAAAAAAAAAACTTTTTATGGCTTTTCTTCAAAGAATTTTATGCATGATGATTTGAGAACTTTATAGATGAAGATGTGTATTATTTTCTAAGTATATAAAGTTTATACATAATGAATTTTAATTGAGTACCTTAGCATCAAGATCAATTTTCTTTACTTCCAAAATATCCATAAACTTATGCATTATAGATTCTTGATTCCAAACATTTTTCGCAAATGAGGAAAATGGACCAAAGCCTAATATATATATATATATATATATATATATATATATATATATATATATATATATATATATATATATATATATATATATATATATATATATATATATATATATATATATATATATATATATATAAATAAAAGATAAATAAAAGATGCTCAGATTAATGACTGTGGTGGGCCCCAAAAAGCATTTGATCATACGAATATTAGGGTTGTTTCGGGCCACAAAGCCCATTACGCCAACCTGATTTTCACTCTGCACGAGGTTGCATGTGGAGGGCCTACAGTACCAACTACAAATATTCTACACTTGCCTTCTACCTTCCAACAAATAGAGAAAAACAAAACTGTACTCCATCCTCGTTTTAGAAACCCTAAACCTAAACATAAATCAACAAATATGAATCAATAATCAATAATAGTTTTGTAATCTTTATTCCCTATTAAAAAAGTACTGCATCAATAAACTAGGTTAGTTTGGCCATTAATCAGCTTTCACTACTCGGTTGAGTTATCCTGGCGCTAAATGCATCATATTTTCGGTTTCATATGTACTTTGACTGCAAGGACATATATTTACTTTATGTTAAAGTAATTCACTGATACATTGATGGTTGACAAATTATTGAAAGATAAATCTTTTAGTGCACTGTACACAATCTTTTCTTTTTGTAATTAACTGAAAAATACCGGAACAATCTTTGTTATTCACAAACATATGATTAACTTCTTTGATTTAAGTTCTCAACATTATCTTGCATGCACAATCTAGATTACTTGTAAGATTCATATATAAAAGTGATTATTGGTTTTCCATTTTAAAGTGTTTTACGTTTTAAATATTTAAAAACAAAGTATAGTTTATTTTCCGTAAGGAACCATGATTTGATAAAAGAATAGAGGATGTCGAATGTTAAAGTGATCTTGAATTTCTGAATAGGTGAAGAAGAGGTTCATCGATAAGATTAATCAGGGTTGGTCCTGATTTTTTAAACACCTATGACAAATAATAAAAATTGATCCCTAATTAGAAATCTCAACAATTAAATTGGAATTATTATTTTTCATTTTGAATTCTATTTTTTTCTTTCTTTTCAGAGAGAGATGATAAAGTCATTATATTAGATTACAAGAGAAGGATGCATGGTAAATGTTGTTGTCATCAGAGATGACGATAGTGCGATGCGGTAACGGTGAGTTGGCTGTTGCCCGATAGACAAAAGTTTAACAGTGAAATTAAAAAGGAAATACATGCGTGAAAACGTATTGAAAATTTAAAAAATAAATTAGTATGTCAAAACATTTGTCTATGAAAAACTCATATGTACCTCTCTTGTCATTATCTATTTAATCGTGATAGCTTAAGAGTAATACTTATATATATATATATATATATATATATATATATATATATATATATATATATATATATATATATATATATATATATATATATATATATATATATATATATATATATATATATATATATAATAAATTTCAAAAGCTTATATAAAATAAAGGCATAATTAGTCCACAGATCCCATAAGTTAATTTTAGATTTCACTTTAGTCTCTTAACAAAAAAATCGTTCCAGTTTGGTCCTCTAATATTAGTTCCGTTACATTTTGGTCCCGTAATATTAGTTCCGTTAGTAATATTGATTTTTTCCGTTAGTTTAGCTGAAAAAACGTTAGATTTTGCCAACATGGCAGGCCAGCAGTGTAATGACTCAGCAATAAGATCAAATTAAAACCTTATAATTATTTAAGGGACCAAATCAGAAATATTTAATCAAACTAGTTTTACACATTTGTAACAATTTCATAATATTTTAGAATAATAAATTGATAACAATTTGGATTAATCAAACCCTTTAATAAATTTCATAATAAAAAAACAATCAAAACAATAAAATACAATAAAAAAACAATCAAAATAATCAAATTACACTACAAAATCAATTTTTTCATAAAAATACAACAAATACATTAATGTTTCTCCTTATTCTTAAAAGCTTCTCCTTAATCATAAAAATACAACAAATACATTAATGTTTCTCCTTATTCTTAAAAGCACCCCCAAGAAACCAATGCCAATGCCAAAACCAAATTGCTGCATCAACCAAAGCCAAAACCAAATTACTGCAGAATACCATAACATAAAATTGGGATTTTCTTCAAAGCAACATATGAGTTTAATATGAGTTTAACTTTTTGATCTGCAACAAAAATGCAAATTCTTATTAGTAATGAGATGAATGACATTATAAGTTACAGACAGTAATAAACCTAAAACATAAACACATACATTACAAAAAATAAAAAAGAATGTCACCATTCTCATAACAGTTGTTAAATCAAGAAGAAAATCAAGACCAACACCGCTATTTTTCAAATTAATTTGATATTTGCGACCCTTTATTTCAATCCTTCTAAAGAACAACTAATTTAAAAAAAAAACATAATTATTAAGAAACAATGCTTCAAGATTCAAATCTGAAAAGAAACAATGCTTCAAGATTCAAATCTGTTTTTTTTTTAAATCAATTAGTTTTGGGGATCCAAATCTACAAATTTTGGAATTTCTGTTCCGCAAAACAACAGAACTGGGGCAAGACAATGAAACACTAAAGAAAACTACCATTGCAACTTCATTTGCTGTGTTGAAAGGAAATTCTTCTGATGATGATTCCTTTGGTGCCTTGCTTTAAGCCTTAATTAATTTACTCCAAAATTGTAAATTTGTGGTAAAAAAGCCTATGTCAAACCAAAAATGCATTGTGATTGCACAAGGAAGGAAAGAAAGATTCCACCCATCAACCATAGTCATTCAAGGAGGTTCCATTGTTTCTGATTTTGCGTTCTACCCATTCAGATTTGACAATGTGGCTTACCTGGCTCGTCCATGGAAGAATTTTTCTAGAACCATCTTCATGGATTTGACAATATGCACATTTGTTTGCACCATCCAAATTCTTCTATGAGGGTGATTGGATCCAGGCAACTGGAATTCCTAAAAAAAAATCTGGTTGCTTGTATTTGTTTCCTTGTATCCCTAAGAAAAATCCCTAATATGTTCACACAAGAAAAATTAGTTGCTGTAACACCCCAAATTTGCCCACTTCTTTTTAAGCATCATATCATATCATATTCATCATGAACATATCATATTCTTGGCATCTTAGCATGGAAAGATGGGGCATAACATTCTCATGACCTAACATTGGGCATATGATCATATGTGGAGGTTTTTGAAGTAATCACAAGCTATGACAAGGGGCCCAATGGATTTTTTCAATCCCTATGAGGGGTCTACATTTCATTCACAAGTTCAAGTTCATTCACAAAAGCTCAGAAGGTTGGAAGACCATCAGGGAATCCAAGCTAGGGCAAAGCTCCTACACAGTGATCCCAAATTAGGGTTTGAGTTTCAAGCATAAAAACCTTAAGACTTTGGCCATTTCATTTGGGAAAAGTCTCTTATATGTTAAGAGGACCCTAGGGATGAATTTTGGTGAGAAAATTCCTTGTGGAAGTCAGGTATTTCTTCAGTTGCTTGTAAATGAAGTAATTGGTCAACCGTGCCTTATAAAAGTCAACTGTGATATTTCAAAGGGTCCAACCCCATTTTTCTAGCCAAGGGATGTTCTTATAACATTAGAAGAGGTTTGGCCAGATCAAAGATCAAGAATCATGAGGTTTTGAGGTGTTTTGCAAAATTGGCATAAGCTTGGTCATGGAAAATGCCATTTTTAGCAAGTTTTTGCCCTAATTTTCAAGTAAGCATAACTTGGTGAACAAATATTCAAATGGACCAAAGCCAAACATGAAAGTTGGAGATTAAAGCCTCCCATTTTCAAAAAGTACAAGTACTTTTTCATAGCCTTTATGGTTTAAAAGATGAGGCCCTCGAAAATTTCAAGGAAAATTAGGGCAAGGCTTGAATTATCAATTGTCCACAAAGGCAAAAAGTCTTGAAACTTATTTTTGGGTGTTGGTATAAACCAAATGAGGTCACAATGTTACAAAGCAATGCAAATAAGCCATTTTGCTCCAAAAATGATACCAAATTCGTGCATGGTGTGAGGGTTATTTCATAAGTGTAAAATTTGCATGATCATGAGAAATGTGTGATGCTTGCATCCAAGGGCCAGAATCTTTGTGGATTTAAATCAAGGGTGGGATTTGGAATGCACATGGGCAAGGAGAGAGAGCAATGCACGAATGTTTCATGATATCACACCAAACATGCAAATTGTGCAAATTCTCTCCCACACTCTCTTCCCACGTGCCAAGGCCTTCATTCTTTCAGCATTGCTTCTTGAGGTCATTTATAAGAGAATTATGGTTTTAGTGTGCCTCAGATCCATCACATTTGTTCACTCTCAAGTTTTTGTCATTTCTGCAATTTCCTTCGAATCATTCTCTACACTTACTCTCTTCACAAACCAATCACACATTCTTCATCCTTGAGGGTTCAGGATCACAAATCTATACCTTGTTCAAGCTGATTCTCAAGATTACACACCTTGCCATTTCAGAGCAGCAAGCTTCAAGCTCCTAGATCCATCAACTTTCAAGGCTCTAGTTGCATTTATTTTGTAACTAGAGTGTATTTGGAGTGGATTTGCAACTATTCTTGGCTTCTATCAAGCTATTTCCAGATCTGCAAGTCTCAGGTAAGCTCAAAATCTTTGGATCTGGAAATGAAAATAGATGTGTGCATTGTGATCTTCTAGTTGCGCTGATGATTCTGCATGTTTTAAATTCGAAAATGATGCATTATTGAGCTTTGTATGTTGATCTGAAGTTTCATGGTGAAACTTGTTTCTTTTCGATCCAGCTTGTTCAGTGCTCCTTTGTGAATTCCATGGCCATATTTGAACTCAGTGCACTTTAATTACTCAATCTGGATTGTTTGGTGTATTTTCATTAAGCTTTGTTCATTATTTGCATTTTCAGGTGCCGGAGCCCTAACTCCGGTCACCGGATTCTGGGCTGGTGTTTATTAGGGTTTTAGGGAAGAAGAAGACCTCAGGACCCTTGGATCTTTTCATCTGGACGCCCATGGTTGTGCCACCTCATTTAATGAAGACCCTCCTGGTCACGTGTTTTGTTTTTTTATTTTTTCATTCTGATAAATCAATTTGTCACGCACCCCATAATAATAATGTGTTCCCTCTCTCCAGACCAATCATTGTGATGACTTATATTAATGAGTTGACTGATCCTAGCCATCCCTTTGATCTCATGGTCCATGTTTTTTCCCATATTTTCTGAATATCCACCCCAATGTTGTGAACCAGCGCAGAACCCAGTGGGCCTGGATGGCTATCCTCACCCCCCTGTAATTTGGGCCTAGCTGAATTGAACTAAAATCCTTTCTATTCGCACCTCCCTGCCTAATTCCATTTATTTTATTTCTTTTTATTTCTTTTTATTTCAGTTTTGGTTTTTAATTTTTAAAAATAGTTCTAGGCTTCCAAAAATTATGAAACAATTCAGGAATGTTACTTTTAGTTTTCTTTAATTTTTAATATTTTTATTTTCCATTTATTTTATTTTGACACGTGTAAATTAATTCTCCCTTTTAATTAATTCATTTTATTCCATTTTGAACCTTGCTGACTTGTCCATTTTCTATATTGATCCTCATTTTGAATTTTTGGTTGGTTCCTTTTGCTTTGGACTCGTGATAGGATGTAGTTTCTTGGTGATTTTTGTTTGATTTTTAGAATTTTGATTATTTGGTTTTGGTCCTTGGCTTGTGAGTGAAGTTTCTTAACCCTAGTTGATGTTTGTATCCCCATTTGACTTGTATAGCTTCTGAATTCCTTCCTCTCCTTTTGGCATATTGTTATATCATGATTGAATATCTCTTGTCCAAGGTTGTGGAATTTTTGGGTGCATACTTGATTTGATTTGAATTTTTGTTTTTAACTTGTCCCATTTTGCTTCTTTTTGATCATAAGTCATCTCCTTAGCTTAGAAGGGCACTTATGCCAACTTCTTCATCTTGTTTAGGGTCTCTTTAGAGCATGGATACCTTTCTGATCTTAGTTTGGGGTTTGTGTTTTGGAAATCTTGTATTTTTTTTACCTTTGAAGTTCTTCCTTTCTTTTGTATATCCATCTCACCTCCTTTGCTTCTTTCTTCCCATAATGTGATTGCTTGACCATATGCCTCTCCCCTCTTCATCTTTCCTGCTTCTTAAGCACTTTTCTAACTTGATTAGGGTTTTGGTCTTGTACCTTGAGGTTGTTGTTTTGTTCATTTTGCTTTGTATCTTATCAAGTTTACTTTGCTTTGCTATGTGCTTCATGTTGCCTCATGTTGACTTGTGTGCTTCTTCTATCATTCTTGTGACTTGCATTTGCATTGAGCATTTGTGTGCATGACTTCACTTCTGTTTGTATGATGTTGGTGTGGCATTGTGATCATTCTATATTGCCTTTGTACTTATATCACTAACCTTTTCAGGGGCTTTGGTAAGTGAGAGGTGTGGATGTGATTCCCACATCTCCAAATCTTATTTCTTCTCTTCTTATCATTACTTGTACTAACCTTGTGATTGTTGGGCTTAGGCCTTACTTCCCCCCTCTTCTATGCTTCTTTCTTCTTCTTCTTTCTTCTTCTTCTTTTCTTCTTTCTTTCTTCTTTAGGATAGTAAACCACACTAACCTAGGATTTCCCATGCATGACAACACTTAGGATTCTTTAGTCCCCCATTAGACTTTTGCCTTTGTGATCCTTTTGGTTTCTTTTCTCTTCTCATCTCAAAACTCTAAAGAAGACACTTAATAAAGTTTGAAGTGATACCTTGAGCAATAGCTTTATCCCATGAGACTCATGTAGTCTTCCCATCTTGGGATAGTACAAGCTTGCCTTGTGATGCACAAGTCTGATCAGGGTATCATCTTCACCAAGAAAATCATAAAACACACTTCTTCATTGTAAATACCAAAAAGCACTTAATAAGTTAATGAGTTAGTGAGCTTAAGCCCTAATCTCTGGATTCAAGTTTTGGGGATCTTCTCCTTACTTGAGTGTGCTTGTTCTATTATTCCATCTTGGAATGTAGTGACAAGTGCACATTCCATTGAAAAGAGTTTGAGTTCACTTCCTTGTGACACACTCCTAAAAGCTTCATAAAAAACACAAACAAACAATAAGCGTCTTTCCTTCGGGAATTCTTTTCTCATCTCCTTCGCTCCGTACGCGAACTTGCTCCTACTTGTCATTTTGCAAGACGGTTACGCACTCATCGTCCGAGCCTGCAACACCTGAGCATTGGCATAGGCAGTTCAAGCCTTAATTCACAAGCAATCTTTTCCACCCCTAGTTAGGGGAACTACGGCGACTCTGGCCCTCATTTTCCCGATGAGGTACGTAGGCAGCGGGGTAGGGCCCATTCGAGCATAATCTTTATTTTCCCTACTTTTTTTCTTTTCATTTCTTTTTTTCAGTTCCCTTTTCTTTTATCCAGTTCAGTTCATTTTCTTTGCAGCGGCTTTCATTTCTTCACCCTTTGAAACAGTTTCTTTGCAAGCGTGGATCCCGTCGGGTACGGCGGACGATCTGGGTGCTAATACCTTCTCAGGTCGTAACCGACTCCCGAACTCAGTCTCTTTGGTTCGCAGGACCCGTGTCCTTCCTTTTCTTTTCTTCGGGTTTGTGCAGCATTACCGTTCCCGTTCCTTCGGGATAAAAATGCCTGGCTGGCGACTCTTCTTTTCCGCGCCAGTTTCGCGTTTGTACCAGGATGGAAATCCGGGGAGCGACAGTTGTATAGAAAATATGAACAACTCGTGAAAATGAGACTTGCAGATGTATATAAAAATGATGAATATGCTAAAAGGAATTTGAGCAAGAGTGAAAGAGGGAGGGAGAAAAGACAAAGATGATGGCTAGGGTTTGAAGAAGAAGGAAAGAACATTGTTTTACATATTATAAGAATAAAATATATCTAAAATAATATTTGATAAATTAAAATAATTTCATGTCAAATAAAATAATTTAAATTAAAATAAATTTATTAATTTATTAATAATTGTAAAAATCAAATTTATGCCATGTCATATTTTAAAAACATTATACAACTGTCACGTAGACGGTTTTTAACGTTTCACTATAAAATTTAACATAAGTGATTTATTAGAATAACGGAAGTGCTTTAAGGGACTAGAGCGTAACGTTTTTTCATTAAGGGACTAAATCGAAATAATAAATTAAGTTAAAGGACAAAAAGATGAATTAAACCTAAAATAAATTATGTTTCATTCAATATATAAAATGAAATTAATGAATTAATATTTTAAACAATTATAAAATCAAAACCTAAAATTGTATTGGCCTAAGGGTCCATATTAAATTTTAAAAGATTAAATTTTAAAAAATATCATTTAAAATATATACAAATTTAATTCATTTTAAAAAATTATAAAATAAAACTATAAAATTAAAATTAATTCATTTAAAAAAATATTAAAAGCAAATTATAAAAATTTGTAAGAGGAAGGATCAAATCTATAATCAAAATAAAATTAATACATTTCAAAGGATTATATCAAATAAATCACGTGTCATTTAAAAAAATTTATTAAAATATTATAAAATTATAAAATTAAAATGTAAAAATGCATTGATTTGAGGATTCATACTAAATTTTAAGAGCTTATATTAAAAATGGTTAATAGTTATTTTACCCCTGCCATATGAACGAGTTTTAAAAAACACCTATAAAAAAAATTTAGATTGTCTTTAAATCCAGGAAAACACACTTGCAATGGACACCCTAGCATTGGAATAATTGTTTTTCTTGTTTAATTATTTGCATCAAATACTATATATTACAAAAACTCTAATAAAACTGAAAGATTTGAAATACTATTATTATAAATATTATTATGGTTAAATATGTTTTTGTTCCCTATAAATATCTCAATTTTTATTTTTAGTCCCTATTAAAAAAATAATATATTTTAGTCCTTACAAATTTTATATGCATGTAATTTTAGTCCCTGCTATTTTCTAAAATTTTAAAAACTATTTAATTACCATTAAACTTTTAAATTTTTTGAATAATTTTTTTCATCCATGTTTAGAATACTATAAAATATTTCTTTACTAAATTTTAGAATTTTTTAATATGAGAAGAATTAAATATGATTTTTTTTTAAATTTCAAAATATAATGATAAAAGTAATGAAAACCTCGACTTAGAAATCAAATTTTGAATTCTTTTTTTTCGAGAAACTTTTTATAACATTCTAAAGATGTCTGTAAAATAATCATTTAAAAATACACATTTATTTAACAGAAAAAACTAAAACTACGTCCATAATAATTTTGTAGGGATTAAAATATATTATTTTTTTAATTGGGACTATAAATGAAAATTGAGATATTTATAGGGACTAAAAATATATTTAACCCATATTATTATTGAAGTTTAAATATAATTCTAATACAACAATGCAGCTTAAATATAATTATAAAACTAAATATTATTATTGTAGTTTAAATATTAATTTCAATTCAATAATAATTATCAAATCGTCAAGGTACAAACATGGGTGTCACACCTTCATAAAACGTCTTACCACAATAGTCCTGCTTCGTAACACAGGTTGCAACAAAATTATAATCAACATAACAATTTTACATCATAAGTTAACTTATTTAGAACTTCGTAGCGGACACATCATGACTCAAACCTCTTTTATAAAATATTCTCAAGTACCGGAAAGGTATTTTAAAAATAATCCAAGTTGTTCCACGTAACTCATAGTTACCGTCTTAAAGAAAATCAAAATTATATTGTAGTTCATCAAATATCACATAAACTCCAAACATAACACAAAAATATAAATCTCATAAAGTCATTCGACCCTAATCTTCGGTGTTATGTATCAGAGCAAAACTCCTTTTACTTCTACGAAGTAAACAACATGTTCTGAAGCAATTCTAAGCTTCCTGCACTACACTTGATTACCTGCAAGTTACCCGCATTCGTGGCAACAATTCCAAGCAGAAAGGGTGAGTAATCATAATCATTATAAAAGATGCAGGAATTAAATAACAAGTAAAGTCACTTGAATAACATCACAATACACTTATTCGTCATATAACTCGTCATACTCATTAAAACATCAATTAACTCATCATCATAAAAATGCCAATCATAATGATATGCAACTCATAAGACTCATGCATGCGGTACCGAAACATCACTGATGACCTAGTCATCGTTGCGTTAATATTCATCACTGATGACCTAATCATCGTTGCATCAACATTTGCACTTAATCCACACAATGGGATTTAGGCCATCATTGGAAATTATCGTCCTAAAATTCGTCATTGGATTTTCATCCTGCAAAAACATCACTGGACATCTCGTCGTAACAGAATGCTATGAATGCATGATGCGAAACATAAAAAGTATGACCACGGCTAGTCGAAACGCATCACAATTCATCATCATATCATCATATATCTCATAACATCTTAATCATCATAAATCTCTTCATATATTTTATATTGTCACCTCCTAGTTAACACATCGTCATACTTCATAATAATCAATAAGTAACTCACCTCAAGACACCATCGTATTTTACATTCTATTCTCATACATCATACACATATATCACACAACATTATGTACATACTTATATCATATTCAACACATTCTCATTCATAAAACAACTCTTAGACCAAACCACTAACATATATCATCACCCACCATGTTCATCCATTTCATCATCATGGTATACACACATACCACATATAATTCATAGTCACATAACATCAATTATTCACAACAATTCTCAATAAGACACATTTTTAGTATCCCGAAAACAGTGGAAGAACCTTTTATTCTTAACATCTATTTTCTCATTACCTCCTATTTTTACTACTCATAAGACCTCACAATTATATACTAAAATATTATGTTTTCTCCTAGTTACCAGATGCTTCTGTTTTCGTAAGGATTGGAGTTACAAAATTAAAATTATGCACAAAACAATTTCAGGGCACTTAAGCGCATTAGGTGGCGCAAGCCACAAGGAAGTAGCACTGGCCACTCCCAAAATAACACTGGGTGGCGCAAGCCACTTTGCAATGTGGCCCTGGCCGCTTAAAAAGTACAAATGTGGCGCCAGCCACATGTTTTGGTGGCCATTGCCACTTATTAAAAACAAAACAACAAAATACAAGCAACATTTATAATAGTGGCGCAAGCCACTTAAAGGAAGGTCATGGTGGCGCAAGCCACCCTTCCATGTGGCACAAGCCACCCTTCCATTTGGCTCCTGCCACTTTTCTCTATGTGGCGCAAGCCACCTACATTGGTGGCACACACCACCTATTCCTATTCCGAGGGTTTCCAGGTTTTTCTTCCAGAATTTGTATCGAGTCAAATTTACGTGTAGATTTTCCTACCGTAACTTCATTATGATCTTTCAATTACTCATCACCAATTAACTCCAAAATTATAATGACCCCCCACTAGTCCTACGATTATGTTTTTTTTTGTTTCAATTCAGTTCTTCATCAAACATTCAACAATGGTTTCATCAACTCAAAATTCAGACACACACTCAATATCAATTCTATAATCCAATATACTAATTATGATTAAACACCCTTACCTTTGATTTATCGTTGGTTCGTGCGAATCTTCTTCACGTTCATCGAATTACCTCTTCCGATCATCCATTTTTCCTCACGATCTGAAACCCTTGTTTCTTCTTCTCTCTGCCTTTTTCCTTATTTCCCACGTACTGCATGTATTTCCCCACTCATCTATGTAACCCTCATAACCTCTATTATAATTTTCCAATAATACCCATACTAACTTCTTACAATGACCACAATGCCTTCTAGCTCCATAAATAAAATATTATTCTATTTTATTTAATCAATTAATTCCAACTAATTACATTTCCTCCAAAATAAATCACAAATCGTCATCCGTCAAATATCTCTCATCGACACATCACCGAATTCCATAGTTCTCGCCAAAATTCAATTAATTCAATAATCAACTTAATTAATTAAATAAATAAAATTTCTAATTATTCACAAATACCCGATAATTCGCCGACGCACTTATACATCCCAGAAATCAGAAATCCTTCGAAACCATCACAATAATCATCCTCAACTCGTCATCGAATTCAAATACTTCATATTGCCTCATAATATTCCCATATCACACCAAATTAATCAAATAAATAATTAATTCATAAATCAGGACGTTACATATATAGAGCAACTTTATCTGAAGAAATAGCTAGTCATCTTGGTCAAATAATTTGGTCGTGTCAGTGGCATCACCCCCGAGATGAAACTTCAAAGAAACGCTTGAAACAACTTGTTGAAACACACATGCAGATTGATGCTCATACTAATGAGGAGAGGAAAGTCATTTTAGGTGAGCTTCATGTACTCTTTCCCCTTGTTGTCAATTTGGTAATCTACAATGTTCTTAAGTTTACTAATTGTTATTTATAGATTCAACGAAGAACGAGGAGAAAATTTGCCATCTAAAATGGGGGCTTCATGTCTCCTTGACTATTGTTGGTCATTCAAACAATTGAATATTGTTCGATGTTCCTCCTCCAATTGGGGTGGCGAGGATTTTTCCCTTGTCTTCTCAGTTGTATTTTTTAGGAGAAACATCTTTGGTGTCTGATAGAGGTGTTGGTGTCCTTAGTGGTTCTCGTCGGGCGCCATGTATGTTAAGTACTATGCCTTATATCTTTTTGTATAGATTGGGACTTCGTACTCCGAAAGAACAATAAGCGTCTACTACGATGGAATATTGCTCTTGACTTGCCAACCTGATCAGTGAGGCTCTCAAGGATGTGTCATTCTTCTCTTTTCTTAACATAATATCCTGCATTTGGAAGTCTGGGTAAATGAATTTGATGTTGAAATATTGCATTTACCTATTTAAAATGTGTGTTAGATATTAAGTGGATTTCTCATGACATTATATCAATTTAAAAGGTTTTTTTTGCTCAAAGTTTATTGTACGTCTTTGGGTCCATTTCCAACCAAGGGTTGGTACCCCACCCCTAGGTGAAAACCTGGTCCCAAGTTGATGCGGAGCCAATCCACAAGGGCCTTTGGAGTGGCTAGATACTAATATGGGATGGGCTATCATTTCCAATTTAGTGATTTTTCCACTTTCTTTGTGTGTATGTTTTATTTTGTGTGGTTTTGATTTCTTTAGTCGTACGTCTATGGCATTTGCGACACCACCCTAATTATTTTTGTAGGGGCTTAAATCCCTTTGATTGTGCCCTAGACTCATCATTACCTTACAAGATCACAAAGAAAATAGATATTTCAAAACTTTCACTTTATGCATTAATAATGGAGAGATCACAGAACAATTTGTTAGGTAGTTATACAATAACATCATATAATACAAAGTTTTAAACATAATCAGGCGGGTATCCCACCTTTATTCTCCCTAGTTTATAACTCGTCAAGTCATCCGCTGATGTCTATTTGGCCGACATGACTTGGTCTTCCTATGGGAGGCGAATGTTCATGCTCCTTAGTAAGCCGGTTAGGGAAACTACATTAATTTCCATGGTCTTGTATCTTTCATCTTTGTAGGTTTCTCCAACTGTTTTGGTATCTGAATTCCTAGGATACGCACATAAAGAGTACTCTTTTACAGGTTCCTTTTCGGTGGTTTCTCTTCTTTTTACCCAATATAAACATGACTACCTCAGGCTCTTTTGGGACTGGGAAAATGAATATGATGTTAGCTTTTCATTTTGAAATGAATGTGTGATATAAGATATATAAAAATGCTAAGTGTAGATAACCAATTCATATTTTCAACATCCAGTCAAAAACTTGATATGTTAAGTATTTCGAAAAATGTAGTTGAATGACTTAAAGACGTTTTCGATAACAGTGGAGGTTTGAAGAGGTTCAAGTGCCAAATAAACATGGAAACAAATCAGAAGATGAAAACCCATGTAGCAATATACATGTAGAATTTTGAAGAGTTAGTCGTTGCTGGTAGTTGATAGTGTACCTAGTATATAAGCAAACTTTGACTATGTAGTCAGGGGTCACAATTCATTTTGTTCTCTTTAAAACTCATACAACCGATTCATTGAGATAATGAGTTTGTGAAAAATGTATGAACCTGCGTTTCATTTTCAATTCAAGCATTTCAATTGATTTATTGTTGTTTACTTATTTACTTGCTTTTGTTAATTTAAGAACTTTTACTCTATTTCTTTTGTCACTTAAAATAAAAATCTTTTTAAAGTAATTACATTTTCTTGAACGTTTTACATAAAGTGGCACTTAGGATTTTCGAGTTTGATCCTACGAATGAACTTAAACTTGTAATTTCTTACAAATAACACAAATAAACAAATTGGCATGCCCAATGGGACTTGTAACACCCTAGACTACTTTCAGGATTATCGACTGGCCCCACAAACCAACAAGGGTCTTTTCAACATGTTTTGTACTCACTCACACGCTCTCTGAGAAACTTCCGAGAAGGTTACCATCCAAATACTATTCCAATTAAAGCATGATTAACTATAAAGTTCTTATTTGTTAGGCTACCAAAAAGAAGATGTATATTTTTAGTATAAGTAGTATCAATCAATATAAGTCTTCTTTCAACCATGCAATCCCATACCCACATAACCTCATGATCCTCTCATTCCAATGTAAATTTTGGCGACCACACCCCGTTCTCTTCGTCCTTGTGTGTTATAACCACTCCTCACCCGCTTGGTTCTTCCCGGAACCACATCGTACTAGGAAAGTTTTACTCTAATACGATTTATAATGCCCCAAACTGCTTCCAAGATTACCAAATGATTCACAAACCAACACAAGCCTTTTCAACATGTGTTTTCCTCACTCACACGTTTTACGGGAAATTTCCTAGAAGGTCACCCATCCAAATACTACATTAATTCAAGCATGCTTATTGGTACATGTAGTACCAATCAATCCTTATAAACCTTCCTTCAACCATGCAGTCACATACCTACACAGTCTTAATATCATGTCATCCCGATGTGAATTCGAGTGATCACTCCCCGCCCTTTTCCGCCTTGGGTGTTACAACCACTCCATGCCCTCTTCTTCCTCGGGTATTAAAGGACGAACTTTTATGCAAATTAAACTTTTTTAGATAGTGTGTGTTATTATTTTTGTTTTATGTTCTTCACACATTCAAATGGTTTCAATCGTTGAGTGCTTATGCATCTGAGGAGTGGCAAGCTTGTTTGTATATCCCATCTATCATCAAAGAATTAACACCCTAATGTGTTCCTCCTCACCAGAATGATGCTTCAAATATAGATGAACAATCAATCAGAACAATAATTGGTGGTGCAAGCACTGCAACAACTATTGGAGTAACAACTCCTGCCATGAATCAAACTTTAGTTTTGACTACGACACCAAAGATGGTGATACCCACGTCACAACCAACTAGGTCTCCTACTACTCGCTTGGTTACATAAACCATTATAGGAGGTACTATGCCTCCTTCCTTTCGAGCTTGACTCTTCCCCTAGTTGTAAGGAGTATCCATATGGCATGTCAACTTCATTAATGGAAGGCCTACAGACTAATGTGTTGATGTATGCAGATAATGCAATGGTTGTTGCCTCTCATGGTATTCAATACATGGTGTCGAGAATTTCCATAAACAACCTTGGTAGAATGGGTCAACCCTAAGGAGGATTAGGATACATCCCTCAAGTTATACCACTTTTAACTACTAACTCTCTATTGGATGTAAGGTACAAAATGAATAGCAACAACCATGGTATGGCTTACATGCTTACCCAAAAAATTGACATTGTGTTCAATCCACTAATCCAAAATACAAATCATACTTACCAACAATTAACACATAATATGGGGGCTCTTGTTCATTTCTTTGGTGATCCTCAAACCCCCATTCATACAATTCCTCATATCCAATCAATTAGGGTAGTCTAAAATCTAGGAGTTGTAAACAATGAAGGTGTTCCCAATAATCTAGTGCAATAACATGTTAACCTCAACCAGTTGAATAACCTATACCCAAGGTATTCAAAGGAGGTTTAAGTCGAAATGGCCTAGATGTGGTGTTGGTTAATAGGAACTAAGATGCATACCAAGTGGCTAGGAGAGTCCAATAAAAAATTTTAGGGGAAAAAATAACATAGCCAATATGGTTGAATAAATCCTAGCCCAAAATGGTCTTAATGTTGGTCTTCATAGGATAAATTTTGTTCCTCCCTTATCTGACTATGTATTGAAAATTGAACTCCCATTGAGCTGGAAAGTTCCTAAGATTACTAAGTTTTTAGATGATACTAGTGAGTCCATGATCTAGCACTTCCTAAACACGAGTTAGTTAAAATGGCTATTGGTGGTTAAGATTATTCCATTAGGAAGAAGTTGGATACCCAACATCTAAGATATATGACCCAATTAGTAAATAGGGTGATACAAGTCGAACACTTAAAAGAATAGAAGGATAGATTAAATTTACAACCTATGAAGGATAAGATTGTCTACATAGAAACAAATAATATAGTAATCAAGAACTCGAGGTAGTTTTTGAGTATGTCGAAGAAAATGAGGTTAATCTGGTAGAATTAAAGACAATTTCGATAACAATGGCAGTTTGAAGAAGTTCAAGTGCTGAGAACACATGGAAACAAATTAGAAGATGAAAACTCATGTAGTAATATACATGTCAGAATTTAAAGAGTTAGCAGTTGCTGGTAGTTGATAATTTACCTAGTATATAAGTGAGTTTTGACTATGTAATAAAAGATTACAATTCATTTTGTTCTCTTTATAACTTATACATTCGATTCACTGAGATAACGAGTTTGTGAGAAATGTACGAACTTGCGTTCCATTTTCAATTCAAGCATTTCAATTGCTTTATTTTTGTTTACTTTTTACTTATTTTTGTTAATTTAAACATTTTTACTCAGTTTCTTTTTTCATTTACATTAGAAATCCTTCCATCACAATTACACTTTCTTGAATGTTTTACACAAAGTTGCTAAGATTTTGGAGTTTGATCCTACAAGTGAACTAAAACTCGTGATTGTTTACCAAAAACACAAGTAAACCAATATCTTATACTTTTTTGGTGATTTAAAGATCTTAGAGTTGCATGTTGTCGAGGCACATATAACTCCAAAACGAATGTTCAACTTCTTCTAGATATGGTTTATTGCACTGTGTTATCTTTTGAATTCACGTTGTGTGGGCTTTCTTTAAGAAGAAGTAACATTTCTTTTAACTCCTATGAGTTTTGTTGTCGAATGATGTTGTACATAATATTAAAAAATTCATTCACACCTTGCACTCCAAGATTAGCTTGAAATAATTGGAAACGAGGTAGTGTCTCTGGTCTTGGTGTCGCCGACAATGCTGGAGGTCAAAATGAAGGTTTGGCTTGATGGAATTGGGGAATATATCCTATAAATGAAGGCGGTTGAAAGAGATCTTAATGTAATTAAGTGTTTACAAGGAGCTGATTTGCACCATCTTGAGGAGGAAGAGATGGTGGATCTCTTCTGACTTGAGCAGTAGCAACATCAGAGACCGCCTCGCGAATGCAAATCGGCATAACAACTGGCTTTAAATTCATCCATTATTGGAAGATTGGGGATTATAGATGTGGAAATTATAAAAATTAAAGTTGACATGTTACCGGAATAGATCGAGAACAACATATATGTGATCTGATCTTAGGAACTTTAATCTGCTTAAGTAGAGAAGCTTTGAATCAGTGGCTTAAAGTAGTAGTATTCAATCGTGAAAATGCGGGAATCAGATGTCGATTCTCACAAAGAATGTCATCGTTCCGTAACATAACCAAAATTGATTAAAAAAACTAGAGGTTATTGGATGCAACGGTGGACCCGAGTTTCTGAAGCACTGAGGGAGGGGCTGACCTACATGGTTAGCATTGCAACAATCAAGTCAGTATGTGAAGAGATGAGTAAATGAAGTTGAATTTAAAATTATGTACCTTAAATTGATGTGAATGTTCTTTATATAGTCAGATGGTTATAACAATCAACTATTCTTCGGGCGTAAGAGACGGGGAAACGTCAAATATATTTTTGACTTAGATCTCCTATAATTTTCCCCAGGATAATTGCAATCAAAATGATAAATTATAACCTTCTGTGAGCTGAGTCGTTAACATGTGTGACTGGCCTATAATAATTTCATTTGGGTTTCAATTGTGAAATTTATGTTAAGTTTTAAACTAACTATCCTCTTTATCTAGCCTAACTTTATATTTTTCTTATATAAATAAATAAATAAATACTGAAAAAGTGATTAAGAATTGAAAAATAATAAGAAATGTCAATTTTTATACTTATTTTAGGGTGAATGGTGGAATAACTTTCACGATTGATTTGCACCCGTAGGCCATATACATGCAACTTCAACATTGTGATTTGCAAATCGCAAAATACGAATATATCTTCTTGTTTGATTATTCTTGGTGAACCCCACTTTCTGACTATAGAAAGTGGTTAAAATTTCATGGGAAATAGAGTGAAGCATGTGCATGAAGCCTTGAACTTATATGGAGTCTCTCCTTTTCATGAATAAAATTGTAATCTATGAGCTTGGCGTTTCTCTAAAGTTTGTATGCATATCTATATTATTGAATGCTGATTTGGAATAGTACATAGTATAGCTAGCCATTATCATTCAAATTTGCTCCTATCTATCATATACTATATAAAATTTCTAATGCTCCAAAAGCAATCATCCAAATTACTATACTTTTGGCTGGTGATCATGTCCCCATATTCATGATATGATGATAGGGTTTTGATTTTGAACCTTTCCTCACCAGCCTTGCACTCTGCTCCACAGCCAGCTTGCGAGCCATCCATATTGCAAGAACCTTTGCTTTAAGGATGTGAATTCTAAATTTTAAATACTACTTTTTTTCCCTTCCTTAATTAATTAATGTATGTCAATAGCAACTAGTAATGAAACTATATTGTTAAGTTTTCTATTAAAATCGGTTGTGATGATTAGCTAGCGATATTTTTTTCTTTTGAGTATTAGCTAGCTATATATATATATATATATATATATATATATATATATATATATATATATATATATATATATATATATATATATATATATATATATATATAACAGAAATTCTAATTAAATCGAACACGTGTCCTCACTTTGTGTGCCACTTTATTTTAATATTTTAATATTGTTATGTAAAAAATAAAATTAAGTGGCATCTCTAATATGAACTCTCCATTTACTTAAATTATTTTCAAAATCTCTTAACACAATATAGCATTAAATAATCAAATAATAATTAAATATTAATTACTTTAATCATTCTTCATAATTTTCCAATCGATATTATTTAGTTTATTAAAGGCAAATGAAATTAATACGAGAATATAAGGAGTATTCAAACTCTTACGATGAAAGGGAAAAAATTTCCAACCAACACCATTTATCCTAAATAAATTTCATACAAAAATCTAGAAAGAAAAATTGATGTAAGAAATCTCCTCAATATATCCCCATTTCCACACGATAATTTTGATTCAACAAATATTCTCAATATTACAATTCAACAAATATTCCCAACATTACAATATTATTTAATTGGTTTGATGTGAATGTTGTAACATATACTTTTTTTTTTCTTCCAAAAACTCAAAGAGCATGTTTAGGGGTACTTTGTAAGATATATATATTTTTTTAAACTTAATTATTTGATTTTTTTTTCTTTCTCTAGATTATATTTGAGATTTTGTATGATATGTCGAATTTAACATCTATATGTCTAATATAGTTTTTTGTGATAAGATTGTTGATAACCTTACCTTTGAATGATGCACTCAATTTTTTTTCATAAAGATATTTCAATGTCAACTAAACTAGTAATATTTTCTTTTTGTGTCATCTTATCTTGCTTTTAGTTTATCATTAAATTGTGTTTGTAGAAATTATGGAGAATTAAATAAATAAAATTTAAAACTTCAACCAATTATATATGTAAAATCCATTATTCAATATATTTATCCGAGACAATCTCACATAGAACAAGTGATCAATGCAACATCTCAATTTTCGTAATTATTTATTTATATTAATTAATTAATTATGTGATTTTGTATATAATTGATTTATTTGATTTTATTGAATCAATTGAATTATTTGATTTATTTGAATTGATTAATTTAATTGAATTATATGATTTAATTGAATTATTTAATTTATTTGGTTTATTTGATTTAATTGAATTACTTGATTCATTTTATTCGGTGGAATAAAATAGAATTGTTAAGAATAATAAAATGGACCAATAATTGGAGTGTGATTAGAAAGTGTGAGAGTGGGTTAGTAAGTCCTATAGAAATTAGATTGGTTATGAGTTAATTGTTAGGGTTAAAGGAGATATAATAGAGATATATAGGAGACTAAGGAGAGAAAGAGGAGAAGAGAAGAGGAATAAAAAACAAGAGTTTGAAATCCAAGATAAATCAAGGTAAGGGTGATTTTATATAATTATTGAGGTTGTTTGATAGTGTGTAATGAGTAGAAACACAATTAGGATGAAACCCCCCAAATTTATATGATTTTATAAAAGTTAGGTTTTGATGTAATTCTTGAAATGTGGTGATTAATTGTATTTGAAATTGATATTTTGGTATATTAATAGAAATCCATTATTTAACAGTATTGATATTTTGGCATATTATAGAAATCCATTATTTAACCGACTTGGAAAATACCACTATTGTATACTGCAGCACATGAACAATATTTATTAAAATTGACTAAATTACTATGGAAACATGATAATGTAATACATTTATGATATTAATGGTCCTGCAGTGATACTTTTGTTGGAATTAACCCAAAAGTCTATGGAAAATTTGAACCTTTCTTTATGAACAAGAAGGGTTCTTAGCGCAACAATAGCAATGAAAAGAAGAAAATAGAAAAAGAAAAGAAATTAGGGTTCTAAGAGAATTTGGAGAAGAATGTTGTTACCCACAACAATGGAATTTTTTCTTTCTATTCACTTGCAACTGCAAACCGTGAATTACAATGTGTTGTTCTTTTTAAAAAAATAAGGGTTACCCCTTATTTATAGATTTAGGTTAACTTGAGCTCCAAGTTAAAATCATAAAAATATAAAAGCACAAAATACATATTTTGGAACTAAATCAAATCTGTGTGAAACAACTGTTTTAACACACCCTTGTATCTGTCGAGCATCATGCTTCGACACAATGAATTACACTTTCAACACACCACTTATTTCATTGTGTCTAAGCTATCTACATTCATCATAGACCTTAGTTTCTTTAATACTTAGAACTGCACTCCTTTCGTCATGATATCTACAATTTTATTCTTAGTGTTGCAGTGTTCCAAATTCATCTTTCCCTTCTGCTACATGCTCTCGAAGATAATGGAACCTCATTTCGATGTACCTTCTTCTGCCATGCGCTGTCAGATTCTTTGCCAGATTGATAGCTAACATTCTGTCGATCTTCATGGTAATTTCCCCATGACTCTTCGATGTAATCTCTTCGACCAGATTCGCCATCCATGTTGCTTGACATGCACAAAGAGAAGCAGATGTGTACTCTGTTTTGCATGATGATAATGCCAATATTGGCTCCTTTCTCGAACTCCAAGAAACTGATGAACCACCTAACATAAACACACATCCAACTGTGGATTTTTGATCCTCATCATCACTACACTAACTCGAGTCGTTGTATCCCACTATCTTGCATTATTTTCCTTAATCAGATGCAGGAAACAAAATGCCATAGTCGAGAGTTCCTTTCAGATACCTTAGTATCCTCTTTGCCGATGTTAGGTGTGATATCTTTGGATTTTTCATGAATTTACTCACCATACCAACACTATATGCTAAGTCATGCCTTATGTAATAAAGGTATCTAAGTGACCCAATAAGTCTACTGTATTGGGTTGGGTCGACATTGTCTTCATCTGAATCTTTCGACAGTTGCAATCTGGGTTCAACTGGAGTTGAAGTTGGGTTGCAATCTTGCATCTCAAATATCTTCAATATTTCACCTGTATATCTTCTTTGGTGCATCATCAAACCTCTACCACTCTTGTATAATTCGATGCCAAGGAAATATGAGAGATTTCCCAAGTCTGAAATTTCAAACTCCTCACTCAATTCACGTTTGAAATCTTCGATCTCCTTCTTGCAACTCCCTGCTATCAATAGATCATCGACATAGAGATATAGTATAAGAAAATCACTCTTGCTTCACATTACATATACTTCAGGCTCAATTTTGCACTTCACAAATTCATTCCCCCTTAGAAAACCATCAATCTTCTTACACTACAAGAAAAAAAGGGTTTAACGAAACTTGAGTTGCGACAGTTATCATAAAACCGTCCTTATTCTTGTATTACGACGGTTGTCACGACAATTAGGGACAACTGTCGTAGATTTTTTGTGACAACAATCATAAAACTGTCTTTGTTCCTGGATTGTGACGGCTGTCACGACAGTTAGAAATTGGACTGCGACAATTGTCAAGATAGTTATCACAAAACCATCCTTAATATGTTTTTAACTTAAACTTTTTATTTTATAAAATAATTTGTTATTGAGCGTTAAAAGAAAAGATAAAATATGTCCCCCACCCTAATTCATGAAAAAACCCTTATTGACTCCTTAATGGGAAATTCATTCCCTCTCAAATAATAAAAAAATCCATCTATCATATTTTTTTCTTTGTGATTCTTCTTCCAAACCTTAACCCGAACCCTTTCTCATGTATCTACTGCTACAGCGATTTATCGGTTTGTTTTGGCACGGGGTTACTTTTTTTCTCTCTATATACTCTCTCTTTCAATTCTATCAACAAATTTCTCATTTAAATTATATTTATATTTGTGTTTTAATGGGATGCTCGTTACTAGTTTTACTTAAGGTTCTTTGTCAGTGAGGGCTAGGTGGGTGAAATTGTTAGCAATACTCTCCTTGATTGATTTTTCTGTATTGTATAAAGGAATTGGAATTGGGCTGGCATTTTGGATTCCGCTTCTTCTCCATGCGTTGGGTTTTGGTCCCCTTTTCGTTTCCTAGGACAGGCAACCCCGACGCAGCATCCCTGCAGATCATTATTTGGTCTCGTTGGAATGTGTCCTTCAGAATATTTTCTTAACAAGAGTTTCTCTTTGAAATGGCTGCTGGAGTGGCTGGCGATCGGGTTAGAAGTCAGACTTGGCGTGTTGAGTTTGGAGAGAACTTATCTGTTGAGGCCCTTCCTTTGAACTTGTGTTGGAAGTATAATTTGAACCAGGTATTTTCGATAAAGCCACCGTGTTGGAGCTCTCACGCCACTGTCGCCGTCTTCTACTCCTCTGAGAGCTTGAATTATGGGCATGGAAAATTGAGTTCGTCTCTTACAACCACATCTTTATTTGGGACTATAATGTCCACATGTTAGCTTTGAAACGGTAGCAGCAGGAGGGTTCGGTTGGTCACGGTTATCGTGAATGAAGTCTGATATTATGCTTTGTTGGTAGCATTATTCTGGTTTGGTTGTTTCAATTATTTTGCCTGCAGGCGGTTAGTTAGCCTCAAAGCGATAATATAATATGGTGTTTATGGTTTTTGTTGGAGAAGGCAGTGCTTCTTAGTTGTAATAAATTTAGCTCTGGTTCTGATTTCGTAGTATGCATTTTCAGGAAGTGTTATTTGCAGGCATCATAGTAGTTCAAGGTTGAACGTTGTAGCATCCTTCTCGAGTAGTGTTTTTTTTGGATTTTGTTTCCCGTGAGTGGAGGTGTGATCGTTTTATTTCCTGTGTTATTATCGCCTACCTCGATTGGCATTGGGTGTTGCAGGTAGTGTTTTTGATGGGTGTGGCTAGAACCGTTACTGGTTCTTATTGCGCCCTAGGACTGGCAGAGTTTGTTTGATACATATATGCAGTCTATTTCAGGTGTCGCTGGCCTTGGGTTGCTTCTTACTGATTATGTTATAGTGCATGTGGGCCTGTTATGGTTGTCTTGCTAGTTGGGAGCTGCTGGAATATCGAATTATTGGTCCTGGATTCATCGGGCGTTTTCTGCAATATAGGTAATTTAGTTATTATGCTATGGATTATGTTTTGGTACGTGACAACTTTATCATTATTGGTATTAGACAAATTTATCAACAAAAGTTGTAACATAGGTAATTTAGTTATTATGATATTGATGATAGTGAATAAATATAAACTCAGAAGTAACATTATGAGTTTCAATTTAGGTGGAATGGGTTGTAGTGCTGGTGTTATAACTATGTATCTTGCAAGAGATTTGTTGAGGGTTCAAAAGCATAATACTTATGTCGTTGTTGTTAGCACTGAAAATATTACTCAGAATTGGTACTTTGGGAATAAAAATTCAATGTTTATACCTAACTGTTTTTTTAGAGTTGGTGGTTCTGTTGAATAAACTTTAATGTTATATTTAGTGTATTTCTATTAATAAGTTAGTGGAAAGACAAAGTCTCTATTGTAGTTGGAAGGCCAAGAGATAGTGGGCTATTAATAGCATCTACTTGTTTTCTTAGAATAGCAGTAATGGGACTATATAAAAACCAGTATTGTATTTTCATTTTAACATAACATATATATAAAAGTAGTGCTTCTGTTCACAAATTGGCATCAGAGCAAATGGCAAACGTGATGAGTCAAATGCCGCTTCCGCGACTAACGAAGTCAAATTATGATAACTGGAGTGCCCAAATGAAAGCTCTTCTTGGAGCTCTAGAGGCGTGGGAGGTGACCAGAGATGGGTTTGAAGAACCAACAGATACTGCGGGATATACGACAGCTCAAAACAAGGCGTTGAAAGAGACGCGGTCAAAGGATAAGACGCCACTATACATGCTGTTCCGAGTAGTTGACGACTCAGGCTTTGAGAAAATTGTCGGTTCAGCTACGTCGAAAGAAGCATGGGACACGTTAAAAAAGGCGTTCGAAGGAGCAGATCGAGTGAAGTAAGTTCGACTCCAAACTCTTCGTGGTGAATTGGAGAGGATCCATATGAAGGAGTCAGAAATTGTATCTGACTACATCACGCGTGTACAAACAGTGGTGAATCAACTCACTAGAAATGGCGAAACGGTGACTGATGCACGAGTTGTCGAAAAGATACTGAGATCTTTAACAGATAAATTTGAGAATATTGTGTGTGCAATAGAAGAGTCGAAGGACCTTTCAACGCTCTCAGTCGAAGAGCTCGCTGGTTCTCTCGAAGCACACGAACAACGTAAGATGAAAAAGAAGGAAGAAGCAGTCGAGGATGCACATCAAACCAAGGAGTCAATTAAAGACGAAAATGTACTATTTTCTCAAAACTTTCGAGGAAGAGGACGTGGCCGTGGAGGTCATGGTCGAGGTGGTCGAGGCAGCAACTTCGATAGAGGACAATCAAGCCAGCAAAATTGGCATGGCAGAGGACATGGTCAAAGAGGTGGTCGGTCGAACTACTCCAACTTCGAATGCTACAAGTGTGGGAAATATGGTCATTACGCGAAGGATTGAAACTCCTACAAATGCTATAACTGTGGTAAAGTGGGACATCTTGCAAAGGATTGTCAAGTCGAAAAGAAGGTAGAAGAAACAACCAATCTAGTCTTGGAAGCTGAAGCAAATGAAGGTTTTCTCTTGATGGCTCAAAATGAAATCAACACCAATAATGACAGCATGTGGTATCTCGACTCAGGGGCAAGTAATCATATGTGTGGTTACAAAAACCTGTTTAAAGAAATGCAAAAGATTGAAGATGGTCATGTGTCCTTCGGAGATGCATCGAAAGTGAAAGTCGAAGGCAAGGGTAAAATCTGTTACTTGCAGAAGGATGGCTTGATTGGATCAATCGAGGATGTTTATTATGTACCAGATCTCAAGACCAACATCTTGAGCTTGGGGCAACTTACAGAAAAAGGTTATTCGATACTTATAAAAGATCGGATACTGCATTTGAAGGACAAGCTAGAGCATCTGATTGCTCAAGTTGAGATGGGGAGAAATTGAATGTACAAACTAAATTTGAGAAGCGTTCGAGAAAATTTTTTGCAGGTCAATGTCGAAGACAAAGCGTCGCTGTGGCATCTACGCTTTGGTCATCTACATCATGCTGGTTTGAAAAGCTTGGCGAAAAAGAACATGGTGCACGGGCTACCAGACATGG
The DNA here is from genome assembly GCA_963966055.1 of Lathyrus aphaca. NCBI lineage: Eukaryota > Viridiplantae > Streptophyta > Magnoliopsida > Fabales > Fabaceae > Lathyrus > Lathyrus aphaca. The sequence continues at coordinate 218,072,888 of OZ014520.1, read as the reverse complement.
ACTATGAAGGAAAGTTTTGTGAAGAATGCCTGCTTAGCAACCAAACAAGAACCTCATTTCAAAAGAAGGCAGAATATCAAGCTAAACATATTCTCGAACTGATTCATACCGACATATATGGGCCAATCACTCCGGAATCTTTCAGTGGCAAAAGGTACTTCATTTCCTTTATCGAAGATTTCTCACGAAAAACCTGGGTTTATTTCTTGAAAGAAAAATCTGAAGCATTCGAGGTGTTCAAAAAGTTCAAAGTAATGGTGGAGAAGGCAACTGACAGACACATCAAAGCTGTTCGATCTGACATAGGTGGTGAGTATATTTCAACAGCTTTTATGAAGTATTGTGAAGAGCAGGGCATAAGGAGATTTCTAACTGCACCATATTCACCTCAACAAAACAGTGTGGCTGAAAGGAAGAATCGAACAGTTCTCGACATGATTCGATCAATGCTTAAAAGCAAGAACATGTCAAAGGAATTTTGGGCAGAAGCTGTACAATGTGCTATTTATGTTCAGAATCGATGTCCACATTCGAAGTTAGAAGATCAAACACCACAAGAAGTATGGAGCGGACATAAGCCAACAGTTTCTCATCTCAAAGTATTTGGTAGTGTGGCGTATGCACACGTACCAGATCAACGAAGAACGAAGCTTGAAGACAAAAGTCAGAAGTACATATTCATTGGGTATGATGAGAAGACAAAAGGGTACAAGCTATTCGATCCCATAAGCAAGAAGGTGATAGTGAGTAGAGACGTTCGAATAAATGAAGCGAGCAAGTGGGACTGGAACAATTCGACAGAAGTTAATGTCGAAGTTGAAGAATCATTTGTTGCCATACCAACAAGCATTCCAACAGAACTTGAAGAGTCTGACAATGAAGATGAACCTCTACAACCCAGAATGCGAAGTCTACAAGATTTGTATGAAACAACAGAAGAGGTACACCTTGTATGTCTTTTGGCAGATACTGAAAACATTAACCTCGAAGAGGCGTTACGAGACGAAAAATGGAAAACTGCCATGAACGAAGAGATTAAGGCCATTGAACGTAACAACACATAGGAACTAGCAGAATTACCAAAAGGAAGTCAACCCATTGGTGTGAGGTGGGTATTCAAGAAAAAGATGAATGCTCAAGGCGAAATAGAACGGTATAAGGCGCGACTTGTTGCGAAGGGATACAAACAGAAAGCAGGAATTGACTATGACGAAGTATTTGCACCCGTTGCAAGAATGGAGACAATTCGATTGCTCATTTCTCAAGCTGCTCAATTCAAATGGCCAATATTTCAAATGGATGTCAAGTCAACATTTTTAAATGGTGTGCTCGAAGAAGAAGTTTACATCGAACAACCACCCGGATACATGAAAGTCGGAAAAGAAGAAAAAGTGCTAAAATTGAAGAAGGCGCTTTATGGGTTGAAGCAAGCACCGCGAGCATGGAATACACGCATCGACACATACTTCAAAGAGAATGGTTTCAAGCAATGTCCCTACGAACATGCTTTGTATGTAAAGAAGAATGGAAGTAATATGTTACTTGTTGATCTCTATGTCGATGATCTAATTTTCTTGGGTAACAATGGTCAGATGATAGAAGAATTCAAGGGCACAATGACACGTGAATTCGAGATGACAGACTTAGGTCTGATGAGATTCTTTCTTGGTCTTGAGGTTCGACAAGAAGAAGCGGGAATCTTCATATCACAGGAGACATATGCAAAGGAAATCCTAAAAAGATTCAAAATGAAAGATTGTAATCCAGTTTCGACACCAATGGAGCCAGGTGCAAAGCTGTCGAAATTTGATGGAGGAGAACGTGTCGAAGCAAACAAATATCGAAGCTTGGTAGGTTGTCTTTGCTATCTCACATGTACAAGGCCGGACATTTCATTAAGTGTCGGCATTGTAAGTCGATTCATGGAGGAGCCAGTATATTCATATTGGAAGGCATTGAAACGAATCCTAAGGTACATCCAAGGAACATTGTCATTTGGAATGTTTTATTCAAGAACAGAAGATTACAAGTTGGTTGGTTACTCCGACAGTGATTGGTGCGGAGATATAGACGATCGGAAAAGCACTTCAGGATATGTGTTCTTCATGGGAAATACCGCATTTACTTGGCTTTCTAAGAAGCAGCCGATAGTAACGCTCTCGACATGTGAAGCTGAATATGTGGCAGCATCTTTGTGTGTTTGTCATGCGATATGGCTTAGAAGATTGTTGAGAAAAATGGAGCTAAAACAGGTAGGTACAACAGTCATACAAGTGGACAACAAATCAGCAATTGAGTTAGCAAAGAATCCTGTAAACCATGAAAGAAGCAAACACATCGACGTTTGCTTCCACTTTATTCGAGAACATGTGAAGGAAGGAAGTGTCGAATTGAGGCATGTAGCAAGCAAGGATCAAGCAGCAGGAACATTTTCGACAGAGGCAAGAAATTGGTAGGCATGATAGATGGAAGGAACATTTAATTTTACAGGGGAGTTTTGTTGAATAAACTTTAATGTTATATTTAGTGGATTTTTATTAATAAGTTAGTGGAAAGACAAAGTCTCTATTGTAGTTGGAAGGCCAAGAGATAGTGGGCTATTAATAGCATCTACTTGTTTTCTTAGAATAGCAGTAATGGGACTATATAAAGACCAGTATTGTATTTTCATTTTAACATAACATATATATAAAAGTAGTGCTTCTGTTCACAGGTTCAACTTTGTTGCTATCGGATAAATCTATTTAAAGAACGAGGGCTAAGTATAAGTTTGTTCATGTTGTGAGGATCCATTGCGGTGCAGACGATAAGGCCTTTCGATGTGTTTATCTGGAAGAAGATGATTTGGGAAAAACCAATGTTTCGTTGTCAAAAGATTTGATGGGGATTGTTGGCTTGTCATTGAAAACTAATATTACTACACTTGGTCCTTTGGTGCTTCCGGTTACTAAACAACTTAGGTTTTGCTAGTTTGGTTTTTAGCAAGTTTCTAAAAGTGATGTGAAGTCTTATATACCAGATATACATACTGGTGGAAGGACTGATTGATGAGTTGGAGAGGAATCTTGACTTGCTTCCTATACACGTGGAGCCTTCTTAGATGACGAATTGTAATTAACATTTACATGCATAACATATCGATGTGACCATATTCTCATTTCATGTTATTTTGCAGCCACAAGACTAACAACTGAATCAATTATTAGCAACAAAATCTATGATAATTTTGCAATGTTGTCTGGCATAAGCATGGTTGCACCTCATGTTGTTGGTCTTGCTGCACTAGTCAAGCAAAAGTTTCCCAATTTCATTCTTGTAGCCATTGCATTTGCATTTTCTACTACAACATCACTGCCAGACAACGGCGGGAAGCCAATCATGGCGCAAAGGTCGTATCCCTCCAGACCTAAACGAATCACCAGCAACTCCATTTGACATGGGAAGCGGTTTTGTGAACGCTACCGCTGCATTATACCCCAGATTGTTTTTAGATTCAAGTAAGCCACTTGATGAACTTCTAAACCTTTTCATTATATTTATAATGTATATAAGCTTATTTGAATTTATATAACTTAATATTATAAATATAAGTTAGATAATATTGTTTCATAAATAAAAAGTAATTGATAAACTTTGAATTTATACCTTATCATCTAACAAAATCATGGCGTTCAGGAAATGTCCAATAGTGAATCACACGAACCCTTAGACGAAACTTAAATTTGTTAGGAACAATTGCATAAACTAGAGTTTATTAGGATTCATAACACACCAATTAACTTTATATGTTTTAAATGTCATCTTTTACGATTCTTGTATATTTTTTTTTATATAGGATCATTCTACCTATAATATAATTATTAAACTACTTATATATATATATATATATATATATATATATATATATATATATATATATATATATATATATATATATATATATATATATATATATATATATATATATATATATATATATATATATATATATATATATATATATATATATATATATATATATATATTTAAAGAGAATTATCGCCTTTTCAATTCTCCTATGTATTTATTTTTTTTTCTTTTTAATATAGGTGAATTTTTATCTATCTATCTCAAAAAATTGGATAGAGTTAGACATAAAGTAAATTATATTACATTACATTGGAAACATATAAAAATTAAACTATTAAATAAATAATTAATAAATCATTTAATTAAAATATCCTCCTTTAATATATCGATATTGGAATGACTAAACACTTGTTTTACAACCATTGTATCGAATAATAAATACCCCACTATTTCTCCCAATAAAATAATAATAAATCATTAGTAATTAATAAATCATTAATAATTAATAAATTTTTGCTTCTTCAAAAAAAACATTAATAATTAAAATCTAAAAAAAACTTTAAAACAATTATTATTTTTACCAAATAAATAATGTGTCATTAATAAACTTTTTATCAAACAATTTCCTATTAATTTACTTTAATAAATTCATGAATCGATGCAAATATCAAATATTCACGGAGAAAACAAGACATGTTCCAAATCTATAAAAATATATAAAAAAATTCATTTTCCATCTATTATATATAACTCATACTTCCCTCCATTATATCTCACTCCTACCAATAATCTTACATGTTACACATAATAATAAATATTCCATTATTTCTATCAATAAAATAATAATAAATCATTAATAATTAAACTCCAAATTTCATTTTAAAAAATATTATTAAAAAATAGTAAAAAATATTTTTATAAATAATCATAATTAAAAAATTCATTTATTTTATATAAAATTAAATTAGAAATAATTTTAATCATTATTTATATTAGAATCATTAGAAATAATTATAAAGATTCATTAGTGATATTAGAATCATTAAAAATAATTATAGATTATTTAAAAATCATAATTAAAATTAATAATTTATGATGAATTATAGTATAATTAATCATTTTAAAATATATCAAATATAAATTTATAAGACATGGGAAAAAATAAGACACGATTTTGAAATCCATTAAAATATATTATTATATTTATTATTATTATTATTAACCATCATTATATTATATTTATTAATTATATTTTAAACATCAACTTTTTTTTTTTCACGGGTCACTATCATCAAAATCTCTATTTTATTATAATTAACAATTGTGTCTATTTGAGACACAAAATTATTATTTTTAAATTTTAAAAATTCTCTTTTTTTTTTCTTTCTTCATTTCACAAAAATCTTTTTTTATTTTATTTTGTATGATTATTTAATACAACTAAGTTCTTAATAATATTATTTATCTACTACAATTTACATTTTTGATTGGTCAAAATTAATTAGATTGTCTATATTTTTTTAAAATTTACTATATTATATTAATTTATTATTCTAACAATTAAAAAAACAACATTACGTGACCCGTACGAAACGCACTCGTGCGAACGTACAATCTTTTTCACTATCATTAGTCTCATCATATAAATCATTAAGATTAAAATCAAACTTATAAAAATTAAAACTATTAATATTTTCACGCAATGCACCTTAAAAAAACAGATAAACGGGCACTCCGTACCTATTTGAACGTTAGTTTTATATAATAAAGATATCATTATCGCACGGGTCTTTTACTAATTTTATATAATAAAGATATCATTATATATTTTGCCGTGCCCGTTTGAACGCTAGCTTTATATAATAAAGATATTATTATCGCACAGATCTTTTACTAATTTTATATAATAAAGATATCATTATATATTTTTACGCATGAGTCTTTTACTAGTTTTATATAATAAACGTATCATTATATATTTTTATTAAATCTTAATAAGGATAAGCATATATATAATCTATTAAAATTCTTACTCTCAAAACTTTATAATTTTATTCAAACCCTAATTCAAAACAAATCATTAGTTCATGCACCAGTTTTTATTTCTTTTGATGAAAAAAAAAGCTGGCAATCATAAATCATAATGATTGTTCTGAGTTTAGAATGATGTTGCAACTAGCCGACTCATAGCCAAATAAATATGAAAACGATATCTAGCTACCAATCAGTTCTTTAAAGTTGAGCAGAAATCATAGAGGCCAAACTCAAAATAGAAATATAAATGTTCACTTCTCAACCCTAGGCCACAAGTTAACTGCTATTAAATTAACTGATATACAATACAACACATGCATATCTGTATTATATATCACAATAAAAACAAAAATAAAGAGTATAAATGTGACAAGGAATTTAATGAAAACGATTGCTTCCTCTACCTATTGATGATAGGTTAAGGCAGGCACAGGATTAAGATAATCTCAAAAGTTAATAATGATACATTATTTTGATTGAGGTAAGGTTAGTAAAGTTTCTATATATAGAAGAACAATGGTTTAGGTAAAGTGTTTGAGGTTAGTTAATTTCCAAATGAGTCGAATATTTTTATTCATTATCCTTAGTAACATATATGTTTTGGCAGATGTTTTATTTATAGGGAAAAAGTTGAATAAAAGAAGGATAGGACTAAGCACTAATTTGATGGTCCTTATATGGTTGGGAGAGAGTTTTATTGTACTGTACTATTGTACTATGGAGCCACAGAAAACGTGTAGGATTCATTGTGTAGGATGGTCCAATGTAATAGGGAGATCATTGCGTTATGGTCCCAATCCATGTTCTTAGAGTTGCCCTACTTGGGTTGTATTGCATTGCAACACTTTGAGTTTCAAGATGTTGTTAATGGTGAAATTTTTGTTATGACAAAGAATACTATTTGATTTCCAATGTTTGTCAGAGGGACTTAATGTTTTGAATTGAGGAATTTGACTGTTTAAAATTTTCACACACTTCAATGTAATAAATGTTTTTGTAGGTATGCAATAATGGTGTTATATTATTGGCTTAGTTATGATTTTATTGCATTAGCTAACTAATTAAAGAGGTTAAAATCCAGGGTGTGGGGGTTTAATTGGTAAAATAGAACTTAAAAAAAGATTTGATAGCTTTAAGAGATTTATACTTTATTTCAAGTATATGTTTAAGATTAGTTATTGTGGTAAGTGAATTTTAATATATATTAACAATCTTTGCAACGTATATTTTTTTAAAATTAAATATAAGATTTTACTAAATAAGCCTCAAAATGGACTGGACTTGGATCCATAAAGGAGGAGAATTTATTATGCCATATCTAATTTGATTTGACACCCTCCATTTTCATATTTCTAAAAAATATTCTTTCCATTATTTACCAATCAAAATTTTATATTTGATAAAAAAAAATTCACTTTAAAAACCAGTAAAAAAGAAAAATTCAAGTAGGTATGACAAAAAAATTGATACGAAAAATTCTGTAAATGGGTGGAAATTGTGCAATTTTACCGGATATTTTTAAATTTGGTATGAGTTTTTATCAGATTTTTTAAACATCCGGATTTGTTTAGAAAACTGTTGTATTTTTATCATATTTTTTTGAAACTTTTTGATAAATTTATATTGAATATTCACCAAAAAATCGGTATTTCTGGGGATTTTTACCAAATTTTCTAAAAAAAGATGTACATTTATGCTAGATTTTAAGAAAAGTCCGGTGATTATGGAAAATCATATATTATATACTAGATATACCGGCTTTTATGAAAAGTCTGGTGATTATGAAAAATCTGATACATTTATATTGAATATTCACCAAAAAAATCGGTATTTCTGGGGATTTTTACAAAATTTTCTAAATAGGCATGTACATTTATATTGGATTTCATAAAATTTTGAATTCTTTGAAAATTATGGTATACAAGATTTTTTAGCCAAAAATGTTTCATTTGTGTGGTCCAGATCCTGATGGTTTCCTTGTATATTTTACACAATATTTCACCACTAACACTGAATTTTTTTACTTCCATATTTTATTTTTAACTTGTTCAATATTTAACGGGTTTTCGGTATCTCTAACATTGATATTTTGTCATGTATGTTCTAAATGACAAATATTCCCCCCCCCCCCCCCCCCCCGAGTTGATGTGTTAGCACAAACACAATCCATTGGAAAACAATATGGTATTATTGTTATTAGTATTCATTATAATACTATAAATGGGATCAAATGGAGGAAAGATAAATTGATTATGGATTATGAGAGATGAGAAAACTATAAAAGGAAGAATACTTCTAAAGAAAATTAAGTCTGAAAGTTAAATGTCTGTTTAAGTTGAGATTTGTGCCATGTTGTAGTGATTGGAAGGTTATGGTTAGGTGTGAGTTTCACAATCATAAACTAGCCAATTACTTAGATGGACATGATCTATTAGTTCGTTTAAAAGATGGTGAAAGATTGTTTGTGAATAACACAACAAAATACAATATGTCTCCTAGGTACATATTTGATAATTTAAAAGATAGAGTTCCAAAAAATCTCACGAGCGTTACCGAGGTGTACAAGAAAAGATATACATATAAAATGAGCAAGAGAGATCAATTAACTAAAATGCAACCTCTGTTGAGTCTTATTTATGAAGAGAAATACATGTATTGGACCAGAAACAATGATGATAGATGTTGCTGATGATATCTTTTGGATACTTCATGATTCAGTGAAGTTCTTGAACATGTTTCATTTGGTGTTGATTTTTTATTGTACATACAAAACAAATAATTACTAATCCCTCAATAATGTAAAGTTTCACTTATTTGATTTTGGGTTGGAAGTTGTTGATTATTTATTGTACATACAAAATAAAATAGGTATTAACTACCACTACCTGAGATTGTCAGTGTTACATCAACGGATTGACGTTTTTTAATCAGATTTTCCTATTTGGAACGTCAAAGGGAGGAAAACTTCAAACGGGCACTACAGAGGTTGAAATACTTATTTTCTTCTTAGAAGTTGTTTCTGAAGGTTTTGGTGGCGGGCCGGGACTTGGCATTGATGAATGTCATGGAAGTTGTGTTCCCAAACTCAACTCATTTGTTATGTTTGTTCCATATTTCAAAAACTATTACTATGAAGTGTAAGGAGTATGTCAAATCTCATAGACAAGAGCATGTTATGGATAATGGAACAACATCATGTATTTGAATAGGGAGTCTGAGTTTTAGAGCACTTAAATTTTTTTGACGTAGTACGTGCGGATATTCCTTTATTAGTTTTGTATGTGCACGGAATATGGTTGACACCATATAAAGAAAGGTTTGTTGCTACATGGACTAATAGAGTCATTCATATAGGGATCACGACAACGAATATGAACATCGATACAACTTTAAATACATTATATTGCAAATTATCAAATTATAACATCTTTTTCTATTTAAAATTTTAGGGTCGAGCCTGCTCATTGAAGATTAAAAAATATGTTGACTACTAGCCAGGGAGATTTATAAAAAAGTTTGGATGTTGTGAACACGATGTTAAAGCTGCAACTAGGTTCAATCAAAGTATCATTTCAAATAAGTATTGCCAACATTGAGAATCGGTATAACACTCCATTTTACTTCAGATTACACGACTTCGTTTCAAGACAGTGTATATAACATGTTTGAAAGGAGCTGGAAAGGATCAAACTTGTTGGTTATGATAAAGATACATGTGTTTAATTCATTAGAGTAACATGCATGTTAACTTATGTGTGTCAACTTGTTGGTCTTCAAATACAAGGTGAGCCTATTCTGTCATAATCGATTCATCTATTTTGGAAGAAATTACACATAGAAGAGCATAAGGTCATTGAAGAAGAAAATGAGATAAAATTGGATTTAGAAGAAGAGTGTGAAAAGTTGAAGAGGAATTTCAGTACACTGGATGTTGTAGGCATGAGGGTGATGAAGAAAAAAGTTTGGGAACTAACACAACCATCCATAACTTCCATGTGTCCACCACTAGTGAATTACAAGCCAAAAGGGGAAAGGGTCAAGAGAGTGATCTACATTGTTATTCTTCATAGTGGGAGTATGTTGAGGGCTCGTAGAGAAGTCAAAATCCAAAGAGATCAATTACAAAATCAACTGGAAGTCAAATGTCTAGTCAATCTTCAAAATTTCTTTACTTGTCTCAATTTCATGTTTTCTTACATTAGTACATTGATGACATTGTTAATGTCAATGAAGATGGAAATTGTGGTTTTCGTGTGTAACACCCCAAATTTTTCCCTCTTCATTTTAAGCATCATATAACATCATATACATCATACTCATATCATTTCCTCATCATCATATCATGGAAAGATGAAGCATAACATCCCTCATGTCCTAGCATCAAGCATATGGTCATCCGTGGAGGTCTTAGAAGCATTTCAAGCCATGACAAGGGTCCCAATGAGTTTGTACAAGTTCTATGGTGAGTCTACACTCCATTTACAAGATCAAGTCCATTGGTAAAAGCTCATAAGATTGCATGATCATCAGAGATCTCAGGACAAGGCAAAGCTCCTATACAAGGCACCCAAATTAGGGTTTGAGATTCAAGCACCAAGATCTCACGACTTTGGACATTTATCTTGGGAAAAGTCTTATATATGTTAAGAGGATCTTATGTGTCAAATTTCATGAGAAAATTCCATGTGGAAGTCAGTCAATGCCTCAGTTGCTTGCAGATGAAGGAAAAAGTCAACAGAGCCCTTAAGAAGTCAACTGTGCAATTTCAAGGGATCTAACCCAATTTTTTTGGCCAAGAGGGGTCCTTACAATGTTATAAGAGGTTCGGAATGACTAAAGTTCAATAATCATGGAGGTTTGAAGGGTTTTGCAAAAATGGTACAAAGTTGGTTTATGGAATTTTCCAAATTTGGCAACTTTTGCCCTAATTTTCAAATGGCCTTAACATGATAAAAAATTCTTCAAATGGACCAAAGTCAAACATGAAAGTTGAAGATTAAGGGCTCCCATTTTCAAAAAGTATAAGTACATTTTCATAGGGTTTGTGGATTTTTCTAAAGGTCCTTCGAAAATTTCACCATTCTAGGGTAAATTTTGACTTTTCATGAAGACACCAAATGCAATAAGCTTCAAATCTTAATTTTGTGACTTGGTACTGGCCCAATTATGTTTCAAACTTAAATTGCATTGTATTATGACCAATTTGCTCCAAAGAAATGGTCATTTTCGTGCCAAACAAGAAAATCCCTCCCAAAATGCAAATTTGGCAAAAGTCATGAAACAAGTGTGATGCTTGAATCTAAGGGCCAGGAATGACTGGATTTGAATCAAGGGTGGAAAATGAAAGTCACATGTGCTGAGAGGCCCAAGAGAGCATGAGCATAGCATGCTTATCTCACCAAGTGAAAATTATGCAAAATCACTCAAAACTCATGACTCATTCGTGCATTCTTTTTCACACTTTCAGCATTGCCTTGTGAGGTCATAACAAGAAGATTTAGGGTTTCATCAAGTCTCAGATCTCTCTCATTCTCTCATTCACAAACTTCATGCAACTTTGCATTTTCTCTCTTTTCTCTTGATCCAAGCAAGTAAACTCCAAACCAATTGTGGATTTTTGATCTAGACAAGCTCAGGATCCTTAAGCATACACTCATTGAAGCTTATTCTCAAGTTTGGTCAGCTTACCATTTCAAGGAAACTTGCTTTGAAACCTTAGATCCAGCCTGTTTCAAGACCTTAGATGCATTTATTTTGCATCTAAGGAGTAAGAGGAGTGATTTGCACGCATTGGTTGGTTTTCTAGCTCACTATATCTAGATCTCCATCTCAGGTATGGCTTGAAATCTCATGTTCTAAAAATGAAATTGATATGGTGTTTTGCAATCCTTGATGTTTGCTGATCATGCTGCACTTTGTAGAATTGAATTTGGTGCATTGTAGTGAAAGATATATGCATTTCAAGTTTCATGGTGACACTTTATTTCCTTCGATCCGTCCCAATCTTTGAGTTTTAGCCTTTTTTGATGTTAGATTTGGATTCAGTGAGGTTGAATTAGTTAATCTGGGTTATTTATTTTCATTTATTGGTGGATTTATGGTTCTGGTTCGAATTCCGGTGCCGGAGCCCTAGCTCCGGTCACCGGAAAGTTGTTGGAGTTCATGCTAGGGTTTGTTCACGAGGAAGATGAAGTACCACCGTCAGATCTTTAATCCAGCGTTCAAAACGCTGCCACCTAGCCCTAAAAATGTTTCCGTCTCATGTTATTTTGCTTCATTTCATTTAATTCATAATGTGTCACAGTCCATTATAACTATCCCGCGCCAGCCATTCTCCTTGCACCATTATGCCAGCTCAATTAATGAGCTCTCACCAGCGTGCGTTGGATCTATCTTGTGATCCTTGTTTTTCTAATTAATTTCACTTAAAATCCATTATAAGACCATGTGCCAGCGCCTGCTACTGGGTCTTTAGCTTGATATTAACACCTCCCAGTCACTAAGCCCAACCAAGTTACCCGCAGCCTTCCTACTTATCACACCTCCTTCAATTTCTCTTAATTTCTTTTTTCATATTTTATTTCTTTTAATTTAGTTTCCATCTCATTTATTTTAAAATACTTCCCTTCACAAAAAAAATCCCAAAATAATCATGTGTCTCATTTAATGTCTCTATTATTTTATCATATTTTTATTTTATTTTTTTTCCTTGTCCACGTGTCTGAATTAATTCCTCATTGCACTTAGCTTCTTTTTAAGTCTTCTTTGACCACACTATTTTGTCTATTTTCCATAGGTTTCAATATTTTGAGTTTTGATCCCATTCTTTTTGCTTTGATTTCTTAAGACCTTGTGCTTTTCATGTGATTTTTCTCTGTATTTTTAGAAACTTATTTCTTGAGTCTTGGTCTTGTAACTTGTGATGTAAGTTTGCTATCCTAACTTGTGTTCTTGCCTCCATTAAACCTAGTTTGCTTATGATTCTTTCCAAATCCTTTTGGCTAGTTGATATAACATGTTTGAGGATCATTTGGTTTCAATTGTGGAATTTTTAGATGGTTGGTTGATTTTTTTTGAATTTTGGTTTGAACCTTGTCCCATTTTGCTTCCTTTGAACCTTTTGGTCTCTTATAAGTCAAGAAGGGCACTTGTGCCAACTTCTTCTTCTCATTTTGGGTTCCTTTGGGGTGTGGGTACCTTCCTGGTCCTAGGATAGGGTTTGTGTCCTCTGAATTTTTGTGTTTGCTTCTTCTTTAAGTCATTTGTTTCCTTAAGTGCTTTCACTTCATCTTATTGCTTCTTTTGCTTCCATTTGGTATTGTTGGGTCTTGTACCTCTCTTCTCTTCATCTTGTTGGCTTCTTAAGCCATTCTTCATCTTGTTTTGGTTCTGGTTGTGAGCTTTTAGTCCATATCTTGTGCATTTTGCTTTACATATTTCATAAGTGTGCATTTGTTTTCATAAGTGTTTCATGTTGCATCTTTAGCTTGCATACTTCTTCTCCCATTATTTTGAGTTGAATTTGCATTGTGCATATGTTCATACCATTTCAATTCTGATTGTGTGATGTTAGCATGTTATCTTGCTCATTTTGTTTCACTTGTATGCATACTAACCTTGCAGGGGCTATGGTAAGTGTGAGATGTGGGAATTGAGTTCCACATCTCCAAATCTCATCTTCTCCTCTTATGTTTATATGCACTAACTCTTTGTTGTTGGGCTTAGGCCTTTCACATACCTTATTCTATCTTCTTCTCTTCTTCTTTCCTTATTCATTAGGATAGAAACCACACTAACCTTTAGGACATCCATGCATGTTAACACTTAGGATTATTTTAGTCCCCCTTTAGAATTTTTCCTTTGAGATCCTTTTGGTTCTTCTTCTCTTCTCATCTCATAACTCTAAAAATCATCTTAATAAGTGTGAAGTGATGTCTTGATCCATAGCCTTATCCCATGAGGTATGCTTGTAGTCTTCCCATCTTGGGATAGTACAAGTTTACCTTGTGATGCACAAGTCTGATCAAGGTATCTTCTTCATAAAAGAAAAGCATAAAAAAACACTTCTTCACCTATAAATACCAAAACACTTAATAAGTAAACAAGTTAGTGAGCCTTGGCCCTAATCTTTGGGTTCAAGTTTTGGGGATCTTCTCCTTACTTGAGTGTGCTTGTTCTATTATTCCATCTTGGAATGTAGTGACAAGTGCACATTCCATGGAAAAGAGCTTGAGTTCACTTCCTTGTGACACACTCATAAGAGCCTCTTAAAAAACACAAAACAAATAATAAGCGTCTTTCCTTCGGGAATTCTTTTCTCATCTCATTCGCTCCATACACGAACTTGCTCCTACTTGTCACTTTGTAAGAGGGTTACGCGCTCGTCGTCCGAGTCTGCAACACCTGAGCAATGGCATAGGAAGTTCAAGCCTTAATTCACAAGCAATTTCCGTTTAGTACCCCTAGTTAGGAGAACTACGGCGTCTCTGATCCTCATTATCCTGATGAGGTACGTAGGCAGCGGGGTAGGGCCCGTTCGAGCACAATCTTTATTTTCCCTACATTTTCCTTTCATTTCTTATTCAATCCTTTTCTCAGGTTTCTTTTCCAGTCTCTTTTCTTTTCTTTTGCTGCAGCTTTCATACCCTCACCCTTTGAAACAGTTTCTTTTGCAAGCGTGGATCCCGTCGGGTACGGCGGACGATCTGGGTGCTAATACCTTCCCAGGTCGTAACCGACTCCCGAACTCAGTCTCTTTGGTTCGCAGGACCTGTGTCCTTCCTCTTCTTTCTTCTGGTTTGTGCAGCATTACCATTCCCTTTCTTCGGGATAAAAATGCCTGGCTGGCGACTCTATTCTTTTTTCCGCGCCACTTTCGCGTTTGTACCAGGATGGAAATCCGGGGAGCGACAGCTGGCGACTCTGCTGGGGACTGCACACCAGAGGTCTCTGGTTCCCCTGTGAGTCTCTCCTAGCGCTTGTGTGTTTCTGTTTCATTGGGTGATGTTTGTTTGCTATGGCTTGTTGTATTTTATTGTTGTTTATTTACAACTTTATTTACAGTTTTCAGTATTTATTTTCCGCATCATGTATATATACTGGACTGTCTGGACTGGTTTTCTGTTTGGTGGGATGGGTGTTACTTGTTCTTGAGAGATGAGCCAAGTACCCGGCTCGAGTGCACCATAGGACTTAGAGTGGTTCCACTTTGGCCTCATGAGATCTTGTCATGGGGGTAGTAGTGAGTTCCACACCCAGGTTGCGATTGTCTTGGAAATGTCTTGATTTGGGGATCTTCCTCTCTCATTTCATAACCTTGACAGTTATGTGCAGCTGGGGACCGATCATTGAGAACCTTGTGGAAACATCCCTCTTTAGTGATGACAGTGGCAACCCACATTTTGTGGCAAACCCATTCGCATCCGAGGGCCCACCTGGGGATCACATAGGATGACCTTGTGTCCTGGACTCAGCTGAGGCCTCCCTGCGTAATATATAATGCCAAACTGATTCCCTGATTTGGTCATGAGCCATTTCTCAGAGATGGTGACAGTATTATTGCTATTCGGCTTTGAGAGTCCGTGATGTCTGACCCGGAGCCTATTACCAGTGAGATTGGGAAGGGGTTTACAGGTGTGCAGGAACCCATGGCCTCAACATACACTCATCTATTCAGTGGTCCTTGTTATGATCTGTGGTCCTGTGATTATGATCTTTGATTCTATGGTCCTATGGTGCTGGAGTTCTGGTTTTCTGGAGTTCTGGTTTTCTTGTTCTGGTATTCTTGATACTGTGGTTCTGAGATCTTCTATCAGAGGGTTGTGATTATCAGAGAGTTATGACTCAGTGGACTTTGTTTGCCAGTGTTCAGAGGGGCCCTTGTCAGTGTCCAGTTCAGATGGTCCCAGTTGATCATATGCTTGCATTGCATTGCATTTGCATCATTCTTTGCATTAACTGTTTATGTTTCCCATTTTTCAGGTCATTATTCTTAATCCGCTCCCAGTTCTGGTAATCTTATCTCCACGGCAGAAATCAGAAGAGTTCCAAGGAAAAGAATGTACATTATACCTTTCTTCAGCCTGAAGTTAGAAGTGTTCAGAGGTTAGCAGGTCTGATGAATGACCAAGTCTTGGGCAATTTAAAGAAAAGATATGGCCAGATACTGAAGTTTGTGGACAAGCCCACTGTAGACCAGAAGGACAGTTTGCATACCTTGTTGCAATTTTATGATCCTCTGCTGCGTTGCTTTGTTTTTCCAGGTTACATCTTAGCTCCAACATTGGAAGAGATCTCCAGCATGCTGAATGTTCCAGTCAGAGAGACATTGCCATTCTATGGGTCTGAAGTTGTGCTTAGAGATGAAGATATAGCCAAAGTTTGTCGCCTGCCAGCTGCTTCTGTCAGGAAGGCTCTGCAAGAGAGTGAAGGCAAAGGACTACCATGGAGTGTGATCATCCCAGAGGCAGAGAGATATGCTACAGAGGCTAAGTGGAATGACTTTGGTGCTTTGCTTGCATTGATGGCATATGGGTCCAGCCTGTTCCCTGGAGAGAAAGAGTTTGTCGGTTTAGAGGTGATCTCAATCTTTGCAAAAGGCAATCCAGTGCCTACACTTTTGGGTGAATTCTACTACAGTGTTCATTACAGAGATGAGAAAGGTAGGGGTGGTCCAGTAGTTTGCTGTGCTCCTTTGTTTGCTGAGTGGTTTGCTAGACAACTGCCAAAGTCAGGTGCCTTCAAGGAGATGAGGGATGAATGTAGATGGTTCAGAAGACTGATGGGGTTGACTGTCGAAGATATTGCTTGGGGATATGACAGGGATCTGCTAGGTAAAGAGTTGCTAGTCAGTTGCGGAAGATTTGCTGGAGTGCCTTTGCTGGGAAGGAAAGGTGTCATCAGTTATTATCCATCATTAGCCAAAAAACAGTTTGGCTACCCTTTGAAAGATCCTCCTCAGATGGAAGAGTTTGCTGAATCTTTGTACTTTCCTGCTGAAGGAAACAAAGAGTTAGTTCAACAAGCAGTCCAAGCCTGGGCTCACAGGATACGAAAGGGTAAGAAAGACTTCGGCAGAGTTGATCCTAGGACATATCCACCATATGCTGCATGGCTGCAAAGACATATAGAAGCAGTGCTCATGCCTTTTTCAGTTGAGGCTCCACTTTATCCCAGAGAGGTGCCTAGTCAGAGCAGTACTGTTTCCCTTGAAGAGTACAAGAAGCTAGAAGCTCAGCTGCATGAGGTCAGAATGGAGAATGCTGAGATGGTAAGCCTGTACCACCAAGCCAACATGGCCAAGAATGAAGCTGAAGACAAGCTGCATAAGCTCCAAGCCTCCTTGGAAGCCAAAGAGAAGGATTTTGCTGGTAGAGAAGCCCATTTCCACAGGTTGGGTATGATGGAAGCCCAAAGAGAAGCTGAGCGCAAGAAGACTCTAAAGACTCTCAAGGATGCTCGTCAATCCATTGTTTTGCTGCAAGGCCAAAGGGAGGAAGAGCAGAAGAAGTTCAGAGAGAAAGAAGAGTTCTTTGAAGTTCAGATGGCCTTCAAGAAGGAGGAAGTGGAGCAAGTCCATACCATCCGGAGGGAAAAGACCCAACAGCTAGCACAAAGTCAGTTAGCTCCGGAGGAAGCAAGGAGAGAGATTGAAGAGCTCAAGCTGAGAGCAGGGGTCAAGAAGAGCAGAGCAGAGGTGGTAGAGCCTGGGTCTTTAGCTTAGTTGTTTATTGTTGCAGACTACCTACAGGCTTGTTGTAGGAGTCTTGCTTTTATTTCTTTTGTCTTTTATTTGTGTACTGGCTTGTAACCCTTCGGGGAATATTTCTGGTTGTATTCTGACTTTTAGCCTGCAGTGGTTTGTTCATATACAGTATTAATGTGCAAGTTATCATTTTGAATGTGCAAGACTCGTTTGTCTAATACTGCTAATGTCTGAACACTCATCAAAGAGAAAGTTTGAAAGCTAATACTGAAAGTGACTGTCTGAGATTAGATGCCAGAACTGGGGCATTGCAAATGCTTAAAATTAGGAACATGAACAGTTACATTGCATTGCATATAACCTGTTTGTTTGTTTTGCAGGTAGGGTCTCAGTTACTAACGTGTTTTGTGTTTCAGGCACTATAGCTCCCCGGAAAGTTCGGGAACAACCAATAGCACATAAATATCCAACAAAGATTAACAGAGAGCGAGTCATGGACTAGATGCAAGCAGACTTGGAAGATCTGAGACTGAGAATGGATAACTTTATGACATTGATGGCAGGCATGGGTCAGAACCAAGAGCGTCTGCGGGAGATGATAGAGAACAGTCAACCCAGGAACACTGCTGCTGCTGCTGATAATCGTACCGGTGCGGGCGCACGTCAGGTTGAAGCTCTTGTACACAGCCAGGGGTGACAATAATCAATGACGGGTTGAATAATATTCAAATGGATAATCAAGATGAACAGTTCACTCTCCTGGACGAAGCTGAAGGTCAAGGAGCTGAGATGAACAAGAGGTTCGAAGAAATGGCAGAGCAAATCAGAGCCATTCAATCCCAGAGCTCTTTGGGATTTGACATAACAGATTTGGGCTTGGTTCCTGGAGTCAGGATCCCATACAAGTTAAAAGTACCAACCTTTGAGAAATACCATGGCACTGCATGCCCGAAGACCCATCTTCAATCATTTGTTGGGAGAATTGCTGCTCACATGGATGATGAGAAACTCTGGATGTATTATTTTCAAGACAGCTTGGTTGGAGCTTCGCTGGAATGGTACATGAAGCTTAGCAGAGTCAATATCAAGAGTTGAAAAGATCTAGCAGAAGCCTTTGTGAGACAATATCAATATAATATGGACATGGCTCCAAACCGCACGCAATTGCAGCACATGGCTCAAACTGCTAAGGAAGGTTTCAAAGAATATGCTCACCGCTGCCAGAGTGCAACCACCGCTGCTTGAGAACGAAATGGCTGACATGTTTATGGGGACTTTGCAGGGTGTGTTTCTTGAAAGACCGGCGTCCAGTTCTGCCACTAAATTTAATGATATTGTTATTGCTGGTGAGAGGGTTGGGACCTTGCTGAAGATGGGGAAGATACAAGATCCAAGTGCTAGCAGCTCGAATGGAGCGAGGAAAGCTTTCAGTGGACCTCCTAGGAGAAGAGAGGGTGAGACAAATGTTGTATTTGGCCGAGGCCGGGGCCATGGTTATAGAAGACCCTATGAGCATGTGGCAGCCGTCACAACAACAACATCAACAACAACAACCCCGTACCAACTATCAGTAGGGACCGTATCAGCCAAGGCAAACTCGCCCGGGTAATAGGGTGATTGAGGCTATCCCTATGACTTATGCTGCTTTGCTTCCAAGACTGCTGGATTTGAACCTGATTCAACTGAGAACTTTGGCACCACCACCTCCTGGAGAGCTTCCAGTTGGTTATGGTGTCAACGCACGATGCGCTTTCCACTCTAGAGTACCCGGGCACTCGACTGAGAAGTGCAGGGCTTTGCATCACAAGGTTCAAGATCTTATAGATTCTAAAGCAATCAACTTTGCGCCACCACCGAATGTTAATTCGAACCCTATTCCGCATCACGGAGGAGCAAGAATCAATGCTGTTGAGAGTGGTAAAGAATTGAGTCTCGTGCTGAGTATTGAGGAAGTGAAGACTCCTTTGAGGGTAGTAAAAAAGAGACTGCTGAATGGTCAAGTGTTTCCTGGTTGCTGTTTTGATTGTGAAGACTGTATGAATGCTGAGAATGGCTGTGAGAAGCTGAAGATGGGTCTGCAGGATTTGATTGATGATGGATCCTTGCAGTTCAGTAAAATGGGTAATGAAGTAGCTGATGATATGTCAACCATTACTATTTTCAATGATGAAGCTGACATGCCTGTCAGAAGAGAGCCTGTAACAATCTATGCTCCTCAGATTAGTCCCGTGACTATCACCGTACCTGGGCCTGTTCCATACACAGACGATAAAGCCATTCCCTGGCATTATGGCTCAGATGTATATGTAGCTGGACAGAAGATTGAGAGCAGGTCTGTTGCTGTGGACCCGACTGTAGAGAATGTCGGAGGAGTTGGGGGTTTTACCAGAAGTGGTCGGTTATTTGCTCCCCCTGTGCTGAGAGGGGATCCTGAGGCTGAGGCTTCATCCAAGGCCAAAGGAAAGCAAGCTGTGAATGATGAGTCAACTACTCCTGTTGCTGGGAAGGGTACATTTGAAAAAGAGGTCGAGGAATTCATGCAGATTATCAAAAAGAGTGACTATAAGGTGGCTTCTCAACTGAACCAGACACCTTCCAAGATTTCCATCTTGTCACTACTGATGTGTTCTCCCGCACACAGAGAGGCCTTATTGAAAGTCCTACAAATGGCCTATGTTCCTTAGAAAATCACTGTCAACCAACTTGAAGCTGTTGTAGGCAGTGTCAATGCAGGCCATGGCTTAGGCTTTACAGACAGAGACCTCACGACAGAGGGCAGAAATCACAACAAAGCACTACATATCACTATGGAGTGCAAGGGTGCTGTGTTATCACATGTTCTTATAGACACAGGCTCTTCCCTGAATGTGCTTCCGAAGAAGGCACTAATGAAGCTTAATGTTGATGGGATTGTCCTGAGACCAAGTGATCTGATTGTCAAGGCTTTTGATGGTTCGAGAAGATCAGTTTTTGGAGAAGTTGAGCTGCCCATCAAGATAGGCTCTCAAGTCTTCAAAAGTGTTTTCTACGTCATGGACATCCAGCCTGCGTATAGCTGCCTGTTGGGATGCCCGTGGATACATGCTGCTGGAGCAGTTACTTCAACCCTACATCAGAAGCTTAAATATGTGGTTGACGGCCAGGTCATTACAGTTTGTGGAGAGGAGGACATCTTCGTAAGCCACTTGTCGACGTTCAAGTATGTAGAGATGGATGGAGAAATCCATGAAACTTTATGCCAAGCCTTTGAAGCAGTCAACGTCAGCATCTTGACTCCTGTGGAGAAGAGCATTGAGAAAGAGGGTACATCCATCCATTCCTACAGAGAAGCAAAAGAGGTTGTTCAGTCCGGAAGTGCCCAAGGCTGGGGAAAGCTATTGGAGCTAGAAAAGAAGGATGATAAGTTTGGCTTAGGATATCAGCCTGGTGGGTCTACTCCAAGCGGTAAGGCTATCACGTTTACAAGTGCTGGGTTGCTCGACCGCAATCAGATCTATACAGCAAGCCAAGATGGGGACAATGACGGTGACTGGGACAACTGGATCCACCCGTGTGCGCCCGACGAGGAGCTAACAAACTGGTCTGCTGAAGACATCATATAAGTCACCTGGCTCTCAAAGTAATTATTTTGTTTCCTTTTATTAGCATACTGCATTGTCAAATCCAGCATTCTGCCCAAGATGCTTGGATCCATTGTATTGGGCCACCATGTTTTGTATTGCATCTTATTTTGCTATGAAATAAAAGGACATTTTCAGACAAACTGTGTTCTCTTTCTTTGTTTTTTAAACTTTTTCACAAAAAATATAAAAATGGCAATGTGTTTTTCCTTTTTGCTTTGTGTTAGCGTCTCTTTTTCAAAATAAGCAGATTCTGAATAAGCACATAATCTGTGCAGTGTTGATCATCCTGATTCCACAGATAACGTTCCTTCTACGACTATGCATGACTTTGACAATCCAGTCTACCAAGCTTATGAAGGGGTTGAGGAAGACTGTGACCTCCCTGAAGAATTGGTCAGATTGTTGAAACAAGAGGAACGGGTTATTCAGCCTCATCAAGAAGAAATTGAGATCATCAACATTGGCAGTGAAGACGCAAAGAAGGAAATTAAGATTGGGGCCAGTCTGCAGGCCAACGTCAAGAAAGAGCTGATCAGTATGCTGAGAGAGTATGTGGATATCTTTGCTTGGTCATATCAAGATATGCCAGGGTTGGATACCGATATCGTTGTGCATAAGCTACCTCTGAGAGAGGACTGTCCTCCTGTGAAACAAAAATTGAGAAGAACTCATCCTGACATGGTGATGAAGATCAAAGAGGAGGTGCAGAAGCAGTGGGATGCCGGGTTCCTTGCTGTAACTAGTTACCCACATTGGGTAGCTAACATTGTACCTGTACCAAAGAAGGACGGCAAGGTCCAGATGTGCGTTGACTACCGGGATTTGAATAGAGCGAGCCCAAAAGATGACTTTCCGTTGCCACACATTGATGTGTTGGTAGACAATACTGCTCAATTCTCGGTATTTTCCTTCATGGATGGCTTCTCCGGATATAACCAGATTAAGATGGCGCCGAAAGACATGGAGAAGACAACGTTCATTACCCCGTGGGGTACATTCTGCTATAAGGTCATGCCCTTTGGTTTGAAGAACGCCGGGGCAACTTATCAGCGGGCGATGGTCACATTGTTCCATGACATGATCCACAAGGAGATTGAATGTTATGTGGACGATATGATTGCTAAGTCCCGAGACGAAGAGGAGCATCTGGTCAACCTGAAGAAGCTGTTTGATAGACTGATCAAGTACAATCTGAGGTTGAATCCAAACAAGTGCACTTTCGGAGTGCGTTCCGAGAAACTGCTGGGTTTCATTGTTAGTCAAAGAGGAATTGAGGTAGATCCTGCTAAAGTAAAAGCTATTCAAGATATGCCTGCACCGAGAACAGAAAAAGAAGTGCGCGGGTTCTTAGGGAGGTTGAACTACATTTCTCGGTTCATATCTCATCTAACGGCCACGTGCGAACCAATATTCAAATTGCTAAGAAAAGAGCAAACGGTCAGGTGGAACGATGACTGCCAAAAGGCTTTCGACAAAATAAAAGAATATTTGCAGGAGCCTCCAATTCTAATGCCTCCAGTGGAAGGAAGACCATTAATCATGTACTTGACCGTGCTAGAAGGATCAATGAGGTGTGTTCTAGGCCAACATGACGAGTCTGGTCGAAAAGAGTATGCTATTTATTACCTTAGCAAAAAGTTTACCGACTGTGAATCCCGATATTCACTGCTCGAGAAAACTTGCCGCGCTTTGGTATGGGCTGCTCGCCGACTGAGGCAGTACATGTTGACTCATACCACATTGCTCATTTCCAAAATGGATCCTGTCAAGTACATCTTTGAGAAACCAGCGTTGACCGGAAGGGTTGCTAGGTGGCAGATGATTTTAACTGAATACGACATCCAGTATACTTCTCAGAAAGCCATCAAGGGAAGTGTATTGTCGGATTACCTTGCACAACAACCTCTTGAAGATGATTATCAGCCAATGAAGTTTGATTTCCCTGATGAGGACATCATGTACCTCAAAGCAAACGATTATGAGGAACCACTTCCGGAGGAGGGGCCAGACCCTGAATCCAAATGGAAGTTGATGTTTGATGGGGCAGTCAATATCAATGGTCGTGGAGTTGGTGCCGTACTTATCACTCCTGAAGGTGTTCACTTACCCTTCGCTGCCTGAATCACTTTTGGCTGCACCAACAATGAAGCGGAATACGAGGCATGTATAATGGGAATAAAGGAGGCAATTAATCTTCAGATTAAGAACCTCGATATATTCGGAGATTCAGCCCTCGTCATTAACCAAGTCACTGGCAAGTGGTATACGCATCAGGAGCATCTAATTCCATACAGGGATTATGCTAGAAAACTGTTGATGTTCTTCACGACAGTTAAACTTCAATACATACCACGTGATGAAAATCAGTTTGCCTACGCATTGGCCACTCTCTCTTCGTCAATCAAAGTATTGTGTTGGAATTATGTGCCCAGAATTGACATATCCAGGCTTGACGCTCCAGCTCATGCCTTCTCTGTAGACGCCGTGTCTAATGAGAAACCTTGGTACTTTGATATCAAGTTATTCCTGGAAAAGCAAGAATACCCAACTGGGGCATCATCTAATGACAAGAAGACCTTGAGTCGACTTGCTGCTAGCTTCTTCTTGAACACATATGAGGTTTTGTACAAGAGAATCTTCGACATGGTCTTGCTCAGATGCGTGGATAGACACGAAGAAAGCCTGTTAATGCAGGAAGTCCACGAAGGATCTTTCGGTACCCATGCAGGAGGGCATGCTATGGCAAAGAAATTGCTGAGATCAGGGTATTACTGGATGACAATGGATGCAGACTGTTGTTCATTCGCTCGTAAGTGCCACAAGTGCCAAATATATGCAGACAAAATGCATGTTCCTCCAAGCCCGCTCAACGTCATGTCATCTCCTTGGCCCTTTTCTATGTGGGGCATTGACATGATCAGGAAGATCGAGCCAAATGCTTCAAATGGTCATTGCTTCATCCTGGTCGCGATTGATTACTTCACCAAATGGGTAGAAGCAGCATCTTATGCCAACGTCACTCTTCAAGTGGTGGCAAGATTTCTAAAAATAGATATCATATGCAGATATGGAGTGCCCGAAAGAATCATTACTGACAATGGTTCTAATCTCAACAACAAGATGATGACAGACTTGTGTCGGGACATCAAAATTCAGCATCACAATTCTTCTCCTTACCGACCAAAGATGAATGGTGCGATAGAGGCAGCTAACAAGAATATCAAGAAGATTGTGCAGAAAATGGTTGTCACCTACAAAGATTGGCATGAGATGTTACCGTTTGCGTTGCATGGGTACCGAACGTCAGACAGGACGTCAACATGGGCAACTCCCTTCTCTCTGGTATATGGTATGGAAGCAGTCCTGCCTGTTGAAGTAGAGATTCCTTCATTGCGTGTGATGATGGATGTTAAGTTGGATGAGGCTGAATGGGTGCATGCTCGTTATAATCAGCTATGCCTAATTGAGGAAAAGAGAATAGCGGCTATCTGTCATGGTCAGCTTTATCATAGGAGAATGAAGCAAACATTCGACCAACGAGTACGTACTCGAGAGTATCAAGTGGGAGAGCTTGTGTTGAAGAGGATCGTTCCTCCAGGTTCAGATTACAGGGGCAAGTGGACCCCTAATTACGAAGGACCATTCATAGTGAAGAAAGTCTTCTTAGGAGGAGCATTGATGCTCACCACTATGGATGGAGATGACTTCCAGTCCCTTGTTAACTCGGACGCAGTTAAAAAATACTTCGCATAAAGAGACCCGCTAGACACAAAAACAGAATTATAGTCCAGGAAAAAAAAGGGCATCCCGGCGAGCTAAAAACAGAATAAAAATCTCGGGCAAAAGTTAGAGAAATAAATAAATAAAATGTACACCCGCTGAGTTGAAAAGCTGCATTGGACAGCTCAGGCAAAAAAGGGTATCCCGGTGGATTGAAAACCCAAAAGGGCGATCCACGCAAAACAAGGGAATAAGCAAACAACTGCGATCCGAGTTATCTGAACCACGTTGTCGTTTCATACAAATTGACAATATCAGAAGGATAGGAAACAATCCTCTCATCCTCTCAGAAAGCCAAAGCAGAATGGAGGGTCTCGAAGACATGCAGGCCATAGCAGAAATGGAACTCCTTGGAATGCCGTGTACATTGCCATTAGGATAGTTTCTTTTCTCAATTTTATGGTGGCTACCTCTTTCCAGGTGGTTGCTTCCTGATGTAAATCTTTGCCTATTCAGAGACCATTCAATAAAAAGAATATTAAGTCAAAAAGCTGTGTGTGTTTATTTTTGTCTGCAAAATGTCCTGAATTTTTGGCAAAAATAGCATTGCATCTAAACATGGTGATAATTTTGAAAAGAAAACTGACATGCAGGGAAACTGTAACCCTCTTTGAGTGTCGGGTGACAATGGATGAACAGATCATTCCATGCAAATCCCCGGGGCACACTTGTGTTTTCTGTTGTTGCAGGTTGCAGGATGGCGTCACATTCTCCCAAGCAATTTACTCTTCCCCAGTAAAGTATCTCACCAAGCAGAGATTTCTTTCCCCAGCAGGTAGCTGAAAGCCTGACATCTCCAGCAGAGATTTTCTCCAGCTAAGCCTTGGCATCAGCCCAAGCAGTTTCTTCTTCTCCAGTGAAGTAGCAGTCCATTCTTCCTCAGTGGAGTATTTCTAGTAGGTATCTGAAAGCCTGACATCACCAGAGTTGGAATTTTCAGAATTCTATCCTCAGCAAGGGTCTCAGCCAGAGCTTTGAATCAGCAGATGCTCTCCCCAGCTAGGGTACTGTTGATGCATCTTTTCCAGCCAAGTCTGAAGATGATCCTGTCCCCACAGAGTTCATATTTGATTTTCACTTCTGTCAGTGAAATAGTTCCCAGCAAAGTTGCCATACTTTTGTTTAACTTGATGATACAGTCAGATATTCATCACCTCAGTCAGAGTCAGGTATTCAGACCTCTTGACTTGTCTTCCCCTGCAGAGTTGTAACTCTTGTGGCCAATCAGGCATTGTCTACCGCTCGTCTGCGTTTCTCAACACTCGTCTGTGTTATCTCTAAACAGAGTTCTCCCCAGCAGTGATATATTATTGCTCTATTAATGTTCGTCTGCATCTTTCAACACTCGTCTTTGTTATCTTTGGTATTGCTCGTTTGCTCTCCCCAACAGTGGTTTATGATTACCTTGATATTGCTCATCTGCAATTTTCCAACACTCGTCTGTGTTTGGTGTATGCTCTATGTTGTTGCTCGTCTGCAATTTTCAACACTCGTCTGTGTTCTGATATGATATCTGCTGTTTGCTCGTCTGCAATTTCCAGCACTCATCTGTGCTTTGGGATGTAATATCTTTGCTGTTGCCCTCCTGCACTCGTCTGTGTTTGGTTATCTCTTTGTTGTTTGCTCGTCTGCAATTTCCAACACTCGTCTGTGTTCTGATATGATATCTGCTGTTTGCTCGTCTGCAATTTCCAGCACTCTTCTGTGCTTTGAGATGTAATATCTTTGTTGTTGATTTCAAATACTCGTCTGTGTTTTGAGGTCCTGATATTTGTTGTTGCTCGTCTGCAACTTTTCAACACTCGTCTGTGTTTGGTATATACTATTTGATGTTGCTCGTCTGCAACTTCCCAACACTCGTCTGTGTTGTGGTATCTCATATGCTGTTGCCCGTCTGCAACTTTCCAGCACTCGTCTGTGTTTGGTATGCCTGATATTTGTGGATACTCGTCTGTATCATTTCCAACACTCGTCTGTGTTGATTATTTGTTTGAAGCTCGTCTGCTTTGCTTGGATACTCGTCTGTATCATCTCTAACACTCGTCTGTGTTATGCCTATATCTGTATGTGAGGATTTGCTGTTTATCCTGATATTCTGTATTGCTACTTCAAATGCTCGTCTGTGTTTGAATTTTTGGTATTCGTCTATACCAGTTGCTGATACTCGTCTGTATCATTGCCTGAAGCGCTCGTTTGTGTTACTCGTCTGTCTTAGCATGCTCTTATTCCAGATATCAGTTTCAGCTTGGAAGAAGCTCGTCTGCTTTTTCTTTCCTTCTCATCCCCAGAGCGTCATCTAGTTAGGTTTATTTCCCAGTGTTGCATTCCTCGTCAGAGTGCAAATTTCTGGTCTTCTTGGTATTCAACCACAGTTTATCTTGAATGGTCGATAGCCCGTACTATCGTCCTTTTCAGATTAACCGATGATTGAATAGGGGCAGTTGTAACACCCCAAATTTTGTCCTCTTCATTTTAAGCATCATATCACATCATATACATCATACTCATATCGTTTCCTCAGCATCATATCATGGAAAGATGAAGCATAACATCCCTCATGTCCTAGCATCAAGCATATGGTCATCTGTGGAGGTCTTAGAAGCATTTCAAGCCATGACAAGGGTCCCAATGAGTTTTTACAAGTTCTATGGTGAGTCTACACTCCATTTACAAGATCAAGTCCATTGGTAAAAGCTCAGAAGATTGCATGATCATCAGAGATCTCAGGACAAGGCAAAGCTCATATACAAGGCACCCAAATTAGGGTTTGAGATTCAAGCACCAAGATCTCACAACTTTTTCCATTTCTCTTGGGCAAAGTCTTCTATATGTTAAGAGGATCCTATGTGTCAAATTTCATGAGAAAATTCCATGTGGAAGTCAGTCAATGCCTCAGTTGCTTGCAGATGAAGGAAAAAGTCAACAAAGCCCTTAAGAAGTCAACTGTGCAATTTTAAGGGGTCTAACCCAAATGTTTTGGCCAAGAGGGGTCCTTACAATGTTATAAGAGGTTTGGAATGCCTAAAGTTCAAGAATCATGGAGGTTTGAAGGGTTTTGCAAAAATGGTACAAAGTTGGTTTATGGAATTTTCCAAATTTGGCAACTTTTGCCCTAATTTTCAAATGGCCTTAACATGATCAAAAATTCTTCAAATGGACCAAAGTCAAACATGAAAGTTGAAGAGTAAGGGCTCCCATTTTAAAAAAGTACAAGTACATTTTCATAGGGTTTGTGGATTTTTCTAAAGGTCCTTCGAAAATTTCACCATTCTAGGGAAAATTTTGACTTTTCATGAAGACACCAAATGCAATAAGCTTCAAATCTTAATTTTGTGACTTGGTACTGGCCCAATTATGTTTCCAACTTAAATTGCATTGTATTATGACCAATTTTCTCCAAAGAAATGGTCATTTTCGTGCCAAACAAGAAAATCCCTCCAAAAATGCAAATTTGGCAAAAGTCATGAAACAAGTGTGATGCTTGAATCTAAGGGCCAGGAATGACTGGATTTGAATCAAGGGTGGAAAATGAATGTCACATGTGCTGAGAGGCCCAAGAGAGCATGAGCATAGCATGCTTATCTCACCAAGTGCAAATTATGCAAAATCACTCAAAACTCATGACTCATTCGTGCATTCCTTTTCACACTTTCAGCATTGCCTTGTGAGGTCATAACAAGAAGAATTAGGGTTTCATCAAGTCTCAGATCTATCTCATTCTCTCATTCACAAACTTCATGCAACTTTGCATTTTCTATCTTTTCTCTTGATCCAAGCAAGTAAACTCCAAACCAATTGTGGATTTGTGATCTAGACAAGCTCAGGATCCTTAAGCATACACTCATTGAAGCTTATTCTCAAGTTTGGCCATCTTACCATTTCAAGGCAACTTGCTTTGAAACCTTAGGTCCAGCCTGTTTCAAGACCTTAGATGCATTTATTTTGCATCTAAGGAGTAAGAGGAGTGATTTGCATGCATTGGTTGGTTTTCTAGCTCACTATATCAAGATCTCCATCTCAAGTATGGCTTGAAATCTAATGTTCTAAAAATGAAATTGATATGGCGTTTTGCAATCCTTGATATTTGCTGATCATGTTGCACTTTGTAGAATTGAATTTGGTGCATTGTAGTGAAAGATATATGCATTTCAAGTTTCATGGTGACACTTTATTTCCTTCGATCCGTCCCATTCTTTGAGTTTTAGCCTTTTTTGATGTTAGATTTGGATTCAGTGAGGTTGAATTAGTTAATCTGGGTTATTTATTTTCATTTATTGGTGGATTTATGGTTCTGGTTCAAATTCGGTGCCGGAGCCCTAGCTCCGGTCACCGGAAAGTTGTTGGAGTTCATGCTAGGGTTTGTTCACGAGGAAGATGAAGTACCACCGTCAGATCTTTAATCCAGCGTTCAAAACGCTGTCACCTAGCCCTAAAAATGTTTCCGTCTCATGTTATTTTGCTTCATTTCATTTAATTCATAATGTGTCACAGTCCATTATAACTATCCTGCGCCAGCCATTCACCTTGCACCATTATGCCAGCTCAATTAATGAGCTCTCACCAGCGTGCGTTGGATC
This sequence comes from Lathyrus aphaca, assembly GCA_963966055.1. Lineage (NCBI taxonomy): Eukaryota > Viridiplantae > Streptophyta > Magnoliopsida > Fabales > Fabaceae > Lathyrus > Lathyrus aphaca. The sequence goes on along the minus strand of OZ014520.1, from coordinate 218,043,321 downwards.
TATCTTGTGATCCTTGTTTTTCTAATTAATTTCACTTAAAATCCACTATACGACCATGTGCCAGCGCCTGCTACTAGGCTTTCAACTTGATATTAACACCTCCCAGTCACTAAGCCCAACCAAGTTACCCGCAACCTTCCTACTTATCACACCTCCTTCAATTTCTCTTAATTTCTTTTTTCATATTTTATTTCTTTTAATTCAGTTTCCATCTCATTTATTTTAAAATACTTCCCTTCACATAAAAAATTCTAAAAATATCATGTGTCTCTTTTAATGTCTCTATTATTTTATCATATTTTTATTTTATTTTTTTTCCTTGTCCACGTGTCTGAATTAATTCCTCATTGCACTTAGCTTCTTTTTAAGTCTTCTTTGACCACACTGTTTTGTCTATTTTCCATAGGTTTCAATATTTTGAGTTTTGATCCCATTCTTTTTGCTTTGATTTCTTAAGACCTTGTAATTTTAATGTGATTTTTCTCTGGATTTTTAGAAACTTATTTCTTGAGTCTTGGTCTTGTAACTTGTGATGTAAGTTTGCTATCTTAACTTGTGTTCTTGCCTCCATTAAACCTAGTTTGCTTCTGATTCTTTCCAAATACTTTTGGCTAGTTGATATAACATGTTTGAGGATCATTTGGTTTCAATTGTGGAATTTTTAGATGGTTGGTTGATTTGTTTTGAATTTTGGTTTGAACCTTGTCCCATTTTGCTTCCTTTGAACCTTTTGGTCTCTTATAAGTCAAGAAGGGCACTTGTGCCAACTTCTTCTTCTCATTTGGGGTTCCTTTGGGGTGTCGGTACCTTCCAGGTCATAGGATAGGGTTTGTGTCCTCTGAATTTTTGTGTTTGCTTCTTCTTTAAGTCATTTGTTTCCTTAAGTGCTTTCACTTCATCTTATTGCTTCTTTTGCTTCCATTTGGTATTGTTGGGTCTTGTACCTCTCTTATCTTAATCTTGTTGGCTTCTTAATCCATTCTTCATCTTGTTTTGATTCTGGTTGTGAGCTTTTAGTCCATATCTTGTGCATTTTGCTTTACATATTTCATAAGTGTGCATTTGTTTTCATAAGTGTTTCATGTTTCATCTTTAGCTTGCATACTTCTTCTCCCATTCTTTTGAGTTGAATTTGCATTGTGAATATGTTCATACCATTTCACTTCTGATTGTGTGATGTTAGCATGTTATCTTGCTCATTTTGTTTCACTTGTATGCATACTAACCTTGCAGGGGCTATGGTAAGTGTGAGATGTGGGAATTGAGTTCCACATCTCCAAATCTCATCTTCTCCTCTTATGTTTATGTGCACTAACTCTTTGTTGTTGGGCTTAGGCCTATCCCTTCTTCTATCTTCTTCTCTTCTTCTTTCCTTCTTCATTAGGATAGAAACCACACTAACCCTTAGGACATCCATGCATGTTAACACTTAGGATTATTTTAGTCTCCCTTTAGAATTTTTCCTTTGAGATCCTTTTGGTTCTTCTTCTCTTCTCATCTTATAACTCTAAAAAGCATCTTAATAAGTGTGAAGTGATGTCTTGATCCATAGCCTTATCCCATGAGGTATGCTTGTAGTCTTCCCATCTTGGGATAGTACAAGTTTACCTTGTGATGCACAAGTCTGATCAAGGTATCTTCTTCATAAAAGAAAAGCATAAAAAACACTTCTTCACCTGTAAATACCAAAACACTTAATAAGTAAACAAGTTAGTAAGCCTAGGCCCTAATCTTTGGGTTCAAGTTTTGGGGATCTTCTCCTTACTTGAGTGTGCTTGTTCTATTATTCCATCTTGGAATGTAGTGACAAGTGCACATTCCATGGAAAAGAGCTTGAGTTCACTTCCTTGTGACACACTTATAAAAGCCTCTTAAAAAACACAAAACAAACAATAAGCGTCTTTCCTTCGGGAATTCTTTTCTCATCTCATTCGCTCCATACACGAACTTGCTCCTACTTGTCACTTTGCAAGACGGTTACGCGCTCGCCGTCCGAGTCTGCAACACCTGAGCAATGGCATAGGCAGTTCAAGCCTTAATTCAAAAGCAATTTCCTTTTAGTACCCCTAGTTAGGGGAACTACGGCGTCTCTGATCCTCATTATCCTGATGAGGTACGTAGGCAGCGGGTAGGGCCCGTTCGAGCACAATCTTTATTTTCCCTACATTTTTCCTTTCATTTCTTATTCAATCCTTTTCTCAGGTTTCTTTTCCAGTCTCTTTTCTTTTCTTTTGCTGCAGCTTTCATACCCTCACCCTTTGAAACAGTTTCTTTTGCAAGCGTGGATCCCGTCGGGTACGGCGGACGATCTGGGTGCTAATACCTTCCCAGGTCGTAACCGACTCCCGAACTCAGTCTCTTTGGTTCGCAGGACCTGTGTCCTTCCTCTTCTTTCTTCTGGTTTGTGCAACATTACCACTCCCTTTCTTCGGGATAAAAATGCCTGGCTGGCGACTCTATTCTTTTTTCCGCGCCACTTTCGCGTTTGTACCAGGATGGAAATCTGGGGAGCGACATTGTGCTATTATGGGTTTACTAGGATGGGGAAAAGATTCATGGAATTTGGTTAGGACGCAGTTAGATGCTGAATTTTATCAACAACATCAACTATATTCCAATGTGTAATATGACATGTTCTTTGATGTTAGGAGTTTGTTACGAGCAACTAGCTTGGGTGTGCAAGGTTGTGACACATGGATAGTGATTCTTGATATGGGTTCTCTTATTACTTCTAGATATAATATCATATTGGTCTCATAATTTGAGAACCTTAACATCAATTTATTCCAATTAGTGGTATCTCTATCCATAGTTACGAGTAGACATAAACTTATTGCAATTGGTTTTGTTAACAATAATCATTGGGTTTAGGTGAAGTTAAAACTCGATTGTTCATTTCCTCCCCTCACTGAAAGATAGAGGATAATTTGTAGTGAATATGCAAGAGCATGGGAAATAACATATGAGGGACGTATAAGGAACTTTGAAGAAGAATTTAGGAAGTCAACATAATTTGTTTTGTATTGATGTTGTAGCATATTTTATGCATTATATGTATATATTTTGGCAGGTTAGTTATCTAATTGTTTTGTTAAAAATGTCAAAAAAATAAGGATTTTATAAAACTTTCCACTACCTACCAGATTTTACAAATATTCAGAAAATTTGGTATGTAATGGATTTTTCAAAACATCTGGTACACAATATTGTAGCTCCCGGGATTTTCATCCAAGTACAAACACGAAAGTGGTGCGGAAAAAGAATAAGAGTCATCAGCCGTACATTTTTATCCCAAGGAAAGAGAAAGATACTGCTGCACAAACCTGAGGGAAAGGAAAGAATAAGGTCTTACGTACCAGAGAGAATGGGTAAGGGAGTCGGTTACGTGAACGAAAGGTATTAGCACCCCTTCACATCCGTCGTAATCGATGGGATCCACGCTTGCTTGCACTGCTCAAAGGGTGTTATGATCTGCACGCTGGAAAGGGAACGAAAAGAAATGAGAAATGAAAGAACGGGGGAAGTGTCACGAATAACATCTCGACAAGCATCACACTTGTGCCTACGTATCTCAAAAGAGAATCAGAGTCGTCAGAGTTCGAAAATCAATCGGGAGTTATGTTCGCCAAGCGTCATGCTTGTGCCTATGTATTCCCTCTGTGCAATGTGAAAGTTAGAACACTGTAGTTCGACTAACTAGGGTTGGGACAACTTGTTTATGTTTTTTTAAGGGAACAACCAATGCTTTAGCTCAAGTGCAGGCTCGCTAAATCGAGTGTGTTTAGCATTTGCAATAGAACATGAAGAAGCACGTTCTTATGGTGAGAGTGAGTGAGATGATAGAAGAATTCCTAAAGGAAATACGTGTTTGTTTGTTTTAAGAGTTTTGAGTTTGAGGTGTTTGAGTAAGCGAGTGTACTAGAGTCTGTGACAAGCGAGTGTGTACTTCATACATTGCCCCAAGACGGGATGAAAATGAAGCATACTAAGTAAGTTGAGGAAGACCCTCAATCTCACCTATTTCCAAAGTACTCAAGGCTTGTAGAACACTTGAATTAATTAATTTATTAAGTGTTTTTTGGTTGGTTTAAATGAAGAAGTGTTTTGATCATTTTCTTTGTGATACACTTTCATGCTAAAGACTTGCTACATGATGGGAGACTTACAACTCACCCTAAGATGGAATGTATGTAAGTACCCCATGCCTTAAGGCTCGTGTAACATGAAATCATATGGCATTTATTAGATGTTTAATTTTTTTTTTGAGATGAGAAGAGAGAAGACTCAAAGGATAAGAAAGTTAAAAGTCTAAGAGGGAGACTACCAAAACCTAAGTGTTAACATGCATAGTTGTTCCTAAGGTTTGAATTGAGGCATAAGAAATACCTAAGCCTAATATAAAGAAAAGTAAATATGGATAACATTAACTCACTTCAAAGATAGAAGTTGAGTAATGAACCCAAAGGGAAGAGAGAAGTTAATATCAAAGAAGCATTTTCATGCTTGTCACAAACACACAACATAAAGATAAAAGATAAGAGAGAATAGGTATGAGTATGGATAAGCATACACATACTCAAAACTTACCATATCCCATACATACAAGGTTAATACCTAAACAATTCAAATATTGAAGTACAAATGAAAGAAAGTAACCAAAAAAGTGTCTAACATCCTAAGAAAGGATTTTAAGCAACAAACAAACTTGAAACCAAAAGGAAAAAGGTCCTAAGGATTAAGAACTCTAAAAAGTAATTAGATAAGGGTTAAAGGTCCCTATTAAGGCTAAGGTATCATACAAAGTCAAACTAGGTTGAACTATGCACCAAAAGACCCTATAAATGCAAGTTATGTAACAATTATGAAAGATGAGTGCTTATGAAGGGAAAACAAGTATGAATGCGTGAACAATCATCAAAGTCAGAAGTGAATGTAATTTATGAATGCATATGAATTTCATTGAATGATCATACAAATCATGGATGCAAGTGCTCAAGAACATGAAGTAAGAAGAAGTGCACAAACATCATTCAAGTTCAACAAAGAAGCATACTTGTAATGCAAGTCAAAGATAAAAGATGAAAGATGAACATTAACGAAAATTAATTCAAGTAAGTAGCATAGGAGATATATGATGATGTTAATATGCAAAGATGACCACACAAAGATTCACACAGGTCATGTTGAAGCATATTGAAGAAGAAAAAAAAACTAGGTTCAAACAAGTTCAAACAAATGTCAAATGTTATTGACTTAAGAAACATGTAAAGATTCAATTACAAGTCATGTAAAATGAATAAAGATGATCATATACAATAGCTAAACAAGTGTGGATTAATTTATAAATACATACAAGTATGAATGCAAAGAAGTGATCAAAGATGGACAAGTAATGATGCACAAGTTCAAAGATGAGTGTAAGTGTAAACAAGTTCACATAAGTCATGTAATATGAAGATGAATGGCCTATAATATGTCTAAAAAATGATGTCAAAATAAATCAACAATTATTACAAAGAAACATGTTCAACTCATACCAAAAATCTAGCACAAGTCATCTAATCATCAAACATGCATTGATATAATTAACATGAATCAAAATTCAAGTTAAAAGGATGACAAAATTGAAAGGATGAAAGTTATTTGAAGTGAAAACAGTGTGTAATCATGTTCTAAAATTACAAGGCAAAACTCATTAGGGATCATGTTCAATTAGGGTTCATAACTTCATGCTAGACAAACAATCAATGATGCACAAATATGACCTCAAAACCCTAAGCTAAAATGCCCTTAAAATCTACAAAAATATGAATTAAATGCATAAAAATGTCATACAATCATGTTCTAAGGCTAATGTAAAAAAAATCAGATCACAACTATGTCAAACAAACCAAGGATGAAGCAAGTATCACACAGGATGATACACAAAAGAAATTAAGAGAAAATTCAAAGAAAAATAGTAAAATATGACAAAGTCAGAAATAAAAATGTTCAAAAATTATTTAAATGTATTAAAATGCATCATGAATTAATTAGGAATTTTATCATGCTTGGAACTAATTTTAAAATAAAAATTCAAATATGTAAGAAAAAAAGAAATAAAAAACAAGGAAGCAATGGAGGGGGGTTCGGCGCAAGCAATTAGTCAGTTTAAAAAACACTGGACCTGAAAAAGAGGTGTATGAGAAGCAAGTGAGACCCAGTTCAATTGTGCGTGTGAAATAAAGTTCATAATATAGAACTCAATCAATTTTGTTAACTCAAGGAAAAGCGTAGGAGCATGTCAATGATGATGATCATGGAAAGTATGCAAATCAACTGGACCAAATATAATGCACATCACAACAAATATATACACACGCACACGCAAACATAAAAGTCAAATTCTATGAAAATGAATGCACGTGATTGGCATCCTCCTCATAAATTTGCTGGCAAGATCATGGACGTTGATGCAAAAAGGATCGGACGGTTGTGTTATAAATTGGAGGGATCCTAGTTTTTGAATTCTGTTCACTCTCACCGGCTGGCGAAGACTTCGATCGTCTTCTCTGACTACTCTCCATCGTGGCAAGAGTTGCAGACTCCCAGAAATGACCAAGACCTATACCATTCTACTCCTTATGCTTCATATATCATGAATTTATGCTAAAAAAACACATACAATGCACACACAAAGAGGATCAAAGGGAAACATTTTGCCCTACTTTCTGCAACTAAGCACCTATGGTGCCTACCAACTAGCCAGATGTTCCATAACTTCTAATAAGCTTCAAGATCAACAAAAAAATCTTAAATCAAGTGAAATTGCATAGAAAAGTTTGGGGAATTGAGACCTACATTTGCTGAATCTTTCAACACGAGAAAACCAAATACCTTTCTTGATTACTTGAGCTTAGGATTGGCCAAATAATGGTTATAGATCTTGAGAGTTCAGTAAGAAATTGGAGCGTGGATCTGAGAAATATCTTGCAGTGGTGATGCTCTTCTTTGCTTCAATCCATTTATTAACTTTGATGATGAAGGATGAAAAATATTGTGGAAGAAGTTTTGAGATAGAGAAATTTCAGAGAGGAAATCAGAGAGTATGACAGTGAGATTGTGCGAAAATGAATTGAATGAGCCAAAACTGATCCAAAATTCTGTTAGGATTGGTTTTATACCTTTGGTTAATTGTTAACCACCTTGGTTAATAGTTATATCCTTAGTTAGTTGAATGAGTGTGCTTTAAAACAAATGAGTGTGAAGTGAAAATCTGAAAATGAAGAAGGAGCTCGCGTGGCTGATCATGTGTGTATGGAAACATGAGAGTTATGGTCAAACAAATTGATCAATGGTGGTGATGATGTATGATGTAGAGACATAAACTTGTCATACACGTTTACTTTTGAAACCTTTCCTCTTATGCATGGAATGTAGTATGTATGCATGATCGTATGTGGCTTGTTTGGCTAAATGAAATAATGTGATAGTGATGTGTATGTATATGCGTGTGAATCAAACAAATAATGCGTCAAGCTTCTATTTTGGTCATCCAAGAAATATAGCCAAGATAATGACTTTAATGGAGAAATTATCTACACATGGTGGAAGATATGGTGAGATTTTGGAGTCAGTGGAAAGAGGAGACATTGGTGAACCATGTTGATATTCATCTCAGGTGTAATGTAGACCTTGAAGACACTAAAAAAAGACATTGAAATCACTTGTTAGTGTCTGACTTTGGGTAAGGCAAAATTATGTTCGTGCATGGCTCATGGGCCTATGAGATAGTCAGCTTGAGACCACTACTTAGATCCACCGTATCTCGTAGATGGTTCATCATATGAAAAATTGCCAAACATTAAAGTTGTAGAGGAGATCAAAGGGAACAAGATTGATGTTGAACATTTTTTAATTTGGAGCTTGCATCATTGAGATAAATAGCTTGGAAATTGGTCACTGCATGCACACAAGGTGTTTGTGAAAATTACTGCAAGCCAATACGCCCATGACTTATCTTGCCTGACCATGATACCATGAAAACCCTCAACTTTGATTGAACATAACTTCCTCAATTTTGATCCAATGGAGATTTTCTTGCTAATGCTTCGAAGCTTAGGATGTGAAATTAATTTTGGGCATTGGGATTTTTTCATTTGAAGCTTGTATCTGAAGTAAGAGAGCCCCAAAGTTGGGTGTTTAATTGGCCAAAACTTGCCAAATATGGAAACCCTAATTCTCTAATTTTGGAAACTTTGTACATTTCTTGATTTTTGATGAATCCCTTGACATTTCTTTGTCATGTCTTCACCAATGGGCATAAATGACTTGAGAAGCAAGAATTTGACCTCACAAAGTATGGAGTTGACTTTTCCTATACATAGTTGTCTTTTCCCCAATTTGATTGATTATCAAGAAACCGGTCAATTAAGGACCTTTTGAAATAAACTAATGAACAATATTCCATCCTTAGATACTTGATAACATGTAGAAACTCTTGAGATCAAGTTTGGACCAAAAAAGTTGCAAGAACCCTACTTTAATCTAAAACCCTAATTTGGGACTATTTTGCTAGGAGATAATGACCTGTCCCAACTTCATGTTAAACCCTCATCCTCAGATGACTTGAAGGATCAAATGAGATGATATGAGATGTAAGAGACCCTTGGGGATTGTTTGGAGATACTTGGCTCTTGTCCTCTTAATTTGGATAACTAATGCTTTGAAATCAACTGATCACATGCCCTATGCATAACCAATGATGTATGTTTGTTTTTGTATAACTAGCTTGAATGCAACGCAATGTATGAAACATAAGCCAAATGAGATATGGAAAACAAGAGGGAAAATTTTGGGGTATTATAGCTGCCTCTATTCAATCAACTGTTAACCTGAAAAGGATGAAAGCAACAACTATTAGACGTTCTAGGTAATCAGGGATTGAATACCAAAATAACCAGAAAATTTGCACTATGTGGGTAGAAGAAAAGGAATATAAAGAAGAAAAAGGGTATAAACCCAACTGTGGTTACCAGCAACAATGAGGACTCTGCTTGGGGTACCAAAATAAATACGATGAGTATCAAAAGAGGGACATGAACGAGTATCAATAGAAACACATAAACGACGAGGGACTGGATCCGTAAAATGATGCAGACGAGTATCATAAAGGACGATGATAAACACTGACAAATGTTTAGGATCGAAAGGGAACACAAACGAATGTCTAATAAACGATACGAATGAGTATCGGATGATCATCAAATAAAGATGGATGAGTGTTCAAGTCAACGATACAGACGAGTATCAGACGATGATCGAAAATACGATAATAAAAACGGAAGAGTGTTTAGGATCGAAAGGGAACACAATCGAGTGTTCAAGTCAACGATACGAACGAGTATTAGACAATCATCAAAGAAACACAGACGAATGTTCAGGTCAACGATACATACGAGTATCAGATAATGATAAAAAGACGATAATAAACACAAACAAGTGTTTAGGATCCAAAGGGAACATAGACAAGTGTTCAAGTAAATGATACGAATGAGTATTAAACGATCATCAAAAAAACACGGACGAATGTTCAAGTCAGCGATACAGACAAGTATCAGACAATGATTAAAAGGGGAACACAGACGTGTGTTCAAGTCAACGATATGTACGAGTATCAGAAGACCAGTAAAGAAATACATACAAGTGTTTAAGTCAACGATACATACGAGTATCGAACGATGATCAAAAAGGGAACACGAACGAGAGTTCAAGTCAACGATACGGACGGGTATCAGACGACCATCAAAGAAACATAGATGAATGTTCAAGTTGACTATATGGATGAGTATCAGAAGAGGATCAAAAGGGGAACACATACAAGTGTTTAAGTCAACGATACAGACGAGTATCAAACGACCATCAAAGAAACACAGATGAATGTTCAAGTCAATGACATGGACAAATAGAAGACGATGATCAAAAGGGGAACACAGGTGAGTGTTCAAGTCAACGATACAGACGAGTATCAGACTAACATCAAAGAAATACAGACAAGTGTTAAAGTCGACGATACATACAAGTATCAGTCGATGATCAAAAGGGGAACACGAATGAGTGTTCAAGTCAATGATATAGAGGAGTATCGGACGACCATTAAAGAAACATGGACAAGTGTTCAAGTCAATGATACATACAGGTATCAGACAACCATCAAAGAAACACGAACGAGTGTTCAATTCAATGATATGGACGAGGTTCAGACGATGATTAAAACGGGAACACAAACAAGTGTTCAACTCAAAGATACGAACGAGTATCAGATGACCATCAAATAAACATGGACGAGTGTCCAGGTCAATGATACGGACGAGTATCATACGATGATCAAAAGGGGAACACGGGCGAGTGTTCACGCCAACGATACGGACGAGTATCGGACAATGATACAGACAAGTATCAAAAGGTATGAAATAAAACACGGACGAGTGCTCAAATCAACGACTAACATGGACAAGTGTTGCAAAAAGCATTGCTGGGGATTGTATAACAATGCTTTGTCTGAAAATTGGTCTGACTTGTAGGTAAACGATTAACCCTGGCTTATGCTCTACATGCATATGTTTGAGTTTCATGGTGTAATTTTCTATATCAATGGAAATGCTACACTCTAAGGATGCAAATGAAAGGATAATTTCTAAATGCAAATGCAAAATGGGATCTCCTGTTGAGGAGAAAACAAGTATCCCTGATGAATTTATTGGGGAGGAATAATCACTGATCTGATCCACGAAACCCTGTGGGGATAACATCTCTGTTAGGGAAGATGTAAACAATACGTCGGCTCCGAATTGTCATACTTGCCAAAAATAAATTGGACTTAGACATATAGAAGCATGATGACCCTTCTGGGGAATGTTGCAACCGAGATAAATCTGCTTAGTGATGGACCATGATCACAGAACTCTGCTAGGGAAAAGACAACCATCTGACTCGGCTGGGGAAAGGACTTATCAATACTTTACTGATGAAAAGATTCTGCTGATTTGATATTCTAGTTCTCTGTGGGGAAAGAAACACCTCAGGTGGGCAGTACTGCTGACATGATTTGAGTCTTGATCCGCCAACTCTGCAGGGCATTACCGGAAGAAGTAGAGACCTTGCTAAAGATTATTGGCAGTTGTACTAGGAAATAATGATTACCTTACTGGAGACGCACCATCTACACAAACTTGTGGACTTGGATAGGAACACCCACGATCATGAACTCTACTGGGGATATAAATCCTTCTAGGGTTATTATAACCTTCTGAATTGGCTGCTGAGGAATTAAGATCAGAGACGTTATGGCTGCAAAATGTAAACATCTTCTGCCTTGCTAGGGACAACAACCTAGCCAGAAAATCCTATGACGATTCTGCTTGTGGAGGAATCTTTTGAGATCTGTTGGAGAAAGGAAATCCATGGCGATCTATTGGGGAAACATGGTTAGTGAAGTCTGCCGAGGAAAAGGGCTACGATGTCCTGGGCTGGAGATGACTCTTGTTTTAAGCTTTTGAGTCGATCGAATGCATACCGATCATCATGATTGAGTAAAAATTCCTTTAACTTTCCACTTGCCCCATATTGCATGGATTATTAGAAGAAGTCGTCTCAAGAGGATTCTGCATAGGACCTGACATCCAAAATGCCCCCAATTTCTTCAAACTCTTGGAGAGGTTCATCAGATCTCGAAGTAACTGCCCCATACTACATGGTCCACGGAGGAATTTACTTCGAGAAGATTCTTGAAGAATCTCATATCACCGTGAGATATTCTACCCCAGTATTCTGAACCCTGGATAGGTTGCTTAATTTTCTAGAGGGAGTGACTTCTCGTGCTCTTGGAATGGCCTGCCTTAATATGAGCCTTGAAGTGATTTTGTCTTTGTCTTATAATTTTCGAGGGAATACCCAGACTAACTATCTTTGGAGAGATTTCTCGACATGACTTCCCCAGATTGGTTGAACTTTGAGTGAGTGCCCTTGACTAATGGCTCTTGGAGAGATTTGCATCTCGAAGTGATTTCCCCAGTTTGGCTGAAATTTGAAGAGATTTATCGACATAACTGCTCCAGATTGGTCATAACTTAACAAAACTTGTTGGGAAAGCTTCTTCCCAACAGAGTCTTTTGGAAAAGTCCCTCTTGACATGATTGTCCTTCGGAATTTTGAGGCTTCTCAACTCGGAAAGATTAAGTTTCTGGATTGAGGTTCCATATGTAAGCTTCTTTTGATGTCAAACAAATGTATGTAAGCAGAAAATGTTTATTCTAAGAATGATTATTCTAATGCAACACACATGTTAATCTTTAAGTTTTTATTAAAAATATGTCTCAAATATTTTTTTTTGCAAATTGCTGGTTATGATACGACATTGATTTTCTTGAATAAAAAAAAGCATGCACATACAACACCAAGAAAGGTCTTTTAGCACAACTCCTAGGAGTCAGGAACGTTGTCTCGTGGTAGTACGCTCTCAAAATAAACCCTATTTCAATTAGGACTTTTAAGTGCTGTATCCTGGCCTAGTTCATGATTTTAGAAAAAAAGGATTTATGGATCGAAGTTTATTTGTACCCACCCACTCTTCGTGATGTTCTCCAGTCCTATGTTCATCTAATTTGGCACAAGCGCTCACCTTTCAAAAAAGGTTTTGTGATGGTTGAGGAACCAATGAACTAATGATTCAAACACCAATCAGGTTGTTGGAGTAACAGTTGAGACACCCCAAAGTCGATTTTAATTTAATTGATGTGTTTTCTTGTGAATTTGGATGTTTATGATGTTATTTGATGTTTTGTGGAGTTTTGGGGTTGGCTTAATATATTATGAATATTAGAAATATTAAGTTTAGTGGGCTTAGTTTATTATTTGAGATTAAAATTAAATAATATAAGAGGAATTAGAGGATAAGGGCAATGTGGTCATTTTATGGAGAATTAGTGAGGGTGTTTTGGAGAAGATCTATTGAGGTCTTAGGGGAAAGAGTGACAAAAAGAGTAAAGGGGTTTTTTTGAATGATAAATTGGAAACGATCGTATTTTTGGAGAGAAGGAGAAAAGCTCTGAGGAAGCAAAATCTAGGGCAAAAGGCTTGAAGTTTCTCGAAGAATTAATGAAGGAATTAAAGAACCTAAGGTATGGGTAGTATCTTCCTTTCAGTATTATAATGTGGGAATAAAATTGGGGTTGTGAGGTATACATTTTAGGGTATGGGGTTTTGTGGTGAATTGATTTGTTGATAATGCTTCCCCTCACTCAAAACGGAATCTTCGAATTCCTCCCTCTTTCTATAAATTCAATGCTTCCCCTCTCTCAAATTCAAGCTTGAAAAGCCCATAAATACCCTGCAAAAAATGAGAATCAAGCTTCAATTCATTCATTCCAAACCTTCACAAATTTCATCAAAATCCAATTCACCATTTCTCAAACTCTCAAATTACTTTCAATTTATATATTCCAAATCTCTTCGAACTTCATACACCTTCATCGATTCTCTTTCAAACCTGCAAATCTCGCAACACCTTCAATTTCTGATTTCAACAACTCATCTCATCAACAACAACAACAACTCAGATTTTATGATTGAGAAAAGAGAAGAAGAGTGAAATCGGTGAATCTTGTTGAGAGGGAGAGGACGGACGATTTGATTAGAGAGAAGAAATGAAGCCGTCGATTTTTTTCCCTTTTTGAAGGTACCAGCGGCGCATACGAAGAAGAAGATGAACATGTTCTTTGGATTGTTCTTTTCTTTCTTTTTAATTTCTTTTATAAATTGTTTATTGTTTTTTTTTTGTTAAAGAGTTATGTGTTTGGGCCTAGTGACTTAAGTATGGATCTTTGATTTGCTTATCAATACTCCAATCCTGCATTTTACCCCTCCCCCCTTTCTTTTTTTTATATCTAAAATTTGTTTTAGGTTTATTTTATTTTATAAACATTGAAAGAAAATTTGAAAAAAACAGTTGAAAATATTTTAATTATTTTTTTATGGATTCTATTTTAGATCCACATTTCTTTCATCTCATTTTTCTTTTGGTCGATGAGATCTCTGATTCGAAGATGATTGATTTTTGAAGATATTTAATCTTCATTATTTCAAATCTATGGATGAATGATCATTTGGACCATTCTCCATACTTTGGGATCATGATAGGTTGCATTTGATAAATCAATGTGAAATCTCGATTAAGATTAGACCGTTACCATTTTTTCTTTTATTGCGGCATGTTTTCGGAGAATGATCCGTTATATCATTTCTCTAACATGTATTAGCACAAATATTTTCCACCTTAATTGGTAGTGGCCAGCCTCATTTTTAGGGTAATTACTTCGTAAATTACTCGACGATTGCTTAACATAGACCTAAACTTATCCCAAATTCAGAATAAAATCGAATTGGATCCGGTTGCCTTGCGATTTTGGTTATCTCTTTTTTGTTGTGGTTGATTAAGTTCACCATACCATTGTTATGTAAATATTATTATACTATTAATATACTAACATTTTAATTCATTCTCGCACCTTATCCTCTTTATTTTAATCTCTTGCTCCTTATCACTTTTATTACGCTTTTATTATACTATATCATTCATCATATTTTTTTTATGTTTATACTGTTATCCTTGTACTTTTCCCTTTGTCCATTTGGACAAAAAACATTAATAAATGATTAAACATCTAATAGACTTGTAACTTTGATCTTGGACTATGGCCACTATCCTAAGCATTGGACTAGGAGTTTTGGACTTAGATTTTAGGATCTTGCCCTTTGCTCAAGTTTTTATGGATTGAAGACCTTGACCTTGATTCGGTTCACTTGTTTATGAAGATGAAGTCATATTCCTTTAAAGAATGTCCACCATACAGTTTGATCGTTCTTCCTTTAACTTTTACTTTAAGTCTTAGGATAGTCCCTTCATCTCCTCCCCTTCTTAAATTTTCAAAGCTTCTCCCTATTTCAAAAATCTTCTTTGTTTTCAAACTTCAAATCTCTTTCATAATCAAACTTCGACTTAGGTCAAGCGGTTTTACCTTTTCAATTTCGTTTCTTAATAAATGCTAGACCACATAAGCATACCGAAACTTTCTTTTCAAAATACTTTAAAAAAATGCAAAACGCATTCAATTGTCTTTGTGACCTCGTGCACTTTTCCTTTAACCGTTTTCCTATGTTTAGATAAGATTCATTCTTTTTAGAGGGATTATTTGCTAAAGAATGACATTTGTACCATGAACTACGAGGTTTTGATCTCGTATTGCACTTTGTGGGTACGTAGGCATGAGACGGACGTCTCTTCAAACACAAAAAAAATCTTAAAAAACATTTCTCTTCTCATCTCTTCAATCTATTTTAAGCAAACCTTTTTCAAACCAAAAGCAATAAACATTTCAAAGGGCTCCCGTGGAGTACCATGGATATTTTGGGTGTGTAAAACCTTCCCAATTTGTAACCAATCCCCTTACCCATTCTCTGCTTGATTCTTTTTGATTTTTGCTTTTAGATTCATTAGGATTTTATTCGTTCTTTTTTCCTTTTCCATTTGGAATAAAATAAAAGCGCGGTGGCGACTCTGTTTACTTTGAGTTAAGTTAACCAATAGCTTACACTCATGATTTTACCGCTACTGTAAAATGGAGACTCTGTTGGGGAGTCAATCTCTAAGTGGATTCGGCCTACTTTGATTTATTTACTGCTTTGGTTTGGTTTGATTTGTTTGTTATTTGTTTGTTCTGTTTCGGTTTTGGTGATCCTCTATGAGTGAGATAGATTCTAACCCGGATCTGAGTTGAACTTATGATAGGACGGCGATATTCAAAGCGATACACGATGGAGTAGTCCAAAGCTATATCAATTCGATAATCTCTACTCGGTTAGGCTCTATTGGATTATCAATGTCATGATGAGTAATTATACGTGGCATTATTTTCATACGGAGGACCGTAGAACCCTTAACCCATCCAAGCCAATTTAGGAGCGTAGTGCAAAAACTATCCGGGTGTAAACCTAAGGTGGTTGTCATGCGATACTACACTCGGAGGAGGTCTATTTTAAGAATGTTATCGGTTGGGAGTAATCCAACGTATCGATAATATTCTAAAGATGGTTGTTAACTCCGGGCACCTCTGTTAGAACCCTTTTGGTTTTCTGCAGGTACAATTAAGACAAACCTTAGTACATGCCTTTGTGGGTTGGTTCTTATCCCTTGACTCCATGCTCGTGATCCGAACCTTTGAACCTATGTGCTTTGCATGATCTTTTTTGTGGTTTTTGCATCCATATATTCATCATGATCATCATCACAACCATTTGTCAAGGAAAATAATTCTGATTATTGCAAATATTGGAAAAAGAAAATATTCCTTTTTGTCAAGATTTTTCATGACCGTATTCTTGATGTTGACCATGTTTTCAATAATCAAGTTGTTTTTTCTGAAAATGGAGGTGGACATTACATATCATTGCATCCTCGCATATTCTTGCGTTCATCCAAGTTGTGTGGGAACTCATCCCGGTTGTCTCCTTCTTCAGTTGTCTATTGATCTGTCAAGCTATTTCCTCAACACAAATATGGAACTAGAGTTGTTATCAGATTGAGAATAGAAAATGAAGCCCAACACAACAAGAGAGTTAGGGAAGACCTTGACGATCTGAAAAGCAATGTGAGTCAGATCATAGAGATGCTACAGGCTTTGATCAGTAGGGAAACTCAATTCCACAGGATTGTCATGCCTCAAGTCAATGTTTTTACTGGTGAAGTAAATGTTGTTGGGAGAACTCATCGCAGACAAAACACCATGAACAATCATACCCTGTTGCAGTTATTCATATGATTAATGGTCCATCAGTGCAAAGGAATGCTGGCCAGAACCAGAATTATAATGCTAGGAATAGGCCAAACTTTGATCCTATCCCGATGACTTATGCTGAGTTGTATCCTTACTTGGTCCAAAATGGTTGGATAACTACTAGGCATGTGCCTCCTTTTCCAGATCCTCTTCCAGCTAGTTATAAAATGGATCTTTATTGTGAGTTTCATCAAGGTGGAACTGGTCATGACTTGGAACACTGCTTTGCATTAAAGTCTAAAGTGAAAGAGCTTATGAGGAACAACATCCTTTCCTTTCATGACACAAATCCTAATGTTGTCAACAATCCTTTGCCGAAGCATGCGAAGTGACAAATGACTTCGACATTCAGATTATTTTCAAGGCCAGAATATCAGACATGACAACTCATCCTTGTTATTGATGGATCACTAGGCCATTTTTTCTTTATGTTTGGCAATTTTCTTCAATTGTATTGACTTGTTTGCTTTTAATGAAATGAGCATTGCTTTGTTTTGATTTAATTTCATTTACTGTTTGCATCTTTATGCTTTATATTTCAAGTTCATTTTTCTTTCTCAAGCTTTTACAATGATTGGAGGGAGAATGATGAAAACGAGATACCCATAATTGTTGTTGGTATGCTTTCAATTGAGACTTGGCTGATGACATACATGCATTGTTTTAAATCCGAAACACTAGAGAAATAAGGAAGTTAATCCCTTGTCAACCCTTTTGAGCATTGAAGTTGGAGATTCTTTCTATCCGAAAACACCCGCAATTTTAACCCGGGGATGGGTAGTTCTCAATTAATTCGAATATGCATTCAAGTACAAGAGAATCATTCAAGATACCTTTCAATAAAGGTTGCAATCTCAAGATTTCCTTCACACATGACAAAGAAGTGTTGAAGATATCTCTCAATTCAAAAGCCAATGATGGTTCGTCATAATCATTAAGCCAGGCAGTCATTATCTTTCGAAAAAAATGATATTGAAAAAAAAATGATAAAAAATCAAAGCCCGCTAAGTCAAAACCTGTAAAGGAGACTTAGGCAAAAATTGGGGCATCCCACTGATTGTAAGTTCAAATAACACAGTTCAGGAAAAAGTTAGGGATAATAAAAGAAGATCAATCAAAAGGTCATCAGAATCCTCAGCAAAAATAAGATGAGTTGACCAAAGTCCTCACCAGGAATAACAAAAGGGAGAAGTGACTGCTATCTCAAAATCCTTTGGCTTATGAACCATCTTCATCTGTGCAATCCCAAATGTCTTGGAACTTGAATGCATAGGCTAAATTAATTGAATGTAGGACTGGAGTTCATCAAGAAGTTGGGCTGGGTACAAATAAACTTTGAGCCTATATCCTTTGTTTCATAAACCGTGAACCCGACCATGTTACAACCTTCCAAAGTCCCAATTAAATCCAGGTTTCTTTTGAAAAGCACATTACAGCAAGGTTACGTAAAACTGACTCCCAAGTTTGTTTACAATCATTTCTTTTCTTGACTTTTGCTTTACCTTTCATTTTTGTCTCAACCGTCGTGTTTTAACCATGTTTTCATTTACTTTACCTCAATAAATTTCATTCCAAAAAATGATTTTTTTTTTCAAAATTTTGCATGAACTTTGCATTAGAATTACCAAGTTTGTACAAACACTTTTTATTTGAAAACAAACTTTCCTCATCAAGGAATTTTCAAGCAGTTGAGAAACTTGGTCAGTGATCCTATCAAGGGGCAAGTTCTTCTCAGGTCCTATGGTTCAAGAGTTGTTGCTCAATGCAAGTTATTCTCAAATTTGGTTAATCAGAAGATCTTCAAGATTCATACTGGATTTATCTTCTCAACATTAATTTCAAGAGCTGAAGCCATGATCAGTTTATCCTCTCAACAGTCATTTCAAGATTTGATTAATTTTCTTCGACAGTAGTCAAGAATTGAATCCATTATCAGTTTTACTTCATCAATCATTGAAATTGGGGCAATTTTCTTCAAGAATCTCCAAGAAGCTTTTCATGACTTTTCTCAAAAGATTTTCAACTTAATACAGTTTACTGGTATGACAGAGATTTGTTCAACATTAACATCTCTAATCTCCAAGCAGAATGGTAGTGATCTTTGTGTTGAGGAATCAGTCGTCCATCTTTCCACTCCCCAAAAGAGTATAAACTTGTTGATTTCCACTCCTCTAAGAGTCTAAACTGGTTGTCAAGTATCTTCTCTCATATTATCTTCTTGGGTTTGTTATTCCCCATTTTCATAAACATTTGTATATTTGAGTGTGTTATTCCTTATTATGCATTCTCTTGGGCGTGTTATTCCCCAGTGTCATAAACGTTTGCATATTTGAGTGTGTTATTCCTCATTATGCATTTTCTTGGGTGAGTTACTCCCTATTTTCCATATATGTTTGCATATTTGAGTGTGTTATTCCTCATTATTTGTTTTTTTGGGTGTGTTATTCCCCATTTCCGTATACATTTTCATATTTGAGTGTGTTATTCTTCATTATGCATTTTCCTGGGTGTGTTATTCCCCATTTTCGTATATGTTGGCATATTTGAGTGTATTATTCCTCATTATGCATTTTCTTGGGTGTGTTATTCCCCACTTTCGTTGGCATATATGAGTGTGTTAGTCCTCATTATGCATTTCTCGAGGTCCTGTTGTTTTCAACATCATACCTTGTGATCAAAGTCCAACTTACTTGGCACCTACAAAGATACTTGTCTGTCTCTTCTTATCCGATGTTATTCTGGATATCCTTGTTTGTTCTGATGTTTTCCCAGAACTTTCACCTCTATCTGATGTTATTCCAGATATGTTAAGCCTTTATCTGATATTGTTCCAGACATGTTAAACCTTTACCTGATGTTGTTCCAGATATGTTAAGCCTTTATCTGATGTTGTTTCAGGTATGTGGTAACTATCACTCCCTGGATTTCCATCCTGGTACAAATGCGAAAGTGGCACAGAAAAGAGGTAGAGTCGCCAGCCAAGAATTTTTATTCCGAAGGAATGGGAATGGTAATGCTGCATAAACCATAAGAAAAGAAAGGAAGGATAAAGGTCCTGCAAACCAAAGAATCTGGGTTCGGGAGTCGGTTACGACCTAGGAATGTATTAGCACCCTAGATCGTCCTCCGTACCCGACGGGATCCACGCTTGCAAAGAAACTGTTTCAAAGGGTGAAGAAATGAAAGTTGTTGCAAAAGAAAGACTAAAACCAGATAAGAAAAGAAAAGAAATGGGGAAAATGTAGGGAAAATAAAAGAGTGCTCAAACGGGCCTACCCCGCTGCCTACATACCTCATATGGACATGAGGATCAGAGTCGCTGTAGTTCCCCTCACTAGGGGTGGAAAGATTTCTTGTGTCTTAGGGCTTGAACTGCCTATGTCAATGCTCAGGTGTTGCAGGCTCGGACGACGAGTGTGTAACCGTCTTGCAAAGTGACAAGTAGTAGCAAGTTCATATGTAAAGAGTGAGTGGGATGAGAAAAGAAGTCCCTAAGGAGAGACGTTTATTATTTGTCCAGTGTTTTTAGATGTTTTTTATGAATGTGGAACAAGGAAGTGAAGGCAATTCCTTTTCTAAGGAATGTGTCCTTATTACCACATCCCATAATAGAATGAGTAACAAGTCCACCAAGAATGAAGAAGATCCTCACACTTGTTTCCTAAGATTAGGGTTTAAATTCACTAACTTGCTTGAAATTATTAAGTGTTTTTTATGAATTAAAATGAAAAAATGTTTTTTTTTTATGATTTTCTTTGAGAGGATGACAAAGGGAGATCACCTCAACCATTATTAGATGTTTTTTAGGTTTTGTATGAAGATGAGAAGAGAAAGAACCACAAAGGATCTTAAAGGTAAAAAGAATAAGGGGAAAAACTAATCCTAATGTTATCATGCATAGATGGACCTAGGTTAGTGAGGCTTGAATTCTATCCTAAGAAAGAGGAAGAGAAGAAGAAGAAGAAAGGAAGCAAAAGAAGCTAAAAGGCAACTTACTTCTCTAAAGAAGATAAGTTGTTTCTAAAGGGGGGGGGAGTGAATTTGTACACAAGTTGGCATAAGGCACATCACAAATACAATCAAGAAAAACAATAAGGAGATGAGGTAAATATTTGAAATGTGGATAACATCCACACTTCACTTACCATGTACACCTACAAGAAAGGATTAGAACACACTCAAATAACAAGGTGAAACAATTAAAACCAAATGAGATACAAAGAAGAAAAAGATCATATCAAGTCCCCACAACAGAATTAAGACACTTCAGTCACATGTTAAGATCACACAAACAACACCATAAAGAAAATCATTACAAAGCATTACAAGTTACCATAAGAAAACAAAACATATAGGAAATGAAAAGAAAGCATACAAGCTAAGTAAGCATCATACAACTCAAGACCAGAACCCTAAAATAACAAGAATGTTCTTAAACAACAAAGAGAATCATGGAATAAAGCATACAAGTTCCATCAAGGTCAAACATGAGAAGCATATGGGTATAAGAAGTGAGGTGAGCATACATATAAGTGTAAGACTTCAAGAACAAGTAACTCAAAGAAAATCAAGGCGCAATCATCATACAAGGACCAGGGACTCATCCACATGTTAAATGAACTCTAATGAACCTATATGAGTTGGCACAAGTGCCCTCCTAACCTAATGAGCAAGCCTAAGTTCACAAAACCTCACAAATTGGGCATAGCAAGCACAAAAATTCACATTAAATGGAAATCAAACTCAAAAATTCCACAAATAATCACAAGGACTCCTCAAACATATAGAATCATCATGCCAAAAGGATAGGACTAAAATCAAAAGCAAACTAGGTCAAGGGGATGCATAAAGATCAATTAGGGTTTTGAAATTTTATCACAAAGTAACTACACAAAACGCAACCAAACAATATCTAAAAATCATGAAATAAATGTCAAATAAACTTCAACCTATTAAGAATCAGAAGCCAAAAGAACGAGGTTCATATCTATTTTCATGTTCAAGATAAAAATTTAACAAGTCAAAGCATGCACTGAAGGATTTAAAATAAAGAAATTAAACTCAACAATTAATTCAAACATGAGAAATTAAAATAAATGGAAAATAAAATGACACAAAATTAAAGAAAACTAAAATTAATTAACATGATTTTTTTAGTGATTTTTAGATAATCCTAACTATTTTTAATTATTAAAATGAAATAAGAAAAAAAAGGAAAAGAAAATGAAATAAATAAAAGAGAGGTGTATCCAACAACATAACTCAGTTCATTCAGCATGGGCCTGCAAAATGGGGGGAGCAAATAGTAGTAAAGTCCCAAGGCCCTTAAGCGCACAACACACAGCTTATCATGGAAATTATAAAAAAACAGGAAAAATGACAACCAAAGGATCCATCATGCGCTCACCATGAAGTCAATGAATTAAACAAAATCAACCAGATCAAACATCACAAACACGCGCACATGGTAGTTACTATGGACTGGAAAACAACATGCATTATCAGAATTTAAAACACAAAAGCATGGCACGTGAGAGGGACGATGTAATTTTAATATGGTGGCATGACCTCAACCATCCAGATCAAATAATCAAAGGCTCAGATTATGTCTTCCTCAAACACCTACGTTTCCAAATTTCCAGAATCCGGTGACGGAGCCCTAGCTCTGGTCACCGGAAAACTCAAACTCAAGAACAATCATCCACATAAATGTATACAAACTTCCAGATCCAATCATTCAGCCATGGAGATCATGAATCCACCATTAGAATTCCACAAAACTCAAAGGATAAAGCAAATCGAACGATAGCAGTTTCATACATCAAACTTTAAATCATCACAAATCAACCAATACTCACTAAAATTTAAATCCAAACACCTCAGTGTAACCAGCAAAGCATGTAGATCATAATGCACACAAACAAAACCAATTCTAGATCTATGAATTTTGGAGTTACATGAGATTTGCAGAACTTGAAATAGGTCAAGAGAAGACTCCAAATGATGCATATCAATGCCTTCTAACCTCTCCTTGCAAAATAAATGCAAGAGAGAGCTTGAAACTCTCTAGATCTTGGAATCTGAATGCATTTGCACCAAACTTGCAATGTATGAAATCTTTGGTTTTAGCTTAAATTGATGGTGGATTTGTGTTCCCTATGCTTCAAGGATCATGAATATGCTAAAAGAATGAACAATGTGTGTGTAGAATGAGAGATTCAGAGGAAATGGAAAAAATGCAAGAAAGTTGAGAGTGTTGAAATCAGAGAGAGAATGCTGCAAAATCCATGCAAGGCTCTTTTATATGGTGTATTTTGTAAGTTGATTAGGGTATTAGTGTGAATGGAGGCATGAGAAGTGTGATAGGGACAGTTTTGCCAATTTGCATGAAAGTTGGCATGGGATGATTCATGCGTGAATTATTGTTTCCATGTGCACATTTTTCTTCCTTTTCATTCACTTTCCACCTTTGTATTGATCTTAGGGCTCATCATTACTTGAATCCTGCATTATGAAATGTTTTGTAAAAATGCAAATTATGGAATAACTTACTTGTAAGCCACAAATTCTTGTGTTTCCTTGAGAAAACTTGCTTTTTATGAGTTTCTCTTGAGTGTGATAACCATCATTGGTGTATTATAAGCCTTAAAAATGCATGTCTTTTTGCAAAGTGTAGAAGGTTGAAAATATGGAAAAACCCTACAAACAAGCCAAGTTCAAATGACCATATCTTTCAAACCAAAAATGCGATGGACAAGTTCTTGTACTTTTTGAAAATGGGAGAACTAACCTACAAATTTCATGTTTAAGAAAATTTCATTTGGAGTCAGCTTGATTATGAAAGAATCCTTTGAAAACTAGGGCAAAACTTGCCAAAAATAGTAACTTTCATTACAAGTCACTTGCCAAAAATGGAAACTTCTTCATAACCTCTTGATTCTTGATCTTTGAGATCACAAAAGCTCTTTTTTGACCTTAAGAAGGTCCCTTGGCTTGAAAAACATGATTGGAGACCTTGAAATCCCATAGTTGACTTTTCAGATGCACAATTGACTAGTTTCTTCATTTACAAGTAACTGAAGAATTAGCTGACTTCCTCAATGAATTTTCTCACCATATTTCATACATAGGCCTCATATATCAAATAAAAGCCTTTAACCACAAGAATTGGTTAAAGATATGAGAAATCCTTGCTCTGAGGCAAAACCCTAATTAGGGTTTAACTATGTAGGAGGATGTTGTTTCCTTGATCTTCTGATGATCTCTCACCCTTCTTGACTTTTGTGGATGACTTGACTTTTGTGGATGACTTTGAACTTGTATAAGATATAAGGAAACCTTGTGAGCCTCTTGCAATGTCACTTGGCCTTTGGCTTGACTTGTAGAACCAGAAACCTCCAGATGATTGATCATAGGCCCTATGCTATAACATGTGAATGTTATGCTTCATTTTTCTATGTCAAATGCTAGGATATGGTATGCTTATGATATGCTTATGATGTGCAAATGATAATAAAAAGGAGAGGGAAAATTTGGGGTGTTACAGTAACCTTTGTTCTGATGTTTTCCCAGAACTTTTGTGTGTCTTTCTGATGTTTTCCCAGAACTTTCACCTCTATCTGACGTTGTTCTAGATATGTTGAACCTTTATTTGATGTTGTTTCAGGTATATGGTATAACCTTTATTCTGATGTTTTCCCAGAACCTTCTTGTGTTTATCTGATGTTTGTCCAGATATACCTTGCTTTGATGTCTCTCCATAACCTTTTCTTCATACTTGTTGTTGTCGCTCCCAGGATTTTCATCCTAGTACAAATGCGAAAGTGGCGCGGAAAAGGTAGAGTTGCCAGCATGCATTTTAATCCGAAGAAACGAGAAAGGTAATGCTGCACAAACCTGAGGAAGAAGGAAAGGATGAGGCCTTGCGAACCAAAGATCTGGGTTCGGGAGTCGGTTACGACCTGGGAAGGTATTAACACCCAGATCGTCCTCTGTACCTGATGGTGTAATACCTCAAAATTTGCCCTCTCATTTCCCCAACATTTTGCATAGCATTTTGCATACATAGATTCATAAAATAACCAAAAACATTGCATCATGTGTAACATGGTTGAGGCATAGGTATGCGATCAATGATTGGAGCAACTGAAGGCTATACAAAGGCAATTAAAGGGCCACAAAGCTTCTCAACATTGTGCAAAGGGTTCACAACATCATACAAGTCTTCATTTGAAGCCATAAGCCATGGAAAGATTTGGTTTAATCAAAGAAGGCAAGCAGTGCAACATCTCCTGATGAAAAAGGCCAAATTAGGGTTTCACTTCTACTGGGCTTCTCCATGAAGTTTTAATACAAAGTGGATTCCTTTGTCTTATATATGATGTCAAGTGCCTAGGGTTCAAATTTCGTCCATAAAATCATTTTGGAAGAGGTTCGACTAGCCAGATGACTGAAAATCGAGGAATCGGGAAAAAGGCAACCGAGCTAGGTAAAAAAGGTCGACTCCTAACTTTTAAGATCAAAATCATGAAATTAGGGTTACAATGATCCTATGGTTCAAATTTGGTCAAGAAATGATAGAGGAATCATAAAAAATCAAGAAAAAATCATTTGAAAAATGGTTAATTTCACCTTTCCCTCCACTTTTCTTTCCACTTTTCTTCCACATTTCCTTTCATTCTTTCCCTCTTGTTTTTCCACTTCCATTCCACTCCATTTCCCTTGGATGCTTCTACCATGTTCCACAACCTTCTAGAGTATTCCATGGAATATTCCAAGGAATATTCCTTCTCCAACCCTAACCCTAACTAACTACAAACCTAACTCCATTCCTAAACCTAACTTCATTCCCAAACCTAGCTCCAAGACTAGCCCCTATATAATCATTAATAACTTCAATGCAAAAGGTTCCCAATTTTTTCACTCTCTCACAATTTCTAGAATCACTTTTTCTCTCTCACTTTTCCTCCATTTCCCTTTGTCACCAAAGCTTTTTTGAAGAAGCTCTTCAAGTTTCACATTGAAACTTGAAGATCTCAAAGCTTAGCCCCAACCTCGATTGAATTGTGGATTTTAGAAGAAGAAGCTACTTATTTTTGTGAAGATTTCGACTTATCGGAAGTGAAGAAGGCTCAAGCATCAAAAACGCATTTATTTTGCGGATTCACGGTTTTCTTGGTTTTCTCTTCGATCAAGCTCCGATTCTTGCAACATTTACCGAAGCACTTCTCCGCTTCGTAGGTTGGTGGTCTAAAATCACTTTTACTTTAAGTTATTCTCTTCATCTCGCCATTTCGGCATTCTTTAAGTGCTTTTCGTATTACTTGTGTTTGATTACGTTTCGTTACGTTTTGCTTGCGATATGTGAATTTTAATGGATTAGAAGTTAGGTTGTAGCTTGTTATAGATTCTATCATGTGTTTATAAGCCCTAATTGAGTAGAAATTCATGTTAGCATGATTAGGTGGAGGTTAGGGTTGTTTGGAAGGAAGATTGTGGCCAAAAGCACTTATATCAAAAGCATTTTTCACTTTCTGTTCAGCGTTAACCGGTTAACAGTTTGGTTAACCGGTTAACGCATCTGTTTTTGGCCAAAATTAGGGTTGTTTGGGGTCTATTAACTGGTTAACAGTTTGGTTAACCGGTTAACGCTGTTATTTTTTTTTTGTTTTTTTAGCTTATTTTCTTGCTCAATCTTGCTTCCTAGTGCTTCTAAGGTTCATAAATGTTTAGGTATTGATTTTAGGGAATTTTTGGGTCTATTTCAAGTAGCCAATTCCATGGTTTCGAGTCGTTTCGACATGACTCCGTTCACTTTTCTATGTTTTGTGTTAAATGTGTAAATGCGCTATAATTGATTCTTGATGTATTTTTTTACTCTTTAATCATTTGTTTCACATGTTAAGTGCTTACTTAAAGTTGATGTTTGCTTCATGATCATGATCTTTGCTTGTTGGATTGATTAAATGATTAAATGCCATGCGTTGATTTTTTGCCAAAAGTAATTAAATACCTCACATGTTCATGCAAGTTTCTTGTGCTTAATTGATCATATCTTAACATGAGTTCAATTCTGGATTTTTATGCAATACATGTGAAATAATTGATGCTTGTAGTGATACTTGTTCAATCTCATGATAAAATGCTTATTTTGTGCAATATGGAAGAGTGTGGTTATTCTTGTTGATCATTGTTCATTTTAATCAAATAAATGATGTAAATAAATTCACATGTTTGAGTTCATTTTGTGGTGTATGTAGATCCATGTTAATTGATATTGATGTGTTGTTTATCATTCATTTTATGCACATAAATAAAAATGATCAAATTTGTCCCATGTTTGCATAGCTGTTTGTTAATATAGGGGCTGTAAAATACATGTGGTTTATTATGTTTGCATGCTGTATGTGACTTTTTACACCTACTTTTATGTTGTTTGATAGCTGTAGTATGCTGTTTGCTTTGTGTGCTGCATTTCATAGTTGTTTTTTAGTTTAGAGGCTGCAGTAGGTGCTGAATTTTTGTTTTAGCATTTTTTAGTTCCTCTAGAATTAAGATAGAGTTAAGATAGAGTCCTAGAGTCGTTAGGATTTAATTGGTGTATGTTTGCTTTATTAATTTTAATAAAATGCACACTAATCTTTGTTTTGTAGGGAGGGAAAGATATGTTTCCTTACACCTTATCCTTTTATTTTTTTATGCATTTCCATTATGCATTTAATTCACTTTTTTTCCTTCCATATTTGTTGTTGGTAGGATTTCCCCTTTGTTAGGACCAACTTATCTTCCTTAGGAAGTAAGTTGCATCCTTTTTCTTCTCTCTTTTCCTTTTTCTCTTTAGGATTAGAAAAGCCTCACTCACCATTAGGACCACCATTTTAATAAATAACTTAGGATTGTATCTTAGTCCCCCTTAATTTTTGTCCTTTTCCGATTTGAGTCTTCTTTCTCATCTTCAAACAAAATCCAAAAAGACTTAATAAATGCATGAAAGGATCCCTTGTGTATAGCCTTATTCCATGGGGCACTTACATTCATTCCATCTTGGAATAGTGTAAGCTTGTATAGCATGATGTATAAGTCTCATCAAGGGGTTGTTTCACAAAGAAAACATAAAAGACACTTCTTCACAAAAGCTACAAAAACACTTAATAAAGTTCAACAAGCTAGTGAACTTAAATCCTAATCCTTGGAAACAAGTCTTGGATAAATTCTCCTTGCTTGGTGTGCTTGTCCTATTATTCCATCTTGGAAGGTAGTAGCAAGTACACATTCCATGGAAAAGAGTTTGAATTCACTTCCTTGTGCCAAATTCATACAAAACTCTTAAAAGGCAAAGACAAACAATAAGCGACTTTCCTGCGGGAACTTCTTCTCTCACCTCATTCATTTTCAACGCGAACTTGCGACGACTTGTCTCGCATGTAAGACGGTAAACACACTCATACCAGACGAGCCTGCAACACCGAAGCATAGATATACGCAGTTCCAGCCATAAAAAAACACAAACAAATAGTTCTCGCCTTAGTTAGGCGAACTACGTCGAATCTGATCCTCATTTTCCCAATGAGGTACGTAGGCAGCAGGGTAGGGCCCGTTCGAGCACATTCTTTATTTTCCCTACATTTCCCCCTTTCTTTTTGTTCTTTTTCAGTTCCTTTCTCATTTCCATTCCCATTCTATTTATCAGTTCATTTGTTCAGCAGCAGTTATTTCTCACCCTTTGAAACAAACAAGCAAGCGTGGATCGCGTCGGGTACGGCGAACGGTCTGGGGTGCTAATACCTTCCCAGGTCGTAACCGACTCCCGAACCCAGATCTTTGGTTCGCAGGACCTTGTCCTTTCCTTCTTCCTTAGGTTTGTGCAGCATTACCTTTCCCATTCTTTCGGGATAAAAATGTCTGGCTGGAGACTCTACCTTTTCAAAGCCACTTTCGCGTCTGTACTAGGATGAAAATCCCAGGAGCGACAGCTGGCGCCTATTTGTTTTTTCTTTCTTTGGGTGTTTATATGTGTGTTGTTGTGCTTATTTACTGTTTTCGTTTACAATTTATTTTACAACTTTATTTACTGCTTTCAGTATTTATTTTCACATGCATCATATGCTAGACTGTTTGGCTTTCATTTTTTCTGTGGGATGGGGTTACTGTGAGATGAGCTCGTAACCGGGGCTCGAGTGCACCCTAGGATTTAGAGTGGTTCCACTTTGGCTTCATGGCATCTTTCTATGTTGGTAGTAGTGAGTTCCACACCTTGACTTGCGACCTTCTCGGAAATGTATTGATGCTGGAATCTTTTTGGGGCAATACACAACCTTGATAGTTACATGCAGTCAGAGGAACAATCATTGAGAACCTTTATGGAAACATCCCTCTCCAGTGATGACAGTGGCAGACCACATTTTTTGGCAAACCCACTCGCATCCGAGGGCCCACTGGGGACTCACATAGGATGGCATGGTTCTCTCATAGGAATCCAGTTAAGGCAAACTAATCGTATGACGATAGTATTGTACCCTTCGGGATGAATATGCTATTGTTTCTCGATCCAATTCTTGAAGCTGGGGACTTATGAGGGATGCTTGTTTCCTTGGACTCACCTGAGACCTCCCCGAGTAGTATATAATGCCAAACCGATTCCCTGATTTGGTCATGAGCCATTTCTCGAAAATGGTGAACGTATTATTGTTATTCAGCTTTGAGAGTCCGTGTTGTTGACCCGAGTAGCACACCTGTGATATTGGAAGGGGTTTACAGGATTGCAGGAGCCCTAAATTTCAACATACCCACTATCCCAGCACACTTTAGTGATATGATCTCGTTCTGTTAATTATGGATTCTGAAGTCATGAACTCCTGATCAGAGATACTTGTGATGATGTTGTGGCCTTGCACAGACACTTGATTCACTACACAGACACATCACTGATCACATTCCTTGCCTTGCATAACATCATAACATCATTAATCATTTGTGTTCTTTTTATTCTCAGGGCTCATTACCTCCTATTTCTGGTCATATTTTTTGCTTCAACATGGAGATTCCAAGGAAAAGAAATGTCCACTATACTTTCCCACAACCGGAGACAGAGAGTATTCAGGGATTGATTAGCTTGATGGGTGACAAAGTCCTTGATGATTTCAGGAAAGAGTTTGACAAGATCCTAGATTATGTGAGCAAACCCACATTTGACCAGAGGGATAGCTTGCATTCTTTGTTGCATTTCTATAATCCACATCTAAAGGTCTTTATTTTCCCTGATTATATCCTGGCACCTACAGTAGAGGAGATTTCTAGTATGTTGAATATTCCTATTAAAGAAGGTATGCCTTACTATGCTTCAGAGAGGACCCCTTTTCATGATGATATCACTGCTGCCTATCATTTGAGTATGCTCAGACTCAAGATGTGATTAGAAGCTGGCCAAAGTAAGGGGATCCCTTTGGATTTTCTTATCACAGAGGCACATATCATGGCATTGGGAAAGAAATGGGCAGACTTCAAAGCATTATTAGCCATGATAGTGTATGGAATCAGTTTATTTCCAGGAGAGAAAAGGCTAATTAGTATGGAGGCCATTACCATCTTTGTCAAAAGAAACCCTGTACCTACATTGCTAGCTGAATTCTACTATGGAGTTCACCACAAGAATGAAAAGAGAAAGGGACATGTAAATTGTTGTGCTCCCCTATTTGCTGAATGGTTTGTAAGGCAACTCCCTAAATCAGGACCTTTTCAGGATTTGAAACAGTCTTGGAAGTGGTCCAAAAGATTAATGGGTTTAACCTCAGCTGACATTGCTTGGGGATGTAACAGAGATCTTGTGGGCCAAGAAATGTTGGTCAGTTGTGGTAGCTTTCCAAATGTGCCATTGATAGGAAGGAAAGGTGGGATCAACTGCAATCCTATCTTATCCAGGAAACAATTTGGCTATCCTTTAAGAGATGTACCTTTGATTGAAGATACAAATGAGTCTTTATACTTTCCAGCAGAAGGAAATTTCAAGATGAACATACTAGCATCCCAAGCTTGGGAAGTTAGAGTGATGAAAGGAAAGAATGACTTTGGGAGGGTAGATCCCAATACTTATGATCCTTTTGCCAGCTGGTTGGAAGATCGTGTGAAGACTCTGTTGCTCCCATTCTCTAAGGAAACACCTCTCTACCCTAAGGAGATAATACCCATAACTTCAGTGCCTCTTCAGGAATATCAAAAAATGGAAGCCTTGGTTCAGCAACTCAGGTTGGAAAATCAAGAAGCCTATAATTCATGCCAGAAATTGAAGATGCAAAACCAAAAGTTGGAGGAAAGAGCTCACAAAGCTGAATAAATGGTCAGGCTCAAGTAGCAATACTTTCAAGAAAGAGAGCTCTACTTCAAGAAAAGGGGATTAGCTAAAACTCACAAGGCGGCCCAGTGCCGGAAAGAGAAGAAAGAGTTGAATGAAGCTATCACCTTATGGCAAGAGAAGTGGGAAGACAATTTGAAAAGGCAGAAAGAGCTGGATGTCAAGCATGAGCTGGAAATCAAGAGTCTTCAAGATTCTTTGGATGGACAGAGAGAGCTCCTTCAGAAGGCTTATCATCAAGAGAAGAGTCGTCTCCAAAGTCTAGCAGAAAGCCAACAAGCAGTAAAGGAAGCTCAAAGAGAAATAGAATAATTGAAAGTGAAAGCTGATGTGAAGAGAGCCAAGGTCGATCCTATTACAAGCCCGAAAAGTGAAAAGGTGTTCCTACAACAAATTGAGGAGTTGCATGCCTCCTTTGACCTTAGGGATATCCTAATTCAGAAGCTCATACAGGAACCTACACATCCAGATGTAGCTCAGCTATTGCAATGTGTCAAGCGCCTTAGTTGGAGGTTACGAGATGTATATTTGACTAAGCTTTAGTCTTGTATTCATATGACTTGGATTAACTACAGGCTTTGTTGTGGGAATCCCCTCTCTCCTGATGTACTTTTCTCTTGACATATGAATTTTCACCCTGTGAGGGTTTTTTCTATTTCAATTATCTTCTGGTTTACTTGAAGTCTCTGGTTATATCTGTTGCACGGACACAAAATAAAGGCCACCACTTCAAATTTGAATGTCACACAGGATTTTCTCGCAAGGGATATTTTCTCAACACCAGAATGGGAAAGTAGTTGAAGCCTTGGGAATAAAAGGAACACATTGCATTGCATACACATCATTTGCATTTTTTCTTTGTTTTGCAGGTTTTCTACGGGTTGCTTAACTTATCGGCATTTCAGGCAAAGATTGTGAGGGCCGCCAAGACCCGTCACCTTCGACAGAATATCCCACATCGCTATGCAACTCGCAACAACCAGAGGAAAGTCATGGATGTTATGAAAACCGAGCCTAATGAATTTCGCACCAGAATAGGAGAATTCATGGTCATGATGCAAGGGATGGTTCAGGGACAACAAGATTTGAGAAATGCAATTCAGGGGCTCAACCGTCCTCAAACTAATATCCCTGTAACCACTCCTGACGTACAAGTGACTCCTCCCAACACCAACAATGGTCCGGGTGGACCTCAAGTTCCAGAACAGGGCACATCAACTTTCATTCCAGTACAAGACAGGCAGGAGGATCAGTTCCCTTCTTTCAACAATGATATGGAATTCGGCGGAGAAGGAAATCTTCCAGGATAGTCTCTCCGGAGGATCCTTAGAATGGTATATGAGGCTAGAGAGATGCTCTATGAGAAGCTGGAAGGAATTGGGAGAAGCATTCCTCAAGTAATATCAGTATAATATCGACATGGCGCCCAGTCTCACTCAACTTCAAAGTCTGACTCAGAAGAACTCCGAGAGCTTCAAAGATTACACAAAAAGGTGGCGTGAAGTGGCCGCCAGAGTGCAACCTCCTTTGCTGGAGAGAGAAATGGTAGACCTATTTCTGGATACCCTCCCTGGGCATTTCATGGAGAGGCTAGCTAGATGTTCCTCAAGTGGGTTTTCAGATATCCTATTGACTGGCGAGAGGATAGAAAGCTTGATCAAGCAAGGGAAGATTCAGAATGGGGGCGCTTCAAATTCTGGTGTCAAAAAAGCCCTTCGTGAAGAGGAGAGAAGGAGAGACCGGGGCAGTGTACGCGTCGAAGGGAGGTAATAATAGAGGGTTTTATCAACAAGTGGCCCCCGTCACTATATCAGCGCAACCTGTTCAACAACAAGTCCAATAGCCACAACAACAACGCCAACAAGGGTATCAACAAAGAGCTCCTCGTCCATACTATTCTCAAAGGACCAGAGAAAGGCAGTTTGAAACTCCGCCTATGTCCTATTCACAACTTTTGAAAAATCTCCTCCAACTCCAGCTGGTTCAGCTTAGAACTTTGCAACCCCCGAAGCCGGGGCAACTTCCTGAAGGATACAATACAAATGCCAGATGCGGATTTCATTCCGGAGCCCCCGGACATACCACAGAAAACTGCAGAGCCTTGAAGTATGTAGTCCAAGACCTGGTAGATTCCAAAGCAATCAACTTCGCTCCTACTCCTAACGTGATACAGAACCCCATGCCTCCTCACGGGGGTACGGTTGGGGCAATTGATGAAGGGGAGAATCTAAACTTGGTATGTGATGTCAACGACCTGCAGACTCCGTTGAGTGTTATTAAAGTTTGCTTGTCACAAAGGGGTGTTTTTCCTGGGTGTGAAGATGTTTGTCCGGGATGTGCTAAAGCTCCAGATGGCTGTGAGCAGTTAAAAAAGGGGATCCAAAATATGATTAATGAAGGAGTGTTGCAGTTTGACAAAGTTGTAAAGGAAAGTGAAGTCTCCAGAGTAACCATTTTCTATGATCCATCTCAAGTTCCTACAGGGGCCAGAGTGACACCAATAACGATTACCACTGCAGGACCAGTAACGTATCAGAGTGATAAAGCCATTCCCTAGAATTATGGTGGCGAAGTATATTGTAATGGCCAGAAACAAGATTTGGCCACGTCTAGCATGACCCCAGCTCAAGTAGAAAACGTTGGAGTAGGGGGCTTTACTAGAAGTGGAAGGTTATTTGCGCCGAAAACACTAAGAAATAGTGTGATACCACCCAGAGACACCGCAGAAGCCCAGGCTAAGGCAAGAGGGAAGCAGCTAGTGGTTGTCAATGAGCCCGCACTAGTGACGGATCCAGACATTACGTTTGATAAAGAAGCTGAAGAATTTTTGAGAATTATCAAAAAGAGCGATTACAAGATTATGGACCATCTGCAGTAGACCCCATCGAATATTTCCATCTTGTCTTTGCTAATGTGTTCCGACTCCCACAGAAAGGCTCTCTTGAATATCCTGAACAAGGCTTATATGCCTCAAGATATTTCAGTAAATCAGTTAGAAGCAGTGGTATCTAGTGTTAATGCCAGTCACAGATTGGGCTTTACGGACATGGATCTAACATCTGAAGGGCGTGCTCATAATCGGGCGCTGCATATCTCTTTAGAGTGTAAAGGTGCAGTACTTTCTCACGTGTTGGTAGATACCGGATCATTGTTGAATGTTTTGCCCAAGAAGGCATTGATGAAGTTGGATTATGATGGAGTGATTCTAAAGCCTAACGACCTGGTAGTTAGAGCATTTGATGGGTCGAGAAGGTCAATGTTCGGGGAGGTGGATTTACCAATTAAAGTAGGTCTACAAATCTTCAATACCACATTCTACGTGATGGATATACAGCCTGCATATAGTTATTTGCTGGGAAGGCCTTGGATACATTCAGCGGGAGCAGTATCATCCACACTTCATCAAAAGCTGAAATTCGTTTGGGAGGGCCAAATTATGACAGTTAGTGGGGAAGAAGACATTTTCGTCAGTCATCTAGCTTCATTCAAGTACGTGGAGATGGATGGCGAGATATTCGAGACTCCATGTTAGGCTTTTGAGCCCCTGAAAACTGAACAAGCATCTTCTTTAGCAGCTTCTTCTGAAGAACCAAAAAAGGGGGTTTCCATAGCCTCTTATAAGCAAGCTCTTGAGGTGGTTAAATCAGGGAGGCGAGAAGGCTGGGGAAGTCCAGTAGAAGTGCCAGAAAAGAAAGATATGTTTGGAGTTGGCTACCATCCTGGGCAGTCATCATCTGGACCGAGTGCTAGAGGTCGTCAAGGCCCGATTACTTTCACGAGTGCGGGAGTGGTGGATTATGGAAGCATCAGTGCCGTGCAAGACGACGTAGTTGATAATGACTGTGACTTAGATGAGTGGATCAAGCCTGCTGTTCTAGGGACTCAAATTAGCAACTGGTCGTCTGAAAAGCTTATCTCAGTCACTTCCTTCGAAGAGTAATAATCTTTGTTTCTATCTTTTCTGTACTCAAGCACTATGTCTTGCCCGGGGCATAGTAGCTTTTTGTAAGGGTTCTTTTGTTCCTAACACAATTCATAATCATAAATAAAGCTGACGTTTCACAATCATCCATGTTGTTCTTTGTCTTTCATTTTTGCTTTTGTTTTTCAAAAAGTAAGAAAAGTTTTAAAATGGCAATGTTTCTCATTTTCTCAAGCTTTTTCTAAAGCCTTGCATGAATCACCATTCATGTAGGTGCTCGTCACCGGATCTTATCAATGACGACCCTGTTATGGATAAGTATGACTTTGACAATCCAATTTATCAAGCCAATGAGGAAGGTGAAGAAGATTGTGAACTACCTGAAGAGTTAGTCAGACTGTTTAAACAGGAGGAGAAGATGATTCAACCGCGTGAAGAGGTCGTCGAAGTGATAAACCTGAGTACCGAAGAAGACAAGAAAGAAGTTAAGATCAGGGCCGCATTAGAAGAATCTATCAAGACTCGTCTAATTGCTATGCTTCGAGAGTATGTTGATGTCTTCGCATGGTCCTACCAAGATATGCCTGGTTTAGACACTGACATTGTGGTACACAAGCTGCCTCTGAAAGAAGACTGCCCGCCGGTGAAGCAGAAGTTGAGGCGCACATGCCCTGATATGGAAATCAAAATAAAAGAGGAAGTACAAAAGCAATTTGATGTTGGTTTCTTGGCCGTGACTAGTTACCCTCCATGGGTTGCCAATATTGTGCCGGTCCCTAAAAAAGACGGCAAAGTCAGGATGTGTGTAGACTACAAGGATTTGAACAGGGCCAACCCTAAAGATGATTTCCCTCTGCCTCACATAGATGTGCTTGTTGATAACACTGCTCAGTTTTCTGTGTTCTCTTTCATGGACGGGTTTTCAGGTTATAACCAGATCAAGATGTCGCCCTATGATATGGAAAAGACTACCTTCATCACGCCTTGGGGCACTTTCTGTTACAAGGTCATGTCGTTTGGTCTGAAGAATGCTGGGTACACTTACCAATGGGCGATGGTGACGCTCTTTCACGATATGATTCATCATGAAATTGAGGTTTATGTTGATGATATGATAGCAAAATCCCAAATAGAAGAAAAACACTTGGTCAATCTAGCAAAGTTGTTTGACAGACTCCAGAAGTTCAGATTGAGGTTGAATCCAAACAAGTGCACCTTCGAGGTCCGTTCCGACAAGCTACTTGGCTTCATTGTTAGTGAGCGGGAATTGAGGTTGATCCAGCCAAAGTAAGAGCCACCCAAGAGATGCCTGAGCCAAAGACTGAAAAGCAAGTGCGTGGTTTCTTAGGGAGACTAAATTACATTGCACGGTTGTCGCTCCCGACAAATGGGACTAACCCAAATGAGGTACAGACACGAACGGTCGGCGAAAGGATGAAGTGAAAAGAGTCGCCAGCTAGGCATTTTTATCCCGAAGGAAAGGTAATGCTGCATAGACCTAGAAAGATATGGATAAGACGGTTGCGAACCAGAGAGACTGAGAAAGGGGGTTGGTTACAACCTGGGAAGGTATTAGCACCCAGATTGTCCATCGTACTCGACGGGATCCACGCTTAAAAGATTTGTTTTTAAAGGGGTAGTGTCAGTGCAATCTGTGTATCAAACCTGGAAAGAATGCAAGTGTCAGTGTAAAAGAAATATGAAGCGTATAAATGTACAGTGTCAGTGGAAGAACAAGAATAAGATGCTCAAGATCATGAGGCTTAAAGAATAATGCTGGAAGGAGGGGGAATATACAGAGACTTTTGTTCGATAACTGTTAAGTTATGCCTACGTATCCTCTCGTGCAATGAGGAAGTCAGAACACCGTAGTTCGACCCAAAGAGACTGAAAAATAAATTGACTTGTGAACTGCTTGCTTGTCAATGCTCAAGTGTATGACCCGTCTGGCTCAGGTGCAAACTGTCTTGCATTAGACGGAAGAAGCAAGTTCTCGTTTATGAATGAAGGTGATGAGAAAAGAATCCCGAAGGAGACGATTATTGTTTGTTTTTGAGTTTTCAGTCTTTTATTGCTTCTGAAAGTTTGTCATAAGTTAATGATCTTAAGCCTAAACCAATGGGTTAGTAAACTCATCACATCCTCCCTCTGATTAGGGGTAATGAGAATACCTTAAGTGTGAAGTCAGTATCTCACACTTAATCACCATGATGTAGGATTAAGATCATTAACCTACTTGCAATTATTTAGATGTTTTTGTTGTTTTTGTTTAGTGTTAAGTAATGAGATTAAGCCATAATCAGGGATTAAACAGACTCATTACACCATCCTAATAGAAGGATAATAGATGAGAGTGTTTAAGCTGAGGAAAACTCCTCAACTTAATCCATGATTAGGGATTAAACTCATGACAAAACAAAGCCTTTATTAAGTGGATTTTAAATAATGATAAGATGATGAAGTGATTTTTAGGGTTTGTAAGACAACTTGAGGGAGACTTGTCCATTAACACTAGGGTTAGTCCTTCTTAACCAATTAAGGAAGAATTAGAACCCTAATGCAAGGCCCAAGTTACAAGCTTGATGTCTTGATGATTATTAGATGGATTGATTAAAGGATTTAAACACATTAAGGGTTTAAATCTTAGGATTAAAGTTATACACTCCATCCTAATAGAAGGATGCAGGCATAAGCTTAATCACAAAGCCTTAAAGCCTTTAGGATTTAGTCCCTGATTATGAGATGAGAAGAGAAGACTCAAAGATGACACAAAGGTGAAACTAATTAGGGGACTAATCAAACCCTAATTGTTATCATGCTTGGAGATCCTAGGGTTAGTGAGGCCTAAGAAATAAATCTTCAGAGAAATCACCAGGAAGGAGGCAGATGAAAGGAACAAAGAGAAGCAAAGTAACTTGCTTCATTTAAGAAGACAAGTCACTTGAAGAAAGAAAGTAAGAAGAGCAAGAATGAGCAAGCTCAATCTCAAACATAAGACAAAATGCAGCAATGATGCATAAGGGAGATGAAAAGAGATTGTGAGAAGTGAAGGCAAATTCACTTCTCAAAGTAACTTACCACCTGAAAAGTTAGTGAAAGAAATGCAATGCAATGCAAGATGAGATGTAATGGCATGATGCAAACCAAAACCAGAAGCATAAGTATGATGCTAATGATGCTATGAGATGATGCAAACATGAAACAAGGCATGAGGATGATCATACAAATATATGGATGCAAGAGAAGCATGCTTAGAACCATGAACATACATGAAAAGTTATGGAATGCAGATGACATACAAAATGGCAAATGAAAGATGAAATGATCAAACATGATTCTCACATGTCCTAGGATGTACTCTGGATCAAATGGATGCACAAAATGTCATGGCAAGTCATGGTATGCAAGCAAATGGAAGGTTGATGCAAATGAAAGCCCAAATTAGGGTTTATGATCAATGCACCAAACAAAACTCAAAACCAGAAGCAAACATCATGATAAAAAATTGAAAAATGCATTCAAAGGAACCCTAAACCTACACAAGCTCACTTCCCAAAGGAGGGGTTCTAACTCTTAACCTAATGAGGGTTATGAATTTCTCAAGATTGCTAGGGTTTTAAGGTACCTTGTCAAGAAAAATGCCAAACAAAAGGGAAATGCAATATCAATTCATGTCAATTTAATCCTATAAACTACATGCTAAACAAGATGCAATGCAAAAAGAATCAAGGTCCAACTCTTAAAGGCTAGGCAGAAATGAATTTTTGAATATTGGATCAAAATAATGCTTTGAAATGAAATTAATTCCATGGAAAATTGTCAAAAGACATCAAGATCAAAAAAGAAATTTAGTTTGAGAGTTGGATAGTGTTTCTAAATGATTTTAAATGTTTCATGAATTTTTTTGTGATTTTTAAATACCTAAAAGTATTTTTAATTAATTAATTCTCATTAATTAATTAAAAATAATCTTTTAAATGATTTAAAAATATTTTTTTATGCAAAAAATAAAAATAAAAATGTTTTTGGTTTCTGAAAATTAATAAAAGCTTGGATAAAAATTTTCAGAATTTTTCAATGATTTTTACTATTTTAAATAAAATGTAGAAAACAAATGAAATAAAAAGAAAATAAAATTGAATTAAATGAAAAGTATGTTGAATCAATGGCTGAGGTTTGAATGGATTGCGCGCGCATTGACTGGCGCCAGATCCATTGGCTGCAATTCAAATTGGCTGGATTTAAATTAAACTTAATTAATTAAATTAATAAAACAGGATTAGGGTTAAGTGTGAAATCTGGACCACTCATTTGTGCGCCAGTCAGCCCTAGTCAACTCATCCTACGCTCCAGATTCAAACTTGCATTAATTACACAGGTTAGCCCTAAACACTTTCAGGTGGCCGGAGAAGACTTCCGGTCGTCTTCTCCGGCCAGACCCTCACCTGAAAGTTACTAACTTTCTCAAAACGCCATGAAAATGAAATCTAATTGCCCAGAATCCATCCCCATTCAACACTGAATCAAAACCCCCAAACAAAAATCATTTTTCATCCATTAATCATGCAAATCGAAGCAAAACACATTTAGGGCAGAAAAGTTTCAGAGCAGTCATACATCCTGGTTTCTCAACCATTTTCAAAAATAATCATATCCCCATGATCAGGGGAGTACATAGAATCATTTAAGAACTTAAAATGGAGTTTCTGGAAAAAAGTTTGAGATGGCTACCTGAGATGGAAACTCCTGGTCCTGAGCTTTCTGGCCTTTCCTTTGCTGCAAGTCCACTCCTTTGAACCCTCCGATGATGAAATGAAGCTTAGAAAGCTTTGAGGATGGCTGGTTTGTGAGATGGCAGAAGTTCTGTTCAAGGGAGGGTGGTGATCGTGTTTTTGTTTCAGTGACTTTCAGGCTATGGTGATGAGTGGTTTTTGATCAGTGAAGCATGCTGAGTTTGTTTGTGAAGTTTGTTTGTGTGTTTGAGGTTTGTGCTGAGTGTTTTGAACGCTTTTGCAAGTTGGAGCAAAAAGTGATAACTATGGCTTGGGTGTGTTTCATCTTGAAGTGTGTGGTGTGTTATGCTGGCTTTGGTCCATGTATCAAAAGGTGATAGGTCAGAGAGTTGTTGGTGGCCTATGGTGATTGGTATGGGTCTTTGGCCAAAATGTCAACTTGATGTGTACTTGAGGTATGGGCAATGGTACAACTTGCTTTTTTGCTTGCTTTGGCTCAGCTGAGTTTAGGGAGAGCCATGGAATTGTTTATGAGGTGATTCAGCAAGTTGATCAAGGTTTGTGTAGTGTTTTGCAAA
The DNA here is from genome assembly GCA_963966055.1 of Lathyrus aphaca. NCBI lineage: Eukaryota > Viridiplantae > Streptophyta > Magnoliopsida > Fabales > Fabaceae > Lathyrus > Lathyrus aphaca. Next base: position 218,002,873 of record OZ014520.1, on the reverse strand, counting down.
TTTCACAAAGTTTGATCCTTTTGGAGATTCTTGAGTTTCAAGGCATCAAAATGCAAAGTTCTTTGGCCCATTCTGAATTTTAGAGGTCATGTGATCATGTTGTGAAGAAATGGTACACATTTGAGGCCTTTAGAACACTTTATCAAAGCATTTTGCAAAATGCCTCTTTGGTAGAAGACTTCAAATTTTGTGATTTTGGCCAACTTTGACAAGCCATAACTTTTGATCCAAAATGAATTACGTCAAGTTCTTGTACTTTTTGAAAAGGGAATGATCCATTCTACAACTTTCATGACCAAAGTTTTTCCATTTGAAACATTTTTGAAACAAAAAGCAAGGGTTGAAAAAGTTTCCCAAAATGGCAATTTTCAATATAAGTCAACTTTCCCAAAAAGTCAACTTTGCAAATGACTTGAAATTCTTCAATTTTATGAACTTCTAACATCTTCCATGATCAAATAAAGATCATACATAATCAAAATGATGATGAACACCTTTTGGTTGGGTCATTGGGGGCCTCAGATGCCCTGATTTTGCACTGACTTGCTCAAAAAGTCAACTCTTGATCAGATGACTTCCCCATGGAATTTCTTCATGAAAATTGATATGCATGATCCCTATACCATATAGAGACCAATAGAAATAAGAATGACCAAAAAATTTGGAGTTATGGCCTCTGAAACCAAAACCCTAATTTTAGGTCATCTGTGCAGTTAAACCTGGCTCTGCTTCCATGCCATTCTCAGTTCTTGTGATTTTTTGACATTCTTGACTTTGGGAGGATATAATATGATACTTGAACATACATGGACCCCTTTGAAGTGATTGATGACCTCTGGAGTGGCTCAAGAAGCTCTTGGATTGCTCAGATCACAAACCCTAGATGCAAATGACTTAGAAGCAATGCAGTGAAGTAAAATTGCAATATGATAATGGTATGAGTGAATTATGCATATGAGGATATCACAAGCTATGGTGTGAATGGGTGAGGGCAAATTTGGGGTGTTTACAGCTGCCCCTATTCAAACATGAGTTAGCTGTGCAGGATGTAGGCGACGACTTATCAGGCGAACAAGATAACTTGTGGTTGAATACCAAAGATAGTCCAAAATTTGCACTCACAAAATGAAGAAGGAAAGGGATATAGATTTTAAAGGAAAATAAAGTATATTTATAAAGTGAAAATGACGGAGGACGACCGCCGAGCAGAGGACGACTGCTGGGGAAAGAGCAATGACGGGGACGACCGACACGCTGGGGAAGATGTGTGAAATAAAGCAATGACGGGGACGGCCGACATGCTGGGGATAGAAGGGGTTATGATGGGGATGGCCATCAAGTAAAGCTATACGACTTTCTGGAGATTAATGAAAAATGATGGGGACGGCCATCAAGTTCATAAAGTAATGTAAACAATGATGGGAACAGCCATCGGGCTAAACTGATGAAGGACGGTCATCAGGAAAGGGAAAAGGGACCACGACGGGGACGGCCGTCGGGTTAAAGAATAAATGAAATAATGATGAGGGACGGTCATCAAAGGTTAAGGACGATCACCTGGCAGGGTACGGCTGCCGAAAATATCGCGACATAGGACGAATGCCGGATAAAAGGTCGACGATGTGGACGGCCATCGGACGAGCATGATGAAGGACGATCATCAAGAGGTGAAGGACGATCACCTAGCAGGGGACGGCTTCTCTCAAGCTTTATCATAACATAGGACAAATGTCAGATAAAAAAATCCACGATGGGGACGGCCATCGGATAAAATGATGAAGGACGATCATCAAAAGGTGAAGGACGATCACCTAGCAGGGGACGGCTGCTAAATATCACGACATAGGACGAATGTCGGATAAAAGGTCGACGATGGGGACGGCCATCGGACGAGCATGATGAAGGACGATCATCAAGAGGTGAAGGACGATCACCTAGCAGGGGCCGGCTGGCTCTCAAGCTTATCATGACATAGGAAGAATGTCAGATAGAAAAGAAATTTTGCTTTGCTGGCGACCTACTAGGGAATAGTAAACACGGAAGAGTGTTTATATCCAATAAATAAAAGGTATAAGTGTTTTGACGCTGTGTATAGATTAAAGATGCGGGCGAGCATCCCTAAGACTACGATACGGACGAGTATCGGGTAGAAACAAATACTGACACGTGTTCAGAGATGATGATACGGACGAGTATCAACTGATTAACAAGGAACACGGATGAATGTTGAATCCGAGGGGACTCTTCTAGGGAATAGTAGACACAAACGAGTGTCTATATTCAAGAAGACAAGAGTGTTTGACATAGTGTATGGGTTAAAGATGCGGACGAGCATCCTTATGACTATGATACGGACGAGTATCAGGTAGAAACAAACGCTTGACGCATGTTCTGAGATGATGGTACAGACGATTACCAACTGGTTAACAAAGAACAAGGACTAGTGTTGATTCTGAGATGATGTAAGTGGTGTATACAAGATACGGACGAGTACCTGTATAAGTATGAGTGGTGTATAGACAGGTATTTAACCTGTTGGGGAGAGTGACACGGACGAGTGTCAAAAGGAGAAAAGCATAGTATAAACAAGTATCTGATATACAAAGTGTTTAGGTTACTGTGCTGGGGAAAGTGACACGGACGGATGTCAAGAAAGTTATATATATATAAGTATCTGTGAATGCAAAGGGGATGCTTTGGCTTTCTACTGGGGATATGACACGGACGGGTTCCTCAAGGAGTATATACTGATGTTTGTGAATGTGAGGCAACTGCTTTAGCTTTAGCTATCCGCTGGGGAATCTGGGGAGTATTCTGTATATCTTTGACGGGTTGTCATTATTCACAAGTGTTTGATTCAGAACATGGCTTATGATTATGCAATATGTTTGATTTTTGCCGTAATGCTCCGTATTAGACGGAATGCTACGCTTTGCGGGGTGAATATGATGCGAATGCCATGATTATGCAAAGATAACGATCCGGGATTCGGATCCCGCTGCTGTGAAGATCTCTGGTCGATCTGTTTGAAATGGACATCCCAGCTGGGGGTGAGATCATTGGTAGATCTGATGAGATGTATCTGCTAGGGGGAATAGGTCACTGATAGACCCATCCTTGGTAATGAGGGACCCAGCTGGGGTTTGTAGAAGCTTTCTTCGCTCTGTTATGATTCCTTCATGCGCTGCTTTTCTGGATAGAGGCTGACACTCTGTGGGGAGATGGTTCCCTGGCTTTTGTACTTGGCTGAGGAGGAAGAATGATTGGCACCTCGGCTGGGAGAAGTAACAAGTGGCAACTCAGCTGGGGAGAAAACACTTTGGGTGCTAAGACTGAGTGTTGATTTGTCAGCTTGCTGGGATGCAGCTTACATGCCCCATGTCGCGTTTTGAATACCTGCAATCCTGCAAAGATAGAAACGCACAAGTAATCCCGAGGTATCCCCTACCGGATTCCATCATAAGGGTCTAGACACTCCCGGGAGTAAATATATTTCCTGCAAGCACGTTCTTTAGAAGCATCTGTATTTATGCAATCAGTATCTTAAAGACATCGGACATTTTGCAAATGAAAATAAAATGTACGAGACGAGACGTGACTGAAAATCTGGTTTTATTAATTCACATGCCCTGAATTGACAAGATACAGTCAAAGAAACATATCCCCTAAAATAAGGAGATTGTTACGAATTGAGAAACAAAATGTTGGCAATGTTGACGACGCTTTAAGAAGCTTCCCTTTGCTATGACTCGTATGACTTTTGACGTTCTTCTCGTCTTGCTTTCTGAGGAAAGTTGATTCTGAAAGAGGCTTGATTCTTTCGAAGCTTACCAAGTTGTGAGTGATACAGACGAATTCAGAATGCAGTTGTTCGCTTATTCCCTTATTTTGCATGGATTGCCCTTTTCGGGTTTTCGATCCATCGGGATACCCATTTTTGCCTGAGCTGTCCAATGCGGCTTTTCAACTCAGCGGGTGTACATTTTTTGTTTACTTTCCCTTATTTTTGCCCGAGTCTTTTATTCTGTTTTTGACTCGCCGGGATGCCCTATTTTTGCCTGGACTTACATTCTGTTTTTATGTCCAACGGGTCATTTTTTATGCGAAGTATTTTTTAACTGCATCTGAATTCACAGGGGACGGGAAGTCTTCACCATCCATAGTGCTGAGCATGAGTGCTCCGCCAGAGAAAACTTTTGTTACTACGAATGGCCCTTCATAGTTCGGAGTCCACTTGCCCCTGTGGTCTGTATGAGGAGGGAGAAGTCTTTTCAGCACAAGATCTCCTACTTGGTACTCTCGGATTCTGACTTTCTGATCGAAGGCTTTCTTCATTCTTTTCTGATACAGCTGCCCATGACAGATTGCAGCTAATCTCTTTTCTTCAATCAGACTCAGTTGTTCGTATCGGGACCGGACCCATTCTGCTTCGTTCAGCTTAACATCCATTAGTACCCGCAAGGAGGGTAATTCAACTTCAACAGGTAGGACTGCCTCCATACCATACACAAGCTGATACGGTGTTTCCCCAGTGGACGTTCTGATTGACGTGCGGTACCCATGCAAGGAAAACGGTAGCATTTCATGCCAGTCTTTATAAGTGACTACCATCTTCTGCACAATCTTCTTGATATTCTTATTAGCTGCCTCGACATCGCCGTTCATCTTTGGCCTGTAAGGAGAAGAATTGTGGTGTTGAATCTTGAAGTCCCGGCATAGCTCTGTCATCATCTTGTTGTTTAAGTTGGAACCATTGTCAGTAATGATTCGCTCGGGAACTCCGTATCGACAGATGATATATCTCTTCAGAAATCTGGCTACCACTTGCCTTGTAACATTTGCATATGAAGCTGCTTCGACCCACTTGGTGAAACAGTCAATGGCAACCAGGATGAATCTGTGGCCATTTGAAGCAGTCGGTTCAATCTTGCCAATCATATCAATGCCCCACATAGCAAAGGGCCAGGGTGAAGACATCACATTCAAAGGATTGGGAGGCACATGCACCTTATCCGCATAAATCTGGCATTTATGGCATTTTCTGGCGTAAGCACAACAGTCGGCATCTATCGTGATCTAGTAATAACCTGATCTTAGCAATTTCTTTGCCATGGCATGCCCTCCTGCATGGGTACCAAAGGATCCTTCGTGCACCTCGTGCATCAACAAGCCTGCTTCTGTTTTATCAACGCATCTGAGGAGTACCATATCAAAGTTTCTTTTGTAGAGGGAACCATCAGTATTCATAAAGAAACTACCAGCAAGCCTTCTCAAAGTCTTCTTATCATTGGAAGATGCCCCAGGTGGGTATGTCTGATTCTCCATGAAGCACTTAATGTCATGGAACCAAGGTTTATCATCTTCAACAACTTCTGCTGAGAATACATATGCTGGTCTGTCAAGTCTGGACACTGCAATTTGAGGCACAAAGTTGGCAGCTTGAACTTTGATCATGGATGAAATGGTAGCAAGAGCATCTGCAAACTGATTCTCATCCCGAGGGATATACTCAAGCTTGACTGTTGTGAAGAAAGTCAATAACCTCCTTGTATAATCCCTGTAGGGTATCAGATGATCCTGGTGTGTGTACCATTTGCCGTTGGTTTGATTAACTACCAGAGCTGAATCTCCGAACACAGTCAAAGTCTTGATCCTGAGGTCAATGGCTTCCTCAAGACCCATAATGCAAGCTTCGTATTCAGCTTCGTTGTTAGTGCAGTTAAAGGTGAGTTTTGCCGAGAAAGGCATGTGAACTCCCTTAGGTGTAATGAGTACTGCACCAACACCACGACCGTTCATATTAACAACCCCATCGAACATCATAGTCCATTCTTTTTCCGGGTCAGGCCCTAGAGTGTGAATAGGCTCTTCATGATCTTTTGCTTTTATGAACATGATGTCTTCATCAGGGAAGTCAAATCTCATAGGCTGGTAATCATCAATGGGTTGCTCAGCAATATAATCAAACAATACACTGCCCTTGATGGCCTTTTGAGATGTGTACTGAATGTCATATTCTGTGAGGATCATTTGCCATCTTGCAACCCGTCCGGTAAGTGTTGGCTTCTCAAAAATATACTTAACTGGGTCCATCTTTGATATCAATAAAGTAGTGTGGGTCAACATATACTGTCTCAGTCGGCGAGCAGCCCACGCTAAAGCACAACAAGTTTTCTCGAGCAGTGAATAACGTTGTTCACAGTCGGTAAACTTTTTGCTTAGGTAGTATATTGCATACCCTTTTCGACCAGACTCGTCATGCTGGCCCAACACACACCCCATCGACTCTTCTAATACTGTCAAGTACATGATTAGAGGTCTTCCTTCAACTGGAGGCATAAGGATTGGAGGTTCCTGCAAGTATTCCTTGATCTTGTCAAAAGCCTTCTGGCAGTCTTCGTTCCACCTGACCGTTTGTTCTTTTCTTAACAGCTTGAACAAAGGCTCACAGGTTGCTGTAAGGTGAGATATGAACCTTGAAATGTAGTTCAATCTACCTAGAAAACCTCGAACTTCTTTTTCTGTCCTTGGTGCAGGCATTTCTTGAATGGCTTTGACTTTATCAGGGTCAACTTCGATCCTTTTCTCGTTTACAATAAAGCCCAGCAGCTTATCAGATCGTACCCCGAATGTGCATTTGTTGGGGTTCAATTTCAGTTGGTACTTCCTCAGACGCTTGAATAGCTTCAACAGATTCACCAGGTGGTCTTCTTCCGTGAGGGACTTGGCAATCATGTCATCCACATAACATTCAATTTATTTATGGATCATGTCATGGAATAATGTTACCATAGCCCGTTGATATGTTGCACCAGCATTCTTCAGTCCGAATGGCATCACCTTATAACAGAACGTGCCCCAGGGTGTGATGAACGTTGTCTTCTCCATGTCTGCAGGTGACATTTTGATCTGATTGTATCCTGAAAATCCGTCCATGAAGGAGAATACCGAGAACTGAGCCGTATTATCAACCAATACATCAATGTGAGGTAATGGGAAATCATCTTTCGGGCTGGCTCTGTTCAGATCCCGGTAGTCTACACACATCCTCACCTTGCCGTCTTTCTTAGGCACAGGTACTATATTAGCAACCCACGGCGGATAGCTAGTTACAGCAAGGAACCCGGCGTCCCACTGCTTTTGTACCTCTTCCTTTATCTTCATTGCCATATCTGGGCGAGTACGGCGCATCTTTTGTTTTACTGGCGGGCAGTCCTCTCTTAATGGCAGCTTGTGCATGACAATATCGGTGTCCAACCCTGGCATGTCCTGATAAGACCAAGCAAACACATCCATATACTTCCGAAGCATATCAATCAGTTGCTCTTTCACTGAATCTTGTAGGCAGGCCCCGATCTTAACCTCTTTCACATCTTCATCCGTACCAAGATTAACCGTTTCAATCTCCTCCTGATGAGGAGTGATAACCTTCTCCTCTTGTCTTAACAACATGGCTAGTTCTTCAGGAAGCTCATAATCTTCTTCAACCCCTTTATCAGCTTGATTGATCGGATTGTCAAAGTCATACGAAGCCATAGCTGTGTTGTTGTCGGTGCAGTCTGAGAGGCACTCTCTGCAAGGGTTTAGATTGTTCATTTTAGTGATTGATTTTAATCTTTTTTTTAGAAAAAAAAGTGAAATGAAGTTGTCATTTTGAAAACATCGCCATTTTATTTTTGTACAAAAAGAAAAAAGGAAAAACAGTGAGCGGAAAAGAAAAAGACTCATTTGCAAAAGACGTCCAATATTCATTGACTGATCTGTTTGCACAAAATTACAGATGGCCCGATTACAAAATGAGTCTTGTCATCTTGGGCAAGATGCAAGACTTGATGCATGCTTAAAATATACAGGAAATAATAATTACTCTGCAGGAGTAACCCTTATAATTTCCTGGGAAGACCAGTTTGAGATACGGCTCCCCGGGATCCTTGGACGTATCCAGCTCTCCAGGTTGCGCTCATCTTCCGACTCATCTTCCAAGTTGTTTATTGCATCAGGGGTGAGCATCCCCCACTGATAAAACTGGGCTTCTTAGCAGCCTCTGATTGATCTTGTTGAGTTGGTTTGTAACCCAACCCAAATCTGTCCTCTTTCTTCTCTATGGGCAACAACTTGCCCCAGCCTTGGGCAGTCCCCTCTTCAACAACCTTCCTGGCTTGCTGATAAGATGTCATGGAAGTCCCAAGTACAGCAGATGCTTCATTAATGTTCAGGGCTTCAAATCCCTGGCTCATGGTTTCGTGGATCTCTCCATCCATCTCAATGTATTTGTATGTTGCCAGATGGCTAACAAAGATATCTTCTTCACCACAGATGGTGATGATCTGGCCCTCCCACTCGAATTTCAACTTCTGGTGAAGGGTAGACGTAACTGCGCCAGCGGCATGGATCCAAGGTCTACCCAACAAACAACTGTAGGCCGGCTGAATGTCCATCACGTAGAAGGTAATTTTAAAAGTCTGTGGGCCAATCATCACAGGCAGATCAATCTCTCCTAGCACTGATCTCTTAGAGCCGTCAAATGCTCTCACCACCAAATTACTTGGACGTAATGCCAAGCCATCATACTCCAGCTTCACCAAGGCTTTCTTTGGTAGAACATTGAGTGAAGACCCAGTGTCTACCAATACATGTGATAGAACAGCACCCTTGCATTCTAGGGTGATGTGTAAAGCCTTGTTGTGGTTGCATCCCTCAGTTGTTAAATCAGCATTGGTAAAACCCAACCCATGGCTGGTATTGACATTTGCTACCACTGTCTCTAGCTGATTAACGGTGATCTCCTCTGGCACATATGCTGCGTGCAAGACTTTTAGCAATGCATTCCGGTGAGCTTCGGAACACATCAGCAGGGATAAAATGGAGATTTTTGAAGGAGTTTGGTGAAGCTGATCCACCACTTTGTAATCACTCCTCTTGATAAATCTCATAAACTCGTCTACATCTTGTTCAAAAGATGTCTTCTGTGTTTCTTTGAGAAGGGGTTCCTCAGCTATTACACTCTTTCCCTTTGCTTTGGCAGCAGCTTCTGCTTCAGCATTAGATTTTTGCGATTGCGAGGCAAAAAGGCGTCCGCTTCTGGTGAAGCCTCTGCCTCCCCTGACATTATCAATCTGTGGAGAAGAGGTTGAAGAGTCAAGAGTGATTTTCTCCCCATTGCAGTAAAGGTCAGAGCCATAATGCCAAGGGATGGCATTACTGCTTTCATATGGAACTGGTCCAGGTACCGTGATGGTAACCGGACTGACTGCAGCAGAGGAGGGTGTTGAAATAGTGTGTGGATCATAGTAGATGGTAACTGGTGACCTGGCAGGAGATGCCATTATTCGTTGTTGAAAATTGTTGTTAGGAGGAACATATGACGAATCATAATAAATGGTGACTGCTGAAATATCTGTTGGTGTTGTAGAAGATTCCGTTGATTGGATGGGTGTTGTTGTTGTAGAAGATTCTGAATGAAGGGGTGCTGATGTTGTAGATGAGATGTTTGTTGATTTTTGGTTTGTTAAAGTGATAGATGAAGCATTTGTTGATGAGAACGAAGAATTGCTTGGAATAATTGTTGTTGCAGTTGTAGGAGACTCGGGAACTGTTGTCAAAGAATTTGCTGGATTTGAAGGTGTTGATGTTGTGATTTGAAGTAGGCCACTCTGGATAAGACCATCTATGCCGCTTCTCAAGTTATCACACCCATTTACCGAAATGTTGCAATAACCGCACCCGAGCTTACACCCGGGGAATATCTGGCATTCAAGGAGTTGAACTTTAATCTCTACCAGGGGTGTCCGGATCTGCCCAACACTGGTTATTAAGAAAGACGGCTTATCTTCCTCAATAGCATTAATTCTTGGCCCTCCGTGGTTGGGCATGGGATTCTTGTTGACATTTGGCGGGGGTGCGAAATTGAGGGCTTTGGAATCCACTAGATCCTGTACCTTCATCTGTAAGGCCCTGCATTTCTCTGTACTGTGGCCAGGTGCATTGGAGTGAAAAGCACATCTGGCCTTGGCGTCGTAATTTCTGGGCAGACTGGAAGGATCTGGTGGTGCCAACGTCCTTAACTCAACCAAGTTGAGCTTCAGGAGCTGTGGCAATAAAGCGGCATAAGGCATAGGGATTGGATCAATCACCCTATTGGCCTGAGATGGTCTCTGCTGAAAAGGTCTTTGTTGATTGTTGTTGTTGTTGTTGTTGTAGTTTCTCTGAGGCGGATATTGAACTTTTTGCTGGTAGTGGGGTTGTTGCTGTGGTTGATATGCTGGTTGCTGAGGAATTGGAGATGGAATAGTGACAGCTGCCACTGACCTATGATCATACTGAAGTCTGCCCCTGTTGGTATGAATAACATTAGTCTCACCGGTTCTTCTTGGGCCCACAAAAGGCTTTCTGGGGTTGCTGGACGAGCTCGCACCGTTATCAGAAATTTTGCCCATCTTTAATAGGCTTTTAATTCTTTCTCCAGCTATGACTACATCAGCGAAGCTGGTGGAAGAAAAGGCAGCTAGCCTGTCAATGTATGTCCCTTGGAGGGTGTTCATAAACATGTCGGCCATCTCCCTTTCCGACATGGGTGGATGGACAGCAGCAGCAAGCTGTCTCCACCTCTGGGCGTATTCCCGGAAGCTTTCTCTGGATGATTGGGACATTCCCATCAGGAGGGTCCTGTTAGGAGCCATATCCAAGTTGTATTGGTACTGTCTGATGAAGGCCTCAGCTAGGTCCTTCCAGCATTTGATGGTTGCTCTGGTCAAATGAGAGTACCATTCCCTTGAAGCTCCTGTTAAACTGTCTTCGAAATAAAACATCCACAGTTTTTCATCCATGGTGTATGCCTTAAGCCTCCCCAGAAAGGATTGCAAATGGGTTCGTGGACAGGAGGTTCCGTTGTACTTCTCAAAGCACGGAGGTTTAAACTTGTGGGGAATCCTTACCCCGTCCACTAATCCCATGTCCATGACATCAAAGCCCAGGGAATTTTGAGACTCCAGAGATCTCAATTTTTCAGCAATTTCATCTAGCCTTCTGTCATAGGCTTCATCCCCAGCTCCCATCACAGTGAATTGATCCTCTTGGGGGTCTTCTTGTAATACTTTGCCTGTAGTAGCATTCCCTTGTACATTAGCAGGGATGTTGATCTCTGGGTGAAGATGAGGCCCATACACAGGTGGGTTGACATGAGGTTGAACCCTCTCATTGTTGCTTGTTCCTCCGGTCCCTAGATGGGGTTCTTCCTGGGTCTGCCTTTCTACCAATGCCCTTAATCTCTCTTGGCTTTGAGCCAAGCCATTCATCACCTCCATGAACTGGGTCATCTGGTTTCTCATTTCTAGCCTCTCATTGGCCATTTGAGCCCTGACCTCTGTAAGTTCCTGCTGTACTTGGTCCATCTGTATACCCGGAAGGTTGTTGCGAGTGGGATATCTGTGTGGACGGTTGAGTGGGAACACCCGACGTCGAGCAATAGTTCCTGAATCACAACAGAGTTAGTAACAAAACAAAACAAAACCTACAAAACAAGACAAAAGTTAGTATGCAATGCAGTATGCTTATTTGTTTCCAAGGTATCCGGCTTGGCATTTGGTTTTGACCTTTCCAGACCTCTGAGGAAGATGCTTTGATGTTGCTTGAAACAAACTAATGAACATATTACAAAAGATGAATCATACATAGTTGTTTTTTACAATACACGCCCCTGAGGGGTCAAAATACAACATAAGAGAGAAAAGTACATGGAAAGAAAGCAACAACAAGCAAAAGTCAGACACCAAGACCAAACTCATCCTCCTCAACCTCCTTCAGGAGTGCTTCAGTTACCGGATCAGCTGGATGCTCTGTGAGATTCCTGATAAGAAGATTCCTGGTGGTGATAGCAGTGTTTAGCTTCTTGTGTCTGCCTTGGTCTTTTGACCTCTTCACACCAGCCCTAATCTTCAACTCTAAGATCTCTTTCTGGGCTGCTAGCAGGGCTTCCTGTTGCTCCTTTGCACTGGCCTCCAACTGCTCAATCTTGTCCTGAGTCCTCTTATCTTCCTGAGTACGAGCTTCAGTGATCCTGACCCACCTAGCTTGACTCTCTTTCAGATATAAATCAGCCCTGGCCTTCTGAAACTGAGCCTCTTTACAGGCATTCTTCAAAATCTGCTCCCTAGCCCTTGACTTCTTGATGTAGTCCTCTGACTTCTCAATCCTGGCTAGATGCTCCACCTTAAGCTTTTCTAGCCTTTCAATGTCCAGACGACCATCACTCCTTTCCCAGAGGGTTCTCTGCAGAGCTTGAGTCAGATTCTCATTCCTCTCTTTCAGTTTCTCAAACTCTTCCAGGCTGACAGTGGCTGGAGGTGGTGTTGTGGATGGTCCAGGTATGTCTTCAATGGTAAAAGGCATCCCATAAGTTTGAGCCCTGGCATGAGACCAATCAAAGTACTGAGCTGAGGCCACATTGTTGCATCTCCCAAGAATGGTTACCCCTTTGGTCTGGATGTTGTCCCAAGCCCAGGAGGCTTGCCTGACAACAGCTGAATTAGGCTTCACTTCACAATACAAAGTTTCAGCTAAATCTTGTACTCTGGGAGGGTGAACCAAAGCATAACCCAACTGTCTTTTGAATAGCAAAGGGTTGTAGTTGATGCAACCCTTCACCCCTATCATAGGTACATTGGGGAACTGCCCACAGCTGGTGATTATGTCTTTGCCCTTGGTGCTCTAGGTGCACCACCTGATATCGTCTGAGGTCAAAGTAGTGAGCCTCTTAGCCCAATTCCTCTGCTGGTGAGGGTTCAAGAAGGCATCTGTCTTAGGCATGTGTCTGAGTAGCCAGGTGTGGAACAAAGGAGCACAACATCTCACTAACCTCCCCCTTTGTTTCTCATTCCTCTGATGAATGGAGTAATAGAAATCTCCCAGCAAAGTGGGTACTGGGTCCTTCAGAAGGAACAGATGGATGGCACTCTTGCTGACAAATTTGGGCTCATCAGCAAACAGTATGATCCCATATATGCTGAGGGCCAACAGTGCACAGACTGCCCTCCATTCTCCCAAGGAGGCCTTCAGGACGGCCTGAGAGATCAAGAAGTCCAAGTGAAGCCCAGGGATTCCAGCTTTTGTTGTCATGTTCTGCTCAATCAGTACAGGTTCCAGACACAGTGCTTTTGCCACTTCTTCATTACTGGGAAAAGCTATCTCAGGGTTGAAGGGGACTCCACCCCTAACAGGTACTCCAACCAGTGATGAATACTCCTCTAATAAAGGCCCCAACTGAAAATCCTGGAAGGTGAAGCATCTCAAAGGAGGATCATAGAACTGTAGACAAGTGTGAATCAGGCTCCTCTGAGAAGAGTCCAAATCCATAACCACATCAAGGATGCCTCCATAATGTTCTCTGAATAGTGGTATATGGTCTGGAGTAATAAGGGCCTGGACCTTCCTGATGCCAGTCAGCTCAGGCTCAAAGAAATGATAGGAGATGTTGCTCTTCTTGGGTGCCATGTCTGCTGATGAAGAGCTGAGACAGATGCTGATGATGATGACTAACACTGGAGCTGAGCCACTGATAGGCTAACACTGGTGATGCAGGTGACTGAAGCAGGTAGTTGATGAAGACAGCTGAAACAGGTAGCTGGAGAGCAAAGGCCTATGTAGATGAAGGGGTCAAAACCAAGCCAAATGTAATATGGATACCCTGAAAAACAAATAAACACATGTTAAATGATGCAATGATGATGTATGCAAATGATATGCAAGGGTTTGTGATCAAGCTGGATCTGACTACTGCCTCGATATAAGTCTATGTATGTCTAAGAAGTCCAGATGGAGGTTCATAAGTCCAGTAACCAAGGTGGGGGACTCAAATAAAGAGTCACATGTCCAGGGTTAAATCACAAGAACTGTCCAAAGTGAAGCATTCTTAAACACAATAAGTATCAGGGTATGTGGTGGCCAAGGGTTCCTGCAAACCTGTAAACAGCCCAACCCCCTCACAGGTGGTGTTCTAAAACAAATATCCTCAGACTTGGATCAGTTATGAGAAGTGTAAACACTTCTAACCCGGAGGTACAGTGTTTACAATAACCATAAAAGATCCTCCTCTAATTCACCTCAGTTTCTGAAGGTCAATACTAAAGGTCATCCAGACTTAGCAGGCTTCCCAGATAGCCCTAGCACTACAGGAAATCTGTAGCACAGAGTTCTCAAGAAGAAACCCATATCTGAACCGTGTTTCATATTCCCGCACCAGACCGAAATGGAATGGGAAAGAACATGAACCACTCTAGCCTAGGTGTCACTCAGGTCCCAGGTATAGGACCTTAAACTCTCAATAGAACCCCACCCATCAAGACAAAACCAGATCCAACCAAACACAGTATGACAGTATGATGTATATAAAGCTATAAAGAAAGCAATAAAACAACTGTACATAAAGCAATAAACAAAATAAATATACAAACACAAATAGCACATAACACCCCAGTAAACACAAATCAAACAAGCGCTAGGAGGAACCCACAAAAAGAACCAGAAGCCCTGGTTACAGTATAAGGTATCCCCAGCAGAGTCGCCAAGCTGTCGCTCCCGACAAATGGGACTAACCCAAATGAGGTACAGACGCGAACGGTCGGCGAAAGGATGAAGTGAAAAGAGTCGCCAGCTAGGCATTTTTATCCCGAAGGAAAGGTAATGCTGCATAGACCTAGAAAGATATGGATAAGACGGTTGCGAACCAGAGAGACTGAGAAAGGGGGTTGGTTACAACCTGGGAAGGTATTAGCACCCAGATTGTCCGTCGTACTCGACGGGATCCACGCTTAAAAGATTTGTGTTTAAAGGGGTAGTGTCAGTGCAATCTGTGTATCAAAGCTGGAAAGAATGCAAGTGTCAGTGTAAAAGAAATATGAAGTGTATAAATGTACAGTGTCAGTGGAAGAACAAGAATAAGATGCTCAAGATCATGAGGCTTAAAGAATAATGCTGGAAGGAGGGGGAATATACAGAGACTTTTGTTCGATAACTGTTAAGTTATGCCTACGTATCCTCTCGTGCAATGAGGAAGTTAGAACACCGTAGTTCGACCCAAAGAGACTGAAAGATAAATTGACTTGTGAACTGCTTGCTTGTCAATGCTCAAGTGTATGACCCGTCTGGCTCAGGTGCAAACTGTCTTGCATTAGACAGAAGAAGCAAGTTCTCGTTTATGAATGAAGGTGATGAGAAAAGAATCCCGAAGGAGACGATTATTGTTTGTTTTTGAGTTTTCAGTCTTTTATTGCTTCTGAAAGTTTGTCATAAGTTAATGAGCTTAAGCCTAAACCAATGGGTTAGTAAACTCATCACATCCTCCCTCTGATTAGGGGTAATGAGAATACCTTAAGTGTGAAGTCAGTATCTCACACTTAATCACCATGATGTAGGATTAAGATCATTAACCTACTTGCAATTATTTAGATGTTTTTGTTGTTTTTGTTTAGTGTTAAGTAATGAGATTAAGCCATAATCAGGGATTAAACAGACTCATTACACCATCCTAATAGAAGGATAATAGATGAGAGTGTTTAAGCTGAGGAAAACTCCTCAACTTAATCCATGATTAGGGATTAAACTCATGACAAAACAAAGCCTTTATTAAGTGGATTTTAAATAATGATAAGATGATGAAGTGATTTTTAGGGTTTGTAAGACAACTTGAGGGAGACTTGTCCATTAACACTAGGGTTAGTCCTTCTTAACCAATTAAGGAAGAATTAGAACCCTAATGCAAGGCCCAAGTTACAAGCTTGATGTCTTGATGATTATTAGATGGATTGATTAAAGGATTTAAACACATTAAGGGTTTAACTCTTAGGATTAAAGTTATACACTCCATCCTAATAGAAGGATGCAGGCATAAGCTTAATCACAAAGCCTTAAAGCCTTTAGGGTTTAGTCCCTGATTATGAGATGAGAAGAGAAGACTCAAAGATGACATAAAGGTGAAACTAATTGGGGGACTAATCAAACCCTAATTGTTATCATGCTTGGAGATCCTAGGGTTAGTGAGGCCTAAGAAAGAAATCTTCAGAGAAATCACCATGAAGGAGGCAGATGAAAGGAACAAAGAGAAGCAAAGTAACTTGCTTCATTTAAGAAGACAATTCACTTGAAGAAAGAAAGTAAGAAGAGCAAGAATGAGCAAGCTCAATCTCAAACACAAGACAAAATGCAACAATGATGCATAAGGGAGATGAAAAGAGATTGTGAGAAGTGATTGCAAGATGAGATGTAATGGCATGATGCAAACCAAAACCAGAAGCATAAGTACGATGCTAATGATGCTATGAGATGATGAAAACATGAAACAAGGCATGAGGATGATCATACAAACATATGGATGCAAGAGAAGCATGCTTAGAACCATGAACATACATGAAAAGTTATGGAATGCAGATGACATACAAAATGGCAAATGAAAGATGCAATGATCAAACATGATTCTTACATGTCCTAGGATGTACTATGGATCAAATGGATGCACAAAATGTCATGGAAAGTCATGGTATGCAAGCAAATGGAAGGTTGATGCAAATGAAAGCCCAAATTAGGGTTTATGATCAATGCACCAAACAAAACTCAAAACCAGAAGCAAACATCATGATAAAAAATTGAAAAATGCATTCAAAGGAACCCTAAACCTACACAAGCTCACTGCCCAAAGGAGGGGTTCTAACTCTTAACCTAATGAGGGTTATGAATTTCTCAAGATTGCTAGGGTTTTAAGGTACCTTGTCAAGAAAAATGCCAAACAAAAGGGAAATGCAAGATCAATTCATGTCAATTTAATCCTATAAACTACATGCTAAATAAGATGCAATGCAAAAAGAATCAAGGTCCAACTCTTAAAGGCTAGGCAGAAATGAATTTTTGAATATTGGATCAAAATAATGCTTTGAAATGAAATTAATTCCATGGAAAATTGTCAAAATACATCAAGATCAAAAAAGAAATTTAGTTTGAGAGTTGGATAATGTTTCTAAATGATTTTAAATGTTTCATGAATTTTTTTGTGATTTTTAAATACCTAAAAGTATTTTTAATTAATTAATTCTCATTAATTAATTAAAAATAATCTTTTAAATGATTTAAAAATATTTTTTTATGCAAAAAATAAAAATAAAAATGTTTTTGGTTTCTGAAAATTAATAAAAGCTTGGATAAAAATTTTCAGAATTTTTCAATGATTTTTACTATTTTAAATAAAATGTAGAAAACAAATGAAATAAAAAGAAAATAAAATTGAATTAAATGAAAAGTATGCTGAATCAATGGCTGAGATTTGAATGGATTGCGCGTGCATTGACTGGCGCCAGATCCATTGGCTGCAATTCAAACTGGCTGGATTTAAATTAAACTTAATTAATTAAATTAATAAAACAGGATTAGGGTTAAGTGTGAAATCTGGACCACTCATTCGCGCGCCAGTCAGCCCTAGTCAACTCATCCTACGCTCCAGATTCAAACTTGCATTAATTACACAGGTTAGCCCTAAACACTTTCAGGTGGCCGGAGAAGACTTCCGGTCGTCTTCTCCGGCCAGACCCTCACCTGAAAGTTACTAACTTTCTCAAAACGCCATGAAAATGAAATCTAATTGCCCAGAATCCATCCCCATTCAACACTGAATCAAAACCCCCAAAAAAAATCATTTTTCATCCATTAATCATGCAAATCGAAGCAAAACATATTTAGGGCAGAAAAGTTTCAGAGCAGTCATACATCCTGGTTTCTCAACCATTTTCAAAAATAATCATATCCCCATGATCAGGGGAGTACATAGAATCATTTAAGAACTTAAAATGGAGTTTCTGGAAAAAAGTATGAGATGGCTACCTGAGATGGAAACTCCTGGTCCTG
This sequence comes from Lathyrus aphaca, assembly GCA_963966055.1. Classification (NCBI taxonomy): domain Eukaryota; kingdom Viridiplantae; phylum Streptophyta; class Magnoliopsida; order Fabales; family Fabaceae; genus Lathyrus; species Lathyrus aphaca. Next base: position 217,984,990 of record OZ014520.1, on the reverse strand, counting down.
AGCTTTCTGGCCTTTCCTTTGCTGCAAGTCCACTCCTTTGAACCCTCTGATGATGAAATGAAGCTTAGAAAGCTTTGAGGATGGCTGGTTTGTGAGATGGCAGAAGTTCTGTTCAAGGGAGGGTGGTGATCGTGTTTTTGTTTCAGTGACTTTCAGGCTATGGTGATGAGTGGTTTTTGATCAGTGAAGCATGCTGAGTTTGTTTGTGTGTTTGAGGCTTGTGCTGAGTGTTTCGAATGCTTTTGCAAGTTGGAGCAAAAAGTGATAACTATGGCTTGGGTGTGTTTCAGCTTGAAGTGTGTGGTGTGTTATGCTGGCTTTGGTCCATGTATCAAAAGGTGATAGGTCAGAGAGTTGTTGGTGGCCTATGGTGATTGGTATGGGTCTTTGGCCAAAATGTCAACTTGAGGTATGGGCAATGGTACAACTTGCTTTTTTGCTTGCTTTGGCTCAGCTGAGTTTAGGGAGAGCCATGGAATTGTTTATGAGGTGATTCAGCAAGTTGATCAAGGTTTGTGTAGTGTTTTGCAAATTTCACAAAGTTTGATCCTATTGGAGATTCTTGAGTTTCAAGGCATCAAAATGCAAAGTTCTTTGGCCCATTATGAATTTTAGAGGTCATGTGATCATGTTGTGAAGAAATGGTACACATTTGAGGCCTTTAGAACACTTTATCAAAGCATTTTGCAAAATGCCTCTTTGGTAGAAGACTTCAAATTTTGTGATTTTGGCCAACTTTGACAAGCCATAACTTTTGATCAAAAATGAATTAGGTCAAGTTCTTGTACTTTTTGAAAAGGGAATGATCCATTCTACAACTTTCATGACCAAATTTTTTCCATTTGAAACATTTTTGAATCAAAAAGCAAGGGTTGAAAAAGTTTCCCAAAATGACAATTTTCAATATAAGTCAACTTTCCCAAAAAGTCAACTTTGCAAATGACTTGAAATTCTTCAATTTTATGAACTTCTAACATCTTCCATGATCAAATAAAGATCATACATAATAAAAATGATGATGAACACCTTTTGGTTGGGTCATTGGGGGCCTCAGATGCCTTGATTTTGCACTGACTTGCTCAAAAAGTCAACTCTTGATCAGATGACTTCCCCATGGAATTTCTTCATGAAAATTGATATGCATGATCCCTATACCATATAGAGACCAATAGAAACAAGAATGACCAAAAAATTTGGAGTTATGGCCTCTGAAACCAAAACCCTAATTTTAGGTCATCTGTGCAGTTAAACCTGGCTCTGCTTCCATGCCATTCTCAATTCTTGTGATTTTTTGACATTCTTGACTTTGGGAGGATATAATATGATACTTGAACATACATGGACCCCTTTGAAGTGATTTATGACCTCTGGAGTGGCTCAAGAAGCTCTTGGATTGCTCAGATCACAAACCCTAGATGCAGATGACTTAGAAGCAATGCAGTGAAGTAAAATTGCAATATGAGAATGGTATGAGTGAATTATGCATTTGAGGATATCACAAGCCATGGTGTGAATGGGTGAGGGAAAATTTGGGGTGTTTACAACGGTTTATCTCTCACCTAACGGCCACGTGTGAGCCTATCTTTAAGCTTCTGAGGAAGAATCAGGCAATTAAATGGAATGAAGACTGTCAGCAAGTCTTTGACCGAATCAAGGAATACCTGTTAGAACCTCCAATTCTCATGCCTCCAGTTCCAGGGAGACCCTTGATGATGTATCTTACTGTGCTCGAAGGATCTATGGAATCTGTGATGGGTCAACATGATGAGTCTGGTCGAAAAGAGCCTACTATTTATTACCTTAGAAAAAAGTTTACTGATTGTGATACACGCTACTCACTACTCGAGAAAACTTGTTACGCTTTGGCATGGACTGCTCGCCGACTAAGAAAGTACATGTTGACTCACACCACCCTCTTAATTTCCAAGATGGATCCTGTGAAATACATTTTTGAGAAGCCGACTCTAACAGGAAGGGTAGCCCGATGGCAGATGATACTAACAAAATATGATATCCATTACACTTCGCAAAAGGCAATCAAAGGAAGTGTACTGTCACAATGCCTGGATCAACAACCAATTGACGATTATCAACCCATGAAATTCGAGTTTCCGGATGAGGACATCATGTTCCTCAAGTTGAAAGACTGTGAAGAACCACTTCCAGAGGAGGGGCCAGACCCTGAATCCAGATGGAAGTTGATGTTTGACGGGGCTGTGAACATGAACGGAAGCAGAGTAAGTGATGTTATCATCTCACCAGAAGGGGTCCATACACCTTTAGCTGCTTGGTTGACTTTCGAATGCACTAACAGCGAGGCAGAGTATGAAGCTTGCATCATGGGGGTTGAAGAAGCAATCAATTTGCGAGTCAAGAATCTCGAGATCTTCGGAGATTCCACTCTGGTAGTGAACCAAGTCAACGGAAAATGGTTAGTTCATCAACCTCACTTGGTTCCTTACAGGGATTATACCAGGAGGTTGCTAACCTTCTTCACCAAGGTCAAGTTGAGTTATATTCCCCGAGACGAAAATCAGTTCGCTGATGCTCTAGCAACTTTGTCATCTATGATTAAAGTTTGTCAAGAGAATTTTGTGCCTCGAATCATGGTCTCCCGTCTTGAAAGACCTGCTTATGTCTTTGCAGTTGATAGTGGTAACGATAACAAACCTTGGTATCATGATATCAATCAATTCTTGAAGACTCAAGAATACCCGGCTGGGGCATCCAATAAAGACAAGAAGACCCTCAGAAGACTAGAAGGTGGTTTCTTCTTGAATCAAGATGGTGTGCTATACAAGCGAAACTTCGACATGGTTCTGCTCAGATGCGTGGATAGACACGAAGAAGACCTGTTGATGCAAGAGGTTCATGAAGGCTCCTTCGGTACCCATTCTGGAGGACATGCTATGGCCAAGAAATTGTTGAGATCGGGATATTATTGGATCACCATGGAATCCGATTGCTGTAAATACTCTCGTAAATGTCACAAGTGTTAGATTTATGCCGATAAGGTCCATGTGCCTCCGATTCCATTGAGTGTAATGTCTTCACCATGGCCGTTCGCCATGTGGGGCATTGGTATGATTGGAAAGATCGAGCTGACAGCTTCCAACGGTCACCGCTTCATCCTGGTTGCTATAGACTATTTCACGAAGTGGGTCGAAGCGGCATCTTATGTCAATGTTACTAAACAAGTGGTAGTCCGGTTCATTAAAAGAGACATCATTTGCCGGTACGGAATTCCTGAAAGAATCATTACTGATAATGGTTCTAATCTCAACAACAAGATGATGGTTGACTTGTGTCGGGATTTCAAAATAGAACATCACAACTCTTCTCCATATCGCCCGAAGATGAATGTCACCGTTGAGGCGGCCAACAAAAACATCAAGAAGATCGTGCAGAAGATGGTTATGACATACAAAGACTGGCATGAGATGCTACCATTTGCTTTACATGGGTACAAAACGTAGGTGCGCACTTCAACAGGGGCAACCCCGTTCTCATTGGTATATGGTATGGAGGCAGTCCTACCAATTGAAGTGGAAATCCCCTTGTCGAGGTTAATGATGGACATTAAGCTAGATGAAGCTGAGTGGCTCCGATCCAGATATAATCAACTGAGCCTTATTAAAGAAAAACGCCTAACAGCTGTATGCCATGGGTAGTTGTATCAACGGCGGATGAAACAGGCTTTTGACAAGAAGGTACGACCACAAAGGTACATACCAGGTGACTTGGTGTTGAAAAGGATTCTTTCTTCTCTTAACGATCACAGGGACAAATGGACACCTAATTATGAAGGACCGTTCGTGGTTAAAAAGATTTTCTCAGGTGGAGCCTTGATGCTAACAACCATGGATGGAGAAGACTTCCAGTCCCCTATCAATGCAGATGCAGTAAGAAAATACTTCGTGTAAAAAAGGGACCCGTTGGATAAAAATAGAATAAAGATCCAGGAAAAAATGGGCATCTCGGCGAGCCAAAAACAGAATAAAAGGCTCGAGAAAAAATTAGGGAAATCTTGAAGAAAAAATGTACACCCGCAGAGTTGAAAAGCCATATCGGATAGCTCAGGCAAAAAAGGGTATCCCGGTGGATTGAAAACCCGAAAGGGCGATCCACGCAAAAGAGGGACTAATACGAACGACTGCGATCTACGAAATTCGTAACTCATCTGCAATTGAGGTTATTCTAAAGGTTGAAAACCAATTCAATCACCTTTCTCAAGGGGCAGAGCGAGCGGATAGTCTTGAAGATATACGAGTCATAACCGGGTTGAAACTTGATGAGATCCACTTCTTACATTGCTAATAGGATAGTTTGTTTTCCTTTTTGGTTATTTCCTCTTTCCAGGGAATTGCTTCCTTTGTAATGCCTATTCATGGCCATTTTTCCGAATCAATAAAAGATCAATTTCAGTCAACTTATGACTATTCGCTTATGGATTTTTTCATCTAACATTGATTGATTGCGAAAACGTCCAGCAAATTGTGATTTATATTGTGTTGTGAACATTTGAATGCTTTCTAACTCATGCAGGAGGACAAAGACATTTAATACAACTCTAAAAGGGTCTCAAGATGCCCAAATAATGATTCATGCTATGAGCATGGGGCATACAGGTCCAAACTAACTCTCCATGTTGCAAGCACTATTAATCGTGTTTACGCAGGTACGAGTACATGTGTTGCTAACAGAGCTAAAAGCAGATTTCCAGGAGGAACATTTCTTTATGCTTGAACAAGAACAAGTGTTTTCCCGGGTGTCTCCAGTCATCCCCAACATAGTTGGAAGTTGAACTCTCCCCCAGCAAGGCAGCAGAAGGTTGGTGTCCTCCCCAAATAGAGACTTCCCTTCAATACAGGGGCAATTCCCAGCAGTACAAGGAGTGTCTTTCCTCCCTAGTAATTTGCTTCCTCAACAGAGCCATACCTCTGGTTCCCGGCTAAGTCAGGAGGTCTTCACTTCCCCACCATAGTGCCAGAAGAGTGCATCTCCAACAGGGTCTTGTCTCTCCAATCTTAAAGTCCAATTTATTTTTGGCAATGGCGGTAGTTTAGAGCCGGTGTATCGTTAACAGCTGTCCTCGCAGAGTTATTTCCTCCTTGCCAGGATTAACCAGATCAATGCAATGATCATCAGTTCTCCCAGTCAAGCCACCTGGGATACTTGCAGTCTCCTTATCAGGAGATCTCTTTGCATTTGCATTTAGTAATCATCATTACATTTGCATCCTCCAAAGCGTAGCATTTCCATCATTATGGAGCATTACGCCATAAAATCCAAACATATGCATACCAGCATGTGCCAGTTTTGAGGAATATTACATACAACCTGTAACATCTTCTCAACCTGAGATATTCTCCACAGAAGATACTTATACCATTTTCCAGACATCTTTGTCTTTCCAAGCAGTTGTTTTTCTTTGTGGCTTGGTCCGCCCAGCAGTCACATTGTCGAGTTCTGTTCCGTTAACGGTCTCGTTAAGCCTTGTTTCGCCAACAGGCACCTTCTGTGGCTTGGTCCGCCCAGCAGTCGCGTGTTTTTCTTTGTGGCTTGGTCCGCCCAACAGTCACATTGTCGAGTTCTGTTCCGCTAACGGTCTCGTTAATCCCTATTTCGCCAACAGGCACCTTCCGTGGCTTGGTCCGCCCAACAGTCGCGTGTTTTTCTTTGTGGCTTGGTCCGCCCAGCAGTCACATTGTCAAGTTTTGTACCGCTAACGGTCTCGTTAAGCCTTGTTTCGCCAACAGGCACCTTCCGTGGCTTGGTCCACCCAGCAGTCGCATGTTTTTCTTTGTGGCTTGGTCCGCCCAGCAGTCACATTGTCGAGTTCTGTTCCGCTAACGGTCTCGTTAATCCCTGTTTCGCCAACAGGCACCTTCCGTGGCTTGGTCCGCCCAACAGTCGCGTGTTTTTCTTTGTGGCTTGGTCCGCCCAGCAGTCACATTGTCAAGTTTTGTACCGCTAACGGTCTCGTTAAGCCTTGTTTCGCCAACAGACACCTTCCGTGGCTTGGTCCGCCCAGCAGTCGCATGTTTTTCTTTGTGGCTTGGTCCGCCCAGCAGTCACATTGTCGAGTTCTGTTCCGCTAACTGTCTCGTTAATCCCTGTTTCGCCAACAGGCACCTTCCGTGGCTTGGTCCGCCCAGCAGTCGCGTGTTTTTCTTTGTGGCTTGGTCCGCCCAGCAGTCACATTGTCGAGTTCTGTTCTTCTAACGATCTCGTTAAGCCGTGTTTCGCCAACATACACCTTTCGTGGCTTGGTCCCCCCAACAGTCGCGTGTTTTTCTTTGTTGCTTGGTTCGCCCAGCAGTCACATTGTCGAATTTTGTTTCGCTAACGGTCTCATTAAGCTCTGATTCGCCAACAGGCCCCTTCAGTGGCTTGATTCTCTCAACATTCACATTTCCGAGTTCCGCTTTGTACAATGGTCTCGTTCCAAAGCCTTGTTTTGTGCAGCAGGCCCTTCCTTTTTCGTGGCTTGATTCGTTCAACAGTCAAGTTGCAGGTTATCATTTTGTACAACGATCCTGTTTGCCTGGGCTCTCGTTTATGTACAACGATCCCGTTTCACCTTGTTCTTTTCCCGCTACCTATTTAGAGGTCAAAAATAAAAAAAAACAAATAAAAGGCAGATGGCATTTCTACTATCTACCGATTTCAAATTTCCAGGTTTTATTCAAGTATTCAATCACTCCATACCTTGAACGTCTAAAAGCTCTTGCAATTATTCGTTCAGGCCTACAGATGATTGAATAGGGGCAGCTGTAATACCTCAAAATTTTTCCTCTCATTTCCCCAACATTTTGCAAAGCATTTTGCATACATAGATTCATAAAATAACCAAAAACATTGTATCATGTGTAGCATGGTTGAGGCATAGGTATGTGATCAATGTTTGGAGCAACTGAAGGCTATATAAAGGAAATCAAAGGGCCACAAAGCTTCTCAACATTGTGCAAAGGGTTCACAACATCCAACAAGTCTTCATTTGAAGCCATAAGCCACGGAAAGATCTGGTTTAATCAGAGAACGCAAGCAGTGCAACATCTCCTGATGAAAAAGTCCAAATTAGGGTTTCACTTCTATTGGGCTTCTCCATGAAGTTTTGATTCAAAGTGCATTCCTTTGTCTTATATATGATGTCAAGTGCCTAGGGTTAAAATTTCGTCCATAAAATCATTTTGGAAGAGGTTCGACTAGCCAGATGACTGAAAATCGAGGAATCGGGGAAAAGGCAACCGAGCTAGGTATAAAAGGTCGACTCATGACTTTTAAGATCAAAATCATGAAATTAAGGTTACAATGATCCTATGGTTCAAATTTGGTCAAGAAATGATGGAGGAATCATAAAAAATCAAGAAACAAATCATTTGAAAAGTGATTAATTTCACCTTTCCCTCCACTTTTCTTTCCACTTTCCTTCCACATTTCCTTTCATTCTTTCCCTCTTGTTTTTCCACTTCAATTCCACTCCATTTCCCTTGGATGCTTCTACCATGTTCCACAACCTTCTAGAGTATTCCATGGAATATTCCAAGGAATATTCCTTCTCCAACCGTAACCCTAACTAACTACAAACCTAACTCCAATCCTAAACCTAACTCCATTCCTAAACTTAGCTCCAAGCCTAGACCATATATAATCATTAATCACTTCAATGCAAAAGGTTGCCAATTTTTTCACTCTCTCACAATTTCTAGAATCACTTTTTCTCTCTCACTTTTCCTCCATTTCCCTTTGTCACCAAAGCTTTTTTGAATAAGCTCTTCAAGTTTCACATTGATACTTGAAGATCTCAAAGCTTAGCCTCCAACCTCCATTGAATTGTGGATTTTAGAAGAAGAAGCTACTGATTTTTGTGAAGATTTCGACTTATCGGAAGTGCAAGAAGGCTCAAGCATCAAGAACACATTTATTTTGCGGATTCGCCATTTTCTTGTTTTTCTCTTCGATCAAGCTCCGATTCTTGCAACATTTGCCAAAGCACTTCTCCGCTTCGTAGGTTGATGGTCTAAAATCACTTTTACTTTAAGTTATTCTCTTCATCTCTCCATTTCGGCATTCTTTAAGTGCTTTTCGTATTACTTGTGTTTGATTACGTTTCGTTACGTTTTGCTTGCGATATGTGGATTTTAATGGATTAGAAGTTAGGTTGTAGCTTGTTATAGATTCTAGCATGTGTTAATAAGCCCTAATTGAGTAGAAATTTGTGTTAGCATGATTAGGTGGGGGTTAGGGTTGTTTGGAAGGAAGATTGTGGCCAAAAACACTTATTTCAAAAGCATTTTTCACTTTCTGTTAGCGTTAACCGGTTACCGGCTGGGTTAACCGGTTAACGCATGCATTTTTGGCTAAAATTAGTGTTGTTTGGGGTCCGTTAACCGGTTAACGCTGTTATTTTTTGTTTTTTTAGCTTATTTTCTTGCTCAATCTTGCTTCCTAGTGCTTCTAAGGTTCATACATGTTTAGGTATTGATTTTAGGGAATTTTTGGGTCTATTTCCAGTAGCCGATTTCATGGTTTTGAGTCGTTTCGACATGATTCCGTTCACTTTTCCATGTTTTGTGTTAAATTTGTAAATGTGCTATAATTTATTCTTGATGTGTTTTGCTACTCTTTAATCATTTGTTTCACATGTTAAGTGCTTACCTAAAGTTGATGTGTGCTTCATGATCATGATCTTTGCTTGTTGGATTGATTAAATGATTAAATGCCATGTGTTGAATTTTTGCCAAAAGTGATTAAATACCTCACATGTTCATGCAAGTTTCTTGTGCTTAATTGATCATATCTTAACATGAGTTCAATTCTTGTTTTTTATGCAATACATGTGAAATAATTGATGCTTGTAGTGATACTTGTTCAATCTCATGATAAAATGCTTATTTTGTGCAATATGGAAAAGTGTGGTTATTCTTGTTGATCATTGTTCATTTTAATCAAATAAATAATGTAAATAAATTCACATGTTTGATTTCATTTTGTGGTGTATGTAGATCCATGTTAATTGATGTTGATGTGTTGTTTATCATTCATTTTGTGCACATAAATAAAAATGATCAAATCTGTCCCATGTTTGCATAGCTGTTTGTTAATATAGGTGCTGTAAAATACATGTGGTTTATTATGTTTGCATGCTGTATGTGACTTTTTACACCCACTTTTATGTTGTTTGATAGCTGTAGTATGATGTTTGCTTTGTGTGCTGCATTTCATAGCTGTTTTTAGTTTTGAGGCTGCAGTAGGTGCTGAATTTTTGTTTTAGCATTTTTTAGTTCCTCTAGAATTAAGATAGAGTTTAGATAGAGTCCTAGAGTCATTTGGATTTAATTGGTGTATGTTTTCTTTATTATTTTTAATAAAATGCACACTAATCTTTGTTTTGTAGGGAGGGAAAGGTATGTTTCCTTACACTTTATCCTTTTATTTTTTTTATGCATTTCCTTTATGCATTTAATTCACTTTTTTCCTTCCATATTTGTTGTTGGTAGGATTTCCCCTTTGTTAGGACCAACTTATCTTCCTTAGGAAGTAAGTTGCATCCTTTTTCTTCTCTCTTTTCCTTTTGCTCTTTAGGATTATAAAAGCCTCACTCACCATTAGGACCACCATTTTAATAAATAACTTAGGGTTGTGTCTTAGTCCCCCTTAATTTTTGTCCTTTTCCGATTTGAGTCTTCTTTCTCATCTTCAAACAAAATCCAAAAAGACTTAATAAATGCATGAAAGGATCCCTTGTGTATAGCCTTATTCCATGGGGAACTTACATTCATTCCATCTTGGAATAGTGTAAGCTTGTCTAGCATGATGTACAAGTCTCATCAAGGGGTTGTTTCACAAAGAAAAAATAAAAGACACTTCTTCACAAAAGCTACTAAAACACTTAATAAAGTTCAACAAGCTAGTGAACTTAAACCCTAATCCTTAGAAACAAGTCTTGGATAAATTCTCCTTGCTTGGTGTGCTTGTTCTATTATTCCATATTGGAATGTAGTATCAAGTACACATTCCATGGAAAAGAGTTTGAATTCACTTCCTTGTGCCAAATTCATACAAAACTCTTAAAAGGCAAAGAAAAACAATAAGTGACTTTCCTGCAGGAACTTCTTCTCTCACCTTATTCATTCTCAACGCGAACTTGCGACGACTTGTCTCGCATGAAATACGGTAAACGCACTCGTACCAGATGAGCCTGCAACACCTGAGCATAGATATACGCAGTTCCAGCCATAAAAAACACAAACAAATAGTTCCCGCCTTAGTTAGGTGAACTACGTCGACTCTGATCCTCATTTTCCCAATGAGGTACATAGGCAACGGGGTGGGGCCCGTTCGAGCACATTCTTTATTTTCCCTACATTTCCCCATTTATTTTTGTTCTTTTTCAGTTCCTTTCTCATTTCCATTCTCATTTCATTTAGCAGTTCATTTGTTCAGCAACAGTTATTTCTCACCCTTTGAAACAAACAAGCAAGCGTGGATCCCGTTGGGTACGGCGGACGGTCTGGGGTGCTAATACCTTCCCAGGTCGTAACCGACTCCCGAACCCAGATCTTTGGTTCACAGGACCTTGTCATTTCCTTCTTCCTTAGGTTTATGCAGCATTACTTTTCCCATTCTTTCGGGATAAAAATTCCTGGCTGGCGACTCTACCTTTTCCGCGCCACTTTCGCATTTAGAATAGGATGAAAATCCTGGGATCGACAAACGGGATCCACGCTTGTTTGTTTGTTTCAAAGGGTAAAAGAATATAACTGCTGCTGAACAAAGAACTGCTAACTGGGACTGGAATTGAAATCAGAAAGGAACTGGAAAAGAAAATGGAAACAAAGAATGGGGAAAATGTAGGGAAAATAAAGAATTTACTAGAACAGGCCCTACCCCGCTGCCTACGTTCCTCATCGGGAAAATGAGGATCAGAGTCGACGTAGTTCTCCTAACTAAGGCATGAACGATTTGTTTGTGTTTTTTATGTTGGAACTGTGTATGTCTATGCTCAGGTGTTATAGGCTTATCTGGTACGAGTGCGTTTACCGTCTTGCATGCGAGACAAGTCGTCGCGAGTTCGCGTTGAGAATGAATGAGGTGAGAAAAGAAGTTCCCGCAGGAAAGTCGCTTATTGTTTGTTGTTTTCTTTTTAAGAGTTTTGTATGAATTTGTCACAAGGAAGTGAATTCAAACTCTTTTCCATGGAATGTGTACTTTCTACTACATTCCAAGATGGAATAATAGAACAAGCACACCAAGTAAGGAGAATTTATCCAAGACTTGTTTCCAAGGATTAGGGTCTAAGTTCACTAGCTTGTTGAAGCTATTACATGTTTTTGTAGCTTGTGAAGAAGTATCTTTTAGATTATCTGTGAAATAACCTCTTGATCAGACTTGTACATCATGCTAGACAAGCCCACACTATTCCAAGATGGAATGAATGTAAGTGCCCCATGGAATAAGGCTATACACAAGAGATTCTTTCATGCATTTATTAAATGTCTTTTTAATCTTGTTTGAATATGAGAAAAGGAGACTCAAAAGGAAAAGGTCAAAGCTAATGGGAGACTAAGACACAATCATAAGTTATCTTATTATGTACAAGAGGTGATCCTATGGTTTGTGAGGTATTCTAAACCTAAGGAAAATAAGCAAGTTAGAGTTCAACTTACTTCCTAAGGAAGTTAAGTTGAATCTAAAGAACAAAAGGGAGCCTATGAACAAAGCACCAAGTGCTAAGGAAAATACAATTAAAATGCATAAGATAAAGGAATGAAGTAATGATTACCTCACCTTCTCCCCTACAAAACAAATGTTAGCATGATGAAGTAATTTGAACAAATATAACATGGCAAACTTCAATTAGGAACTCACACTAGCTTAAGAAAGGTGTTAGTGAACTTCTAAGGCTAATACCTAAGTCTAAGGTATCCTATAAGGTAACACACTTCAAAAGTCAGTAGCTAAATCATATTAAAAGTATCTAAAGGGATTAAGTGAATCAAAATCAAACTATGCCCTAAAGTGTTACTAAACCCTAATGAAACCTAAGGATGAAGTTAAAAGGAAAACCTAAGTGCTTAGCATACTAAAATATCCTAAAATCAAAGGTAAGTAAGAAATTCAGAACTTAAAAATAAATGGAAAGTGAAGGGTGAGATTAGATCATATGAGAAATAAGAGATTCAAGTTAAAGATATTCACACTTGGGATTGAAAGGTGAAAGAAAGCACATGGAGACATGGTTCTAAAGGTGAAACAAATGACTTAAGATAAAAAATAAAAAATGACCAAAGGGCTTGAACTCCCCATACAAAAACCAGGGGCTTGACAACAAGTTATAATGGAAATTAGATTCACAAAATATGTTCAAATGAAGTGGTAAGAAGCATCTTAAGATTAGGTGTCCAAATTAGGGGTTTTAAGGACCTTTGGATGACAAATAAAGTTCAAAAGAATGCAAAAGGCTCCAAACTTGAGATGAACATATGGGAATTATCACAAAACATTTATGAGACACAAAACAATGGAATTATTAAGTTAGCTTATGTACAAATGCAATTTGAGAGGGCTAATGTGAAAGAAAAGTGAAATTAGGTTAAAGTAAGGCATAGATGACTTATGACTCAAAAAAACCCTAAAAATCAAAGGTGAAAATCTAAGGATGGTACCCAACACTTGAAGACATACCCTAAGACCTATAAGACTTAAAATTTAGACCTTAAGGAAATGGCATAAATGCCTTATTCTAATTAGATCAAAGGAAGTGAATGAAAGAATATAAAATGTGACCTATGACCTAAATAACTTAGAAAAATACCAAATGATCATGAAATTTTTTGAAACTTGACAACTGAATACAAAATCCAGAGGGTGACTTATATCCAAAAAATCGCACAAACATTCTTAATTTTGAGTGGCCAAATGAGGTGTAGAATGAGATTAGGGTTTATGTGCATACATGTGAAAGGATGGAACCAAAACATGACTTATAATGACCTAAAAATCAAAACAAAAATATTTTAGAGAATTTTAGGGAATCCTATGACTAATGAAAAAAGAGTGAAAAATTTATCTCTTGTGGTTAAGAAGAACAAAATTAGACAAGTGGATTGGTCAGAGATGGAGAAAATAAGGAAACAATTAATTGGGAAATTAATTATGCCTTAAAAATAAAAGAAAAATGGAAACAAAAATTATGAAAAATTAAAGAAAACTATGAATATCATATATGAATTTTTGGGAAATATTTGGAAGGCTTTTGGTATTTTTTAAAATCAAAAAGGAAAAGGGAATAAAATGAGAATAAAAGAAATAAAAAAGAAATTGAAAGAACTAATGGATTAGGCCTGAGGGGTGCTAACATCAACAAAATACACACAATGGGCCAGATACATATGCGTGGGGGGTGCCAACGAAAGCTGAACTTTTAACTTCATAAAAACGCATGTGAGGTCATGTAAATTTTTAATTGCTGGCGCGCTGTGGATCCTAGGATGGAAGTGATCCAATGGATGTGACATGTTCAAACATTAAAACTAGGGCTACTGTTCAGATGGTCGGAGCTAGTCTCCGGTCATCTTCTCTGTCCACTTTTCGGCTAGGGCAAACACATTCAACCATGAAAATGAAATCTAAATACACATAAATACTCGCTTTATTGAGCTGATCAATAACCTAGCCTTAGATTTCATTTATCATGCACACAATGATCAAATCGAAGCCAACCAGTTCTTGCCCTAAAAATGAAACTAAGTATGCATATCAACTAGCCAGTGAATCCAATGCTTCTAGCAAGCTTCAAACAACACAAAACAAGCTAAATGACAATGAAACCACACAATTAAGAACAAAGATGAAACCTGTTTGTAGAGGAGTCAAAAGTTGAAGAAAACCAGAGAACTTGATCTGCTTCTTCGTGCCAAACAATCTTGATCCACAATTGAGTGAAATAAACTTTCAATCACTTGGAAAATCTTGCAGAAATGGATCTGGTGCAGTGATCTTCAGAACTGTGCAGTGAAGAATCCTTGATGAATCAAAGTTAAGCAAGCCATGGATCTTGTGCAAAACTTGATGCTAATGGTGATTGGATGAAGCTTGGCCTTGAACTGATGAAGCTGGTGATGATCCAATCCAAAATGTAGAAGTAAGTCAAGGATTTACAGTGATAATTTTTGGTGAATCAAGCTATGCTTTCCATGGAGATCATGCCTAGGAGAATGATGATGATGAATTGAAGAAGAATGGATCAAAATTGATAGAGATGGAGCTTCTTCGGATCCAAAATGTAGAGAAAACGTTGAGAGAATTTGATGAATGCAATGTGAGATTCTTGAGCAAAAATGAAGTGTCATTGTGATTTAGTTAGAGATTGGCTTATATATGTGAGGTTGACAGTTAGAACTCCAGTTAATAAGTTAGAACTATGGTTAGTTCTAACTTGAGGTGAATGATCCAAAATGAGAGTGTGAGGTGCTATTCTATTTAGCTTGATTTTCCCTTGCTCGAATGTGATCACATGAGATGAGGCACATGTTAATTAAGGTGAGTTTGAAGTGATGAAGCAAAGCTGAATTGATCAATGTAGCAGCATGAAGTACAATCATCATTTGGCTTAAATCTTCATGGGATGCATGGCAATGAATGTGATCATGCAGACATAGGATAATCTGAACCCTCTAATGCAATGCCTTGTGATCAATACATGTTGAATGCAACATACAAGTTGAACTGAATTGATTCCAACCTTGATACCATTGCCTTAGCTCATAAGCAACCATCTTGCATATGGTGATCTTCCAAAGGATGTATCTTTAAGATCAAGAAATCATTCCATGGAGTTCTTGTACTCAATTTGAAGAAGATACTTTATACCACATGTTTGTAGTTCAATCAATCATAGGATCATGCCTCTAAGTCACTTAAAATGATCACTGAATTACATGTCATGAAGCTGCATAATGGGTCTGCATAGAATTTCCTTGGCTTGTGCAAGTTGCCTTGTGACTTGATCAGTTTGAGGATCCACAATTTGCCTCTCCATAACTCCTAATCCCTTAATCAAATGAAAAATCTTTGAACATCAAAGTTGTTGGAAATATGGCAATAAACAACTTTGTAGTTCAAAGAAATTTCATTTGAAGCCTTTTAAATGGAGAAAAATAGCTTCCGTTTTTGAACACCACCTGTTTGATGGAATGCTAGGCAGGGCGTGCGCGCAGGCTGCAAGGCTTGCCTTACCTCTTGCCTTGTTTTGCCCAATATTTGCATGATCATATCTCTCTCACATTTAATGCTATGAGTGAGTTCCACCTATGGATTTGAATCTTAAGATGCCCTCTTTAATTGGCTCAAGGTAGAATTTTGATAGCCCTTGTATTTTGGGAGAAGGCCTCTCTTGAAGTTGCTGCAAGCCTGAACAAATAATTGCATTGGCTTTTAGAAGTTCAAGGTATGAAGTGATTGAATACTCGAATAAATCGGAAAATTTGCACTCTGTGGGAAATAAAATATGTTGGGAAGAATGTCATTCTTGGATGACAACACACAAAATGATCTTCAGATCTAATACGAAACCATCCTCGAATTGAAACGCAATGGTATACCGACCTCAGTAGATAACAAGAAACATGAAGACTGATCTCAGACAGACTTTGCAAGAGAGACAAACTGACCTCAATCAATAAGCTCAAAATGGTCTATCATCCTCGAATGATAGCCACAACAACAAGACCAACCTCAGAAGGACTTGAAGAAGAGAATATCATCCTCGAATGACAACTCACAAGAGATCCTCAGATCTAACATGAAACCATCCTCGAATGGAGACACAATGGTATACTGGCCTCAGTCAATAACCAAAAACACCAAGACTGACCTCAGACAGACTTTGCAAAAGAGACAAACTGACCTCAATCAGACAAACTGACCTCAATCAATAAGCTCAAAATGGTCTATCATCCTCGAATGATAACCACAACAACAAGACCAACCTCAGAAGGACTTGAAGAAGAGAATTCCATCCTCGAATGACAACTCACAAGAGATCCTCAGATCTAACATGAAACCATCCTCGAATGGAGATGCAATAGTATACCGGCCTCAGTCGATAACCAAAAACACAAAGACTGACCTTAGACAGACTTTGCAAAAGAGACAAACTGACCTTAATCAATAAGCTCAAAATGGTCTATCATCCTCGAATGATAGCCACAACAACAACAAGAACCTTAGAAGGACTTGAAGAAGAGAATGCCATCCTCGAATGACAACTCACAAGAGATCCTCGGATCTAACACGAAACCATCCTCGAATGGAAACACAATGGTATACCGGCCTCAGTCGATAACCAAAAACACAAAGACTGACCTCAGACAGACTTTGCAAAAGAGACAAACTGACCTCAATCAATAAGATCAAAATGGTATATCATCCTCGAATGATAGCCACAACAACAAGACCAACCTCAGAAGGACTTGAAGAAGAGAATTCTATCCTCGAATGACAACTCACAAGAGATCCTCAGATCTAACACGAAACTATCCTCGAATGGAGACGTAATGGTATACCGGCCTCGGTCGATAACCAAAAACTGCAATGGCTTTTTGACATTCAAGGTATGGAGTGATTGAATACTCGAATAAAACCTGGAAATTTGAACTCTGTATGGATGAGGAGAATGTCAACTGCTTTTATTTAATATTGTTGTTCTTTTTTCTTTTCTTTTTTTGAACTCTGATAAGGCAATGGAATGGGGCCTGTTGTGCCAAACGATAGCCCAAGCAAACATGATCATTGTACATAAACGATAGCCCAAGCAAACATGATCGTTGTACAAAACGAGAACCTGCAACGCGACTGTTTTACAAAACAAGACGCGGAATGAGGTCTGTTGTACCAAACAGGACTTGAAAACGAGACCATTGTACAAAACGGAACTCGATAATGGAACGGGGTCGTTGTACATAAACGAGAGCCCAGTCAAACAGGACCATTGTACAAAACGAGAACCTGCGATGCGACTGTTGTACCAAACAAGATGCGAAATGAATGACAAACATTGACTTGAAAAGGCAAGGATGCTTGGAAAATGGTATTGGTATCCTCTGTGGGGAGTACTTCAGGTTGAGAAGATGTTCCGGGTCTTACGTAATATACCTAAAAACTGGCCCATGCTGGCATGCACATGCTTGGATTTACGGCGTAATGCTCCATGATGATGGAAATGCTACACTTTGGAGGAAGCAAATGTAATGAAGATTATGCATATGTGAATGCAAAGAGATCTCCCGATAAGGGGACTGCAAGTATCCCAGGTGGCTTGACTGGGGAGAACTGATGATCACTGCACTGATCTGGTTAATCTATGTGAGGAGAAAACAACTCTGCGGTGAATGTTGTTAATGATACGCCAACTCTGAACTGCCGCCATTGCCAAAAATAAATTGGACTTTGAGATTAGAGAGCCAAGACCCTGCTGGAGATGGACTCTTCTTGCTAGGTACGCTACCCGTTGAACTCCAATGGGGAAGTGAAAACCTTCTGGCTTGGCTGGGGAACCCAGATGTATGATTTGATGCCCTGCTGAGGAAACAATCTGCCGGGGAGGAAAGAAAACTCCTTTTGCGGTTGGGGATTGCCCATGTATTAAAGGGAAGTATATGCTTGGGGAGGACACCAACCTTCTGTCATTACTGCTGGGTAATTTTAACTTCCACCTCTACTGGGGATAACAGGAGACACACAGGAAGACACCTGTTCTTGTTCAAGCATATTGTTGAGGTATCCCTCCTGGAAGTCCGCTTTAGATCTACTAGCAATGCCTATACCTGCACCTGCATAAACACAACTGATAGTTCCTGTAACATGGAGAGTTAGTTTGGACCTGTATGCCCCAGGCTTATGGTATGAATCACCATCCCGGTCACTTAACACTTTTTAGAGTTATATCAAATGTTTTTATCTTCCTGCATGAGTTAGAAAGCATTCAAATGTTCATAATAGAATTTTAAATCACAATTTGTCGGACGTTTTGCAATCAATCAATGTTAAATGAAAGATAAAAGCAAAAGCAAATAGTCACATGTTTGACTGAAATTGAATTTTATTAATTTGGAAAACGGCCATGAATATGCATTACACCCGGAAGCAATTCCCTAGAAAGAGGAAATCGCCCAAAAGGAAAATAAAATATCCTATTGGAAATGTCAAAAATGGATCTCATCAAGTTTTGACCCGGCTATGACTTGTATATCTTCAAGACTATACGTTTTCTCTGCCCCTGAGAAAGGTAATTGGACTGGTTTTCAACCCTTGGAATAACCTTAGTTGTAGATGGATTACGAATTTCGCATATCGCAGTCATTCGTATTAGTCCCTCTTTTGCATGGATCGCCCTTTCGGGTTTTCAATCCACCAGGATACCCTTTTTTGCCTGAGTTGTCCGATGTGGCTTTTCAACTCAGCGGGTGTACATTTTTCAATATTTCCCTAATTTTTTCCCGAGCCTTTTATTCTGTTTTTGGCTCGCCAGGATGCCCATTCTTTCCTGGATCTTTATTATGCTTTTATCCAGCGGGTCTTTTTACACAAAGTATTTTCTTACTGCATCTGCGTTGACAAGGGAGTGGAAGTCTTCGCCATCCATGGTTGTTAGCATTAAGGCTCCGCCCGAGAAGACCTTTTTAACCACAAATGGTCTTTCATAATTGGGTGTCCACTTGCCCATGTGATTGTTGAGAGGAGGAAGAATCCTTTTCAGCACCAGATCACCTAGTATGTACCATTGAGGTCGTACCTTCTTGTCGAAAGCCTGTTTCATTTGTCATTGGTACAATTGTCCATGACATACAGCTGTTAGGCGTTTCTCTTCAATGAGGCTCAATTGATTGTACTTGGATCGAAGCCATTCAGCTTCATCTAGCTTAACATCCATCATTATTCTCAATGAGGGGATCTCAACTTCGACTGGTAGGACTGCATCCATACCATACACCAATGAGAACGGGGTTGCCCCTGTTGAGGTACGCACAGACGTTCGGTACCCATGTAGCGCATACGGTAGAATCTCATGCCAATCTTTATATGTCACAACTATCTTCTACACGATTTTCTTGATGTTCTTGTTGGCCGCCTCAACAGCGCCATTCATCTTCGGGCGATACGGCGGAGAGTTGTGATGCTCTATTTTGAAATCCCGACATAAATCAACCATCATCTTGTTATTGAGGTTATAACCATTATCAGTAATGATTCTTTTGGTAATTCCATACCGGAAAATGATATCTCTTTTGATAAACCGGGCTACCACTTGTTTTGTAACTTTGGCATAAGATGCCGCTTCGACCCACTTTATGAAGTAGTCTATAGAAACCAGGATGAAGCGGTGACCGTTGGAAGCCGTTGGCTCAATCTTGCCAATCATATCAATGCCCCACATGGCGAACGACCAAGGTGAAGACATGACACTCAATGGATTCGGAGGTACATGGACCTTATCATTATTGATCTGGAACTTGTGACATTTGCGGGAATATTTACAGCAATCGGATTACATGGTGATCCAATAATATCCCGATCTCAATAGTTTCTTTGCCATAGCATGTCCTCCAGCATGGGTACCAAATGAGCCTTCATGAACCTCTTGCATCAACATGTCTACTTCGTGTCTAGCCATGCATCTGAGCAGAACCATGTCGAAGTTTCGGTTGTATAACACATCATCTTGATTCAAAAAGAATCCACCTGCTAACCTTATGAGAGTCTTCTTATCTTTACTAGATGCCCCAGTCGGGTATTCTTAAGATTTCAAGAATTTCTTGATATCATGATACCAAGGTTTATTATCTTCACCACTGTCAACTACGAAGACATAAGCAGGTCTTTCAAGATGAGAGACCATGATTCGAGGCACGTAATTCTCTTGAGAAACTTTAATCATGGATGATGAAGTTTCTAGAGCACCAGCAAATTGATTTTCATATCGTGGAATATAACTCAACTTGACTTTGGTGAAGAAAGTCAGCAACCTCCTGGTATAATCCCTGTAAGGAATCAGGTGAGGTTGATGAACTAACCATTTGCCATTGACTTGGTTCACTACTTGAGCAGAATCTCCGAAGATCTTGAGGTTTTTGATTCACAAGTTGATTGCCTCCTCGACCCCCATAATGCAAGCTTCATACTCTGCTTCGTTTTTTGTACATTCAAAAGTCAGCCGAGCAGCGAAAGGCATATGGACACCCTCTGGTGAAATGATGACAGCACCTACTCTGCTTCTGTTTACGTTCACAGCTCCGTCAAACATCAACTTCCATTTGGATTCGGGGTCTAGTCCCTCCTCCGGAAGTGGTTCTTCATAGTCTTTCAACTTGAGGAACATGATGTCCTCATCCGGAAACTCGAATCTCATGGGCTGGTAGTCGTCAATTGGCTGTTGAGCCAGGTATTCTGACAATACACTCCCTTTGATTGCTTTTTGCAAAGTGTAATGGATATCATATTCTGTTAGAATCATTTGCCATCGGGCTACCCTTCCTGTTAGAGCCTGCTTCTCGAAGATATACTTTACAGGATCCATCTTGGAAATTAGGAGAGTGGTGTGAGTCAACATGAACTGTCTTAGTCGGTGAGCAGCCCATGCCAAAGGGCAACAAGTTTTCTCGAGTAGTGTGTAGCGTGTCTCACAATCGGTAAACTTTTTGCTAAGGTAATAAACGACATATGCTCTTTTCGACCAGACTCGTCCTGCTGACCCAACACACATCCCATTGATCCTTCGAGTACGGTAAGGTACATGATTAAGGGTCTTCCCGGAACTAGAGGCATGAGAATCAGAGGTTCTAAAAAGTACTCCTTGATTCGGTCGAATGCTTGTTGGGAGTCTTCATTCCATTTGATAGCCTGATTCTTCCTCAGAAGCTTGAAAGTAGGCTCACATGTGGCTGTTAGGTGCGATATAAACCGTACAATATAGTTTAGTCTCCCTAAGAAACCACGTACTTACTTCTAAGTTCTTAGTTTGGGCATCTCCTGGATGGCTTTTACCTTCGCGGGGTCGACTTTGATTCCCCGTTCTCTAACAATGAATCCCAGCAACTTACCGGAACGCACCCCGAAGGTGCATTTGTTCGGATTCAACCTTAATCTGAATTTCTGGAGTCTGTCAAACAACTTGGCTAGGTTGACTAGATGCTCTTCTTCTATTTGGGACTTTGCTATCATATCATCAATGTAACACGGTGGGAGAACTGACTTTCTATAAATGTTGCGGATAGCAAGAGTCGCCACCGACTTTTATTTTATCCATGTGGAAAGGACATAAAAGAACAGGAAAGACCTTTTTTTAAAAGACTTGAGTTCGGGGGGTAGGTTATATAAAGGGAAGATGTTAGTACCCTTTATATCCATGGTTATCCATGGGCTCTTAGTTACTTAGCTCACTTTAATGTTTTTGAAAAGTGTAGTGTGTGATTAGAAATTTTCTAAGTACTTTGTAATGATCCTCGTATGGATGTATACAAAGCCTTGTTTGAAAATATTGTGAGGTGTGAAAAGTATTTTTGAAGAGTGAGCAAGTAACTATGAGGTACCTACCCTAGGCTAAGTCCTTCATGTTCTTATATGTCCTTTCAAGGGTAAGACTATCCCTATTATTAAGTAATAGGTAGTCATTACCTTGGATTTGTTTGAGGAACGGGCGTAGGGTCATCGTATGGTCAATGAAGGCAACTTAAGGGGTGTCTCTAGCAATTCGTAGGGACTATCATCATTTATTCGAAGGGACAAGATCATTATTCCGTAGGCAACCTCGAAGAGACTTGATCTTTTAAACCTGTAGGGACTTGATGATTTATATGTGAAGGGACTTTGCTTAAGACACCCCTATATTCGAGGGACTTGACCATTTAAAGAAGGCACCTAAGAGGAATACCCTAGGAAGTGCAGACGACGATCTTAGATCGACTTACGTGTGTGAATGATTTATTTCAGATATTTATCTTATTTAAGTAATTATTTAAGTCCATATTATTACAATTAGGTTATCACTCCCTATTTACTAATCACACATTTAAATAATAATTAAAAAAAAGACGGAAAAGTAAATCTAAACTATTACAAGGCTTTGGGCAATTACAAAATAATCGAGCGATAAAAAGAAATGAATTATAATATAAATAACACAAAAATAAAGTAATAATAATTAAAATTAAAAGAAACTAAAGAAATTAAGATTTAAAATCTAAAATTAGTTTAAAATTAGAGAAATTAGAGTTTAGTTAACAAAATTAGGGTTTCAAAATAAAATTAGGTTAAGGATTTTAATTAAGAAAATTAGGGTGATATTTAAGAAAAATATGTTAATTATTAATTAAAATATAAAAAGATCAATTATATACATAATATCAAAATTTAGAATTTTTAATTATAATAAGAATTATTTAAATTTTTATTTACAAAATAACATATAAAGATTTATTTACAAACTTATTATTATAAGAAAAAGAAAAGAATTATAATAAAGTTATTATTATTTACAAATATAAAAAATTAAAATGAGATTATAAAATTTTAGATGAATAGACAAAATTATTTATATTAGTAAAAAAAATGATTAGAAATTTTAATTAGAAAAATTTACCTACTTGATTATTTATTTACAAATAAAAGAAATATAAACAAATTATTATAAAATAAGATTTGTTATAAAAAAATTGTTTAAAAGAAAGCGTTTGAATATTTATAATTTATTTTATAAAAGATGATTAAATATTGGTTAGGGTTATTTTAAGGTTAATTAAAAAATAAGGATTATAAAAGAAAAGATGAAGAGTAAGAAAACAAAAACCAGGATTTCACAAACGATTTTGGAGGCTGGTGTAAACACCCCAAATTTGCCCTCACTCTTTTTCACACCATGGCTTGTAATCTTTCATTTTTGCATTAGCATAAGCATTACATCTCATATTGCATATTTGCTTCACTGCATAGTTCAAGTTCATCTGCATCTAGGGTTTGTGATCTGAGCAATCCAAGAATTCACCTGATCCATCCCAAAGGTATTAAAGCTTTCCAAGAGGGCCCATGTGTGTTCTATGATCATATTATGCTCCCCAAAGTTCATGAAAGTCAAGGGATCACAAGAACTGGCAAAGGCATGGAAGCAGAGTTAAGGTTTTCACTACACAGATGACCAAAATTAGGGTTTTGGTTTCAGAGGCCTTAAATCCAAATTTTTGGGTCATTCTTGTTTCTAATGTTCTTGATATGTTATAAGGATCATGTTTACCAAGTTTGATGAAGAAACTCATTGTGGAAGTCATCTGTTCACTGGGTAACTTCTTGAGCAAGTTAAGTCAAAATCAGGGCATCTGAGGCCCCCAACAATGGAACCAAAGGGTCATTTTCATCAAATTGAAGTTCAATGATCTTTATTTGATCTAAGAAGTGGTTGGAAGTTCACAAGATTGAAGAATTTTGAGCCAATTATAAACTTGCCATTTTTGGAAATGACTTGAAATGCAAACTTTCCATTTTGGGAAAGAATTTCAACCTCCTCTTTCATTACCAAAAATGCTTCAAATGAAAAATTCTTGGGCATGAAAGTTGTAGATTAGGTCTTTACCTTTTCAAAAAGTACAAGAACATGTTTTGATTCATCCTAGAACTCAAGATATGGCCTTTCAAAGTTGGCAAAAATCACATAATTTCAAGTTTCATGTCAAAGAGGGATTTTGCATATTGGCATGTTCAAGCTTCTAAATGACTTCTAATGTTCACAAACATGTTACAACATGTCAAGGGAGCATCCAAAGATCAGAATTGGCCCAAGATTTGAAGCATTTCATGAATTGAATCACAAGAAACATAAAAGATGGAAATTTGCATAAACCATGAGAACTCTTCATCCAAGCCTTCCAGTTGCATAACATTGATCCAAAGGCTATCCTTGATGTAAGCTGAGGCCAGACACCCCTTCAAACAAGTTCTGACCCGTGCCATGCTTCAAGTACACATAACCTTGACTTTTTGCAACTTGGCCCATACCAATCAAACTATGCCACACCAACTCTCTGAACCAATTAGCATGACTTATGTGAACCTCATGGACCTCAAACATCACAACACACAAGGCTGAAACCTCTCACAAGCTCAGAATTAAAAAAAAAATCACCTCACAACTTCCTCTCTTCAGATTTCATAACAAAACCATCAAAACTTCAAACTTCTTCCACCAATCAACTCAAAAACACTCAAGGATCATTTCCCAACCATTACAATGGCCTGAAACAGCCCATAACACAAACACGATTTCTGAGTTATCAGAACTGAATCACTCAAACCAGCTCATTTAAACTCCATTCAAGCTTTTCAGAAGCATCAAAGGGATCATTGGAGGCATTTTGCACAAAGGAAGAGGTCAGAAAGCTCAAGCTTGCAAAGCTTCAACTCAGGTATTCAGCAAGAACATTTTTTCCAGAACTTGTTATTTAAGTTAAAATATAAATCTTCATGTTCCCCTGATCATTCTGAGATGTTTTATTTTGAAAATGATTGAGCAATGAGCATGTACGAAGCTTCTGAAATTTTTGACCTAAAACTTGTTGGCTTCGATTCAGCTTTGTTATGCATGATAAATGATTTTTGTCTGTGGATTCATGTTCTTTGATGTTAGAGGAGTGATTCTGGGCAAGAAATCAGGAGTTTAGATGCGTGTATGAGTTTCTGGATTTTTGCCTCCCCGGAGAAGATGACCGGAGCTAGCTCCGGTCACCTGAAAATGCTTAGGGTTTTAATTAGGGTTAATAAGCCAGTTTGAATGTAGGCCCTTAGATCTTAGGGTTAGCGCGTGAACGAGTGGTCCAGATTGCTTCATTAACTTTAATTCAAATTAATTAGTTTTAATTAGGTTAATTAATTTAAAATTCCTCAGATTGAATCCTAGCCATTGGTAAGCGCACACAGTCAATCATTCTCCCTCCAGTTTGAATCCCAACCATAGGATCTGCATACTTCTCATTTTAATCCATTTAATTTCATTTAATTTTCATTTCTTTTGTGCATTTATTTTAAAATAGAAAAACTTATCAAAAAAATCGAAACTTTGCATTCTGACTTTAAATATTTTTCTTAATCCAAAAATAATTTTTATTTTATTTTTTGCATTCAAAAAGTATTTTTAAATTATTTAAATGTTATTTTTAATTAATTAAAAATGCATTTAGGTTTCTAAAAATCACCAAAAAAATCATGAACCATTCCAATGCATTTAGAAACATTTTCAAACTCTTCACACAAATTACTTTTTAGGTTTGATCATAGTTTCCCAATTTTCTTTGAATTAAGGGTCATTAAAATCACAATTTTTAACCCTGGCTTTGAAAAATCATTTCTGCCTAACCAAGAAGAGTTTGAACTTGATTTTTTTTGTATTGTTTCAAATATTGCATGTAGTTTATAGGTCATTTTTCTCATGAATTTATCTTGAATTTCCAATTTGATTGGCATTTTTCCTTTTGAATCACCCAAAAACCCTAGCAAACTTAGGAAAATCATAACTTGCAATAGTATAGGATTCTGACCTTCTCCTTTGAGGTGTGACCTAGTATGGAATTAGGGTTTCTTTGAGCTTGATTTCAATTTTTTATCATGTTGATTGCTTCTGTTTTGATCATTTGCATCTCACATGTCCATAAAACCCTAATTTCTCATGTTCATTTGCATTCACCTTGCATATTCATCATCACATGAACTTGCCATGACATTTCAAGAATTCATATGCCATCTTAGACATATTAGGACATGTTAGAACCTTGCTTGATCATTTCTTCATTCATTTGACATGTTTTGCATTCATTTCATTTCATAAACATCCATGTGTTTTTCAAACATCTAAGCATGCTTTCATAACATCTCATCCTTGTATGATCATTCATATGCACATTGTATGAAATTGCATCATCTCATATGGAATTTTAATTACATAAACACTTCTGACTTTGGTCTTTGCATGTCATTTCATCTCATTTCAATTCATTTCTTTATGTTTTATACCTTGTGCATTCATACTAACCATTTCAGGAACTTTTGGTAAGTCATTGTGAGGGGTGGATTTGCCTTCACTTCTAACTCTTTCTTATCTCTTTCATATGAATTTTAACTTGTCTTTGAAGTGAATTTGATTCACTTATGTTCCATCTTTCTCACTTTCATCCTTTTGGTTACTTATCTTCTTAGGAAGTAAGTAACTTATTCTTCTGCTTCCTCCTCCTTTCATCTGCTTCTTCCATTGTTGGTGGCCTTGAAGATCTTTACTTTTAAGCCTAAAAAACCATAGGATATCCAAGCATGATAATTTTTAGGGTTGTGTATAGTCCCCCTTAGATTTTTACCTTTGAGTCTCCTTGTGTCTCTCTTCTCATCTCGATAATCAAAGACTAAACTCTAAAAGTTTTAGGACTTTGGAATTAGGGTTATGCCTGCATCCTTCTCTTAGGATGGAGTGTATAAATTTAATCTTAAGTGTTAAACCTAGAAAAAGATGGATAAGACGGTTGCGAACCAGAGAAACTGAGAAAGGGGGTTGGTTACAACGTGGGAAGGTATTAGCACCCAGATTGTCCGTCGTACTCGACGGGATCCACGCTTACAAGATTATGTTTAAAAGGGGTAGGTGTATGTGCTATCTGTGTGCAAAAGCTGGAAAAGAAATATACAAGTGTCAGTGCAAAAGAAAGGTGAATGCTCAAGAATGAGGCTTAAAAAAGAAAGCTGAAAGAGGGGGATGACAAAGAGACTTTTGTTCGATAACTGTTAAGTTATGCCTACGTATCCTCTCATGCAATGAGGAAGTCAGAACGCCATAGTTCGACTCAAAGAGACTGAAAATAAATTGACTGTGAACTACTTACTTGTCTATGCTCAAGTGTATAACTCGTCTGACTCGAGTGCTAATTGTCTTGCATTAGACGGAAAAAGCGAGTTCTCGTTTATGAATGAGTATTATGAGAAAAGAACCCTGTCGCTCCCACCAAATGACACCCAGGTCAGAAGGGGTACTGACGCGAACGGTCGGCGAAAGAGGAGAGTACACACAAGGGTGAACTCAGAGGAAAAGAGTCGCCAGCTAGGCATTTTTATCCCGGAGGAAAGGTAATGCTGCATAAACCTAGAAAGATATGGATAAGACGGTTGCGAACCAGAGAGACTGAGAAAGGGGGTTGGTTACAACCTGGGAAGGTATTAGCACCCAGATTGTCCTCCGTACTCGACGGGATCCAAGCTTGAAAGATTTGTGTTTTAAAGGGGTAGTGTCAGTGCAATTTGTGTATCAAAGCTGGAAAAAGAATGCAAGTGTCAGTGTAAAAGAAATGTGAAGTGTATAAAAGAAGTGTCAGTGTGAGAATAAGAATAAATTGCCCAAGACTATGAGGCTTAAAGAATAATGCTGGAAGGAGGGGGAATATACAGACACTTTTGTTCGATAACTGTTAAGTTATGCCTACGTATCCTCTCGTGCAATGAGGAAGTCAGAACACCGTAGTTCGACTCAAAGAGACTGAAAGATAAATTGACTTGTGAACTGCTTGCTTATCTATGCTCAAGTGTATGACCTGTCTGGCTCAGGTGCAAACTGTCTTGCATTAGACGAAAGAAGCGAGTTCTCGGTTGTGAGCGAAGATGATGAGAAAAGAATCCTGGAGGAGACGATTATCATTAGTTTTTATGTTTTCAGTCTTTTATTGCTTTTTGAGGTTTGTCATAAGTTAATGAGCTTAAGCCTAAATCAAGGGTTAGTAAACTCATCACATCCTCCCTCTGATTAGGGGTAATGAGAATACCTTAAGTGTGAAGTAAACACATCACACTTAGTCACCATGATATAGGATTAAGATCATTAACCTACTTGTGATTATTTAGATGTTTTTGTTGTTTTTGTTTAGTGTTAAGTAATGAGTTTAAGCCATAATCAGGGATTTAATGGACTCATTACACCATCCTAATAGAAGGATGATAGATGAGAACATTTAAGCTGAGGAAGGCTCCTCAACTTAATCCATGATTAGGGATTAACCTCATGACAAAACAAAGCCTTTATTAAATGGATTTTAGTTAATGGTAAGATTAAGAGATGGATTTTAGTGTTTGTAAGACAACTTGGGGGGGACTTGTCCATTAACACTAGGGTTAGTCCTTCTTAACCAATTGTCGCTCCCGATAAATGGGACTAGCCCAGATAAAGGTACAGACGCGAACGGTCGGCGAATGGGTCAATGAGAACACACAGCCGTGAACTCACTGGAGATGAATAGAGTCGCCAGCTAGGCATTTTTATCCCGGAGGAAAGGCAATGCTGCATAGACCTAGAAAAAGATGGATAAGACGGTTGCGAACCAAAGAGACTGAGAAAGGGGGTTGGTTACAACCTGGGAAGGTATTAGCACCCAGATTGTCCGCTGTACTCGACGGGATCCACGCTTAAAAGATTTGTGTTTTAAAGGGGTAGTGTCAGTGCAAAAGAAGTGTGAAGTGATATGAAATATGAAAGTGTCAGTGTAAGAGAATGAATAAGATGCTCAAGATAATGAGGCTTAAAGAATGAAGCTGGGAAGAGGGGGAATATACAGAGACTTTTGTTCGATAACTGTTAAGTTATGCCTACGTATCCTCTCGTGCAATGAGGAAGTCAGAACACCGTAGTTCGACCCAAAGAGACTGAAAAATGAATTGACTTGTGAACTGCTTACTTGCCTATGCTCAAGTGTATGATCTGTCTGGCACAGATGCAAACTGTCTTGCATTAGACGGAAGAAGCAAGTTCTCGTTTATGAGTGAAGGTGATGAGAAAAGAATCCCGGAGGAGACGATTATTGTTTGTTTTTGAGTTTTCAGTCTTTTATTGCTTTTGAGAATTTGTCATAAGTTAATGAGCTTAAGCCTAAACCAATGGATTTGGTAAACTCATCACATCTTCCCTCTGATTAGGGGTAATGAGAATTACCTTAAGTGTGAAGTCAGATTCTCACTCTTAATCACCTTTGGTGTAGGATTAAGATCATTAACCTACTTGTGATTATTTAGATGTTTTTGGTGTTTTTGTTTAGTGTTAAGTAATGAGGTTAAGCCATAATCAAGGATTAAACAGACTCATTACACCATCCTAATAGAAGGATAATAGATGAGAATGTTTAAGCTGAGGAAAGCTCCTCAACTTAATCCATGATTAGGGATTAAACTCATGACAAAACAAAGCCTTTATTAAGTGGATTTTATTTAATGGTATGATGATGAAGTGAATTTTATGGTTTGTAAGACAACTTGAGGGGGACTTGTCCATTAACACTAGGGTTAGTCCTTCTTAACCAATTAAGGAAGAATTAGAACCCTAATGCAAGGCCCAAGTTACAAGTGTGATGTCTTGATGATTATTAAGTGAATTGATTAAGATATTTAAACACATTAAGGGTTTAACACTTAGGATTAAAGTTATACACTCCATCCTAAGAGAAGGATGCAGGCATAAACTTAATCACAAAGCCTTAAAGCCTTTAGGGTTTAGTCCCTGATTATGAGGTGAGAAGAGAAGACTCAAAAGAGACACAAAGGTAAAACTAAGAGGGGAGACTAATCAAAACCCTAATCATTGTCATGCTTGGTTGTTCCTAAGGTTTTTGAGGTATAACAAGAGAAGTCTTCAATGGAACCACCAGGAAGCAGATGAAAAGGATCAGGAGAAGCAAAGTAACTTGCTTCATTCAAGAAGTCAAGTCACTTGAAGAAAGAAAGTGGGAATAAGAAGAATGAGCAAGCTCAAACTCAAACACATATAAAAATGCAGCAATGGATGCAAGAGAGATGAAAAGAAAAGTTATGAGAAGTGAAGGCAAATCCACTTCTCAAATTCACTTACCACCTGAAATGTTAGAAAAAGAAATGCAATGCAATGCAAAATGGGATGAGATGACATGATGCAAAACAAAACCAGAAGCATGTTGATGATGATAATGATGCTATGAGATGCTACAAACATGAGGCAGCACATGGAAATGATCATACAAGTTTATGAATGCAAATGAAGCAAGCTAAGAAGCATGAACATACATGAAAAGTTATGAAGTGCACATGGCATACAACATGGCAAATACATGATGCAATGATCAAGCATGCTTTCAATATGTCTTATGATGTCAAATGAACCAAAAGGATGCTTGAAATGTCATGGCAAGTCATGTTATGCAAGAGAATGCAAGATGGATGCAAATGGAAGCCCAAATTAGGGTTTATGAACCAAACACCATACAAAAACCAAAAACAGAAGCAAACCCTAAGATAAAAAATGGAAAATGCCACTCAAAGGACCCCTAATCCTATACTAAACCAATGCCCAAATGAGAGGTCTCAACTCTTAACCAAACTCAAGATATGAATTTTACAAGTTATTAGGGTTTTTAGGGTTTCTAAACAAAAGAAATGTCAAACAAATGAAAAATGCAAGATCAAATCATGGCCTTTTTATCTCAAAAACTACATGCTAAACACAATGCAATTCAAGAAGAATCAATGTCCAACTCCTCATGAATAGGCAGAAATGATTTTTTGAACTTTGGATCAAATTAATGCATAAAATTGATTTTTATTCAATAAGAAATCCTCAAAATGCATCAAGATCAAAAAAGAAATTTGGTTTGAGGGTTGGACAATGTTTCTAAATGTCTTAGAACATTTCATGAATTTTTTGGTGATTTTTAAATACCTAAAAGTATTTTTAATAAATTAATTTCCATTAATCAATTAAAAATAATCCTTTAAATATTTAAAAATACTTTTTTAATGATAAAAATAAAAATGAAAATATTTTTGTGTCTTAAAAATTAATAAAACTCATGAGAAAAAGTTTCATAATTTTTAAACATTTTTTACTATTTTAAATTAAATATGCAAGTTAAATGGAAAAGAAATGAAAATAAATTAAAATAAAAGGAAAGTATTCAGATCTGATGGATGAGATTTGAACTGGGGTGAAAGTCATTGACCACGCGCGCTATCCAAGGGTCCTGGTTGGCTCTGATTTAATTAATTTAATTATAATCAATTAAATCTAATTAAGTGGATTAGGGCTAATTGGGAAGATCCAGGCCACACATGCGCGCGGGTAGTCAACGGGTCAAGGGAAATCTACGCTCCACATTCAAATGGCATTTAATTACAAGATTAGGGCTTAATGATTTTCAGGTGGCCGGAGAAGACCTCCGGTCGTCTTCTCCGGTGGGAAGCCCACCTGAAAATCCCTAAAACTCTCAAAACCTAACTAAAACAAAATCTAAGAACATGGAAATGATCCCCATAACTTGCTGAATCAAAACCCCAAGCCCAAATTCATTTATTTTTCCCCAAATTCATGAATCGAACAAAACAATTTTTAGGTCAACAGAGTTTCAGAAAGCAATTAAATCCTCATTTCATCACCATTTTCAAAACTGAAAGCATCAGAACAATCAGTGAAGCATGGGGAACAAGTTTAGAACATAAAAAATGATTTCTGGAAAAATATTTCTTGAGCTACCTGAGATTCGAAGCTTTCACTTCAGCCACTTTCTGACCACTCCCTTTAGTGCAATCCACTCTACTTGGTCCCCTGATGATCCTTGAATGCTTAGGAAGAGTTTATGTTGGCTGGATGAAGAGTTTGACAAGCTTCTGCTCAAGCTCAGTTGAAAATGGCAATGGTGATTCAGGCTGTTTCTGGTAAGGGTGAAGGGTTGTTTGTGGTCCAGATGATGAGTGGAGAAGGTTTGTGAAGTTTGTTTGGATGTTTGTGAGCTGCGGAAGGTGTTTCGAAGGAAACTGCAGCTTGGGGTGAAAATGGTGAAGTGATGTTATGGCTTGTTTCAGGCCTGGTTCTTTGTTGGTTTCTACTCAATGAGGCATGGTGAGTTGATGTGTGAAGTTTGCTTGAGTGTTTGTGAGCTGGGCAGAGAGTTTCGAAGAGTTTTGCAAAATGGAGTGAGTTTGAGTATGTGATGTTGTGGAATGTTTCAGCCTGGCTTGGTGTTATGTTTGGCTAGCAAATGGAAAGTATAAACAATTGCAAGTGGCCAGAGGATGTGACATGGCCTGTGGTGATTGGGATGTTTGCTTTTGCCAAAAGTCAACTTTTTTGTAAGAGAGGCATGGGCTTGGTGCTAGCTTGGTACAAAGGCTAGGGTTGGCGCAGCATGATGTGTGTGTGATGCTAGGAAGGTTCAGCAGCCAAGGCAACTAGTTGGTGAAGAGTGATCATGAGTTTTGCAAGTTGTTACTTTTTGGAACTTCATGAAAAAATCTTGTTACACAAACCATGGACATGAGAAACTTTGGTCCAATTCTGATTTTTAGAGCCCATGGAATGTTTGTGTCATGGTTTGATGTCAACTAGAGGTTACAAAAAGCCTTGGTTCATGATTTTGCAAAATTCACATTTGAGGCATGTCTTGAAAATCAATGATTTTAGCCAACTTTGTCACACCATAACTTTTGATCCAAGAAGAATTTGATCATGTTCTTGTACTTTTTGAAAAGGGAAAGATGTATTCTACAACTTTCATGACCAAAGTTTTTCCATTTGAAGCATTTTTGGATCAAGAATCAAGGCTTGAAAAGTGACCTAAAATGACACATTCTTGAAAAGTCAACTATACCCAAAAAGTCAACATTTGCAAAAACTCCAAATTCTTGAATTTTGTGAGCTTCAACCTTCTTCCATGATCAAATAAAGATCATATATACTCAAAATGATGAAGATCACCCCTTGGTTGGGTCATTGGGGGCCTCAGATGCCCTGATTTTGCACTGACTTGTCCAGAAAGTCAACTCTTGATCAGATGACTTCCCCATGGAATTTCTTCATGAAAATTGATATGCATACTCCCTATACCATATAGAGACCAATGGAAACAAGAATGGCCAAAAAAATTGGAGTTATGGCCTCTGAAACCAAAACCCTAATTTTAGGTCAACTGTGCAGTCAAACTTGGCTCTGCATCCACACCAATCTTAGTTCTTGTGATTCTTTTGAAATCTTGACTTTGAGAGGATGGGATATGATATAAGAACACATATTGACCCCTTTGAAGTGATTGGTTGCCTTTGGAGTACCTCAAGTGGCTCCTGGATTGCTCAGATCACAAACCCTAGGTGCAGATGTCTTAGAATCTATGCAGTGAATCAAAAATGTAATATGAGGTGATATGATTGTGTTTATGCATATGAGATGATCACAAGCCATGGTGTGAATGGGTGAGGGCAAATTTGGGGTGTTTACACCAATTAAGGAAGAATTAGAACCCTAATGCAAGGCCCAAGTTACAAGTTATTGTCTTAGTGATTATTAAAGTGGATTGATTAAAGGATTTAAACACATTAAGGGTTTAACACTTAGGATTAAAGTTATACACTCCATCCTAATAGAAGGATGCAGGCATAAGCTTAATCACAAAGCCTTAAAACCTTTAAGGTTTAGTCCTTGATTATGAGATGAGGAGAGAAGACTCAAAGATGACACAAAGGCAAAACTAAATGGGGAACTAATCAAGCCCTAATTGTTATCATACTAGGAGATCCTAGGGTTTGTGAGGCTTAAGAGAGAAAGAATCTTCAAGGAAGCCACCAAGGGGAAGCAGATGAAAGGAGAAAGAAGCAGAGAGAAGCAAGACAAGTTGCTTCACTTAAGAAGACAAGTTGTCTGAAGGAAGAAAGTAAGAGATAAACATGAATGAGCAAGCCCACTCCAATACACAAGATAAAATGCAGCAATGATGCAAGAGAGATGAAAAGAGATTGTGAGAAGTGAAGGCAAATTCACTTCTCAAAACAACTTACCACCTGAAAAGTTAGCAAAAGAAATGAAATGCAATGAGAATGAGATGAAATGCCATGATGCAAACCAAAGTCAGAAGCATGCACATGATGTAAATGATGCTAGGAGATGATGCAAACACATGACAAGAGATGAAAATGATCATACAAGCATAAGGATGCAAATGAGGCATGCTTTGAACCATAAAGATCCATGAATGTTTATGAAATGAAATGAACATATAACATGGCAAAGGAATGATGCAATGATTAATCATGCTTCTAATATGTCTTATGGATCATGAGGATGCACAAAATGTCATGGCAAGTTCTTAAATGCAAGCAAATGAGAAATGGATGCAAAGGAAAGCAAGAATTAGGGTTTATGCATAACATGTAACACAAAAATTCAAAATCAGAAGCAAAGGTCATGACAAAAAATTGAAAATGGGATCAAAGGAACCCTAACCCTACATAAGTTTACTGCCCAAAGGAGGAGACCTAAATCTAAACCTAATGAAAGTTATGATTTTTCTAAGTCAACTAGGGTTTTAAGGTACCTTACAATGAAAAATGCAAAACAAATTGAAAATGGAAGATAAATTCAAATAAATTTTAACCTAGAAACTACATGCTATGAAGGATGCAATGCAAGAAGAACCATCATCAAACTCTCAATGGTTAGGCAGAATGGATTTTTCCAAGTTTGAACAAAAATATTGCCTTTAAAAGAATTTAATTCCAATGAAAATTGTCAAAATGCATCAAGAACCAAAAAGAAATTTATTTTGAGAGTTTGATGATGTTTCTAAATGTCTTGAAATGCAATATGAATTTTTTGGTGATTTTTAAATACCTAAATGCATTTTTAATTAATTAATTCTCATTAACTAATTAAAAATAAACATTTAAATGATTTAAAAATAATTTTTAATGCAAAAAATAAAAATAAAAATATTTTTGGGTTCTGAAAATTAATGAAATGCTTGACAAAAAATTTCAGAATTTTTAAACATGTTTAACTATTTTTAATAATTCGTAGAAGTTAAATATAAAATAAATGAAATAAAAATGAAATTATGAGAAGTCAACAGATCTAATGGCTGGCATTCAAATGGTTTTGGAGGGAGTTGACCCGCGCCAGATCCTGTGGTCTATATTCAAACTGACTTAATTAACCTAAACCCTAATTAATTAATTTAAATAATCAAGATTAATGGCTAATGAAAGGATCCTGGCCCTAGGTTCACGCGCGGGAAGCCAGATCGCACGCTCCAGATTCAAACTTTGCCCTAATCACAGATTAAACCCTAATCACATTTAGGTCACCGGAGAAGAGCTCCGGTCGTCTTCTCCGGTGACAACCCTCCCTGAAAATTTCTATCTCTCTCCCTAAGCTATAAAAACATGCCAAAATCTCCAGAAACCTTCCTCTAACCTCAAATAACAAGAATCAATCATCAATAACAATTTATTTCACTCACACAAGGAGAATCGAAGAGGAACAGATTTAGGGCAAAAATTTCAGAGCAACATAAAATGCTTGTCTCTGGCTCATTTTCAAAAATAAATACATCCCCATGATCAGGGCAACACATAGAACAATATTTTAGCAAGAAATCAGAGTTCTGGAAAATTTGTTCATCATGTTACCTGAGATTGAGCTTTCGAATCCTGGGCTTTCTGACCTTCTGCTTTGTGCTTTTCCACTCCAATGAACTCCTTGAGGCTTCTGGTAAGCTTGGAATGAGTTTATATGGAGGATTTTGAAGCTTCCAGTTCAGGGGTGGTGAAAATCGTATCTCTGTTTGTGGTGGTCTTAGGCTGTTTTGATGAGTCAGAGATGATCAGTGAAGTATTTTGAGATGAATGGTGGAAGAAATTTGGAGAATCAATGGCTGAATTATGGGATTCGATAGAAAATGCAAAGGGAGGGATTTTTTTGTGAACTCTAGCAATGTTGTGTATTCAAGCCTTCTCCTTGTGTGCTTTTAGTCTCTTTTTGTCCACATATCAAGCTGTGATAGGGCAGAGAGTTGTTGGTGGCACAACTTGATTGGTATGGTCCCTTTTGCCAAAAGTCAATGTGACTTGTCCTTTGAGGTATGGGTCATGACAGGCTGGTTTAGAGGCATGGCTTGGTTCAGTTGTGATCAAGGAGGACCATGGAAATGAATTTGAGGCCAATTTGCAAGTGGATCAAAGCTTATGTGTGGTTTTGCAATTTTGTGATCTTTTGGCCCTTTTGAAGTTTCTTAATGCACAAGTCATGAAACTTGGAGATTGTTTGGTGCATTCTGATTTATAGGTCATGGTTTATGTTTGTGTAATGCATAAAAGTCCATTTGAAGTCACATTTTGCCTTGGCATGAGGTTTTGCAACTTTCCCTTTTTGGTGCAAAATATGAAATTATGTGATTTTTGCCAACTTTGACAAGCCATAACTTTTGATCCATAATGAATTAGAATGAGTTCTTGTACTTTTTGAAAATGGGAGGATCCATTCTACAACTTTCATGACCAAAGTTTTCTCATTTGAAACATTTTTGAATCAATTTGAGGAGGTTGAAAAACTTTCCCAAAATAGCAAGTTTACATTATAAGTCACTTTCCAAAAAAGGCAACTTTGCAAATGGCTTGAAATTATTCAATTTTGTGAACTTCTAACACCTTCTATGATCAAATAAAGATCATATACATTAAAAATGATGGAGAACAACCTTTGGTTGGGTCACTGGGGGCCTTAGATGCCCTGATTTTGCACTGACTTGTTCAAGAAGTCAACCCTTGATTAGATGCCTTCCCCATTGAATTTATTCATGAAAATTGATATGCATGATCCTCATAACATATTGAGACCAATAGAAACAATAATGACCAAAAAAATTGGAGTTATGGCCTCTGAAACCAAAACCCTAATCCTAGGTCATCTGTGCAGTTAAACCTGGCTCTGCTTCCATGCCTTTCTCAGTTCTTGTGATTCTTTGACTTCTTTGGCCTTGTGAGGGTATAATGTGATGCTTGAACATACATGGACCCCTTTGAAGTGATTTAAGACCTTTGGAATGGCTCAAGTGGCTCTTGGATTGCTCAGATCACAAACCCTAGATGCAGATGACTTTGAATTAGTGCAGTGAAGCAAAAATGCAATATGATGTGATATGATTGAACTTATGCAAATGAAAAGAGTTACAAGCCATGGTGTGAATGGGTGAGGGCAAATTTGGGGCGTTTACAAACCCCGAAGGAGACGTTTATTGTTTGTTATTGATATTTTCAGTTTTGTTATTGTTTTTGGTGTTTTGCATAAGTTAATGAACTTAAGCCTAAATCAAGGGCTTGTAATCTCATTATATCCTCCCTGATTAGGGATAATGAGCCTACTTAAGTATGAGATAAGCATCTCAACTTAATTACCATGATGATGTAGGATTAATATCATTAACCTACTTGTAATTATTTAGATGTCTTGGGTTTTTTGTTTAGTGTTAAGTAATGAGTTTAATCTCTAATCACAGATTAGTGAACTCATTACACCATCCTAATAGAAGGATAATAGATGAGAACACTTAAGTTGAGGAAGATACCTCAACTTAATCCATGGTTAGGGATTAAATTCATTATATAACAATCCTTTATTAAGTGGATTTTAATTAACGGATTCGATTAAGAAATGATTTTTAGGGTTTGTAAGATAACTTGAGGAGGACTTGTCCATTAAACACTAGGATTAGTCCTTCTTAACCATAAGGAAGAATTAGAAACCTAATGTAAGGCCCAAGTTACAAGATAAAGTCTTGGTGATTATTAATGTTATTTGATTAAGAGGTTTAAACAAATTAAAGGTTTAACACTTAGGATTAAAATTATACACTCCATCCTAAGAGAAGGTTGCAGGTATAACCCTAATTCCAAAGTCCTAAAACTTTAAGAGTTTAGTCTCTGATTATTGAGATGAGAAGAGAGACTCAAGGAAAATCAAAGGTAAAAAGCTAAGGGGTACTAAACACAACCTTAAGATTATCATGCTTGGATGTTCCAATGATTTGTTAGGCCTAAACGAAAAGATCTTCAAGGAAGCCACCAATGGAAGAAGCAGATGAAAGGAGGAGGAAGCAGAAGAATGAGTTACTTACTTCCTAAGAAGATAAGTAACTTAAAGGAAGAAAGTGAGAGATATTGAACATAAGTGAATCAAATTCACTTCAAAGACAAGTTAAGATGCACATGAATGAGATAAGAAGAAGTGAGAGGTGAAGGCAAATCCACCTCCCCAATAACTTACCAAAAGTACCTGAAAGTGTTAGTATGAATGCATAAGGTATAAAGTAAAAGGAAATGAAGTGAAATGAGATGCAATGATCAAAGTTAGAAGTGTTTATGCAATGCAAATGGCATGTGAGATGATGCAATTTCATAAAAAATGTGCATATGAATGATCATACAAAGATGGGAAGTCATGAAAGCATGCTTGAAAGCTTGAAAACACATGGATATATATATGAAATGAAATGAATGCAAAACATGGAAAATGAGTGAAAAAATGATCATGTAAGGTTCTAACATGTCCTAAGATGTCTAAGATGACATATGAATGTTTGAAATGTCATGGAAAGTTCATGTGATGATGAATATGCAAGGTGAATGCAAATGAACATGAGAAATTAGGGTTTTATGGACATGTGAGATGCAAATGAGTAAAACGGAAGCATGCAAAATGATAAAAATTTGAAATCAAGGTCAAACAAATCCTAAACCCATAATGGTTAAACCCCAAAGGAGAAGGTTAGAAGCCTAACCTATTGAAAGTTATGATTTTCCTAAGTTTTCTAGGGTTTTTGGGTGATACAAAAGAGAAAATGAAAATCAATTTGAAAATGCAAGATAAATTCATGAGAAAAATGACCTATAAACTACATGAAATATTTGAAACAATGCGAAAAGAATCAATTTCAAACTCTTCTTGGTTAGGCAGAAATGATTTTTCAAAGATAGGGTTTAAAAAATGTGATTTTAAAGACCCTTAATTCCAAGAAAATTGGGAAACTATGATCAAACCTAAAAAGAAATTTGTGTGAAGAGTTTGAAAATGTTTCTAAATGCATTGGAATGGTTCATGATTTTTTTTGTGATTTTTAGAAACCTAAGTGTATTTTTAATTAATTAAAATACTTTAATTAATTAAAAATAGCATTTAAATATTTTAAAAATACTTTTTATATGCAAAAAATAAAATAAATTTTTTTTTATGGTTGAGAAAAATATTTAAAGTCGGAATGCGAAGGGAAATATTTTTTGGTTAAGTTTTTCTATTTTAAATAAAATGAGAAAGAAAATGCAAAGAATATGGAATAAAAATAAAATAAAATGGAAGTATGCAAATCCAAGGGCCAGGATTTGAACTGGGGTGGGGGGAATTGACCACGCGTGCATCTTAAGGGCTGAGGTTCAATCTGGGTTAATTAATTTAATTATATTAATTAAAACAGGTTTTAATTAATTAAATTAGGGTTTTAATGACATGATCCAAGCCGTCCACGCGCAAAATTAAAACAGATCCAAAGGTCCACATCAAATCTGGAGAACTAACCCTAATTAGCCCTAATCAAACTCCGGTGACCGGAGCTAAGCTCCGATGATCTTCTCCGGCCAACCTCTCATGCTATCTCTCTCAATACGCCATAACAATGCATCAAACTCTCCAGAAATGATCAATGAACAACAACAAACACGAATCCATCAACAAACAACATTTATATTTCAAGAATAGCATGAATCGAAGCAAAACGGAAAAATACACAAAACTTTCAGAAGTTCAATACATGCTTGATTCTTAATCATTTTCAAAAATAAACATATCAGGATGATCAGCTAAACATGTAGAAGCATTTAAGAACTTAATATAAGAGTTCTGGAAAAATTGTTCTTCATGGCTACCTGAGATGAAGCTTTCGATTCCTGAGCTTTCTTGCCTCTTTCTTGGTTCAAAACACCTGCATTGAACCTCCTGATGATGTTGCAATGCTTGGAACAAGTTTGTGTGGCCTGGATTGTGAGTTTCAGTTCTGATGAAGCAGGAATCGTGTTTTTGTTTCAGGGTGATCCAGGCTATGGTGAGGGGTGGGAAATGATCCTTGAGGTATATAGAGTTTAATGGTGAAAGAAATTTCAGGGTTTGATGGCTAAGGAGTAAGTTTCGAAGAGATGAAGTTCTATGGCAATTTTTGGGATTTTTGAGTTCTTGAGGATTCAGGCTCCAAGATCGTGTGAAATGGGCTCCTTGAGGCTTGCATAAACACTGTTGATTGGCCAGAGAGTGGTTGTGGCACAAGCTGATTGGTATGGCTTGATTTGCAAAAAGACAAAAGTTATGGTACCTTGAGCATGGGCTGAGCCAAAGCTGGCTTTTGGGATGTCTTGGCCTCAGCTTGGTTCAAGGATGGCCTTAGGATCAATTCTATGCAGCTGGCACAAGTGGATGAAGAGTTGTCATGGTTTTGCAAAGTTTATGCATAATTGTCATTTTGAGATTTCTTGATAATAGAGGCATCAAAACCCTAGGTTCAAAGGCCAATTCTGATCTTTTGAGGTTGCTTTGACATGTTATGATGCATA
Organism: Lathyrus aphaca; assembly: GCA_963966055.1. Taxonomy (NCBI): domain Eukaryota; kingdom Viridiplantae; phylum Streptophyta; class Magnoliopsida; order Fabales; family Fabaceae; genus Lathyrus; species Lathyrus aphaca. The sequence continues at coordinate 217,944,541 of OZ014520.1, read as the reverse complement.
AAAGTTGATTTGAGGTCATTAGAATGCTTGGCAAGTGAAATTGCAAAATTCCCTCTTTGACATGAACTTGAAAAATTATAGGATTTTTGCCAACTTTGAAAGGCCATATCTTGAGTTATAGGATGAATCAAGACATGTTCTTGTACTTTTTGAAAAGGGAAAGACCTAATCTACAACTTTCATGCCCAAGAATTTTTAATTTGAAGCATTTTTGGTCATGAAAGAGGAGGTTGAAAATCTTTCCCAAAATGGAAAGTTTGCATTTCAAGTCATTTCCAAAAATGGCAAGTTTGCAATTGGCTCAAAATTCTTCAATCTTGTGAACTTCCAACCACTTATAAGATCAAATAAAGATCATTGGACTTCAATTTGATGACCCTTTGGTTCCATTGTTGGGGGCCTCAGATGCCCTGATTTTGACTTAACTTGCTCAAGAAGTTACCCAGGGAAAAGATGACTTCCACAATGAATTTCTTCATCAAACTTGGTAAATAGGATCCTTATAACATATTAAGACCATTAGAAACATGAATGACCCAAAAATTTGGAGTTAAGGCCTCTGAAACTAAAACCCTAATGTTGGTCATCTGTGTAGTGAAAACCCTACTTCTACTTCCATGCCTTTGCCAATTCTTGTGATCCTTTGACTTTCATGAACTTTGAGGAGCATAATATGATCATAGAACACACATGGACCCTCTTGTAAAGCTTCAAGACTATTGGGATGGCTCAGATGAATTCTTGGATTGCTCAGATCACAAACCCTAGATGCAGATGAACTTGAACAATGCAGTGAAGCAAACATGCAATATGAGATAGTATGCTTATGCTAATGCAAAAATGAAAGATCACAAGCCATGGTTTGATAAAGAGTGAGGGAAAATTTGGGGTGTTTACATCTGCCCCTATTCAAACATGAGTTAGCTGTGTAGGATGTAAGCGCCTGGCTTAACAAACAAACAAGATAACTTGTGGTTGAATACCAAAGACATTCCGAAATTTGCACTCGCTGGGGAGAAGAAGAAAAGGGATATAAATTGTAAAAGAAGGTATAGTACGATTATCAAATAAAAGCGATGGAGGATGACCATCGAGCAGAGGACGACTGCTGGGGATAAAGTGGTAAGCAAAGTAATGACGGGGACGGCCGACAAGCTGGGGAAATAAAGAGATCATGATGGGGACGTCCATCGGGTAAAGAAATAAGATTCTTTGGGGGTTAAATCAATGTGAAAAGCAATGGTGGGGACGACCATCAGGCTTTTGGAAAGTAAAAGTAAACAACGATGGGGACGACCATCGGTTTAAAGAATTAATGATATAATGATGAGGGACGGTCATCAAAGGTGAAGGACGATCACCTAGCTGGGGAAGGCTGTTCTTTATCACAATATAGGACGAATGTCGGATAGAAAAGGTCAACGATGGGGACGGCCATCGGATAAGCATGATGAATGACGATCATTAAGAAGGTGAAGGACGATCACCTAGCAGGGTACGACTGCTCTAGGAGATTATCACGACATAGGAAGAATGTCAGATAACAAGATCAACGATGGGGACGACCATCAGATAAATGATGAGGGACGGTCATCAAAAGGTGAAGGATGATCACATAGCAGGGGACGGCTGCTAAAAAGGTATCACGACATAGGACGAATGCCGGATAGAAGGTTCCAATAATGGAAATTCCGCTGGGGAAAAGATGAGGGACAGTCATCCAATGGTGGAGGACAATCACCTGGCAGGGGACGGCTGCAAAAAGTATCACGACATAGGACGAATGTCGGATAGAAGAAAGCTCTTTTGTTGGTGACGTATTGGGGAATGGTAAACACGGACGAGTGCTTTCGCTTTCAAAAAATAAAAGGTATAAGTGTTTGACGATGTGTATAGATTAAAGATGCGGACGAGCATCCTTAGGACCATGATACAGTCGAGTATCGGTAGAAACAAACGCTGACGCGTGTTCAAAGATGATGATACGGACGAGTATGAACTTGTTGACAAGGAACACAGACGAGTGTCAAATCTGGCAAGGAGTGATATAAACAAGATACAGACGAGTATCAAAGACTTCTGTATTGGTATGCACAAGTAGTGATTTATTGATGAAGTAAGAGCAAGACACGGACGGGTGTTTGATTTGCTGGGGAAATATGACACGGACGAGTGTCCAATATGAAAATGCATCTGTTTTGAGAGTTCAAAGGATTTCTTTGGCTTTCTGTGGGGGGATAAGATGACATGGACGAGCGTCGAGAAGAGCATGTTATGGAAAAGTATTTGTTTGCGGAAGGTGTTCTGGCAACCTTACCGGGGAAGGATAACACAGACGAGTGTCAAAAAAGAGCATGCATAGGTATCTGTATTTGAGATTGCAAAGGGGACGCTTTGGCGTTTATGTGCAGGGGATGTATTTTGTATATTGCTGATGAAATATTGATGGTAATTGCAGGTGACTGGTTCGAACCTGGCTTGTGATCATATAAATGTTTGATTTTTTGCCGTAATGCTTCGTATTAGACGGAATACTACACTTATTTGGAGAATATGATGCGAATGATATGATTATGCAAAGGAGAGAAACTGATCCGGGACTCGGATCCTGCAGGGATAAAGATCTCTAGCTGATCTATTTGGAGGGATAACCCGGCTGAGGGGAAAGAGATCATTGATGGATCTGTTCGGAGGGAGAACTCTGCTTGGGGAAACAGATCATTGGTAGATTTATCCAGAGGGAGAACTCAGTTGGGAAGAAGGAAGCTTCAGTCACTCTGTTGGGGATGTGTTTCAGGCATTGCTCTACTGGGGAGAGAATGGAAACTCTGCGGGGAGCCAGTTCCACTAACTCTGCTGATGATGATAGAAGTCTGGTATCCTGGCGGGGAATAGGAAATTCCTTGCCCATCCTGTTGTGAAATAATTGTTAGGCACTGCACGGGGAGGTCCTATTTAGGGAGGAGATAACTTCTGGGAAGTAACATGCTGGGGATTTAATGCTTGACATGCCCCATGTTGCGAAAGATTGTCTGTTTTGATTACCTGCAACCTGTTAAGACAAAGAAAAACGTACAAGTGTCCCAAGGTATCCTTAACTGGATTCCATCATAGGAGTTTGACTTTCCCGAAAGTAATATATTTCCTCCAAGTATTTATTAAAAATGGCTCATATGTTTTATGCAAGTGTTGTATTATGAACATTGGACATTTTGCAAACGAAATAAAAAGGTACAAAACAAGGTGTGACTGAAAACTCTGATCTTATTTATTTGGGTGCCCTGAATTGGCAAGTATAGTTAAATAAGTGAATCCCCTGGAAGGAGGAGATTGCTGTAAATTGAGAAAAATAAAAGTGTTGGCAATGTTGACGACGACGTTCTAGTGAGCTCTCTTTGCTATGACATGTATGACCTTGACGTTCTTCTTATCTTGTTTTCTGAAGAAGGCTGATTTTGACTGATGCTTTGTCCTTTCGGAGCTTGCCACGCTGTGAGCGATACAGAAAAATTCAGAATGCAATTGTTCGCTTATTCCCTGATTTTGCGTGGATCGCCCTTTCGGGTTTTCAATCCACCCGGATAGCCATTTTTGCCTGAGCTGTCCAATGCGGCTTTTCAGCTCAGCGGGTGTATATTTTTTTTAATTTTCCCTTATTTTTGCCCGAGTCTTTTATTCTGTTTTTGACTCGCCTGGATGCCTTTTTTTGCCTGGACTTACATTCTGTTTTTATGTCCAACGGGTCATTTTATGCGAAGTGTTTTTTAATTGCATCTGAATTCACAAGAGATAAGAAATCCTCGCCATCCATAGTAGTGAGCATCAGTGCTCCACCAGAGAAGACTTTCTTTACTATGAACGGGCCTTCGTAGTTTGACGTCCATTTGCCCATGTGGTCGGTATGAGGAGGAAAAAGTCTTTTCAACACACGCTCTCCCACTTGGTATTCCCGAAGTCTAACTTTCTGATCGAAGGCTTTCTTCATCCGCATATGATATAATTGCCCATGACAGATGGCAGCTAGCCTTTTCTCCTCGATCAAATTCAGTTGATTGTACCGAGACCGGACCCATTCTGCTTCATCCAGTTTTACATCCATCATTACTGTAGATGTTTAAGAATTGGCAGAATTTTTGACCAACAAGAAATGTTGAATCAGTTCAGAATGTCCTATCAGATGTTGGGACATTATCAAACAGAGTATAAGAACTTAATTCAGGATGTCTCACCAGATGTTGGGACATTGTCGAAATGACTTAAGTTCAGTTTTTCAGGATGTCCCAACAGATGTTGAGACATCTCAAATCTGCTACCAGAATTAATTAATGATTAACTGATCAGAGATATTTAAGGAGAGTTATCTGGAATTAATTAATGATGGATAAAAACAGAACAAGGCGCATCTGTAGGGAGATTTTTTTGAAGATTCAGATTAAAACAGAAGACCTAAATCACCTAGAATCTAGGAAGTAACAAACCCTAATTCAAGGTGGAAGCTGCATGCGCATTAGGGCTGGATCATTCTACAGAAAGCCCAAATTACAGACACCTATTTAATCAACAGAAACTCACAGAATTGTGTACGAATTTTAGAAGACCGAATAGGGTGTCTAGTGTTTTAATAGCAGGTTGTTTTTATTGTACCACTTTATGAGCTTTTAAGCAAAAGTGCATTTGTGACTTGATTGAAACTGTGAAGTAAGATCAAGCTGTTTTGTTTGAAGTATGACTTCAATTTCATTAAACTTGTAAACAAAATCACTGTGTGATTGAGGGGGAGTGAGTAGGGTACTCTTATCTAAGTTGTGTCTTAGGTAGAAATTGCATTGGGTAGTTATTAAGTGATAGATTAAACAGGGTGGTTTAAGTCTAGAATTAATATTACTTATAGTGGATTTCCTCCTGGCTTGGTAGCCTCCAGATGTAGGTGTGGTTATACACTGAACTGGGTTAACAAACTTCTGTGTTGTTTAATTTTCTTGTTATTTAAGTTTTGGTTAAATCTGTCAAGTGTTGGGACATCTCATAGGACATCTCATACCTGATCACAAAATTTCAATTGGCATCAGAGCAGGCACCCTGCCTGTTTATACTGGGTGAGATCTAGGGAATACAAATTCTGGAAACATGGACAGAGATATAGGGTCAGTAAATAGACCACCTATACTGGATGGATCTAATTATGACTACTGGAAGCCAAGAATGATTGCATTCTTGAGATCACTTGACAACAGGGCATGGAGAGCAGTCAACATTGGATGGGATCATCCTGTCCAAGACACCAAAGATGGATCAAAAGTGCTGAAACCTGAAGAAGAATGGAGTAAGGAGGAAGAAGAGTCAGCACTAGGCAACTCAAAGGCCCTAAATGCTTTATTCAATGGCATTGATAGAAACATCTTTAGACTTGTGCATCACTGTGAGCTGGCCAAAGATGTTTGGGACACTCTCAAAACAACTCATGAAGGAACATCAAAGGTAAAAATGTCAAGACTTCAACTTCTCACCACCAAGTTTGAAAACTTGAGAATGAAGGAAGATGAGTCAATTCATGAATTCTACATGAACATCTTGGATATAGCCAATACTTCTGGAGCCTTGGAAGAAAAAATGACTGATGAAAAGCTTGTAAGAAAGATTCTCAGATCTTTGCCAAAAAGATTTGACATGAAAGTCACAGCAATAGAAGAAGCTCAAGATATATGCACAATGAAAGTTGAAGAGCTCATTGGTTCCCTTCAAACATTTGAGATGGGAATGAATGACACAAATGTAAAGAAGAACAAAAGCATAGCCTTGGTGACAAATACTGATGAAGAAGAAGATGATAAATTAGAAACTGGTGAAAGCTTATCAGACAACATTGCTATGCTTGGAAGACAATTCAAAAAGATTCTCAGAGAAATGGGAGGCAAATCAAAATCCAGTAGAAGATTCACAAACTCTTCTGAGAACAAAAGATATTATGATGCTAACAGAAGATCAAATTATGATGAAAAGACCAATCAAGAAAAAGGAATTAAATGCCATGAATGTGAAGGATATGGACACTTCAGGAATGAGTGTCCTACCTACTTAAAAAGGCAAAAGAAAGGACTCTCTGTAACCTGGTCTGATGAAGACTCAGGAGGTGATTCAGAAGAAGAATCAGCTAAGCATATCACTGCTCTAGCTGGATTATGTGAATCTGAAAGTGAATCCAGTGATAGGGAGCTTACTTTTGAAGAACTGGAGCAAGCATTCAAAGATCTATACAAAAGAAGCACTGAAATATGCAGTGAGGTTATAAAGCTAAAGAAGCAGAATGAGGCACTAGAAGATGAAAAAGCAAGTGATCAAGAAATCATTGACACCTTGAAAAGTGAAGTAAGTCTTCTCAACTCCAAATTGGAACACATGTCCAAATCTGTTAGAATGTTGAACAGCAGCTCAAATACACTGGATGTTATTCTCAACAACAATAAGCATTCAGGGGATAAAAGTGGACTGGGATTTAACAGAGTACATAAAGATGAAGCTAGCTCTAGCAAAAATACTTCAAAATCCATACAGTCAAACAAGATGTCCCAACAGATGCTTCAACATCAGGAAAAGAACACAAAGTCAAACATAATGTTCCAACAGATGTCTCAACATTCTGAAAAGAACAAAATGAAGAAGAAATATCAAAGATGGGGATGTCATCATTGTGGAAGATTTGGACATATCAAACCTCATTGCTATAAGTTGCATGGATATCCAAATCAGATGTATCAGCAACCTTCTAAGCAGAAAGTAGAAGTTACCAAGAAAGTGCTGCATAGACATCAAAGAAATCAGCAACCTCCTAAGCAAAAGACAGAGGTCATCAAGAAGGTATGGAGACCAAAAGCTAGCATTCAGGCTGATCAAAGCTACATACCCAATAACAAGATCAACAATCAATTTTGGAGATCCACTGATGAACAACACACAGGGCAGAGGCATCAAAAGAAATCTCAACTCAAATGGTCAAAGAAAAATGCTGCATATATAGCACATACATCACTAAGAGTATCAGCCAAAGAAGACTGGTACTTTGACAGTGGATGTTCAAGACACATGACTGGATTGAAGAATCTGCTAGTAAACTTAAAGTCACATTCATCCAGGTATGTAACCTTTGGAGATGGAGCTAAAGGAGAAATCAAGGGAGTTGGAACCTTGGACTGTCAAGATGTTCCAAGACTAGATGATGTTCTTCTAGTTAAAGGTTTAACTGCTAACCTGATCAGCATAAGTCAATTATGTGATCAAGGATACAGTGTAAACTTTACCAAAACAGAATGCATAGTGACTAACAAAGAACAAGAGGTTGTCATGAGAGGAGCCAGATCTAAAGACAACTGTTACATGTGGGAACCTCAAGACTTCAGTCTCACTTCAACTTGCTCTTTAGCTAAAGAAGAAGAAGTGAAACTATGGCACCAAAGACTAGGTCATCTTCATTTCAGAGGCATAAAGAAGATCATATCTATGGATGCTGTAAGAGGTATTCCTAAACTGAAGATTGATGATGGCAAAATATGTGGTGAATGTCAAATAGGCAAGCAAACCAAGATGTCCCATCCAAAGCTCCAACATCTGACAACTTCCAAAGTTTTGGAACTTTTGCATATGGATCTTATGGGACCTATGCAGGTTGAGAGCCTTGGTGGCAAGAGGTATGCTTATGTAGTGGTTGATGACTTTTCAAGGTATACATGGATAAATTTTATCAAGGAAAAGTCTGATGTATTTGAAGTATTCAAAGACTTATGCCAAAGAATACAAAGGGAAAAAGCCAGCTGTGTGATCAGAATAAGAAGTGATCATGGAAAAGAATTTGAGAACCAAAAGTTCTTAGATTTCTGCTCTTCAGAAGGAATCAATCATGAATATTCTTCACCAATCACTCCTCAACAGAATGGGATTGTTGAGAGGAAGAATAGAACTATTCAAGAATCAGCAAGGGCCATGATCCATGCTAAAAAGTTACCTCTGTATTTCTGGGCTGAAGCTATGAACACTGCTTGTTACATCCTTAACAGAGTTACTTTAAGGAAAGGAACTTTGTCCACAATATATGAAATCTGGAAGGGCAGAAAACCCACAGTTAAGTACTTCCATGTGTTTGGAAGTAACTGCTATATTCTGGCAGATAGGGAGCAAAGGAGAAAAATGGATCCTAAAAGTGATGATGGGATTTTTCTTGGTTACTCTATAAACAGCAAAGCATATAGAGTATTTAATTCTAGAACCAAGGTTATCATGGAGTCCATAAATGTGATAATTGATGATGCTCCTACAGATGTCCCAGAAGATGTTGGAACATCTGTTGATATCAAGACTAAAGCTGAAGAAAAGAGTGATCATTATGACTTCACTCAAACTGATGCAAGGACAGAACAATCCAGCAAACCTCCCTCCATCAGAATACAGAAGGATCATCCCAAAGATTTGATAATTGGTGATCCCAACAGAGGTGTGAGCACTAGATCAAGAGAAGTGATTTCAGGTTCATGTTTTGTTTCTAAAATAGAACCTAAAAACATCAAGGAAGCTCTTACTGATGAATACTGGATTTGTGCTATGCAAGAGGAATTAGGCCAATTCACAAGGAATGAAGTGTGGAACCTTGTTCCTAGACCTGATGACATAAATGTGATTGGAACTAAATGGGTGTATAAGAACAAGTCAAATGAGCAAGGAGTTGTTACAAAGAACAAAGCTAGACTTGTAGCTCAAGGATACACACAAATTGAAGGAGTAGACTTTGATGAAACCTTTGCACCAGTAGCAAGGCTTGAATCAATCAGACTACTTTTGGGAATTGCTTGTATCTTAAAGTTCAAGCTATTTCAAATGCATGTGAAAAGTGCCTTTCTTAATGGTTATCTTAATGAAGAAGTATATGTAGAACAGCCTAAAGGATTTGTTGATCCAAGCTGTCCAAATCATGTATACAAACTAAAGAAGGCTCTTTATGGTCTGAAGCAAGCCCCAAGGGCATGGTATGAAAGACTGACTACATTTCTTATCAAGCAAGGGTACAGAAAAGGTGGAATTGACAAAACCCTGTTTGTTAAAGATGAAGAAGGAAATGTCATGATTGCTCAAATATATGTAGATGACATTGTCTTTGGTGGGATGTCTGATAGGATGGTCAAACATTTTGTCAACCAGATGGAATCTGAATTTGAAATGAGCTTAGTAGGAGAATTAACCTACTTTCTTGGTCTACAAATAAAGAAAATGGAAGACTCAATGTTCATTTCCCAAAGCAAGTATACCAAGAACATAGTCAAGAAATTTGGAATGGAAAATGCTACTCACAAGAGAACTCCTGCCCCCACACATTTAAAGCTGACTAAAGATGAAAAGGGTGAGAATGTAGATCAAAGCATATACAGAAGCATGATTGGAAGCTTGTTATATTTGACTGCTAGCAGACCAGACATAGCATTTGCAGTAGGTGTATGTGCAAGATATCAAGCTGATCCAAAAGTCAGTCATCTCAATCAAGTCAAGAGAATTCTTAAATATGTTAATGGTACTTGTGACTATGGCATAATGTACTTTCATGGATGCAAACCTATTCTCACTGGCTTCTGTGATGCTGATTGGGCTGGAAGTGCTGATGACAGAAAAAACACTTCAGGAGGATGCTTCTTTCTAGGAAACAATTTGATTTTTTGGTTCAGTAAGAAACAAAATTGTGTATCCTTATCTACAGCTGAAGCTGAATATATAGCAGCTGGAAGCAGTTGTTCTCAGCTGGTTTGGATGAAGCAAATGCTCACTGAGTACAATGTCCCACAGGATGTCATGACATTGTACTGTGACAACTTAAGTGCAATCAACATATCAAAGAATCCTATCCAACATAGCAGGACCAAGCATATTGATATCAGACATCATTTCATCAGAGATCTTGTAGAAGAAAAGGTGATTTCATTAGAACATGTAGCTACAAATCTACAGTTAGTTGATATCTTTACCAAAGCATTGGATGCTACATAGTTTGAGAACTTAAGGGGTAAATTGGGAATCTGCTTATGTGAGATTTAGCAGTTATGGAGATGTGCCAACATGTCATATGACATTGTGTGGCATAAGCACCAGATGGCAACACCAGTCTGGTCAATGACCTTGAGTATTCCTCTCCTAATAATTTTCAATGTAACGGCTACTTATATAATAACAACATGCATTCAGCTTTCCATATTCTCATCATACTATCAAAAACGAATTGCATCATCTAGCTGTCTTCAGAAATCATCAACCCTAAAACTCTTCATCCATCTTCTTTGACAATGTCTCAAAACCCTAACATTCCTGAAGAAATTCTCAACAAAGAAGATGTGGTTCATGCAACCCCTATTTCTGTGGTACCCATGGAGTCAACCCCATTGGACGAAATCAGAGGAAGTGTTCCTCATGCTAAAAAGCCAAGAACTCCAAAAAGGGCAAAAGATCAAGTCTGCAGCAAATCCAAAGGCATTCCTTCACCAGCAAACATGCCTCCAAAATCTTCTGAGTATGTGGATGCTTCCATAAAGGAGATAGTCAACAAGATTCTTTCTGAACAAAGAGTGGTTAGTGGCATATCTATTCCACTGAACACCATGCCAGCTCCAAAAGAAGATCATCAAACTCAAGCTGCAAAGGACACTCCTGATCAACAGGATGTCCCAATAGATGTTGAAACATCTGAGGATGATCAAAAGGCCTCATCTGATGCTGATGTAGAAGAATCTGAGGACCAGAAAAAGGCCTCAAATGAAAGTGATGAAGAAGAATCTGAGGATCAGACCAAAGCCTCAACTGAAGAGCATATCTCTGCTGATCAACCAGCTGAAGAAGAGACTGCTCAATCTCCTCCTGTGGTGAATCTAGAGCAGGATTCTGATACAGAGATCATTGCCTCTGTAAAACCTAGCATAGCCAGAAGGCTCAGGACTAGGAAAGGAAAGATGCAAGCAGGACATGCAATTCCTGAGGAGAAACAAGCTACTCCAAAGAAAGGCAAAGCCAAAACTGTTTTTGGTCCTACCAAACAATGGAGCAAAGTCCAAACTCAAAAGAGGAAAGCTGTCACTCCTCCAGACTCAGATGTTGAAACAGATGTCCCAACATCTCCTCCAAAGAAGAAACCAGCACCCTCTAGGGCTTTAACTGCTGTTCCAGAAGCTCCCTTGGACAACATATCATTTCATCATGTTTCAAGTGTAAACAAATGGAAGTTTGTGTACCAAAGAAGGGTTGCACTTGAAAGAGAACTGAGCAGTAATGCACTTGAGTGCACTGAATTAATTGACCTCATCTCTGCTGCTGGCCTCTTCAAAACAGTCTCCAATCTCTCTCCCTGCTATGAGCTTCTTGTCAAAGAATTTATAGTCAATCTTCAGGAAGATTGTGCCAATGGTAAGTCTTCTGAATTTAGAAAAGTCTTTGTTAGAGGCAGGTGTGTTGAGTTCTCTCCTCAGATCATCAATCAATATCTTGGAAGAGAAACAGATGGTCCAAATGAGCTAGGGAAGACTGATAACCAGGTCTGCAAGGTCATCACTGCAAACCAGGTCAAGGCTTGGCCAGTTAAAGGAAAGCTCTCAGTGAGCATGCTGACAAGAAAATATGCCATGCTGAACAGGATTGGTACAGCAAACTGGGTGCCTACCAATCACACATCTTCAATCTCCACTGGTTTGGGCAGATTTATTTATGCTGTGGGCACTCAGACTAAGCTGGATTATGGTGCCTACATATTTGATCAAACCTTGAAGCATGCTAGCTCATCTGCAACAAAGCTGTCAATAGCTTTTCCTTCCTTGCTGTGTGGTATAGTGCTTAGTCAATACCCTGGAATCCTCACTGAAAAGGACACAGTCTGCAAAAGAGAAAGCCCTCTGGCTTTTCACTACAAATTGTTCCTAAGTCATCATGCAGCAGATGTTGAAGCACCTTCTGGGACATCTGCAGGTCCTTCAACTACCAAGACTCCAATCTCCAAGTCTGCATTAATTGCTGAACTGAAGAGCACTTGCAAAGAACTTGAAGCAAGAAAGCAGAAGCTTGAGGAAATCATTCAAAGGCTGGAGAGTGAAGGAGATCAGAAAGCTGCCTCTGATGAAGAAACTGAGGATGATGAAGAAACTGAAAGTGAGGAGTCTGAGTGATCATTGTATATGAGGAAAAATGTATGACAGCTGCATTGTAATTTAGATTTAGTCTCTTTGGCCCCAAAATTTGTGTCTAACAAGGGGGAGAACAACACCATCAACAACAATGTGTAATGCTGTTTGGTTATGAATGAAAAATCTATTTGCTTCTGAACTGAATAAATGTGTTTTTGTTTCTGTTGCAACAAGATTGGATACATGTATGTTTGAGGGGGAGTAATCTCAAATATGATTCAACAAAAAAGTAATGCTATACTCTGATAAAAGTTCTTCTGCTGCACTCTGATAACCAGAAAAGATGTTAGCCAAAAATTAGCCAAAGGGGGAGTTTGTAGATGTTTAAGAATTGGCAGAATTTTTGACCAACAAGAAATGTTGAATTCAGTTCAGAATGTCCTATCAGATGTTGGGACATTATCAAACAGAGTATAAGAACTTAATTCAGGATGTCTCACCAGATGTTGGGACATTGTGTAAATGACTTAAGTTCAGTTTTTCAGGATGTCCCAACAGATGTTGAGACATCTCAAATCTGCTACCAGAATTAATTAATGATTAACTGATCAGAGATATTTAAGGAGAGTTATCTGGAATTAATTAATGACGGATAAAAACAGAACAAGGCGCATCTGTAGGGAGATTTTTTTTGAAGATTCAGATTAAAACAGAAAACCTAAATCACCTAGAATCTAGGAAGTAACAAACCCTAATTCAAGGTGGAAGCTGCATGCGCATTAGGGCTGGATCATTCTACAGAAAGCCCAAATTACAGACACCTATTTAATCAACAGAAACTCATAGAATTGTGTACGAATTTTAGAAGACCAAATAGGGTGTCTAGTGTTTTAATAGCAGGTTGTTTTTATTGTACCACTTTATGAGCTTTTAAGCAAAAGTGCATTTGTGACTTGATTGAAACTGTGAAGTAAGATCAAGCTGTTTTGTTTGAAGTATGACTTCAATTTCATTAAACTTGTAAATAAAATCACTGTGTGATTGAGGGGGAGTGAGTAGGGTACTCTTATCTAAGTTGTGTCTTAGGTAGAAATTGCATTGGGTATTTATTAAGTGATAGATTAAACAGGGTGGTTTAAGTCTAGAATTAATATTACTTATAGTGGATTTCCTCCTGGCTTGGTAGCCTCCAGATGTAGGTGTGGTTATACACTGAACTGGGTTAACAAACTTCTGTGTTGTTTAATTTTCTTGTTATTTAAGTTTTGGTTAAATCTGTCAAGTGTTGGGACATCTCATAGGACATCTCATACCTGATCACAGAATTTCAATTACCCGTAAGGAGGGTAGCTCAACTTCAACAGGTAGGACAACTTCCATACCGTACACAAGCTGATAAGGCGTTGTCCCAGTAGGTGTTCTGATTGAGGTTCGGTATCAATACAAAGCAAATGGTAGCATTTCATGCAAGTCCTTATAGATAACCACCATCTTCTACACAATCTTCTTGATTTTCTTGTTAGCGGCCTCAACAACGCCGTTCATCTTTGGCCTGTAAGGAGAAGAGTTGTGATGTTGAACTTTGAAGTCCCGACACAGTTCTGCCATCATTTTGTTGTTCAAATTGGAACCATTATCAATAATGATTCGCTTGGGAACTCCATATCGACAAATGATGTCTCTTTTCAGAAATCTGGTTACCACTTGTCTGGTGACATTTGCATACGAAGCTACTTCGACCCACTTGGTGAAGTAATCAATGGCTACCAAGATGAATCTGTGACCATTTGAAGCGGTTGGTTCGATCTTTCCAATCATGTCAATGCCCAACATAGCAAAGGGCCAAGGTGAAGACATTACGTTCAACAGATTTGTAGGTACATGCACTTTATCTGCGTAGATCTGGCACTTGTGGCATTTTTTGGCATATGCACAACAGTCTGCATCCATTGTGATCCAGTAGTATCCTGATCTTAATAATTTCTTAGCCATTGCATTTCCTCCGGCATGGGTACAGAAAGAACCTTCGTGCACCTCGTGCATCAGCAGGTCTTCTTCTTTCTTGTCAACACATCTGAGCAAGACCATGTCAAAGTTTCGCTTGTATAATGAACCATCAGCATTGAGGAAGAAACTGCCAACCAACCTTCTTAATGTCTTCTTATCATTAGATGATGCCCCAAGTGGGTACGTCTGATTCTCTAAGAAGCATTTGATGTCGTGGAACCAAGGCTTATCATCACTAGAAATGTCCATGGAGAAAACATATGTCGGTCTTTCTAGTCTTGATACCAAAATCCAAGGCACGTAATTGGCAATTTGAACCTTGATCATGGAGGAAATGGTAGCTAAAGCGTCTGCAAACTGATTCTCATCTCGAGGGATGTACTCAAGTTTGACTATTTTGAAAAAGGTCAATAATCTCCTCGTATAATCCCGATATGGAATCAGATGCTCCTGATGAGTGTACCATTTTCCATTGGTCTGATTGATTACCAAAGCTGAATCTCCGAATACATTCAATATTTTGATCCTGAGGTCAATGGCTTCCTCAAGTCCCATGATACATGCTTCGTATTCTGCTTCGTTGTTAGTGCAGGCAAAGGTGAGTTTTGCCGAGAAAGGCATATGAACTCCTTTAGCTGTAATTAGCATTGCACCAACTCTACGACCATTCATATTGACAGCCCCGTCAAACATCATAGTCCATTCTTCTTCGGGGTCGGGCCCTTCCGTGTGAACTGGCTCTTCAAAATCTTTTGCTTTTAAGTACATGATGTCTTCATCAGGGAAGTCAAACCTCATAGGCTGGTAATCATCAATGGGTTGCTCAGCCAAGTAGTTAGACAATACACTGCCCTTGATGGCTTTTTGAGAGGTGTACTGAATATCGTACTCTGTCAGAATCATTTGCCATCTTGCAACCCTTTCGGTAAGTGATGGCTTCTCAAATATGTACTTAACTGGGTCCATTTTTGAGATCAATAAGGTAGTATGAGTCAACATATACTGTCTTAGTTGGCGAGCATCCCACGCTAAAGCACATAACGTTTTCTTGAGCAGTGAATAACGTTGTTCACAGTCGGTAAACTTTTTGCTTAGGTAGTATATTGCATACTCATTTCGACCTGACTCGTTATGCTGGCCCAACGCACACCTCATTGACCCTTTTAATACTGTCAGGTACATTATCAGAGGTCTTCCTTCAATTGGAGGCATGAGAATTGGAGGTTCTTGCAGGTACTCCCTGATCTTGTCAAAAGCTTTCTGACAATCGTCGTTCCACCTGACTGTTTGTTCCTTTCTTAACAGCTTGAATAGGGGTTCATAGGTTGCAGGGAGGCGAGATATGAACCTTGATATGTAGTTCAATCTACCTAATAATCCTCAAACTTCTTTCTTAGTCCTAGGTTCAGGCATTTCCTGAATGGCTTTGACTTTGTCGGGATCAACCTCAGTTCCCTTTTCACTTACGATAAACCCCCGCAGCTTACCGAAACGTACCCCGAATGTGCATTTGTTAGGGTTCAACTTCAGCTGATACTTCCTCAGACGCTTAAACAACTTCAGCAGATTCACTAGATGATCTTCTTCAGTGAGGGACTTGGCAATCATATCATCCACATATCATTCGATTTCTTTATGGATCATATCGTGGAATAATGTTACCATAGCCCGTTGATAAGTGGCACCGGCGTTCTTCAGTCCAAATGGCATTACCTTGTAACAAAATGTGCCCCAAGGTGTGATGAAGGTTGTTTTCTCCATGTCTTCGGGTGATATCTTAATCTGATTGTATCCATAAAATCCATCCATGAAAGAAAACACCGAGAACTGAGCTGTGTTGTCGACCAATACATCAATGTGAGGTAATGAGAAATCATCCTTCGGGCTAGCTCTGTTCAGATCTCGGTAATCCACACACATACGCACCTTGCCATCCTTCTTAGGCACGGGTACAATGTTAGCAACCCACGGCGGGTAACTTGTTACAACAAGGAAACCGGCGTCCCACTATTTTTGTACTTCTTCCTTAATTTTCATGGCCATATCTGGGCGAGTACGGCGTAGCTTTTGTTTGACTGGAGGACAATCTTCTTTCAATGGTAGCCTGTGCATGACAATATCTGTATCTAGACCTGGCATGTCTTGATAGGACCAAGCAAAGACGTGGACATATTCCCGAAGCATACTGATAAGCTGTTCTTTTACTGGAGCTTGCAGACTGGCCCCAATCTTTACTTCTTTCAAATCCTCCTCGGTACCAAGATTAACAGTTTCAATCTCCTCTTGATGAGGAGTAATCACCTTCTCTTCCTGCCTCAACAACCTGGCTAACTCTTCAGGAAACTCATAGTCTTCTTCAATCCCTTCATCAGCTTGATTAATTGGATTGTCGAAGTCATACAAGATCATAGCGGTGTTGTTGTCGGTGAAATCTGGAGGATTATCTCTTTAAGGGTTGAGATTTGTTCTTTTTAGGGATCAATTTTAATCTTGTTCATAAAAAAATGAAGTTATTTATTTTGAAAACATTTCCATTTTATTGTTTTGTGAGAAAAATAACAAAAATGAAAAGACAGTGAGCGAAAGAGAAAATTGTTTGCAAAAGATGTCCGATATTCATTGATATTCCATTTGCACAAAAGTACAAATATGGCCCTATTACAAAATGAGTCTTGACACCTTGGGCAAGATGCATGACTTGATGCATGCTAAAAAGCAGGAAATAATAATTACTCTGCATGAGTAACCCTTATAATTTCCTGGGAAGACTAGTTAAGGATTTGTTGACCCGGGACTCTTGGATGAATCCAGCTTTCCAGGCTGAGGTCGCTTTCAGCCTCGTCTTCCACGCTATTGACAACATCTGGGGTCAACATTCCGCCACTTATGAACTTGGGCTCTTTAGCAGCCTCTGCTTGATCTTGTCGGAATGGTTTATAACCCAAAACGAATCTGTCTTCCTTCTTCTCCACCGGTAGCAGCTTGCCCCAGCCCTGGGTGTTTCCATCTTCAACAACCTTTCGAGCTTGTTAATAGGAGACAATTGAAGTACCCATCCTATCTTCCTGGGATGCAGCAAATACTTCAGTTGTCGCCTCATTGACGTTCAGTGCTTCGAAACCTTGGCTCATGGTTTCGTGAATGTCCATCACGTAGAAAGTAGTCTGAAAAACCTGCGGGCCAATTATCACAGGAAGCTCCACCTCTCCAAGAATAGACCTCTTGGAAACATCAAAAGCTCTAGCCACCAGATTGCTTGGTCGGAGAGCAATACCATCATACTCAAGCTTAACAAGGGCTTTCTTTGGCAAGACATTGAGTGAAGACCTAGTGTCAACTAGAACATGTGAAAACACAACCCCTTTACACTCCAGAGTGATGTGCAAAGCTTTGTTATGATGACGATCTTCCGTAGTCAAATCAGCGTTGGTGAAGCCTAACCCATGGCTAGTATTAACATTAGACACCACTGTCTCGAGCTGATTTACCGTAATCTCCTCAGGCACGTAGGCTGCGTGCAGGACTTTAAGTAATGCATCCCGATGAGCTTTGGAACACAACAACAATGATAAGATGGAGATCTTGGAAGGAGTCTGGTGGAGCTGGTCCACAACCTTGTAGTCGCTTCTCTTGATCATCCACATCTTTCGGCACCACACTTTTACCTTTAGCTTTTGCAGCAGCCTCTGCCTCAGTATTAACTCTTGGAACTTGTGACGCAAAGAGACTTCTGCTTCTAGTGAAGCCTCTTCCTCCCCCGACATTATCCACTTGTTGTGTAAGATCTGAAGTATCAAGAAGGACTCTCTCCCCGTTGCAGTAGAGGCCTGAACCATAGTGCCATGGCACAACATTATCTTTTTCATATGGAATGGATCCAGCTACCGTGATGGTGACTGGACTGACTGCAGCGGAGGTAGGAACTGTGATTGTCTGTGGATCATAATATATGGTGACAGGACTTCTGACTGGTAGTGGTGGTGAATGACTGAAGCTGGGTTGTTGTTGAGATTGTTGCTGAAAATTGTTGGAATCAGGGACCGTTGCAGGGTCGTAGTATATGGTGATTATGGAGACGTCGTTGTTAATGGTTGCTATAGTTGTAGAAGCGGATGCGGTTGAACTAGTGTTTGTTGAAGTGATGGAAGAAATAATTGTTGATTTTGTAGACGAGTCTGTCGGAACAATTGTTTCTGCAGTTGTAGGAGGAGTTTTTGTTGTTGCTGTAAAGGGAGTTGCTGATGTTGTAGAAACCGTTGATGTTATCTGCAGGATACGTTCTCTGATAAGGCCATTGATGCCACTTCTCAAGCTTGCACACCCATTTTCGGAAACCTTGCAAAATTCACAGCATGCCTCACAACCTGGGAACACCTGGCACCTTAAAAGCTGAGCTTTAACCTCGGCCAGAGGTGTTTGAATGCTTGCAGTATTTTCAATTAAGTTCATGGGTTGATCCTCCTCAATTGCATTTATCCTGGGCCCACCATGGCTGGGCATAGGATTCTTCGTGACATTAGGAGGTGGTGCAAAATTTAAGGCCTTTGAATCAACTAGATCCTGGACCTTCATGTGCAAAGCCCTGCACTTTTCTGTGGTGTAACCAGGTACATTAGAATGGAAGGCACATCTGGCACTGACGTCGTAATTCTATGGAAGGTTCTGAGGATCTGGTGGAGCCAGAGTCCTTAATTCAACAAGATTAAGCTTCAGAAGTTGTGGCAATAAAGTGGCATATGGCATTGGTATAGGCTAAATTACCCTGTTGACTTGAGATGGCCTTTGTTGGAAAGGACTTTGTTGTTGGTTGTTGTTGTTGTTGTTATAGGACCTTTGTTGGGGAAAATGTTGCTGAGGGAACTGTTGTGGTTGCGGAGTGTATTGTTGTTGAGGAGGTGGAGTAGGAATCGTGACAATGGCAATTGATCTTGGCATATACTGGGGTCTTCCTCTACCCATGTGTATTGAGTTTGTTTCACCCGACCTGCGAGGTCCTGCAAATGGTTTCCTTGTACTGCTTGAGCTGGCGTCGTTATCAGAAATCTTTCCCATTTTCAATAAACTCTCAATCCTTTCTCCAGCTATGACCACGTCTGCAAAGCTAGTGGAAGAGAAAGCAGCCAACCTATCAATGTATGTCCCCTGGAGGGTGTTCATAAACATATCTTCCATTTCTCTTTCTGACATTGGAGGTTGAATGACAACAACCAATTGCCTCCATCTCTGAGCATACTCTCTGAAGCTTTCCCTGGAGGACTGTGACATACCCATTATAAGGGTTATGTTAAGAGCCATGTCTAGATTGTATTTATATTGGCGAATGAAGGCTTCGGCCAAATCTTTCCAATTTCTTACTGTGGCCCTAGTCAGATGAGAGTACCACTCACGGGATGCCCCGATCAAGCTATCCTCAAAATAGAACATCCATAGCTTTTCATCCATGGTGTAAGCCTTTAATCTTCCTAGGAAATATTGAAGATGGGTACGAGGGCAAGATGTTCCATTATATATTTCGAAGCAGGGAGGTTTGAATTTGTGAGGAATTCTAATTCCCTCTACCAGCCCCATATCTATAACATCAAACCCTAGAGAGTTTTGAGACTCCAGAGACCTCAACGTTTCTGCTATCTCGTCCAGCCGACGATCATAGACTTCATCTTCTGCCCCAACTACAGTGAATTGTTCCTCCTGAGGGTCCTCTTGCAAGGCACGCCCTCCAGTATTACCCTGGGTGTTCCTGATAGCATTAATGTCGGGGTTAAGATGAGTTCCAAACTCCGAGGGATCAGTGCGAGGTTGTACATGATCATTGTTGCTGGTACCCCCTGTACCTGGGTGGTTTTCTTCAGGAGTTATCCGCTCGACCCACTCTCTCAATCTTTTCTGGCTTTGGGCTAACCCAGTCATTACTACCATGAACTAGTTCATCTGAGCCCTCATCTCAGTTCTTTCATTAGCCATCTGAGTCCTCACGTCAGTAAAATCCTGCTGAACCTGGTCCATTTGTAAGCCCGAAAGGTTGTTTCTTGTCGGATACCGGTGAACTCTGTTGATGGGGAAGACTCTCCTATGAGCAATGTTTCCTAAAACCACAACAAAGTGAGAAACAACAAAAACAAATACCTACAAAACAAAGAAATGAGGTTAGTATGCAATGCAGGATGTCTATTTGTCTTCCAAGGGTATCCGGTTTGGTTCTTTGGTTTTGACCTTCCAGACCTCGAGGAATGATGATATTGGAGAGAAGTGAAGCCCACAGAATAACACACAAACCATATATTACAAAATGTAAAGATACATAGTTTTGATTACAACAAATCCCCATGGTGGGTCAAAATACAACAACAAAAGTACAAACAAAATGAAGTACAAGTACAAAGAAAACAAACATCCAGCCCATAATCATCCTCTCTGACTTCCTTCAGGAGAGCATCAGTCACTGGGCCAACTGAATGCTCTGTGATGGTCCTGATAAGAAGGTTCCTGATGGAAATGGCACTTGTTAACTTCTTATTCTTGTCTTGGTACTTTGATCTCTTCAACCCCTCCCGGAGTACCAACTAGGAGATTTCCTTTTGTGCTGCTAACAAGGCTTCCTGATTCTTCTTCTCATTAGCTTCCAGCTGCTCTATCCTAGCCTGGGTCCTTTGATCTTCCTGTGAACGAGCTTCAGTGATCCTGATCCACCTAGCCTGACTCTCCTCTAAGTAGTGCTCAGCTCTGGCCTTCTGAATCTTGGATTCCTTGCAAGCATTCTTCAATACCAACTCCCCTGCTCTAGCTCTTCTGATGTAATCATCTGTCTTCTCAATCTTGGTCATGTGCTCGGTCCGAAGCTTCTCTAACCTCTCATTGTTTAGACGACTATCATTCCTCTCCCAGAGGGTCTTCTTTAGAGCTTCAGACAACTGGGCATTCCTTTCTTTCAACTTCTCAAATTCCTCTAAGCTGACTGTTGCTACAGGCTCCACTGCTGATGGTCCAGACACATCCTTCAGGGTGAATGGCATGCGTGTGATTTGTCCTCTGATACGTGACCAATTAAGATACTGAGCTGAAGCTATGTTGTTACACTTGCCAAGAATGGCAGTCCCTTTTGTCTGAATGTTGTCCCAAGCCAGGGCTGCTTGTCGGGCAATGGCAAGGTTATGCTTAATGTCATAGTAAAGGGTTCCTGACAAGTCTTGCTCTCTTGGTGGATGTACCAAGGCATACCCTAATTTCCTTTTGAACAATAAAGGATTGTAGTTGATGCAACCCTTTACTCCAATCAGAGGTACATTGGGGTACTGCCCACAACTGGTGATGATATCTCTGCCCTTGGTGCTCTGAGTGTACCATCCGATGTCTTCTGAAGTAAGGGTAATCATTCTCTTAGCCCAGTTTCTTGACTGATGAGGATTCAAGAAAGCTCCTGACTTTGGCAAGTGCCTCAATAACCAACAATAGAAGATAGGTGCACAACATCTGACTAATCTTCCCCTTTGCTTCTCATTCCTTTAATGCACTGAGTAATAGAAATCCCCTAGCAAGGTGGGAACTGGATTCTTCAGCAACAAAAGGTGGATAGCACTCTTGCTTACAAACTTAGGCTCGTCTGCAAACAAGATGATACCATATATACTTAGGGCCAAGAGAGCACAAACAGTTTCCGACTTCCCTGCTGCAACATGAATGGTGGCCTGAGTGATCAAGAAGTCCAAATGAAGGCCTGGGATTCCAGCCTTGGTGGTCATATTCTGATCAATGATGGTGGATTCTAAGTACAGATCCTTGGATAAATATTCAATCCTGGGAGCAGTCATCTCAGGGTTGAAAGGAATCCCTCTTCTGATGGGGACACCCAACAACATGGAAATCTCCTCTAGCAAAGGGCCCAACTGAAAGTCTGGGAAAGTGAAACATTTGAGAGGAGGGTCAGAGAACTGAAGGCAAGTGTGGATCATACTCCTATGTGATGCATCCAAGTCCATGATCATGTCCATAATGCCACCATAATGTTCCCTGAACAGAGGGACATGATCAGGAGTGATGAGTGTCTGAATCTGCCTGATGCCTGTCAGGGTGGGCTCAAAGAAATGATAAGTAATGTTGCTCTTCCTGGATGGGTCCATACTGATAATGGATGCTGAAGGAAACAACTGAGGAGAACTGCATATGAAGGCAACTGAGGAAGATATTGAAGAGAATCTCTGATGAAGATAGCTGGTGAAGATGGCTGATGCAGATAGCGGAAGGAATCTGAGCAGTAGAACAGGTCAAAACCAAAACCAAATATAAGATGTGGATACCCTATAAAACAAATAGAAAAATGTTAAAATGATGCAAAATGATGTATGCAGAATGATATGCAAGGGTTTGTGATCAAATGTTGGATTTGTTATCTGCCTTGATAGGGTCCATGTATGTTCATAAGTATGGATGAAGGCTTAGAGAACCAGTAACCAGGTGGGGGACTCAAATAAAGAGTCACAAGTCCAGGGTTTCACAAGAATAGTCCAAAAAATGATGTAACCTTAAAAAAAACTGGTAACACGGTATGATGAGGCCAAAGGGTTCCTGCAAACCTGTAAACATCCCAACCCCCTCACATGTATTGTTCTAGAACAAGGATCCTCAGACTTGGATCAGTTATGAGAAGTGTAAACACTTCTAACCCGGAGGTACGATGTTTACAATAATCATAAAGGTTCCTCCTCTAATTCACCTCAGATGCTGAAGGTCATAAAAAGGTCATCCAGACTTAGCAGGCTTCCCAGAAAGCCCTTGTGCTACTGGAAATCCGTAGCACAAAGTTCTCAAGAAGAAACCCATGTCTGAATCGTGTTTCATATTCCCACACCATAACGAAATGGAATTGGAAAGAATATGAAGCTACTCTATCCTATGTGTCACTCAGGTTCCCGATATGGAACCTTACTCACTCAATATCCCTCCCACCAAGACAAACAGAAGATCCAACACATGATATGATGATAATAGTATGAAATGCATAAAACAGTAAATGAAATCAATAAATAAAGTTGTACAGAAAGCAATAAATAAAGCAATAAACAACAAGCACAAGTACCACATAACACCCCCGTAAACACAAATCAAACAAGCGCTAGGAGAAACCCACAAAAAGAACAAAAAACCCTGTTTGCAAGATATTTCCCCAGCTGAGTCGCCAAGTTGTCGCTCCCCCGAAAAGACACCAGGGTCCCATGGTGTAGATGCGAATGGTCGGCGAAAGGAGAAAATGAGGGTGAAGTGAATAGAGTCACCAGCTAGGCATTTTTATCCCGAAGGAAAGGTAATGTTGCATAAACCTAGAAAAAGATGTATAAGACGGTTGCGAACTAGAGATACTGAGAAAGGGGGTTGGTTACACCCTGGGAATGTATTAGCACCCAGATTGTCTGTCGTACTCGACGGGATCCACGCTTACAATATTGTGTTTAAAAGGGGTAGGTGTATGTGCTATCTGAGTGCAAAAGCTGGAAAAGAAATATACAAGTGTCAGTGCAAAAGAAAGGTGAATGCTCAAGAATGAGGCTTAAAAAAGAAAGCTGAAAGAGGGGGATGAAAAAGAGACTTTTTTTCGATAATTGTTAAGTTATGCCTACGTATCCTCTCATGCAATGAGGAAGTCATAACGCCGTAGTTCGACTCAAAGAGACTGAAAATAAATTGGCTGTGAACTGCTTACTTGTCTATGCTCAAGTGTATAACTCGTCTGGCTCGAGTGCTAACTGTCTTGCATTAGACGGGAGAAGCGAGTTCTCGTTTATGAATGAGTATGATGAGAAAAGAATCCCGAAGGAGACGTTTATTTTTTGTTATTGTTTTTGGTGTTTTGCATAAGTTAATGAACTTAAGCCTAAATCAAGGGCTTGTAAACTCATTATATCCTCCCTGATTAGGTATAATGAGCATACTTAAGTATGAGATAAGCATCTCAACTTAATTACCATGATGATGTAGGATTAAGATCATTAACCTACTTGTGATTATTTAGATGTCTTGGGTTTTTTGTTTAGTTTTAAGTAATGAGTTTAATCTCTAATCACAGATTAGTGAACTCATTACACCATCCTAATAGAAGGATAATAAATGAGAACACTTAAGTTGAGGAAGATACCTCAACTTAATCCATGGTTAGGGATTAAATTCATTATATAACAATCCTTTATTAAGTTAATTTTAATTAAGGGATAAGATTAAGAAATGAGTTTTAGGGTTTGTAAGACAACTTGAGGGGGACTTGTCCATTAAACACTAGGGTTAGTCCTTCTTAACCATAAGGAAGAATTAGAACCCTAATGTAAGGCCCAAGTTACAAGATAAAGTCTTGGTGATTATTAATGTGATTTGATTAAGAGGTTTAAACAAATTAAAGGTTTAACACTTAGGATTAAAGTTATACACTCCATCCTAAGAGAAGGATGCAGGTATAACCCTAATTCCAAAGTCCAAAAACTTTAAGAGTTTAGTCTCTGATTATTGAGATGAGAAGAGAGACTCAAGGAGACTCAAAGTTAAAAAGCTAAGGGGGACTAAAAACAACCTTAAGATTATCATGCTTGGATGTTCCTATGGTTTGTTAGGCCTAAAATAAAAGATCTTCAAGGAAGCCACCAATGGAAGAAGCAGATGAAAGGAGGAGGAAGCAGAAGAATAAGTTACTTACTTCCTAAGAAGATAAGTCACTTAAAGGAAGAAAGTGAGAGATATTGAACATAAGTGAATCAAATTCAATTCAAAGACAAGTTAAGATGCACATGAATTAGATAAGAAGAAGTGAGAGGTGAAGGCAAATCCACCTCCCCAATAACTTACCAAAAGTACCTGAAAGTGTTAGTATGAATGCATAAGGTATAAAGTAAAAGGAAATGAAGTGAAATGAGATGCAATGATCAAAGTCAGAAGTGTTTATGCAATGCAAATGGCATGTGAGATGATGCAATGTCATACAATGTGCATATGAATGATCATACAAAGATGGGAAGTCATGAAAGCATGCTTGAAAGCTTGAAAACACATTGATATATATGAAATGAATGCAAAACATGGCAAATGAGTGAAGAAATGATCAAGTAAGGTTCTAACATGTCCTAATATGTCTAAGATGACATATGAATGCTTGAAATGTCATGGAAAGTTCATATGATGATGAATATGCAAGGTGAATGCAAATGAACATGAGAAATTAGGGTTTTATGGACATGTGAGATGCAAATGAGCAAAACAGAATCATGCAACATGATAAAAATTTGAAATCAATCTCAAACAAACCATAAACCCATATTAGGTCAAACCCCAAAGGATAAGGTCAGAAGCCTAACCTATTGAAAGTTATGATTTTCCTAAGTTTTCTAGGGTTTTTGTGTGATTCAAAAGAGAAAATGCAAATCAATTTAAAAATGCAAGATAAATTCATGAGAAAAATGACCTATAAACTACATGCAATATTGGAAACAATGCAAAAAGAATCAAGTTCAAACTCTTCTTAGTTAGGCATAAATGATTTTTCAAAGTTAGGGTTTAAAAAATGTGATTTTAAAGACCCTTAATTCAAAGAAAATTGGGAAACTATGATCAACCCTAAAAAGAAATTTGTGTGAAGAGTTTGAAAATGTTTCTAAATGCATTGGAATGGTTCATTATCTTTTTGGTGATTTTTAGAAACCTAAATGTATTTTTAATTAATTAAAATACTTTAATTAATTAAAAATAGCATTTAAATATTTTAAAAATACTTTTTATATGCAAAAAATAAAATAAAAAATGTTTTCTGGTTGAGAAAAATATTTAAAGTCAGAATGCAAAGGGAAATATTTTTTGGATAAGTTTTTCTATTTTAAATAAAATGAGAAAGAAAATTCAAAGAAAATGGAATAAAAATAAAATAAAATGGAAGTATGCAGATCCAAGGGCCATGATTTGAACTGGGTGGGGGGAATTGACCACGCGCGCATCTTAATTGCTGAGGTTCAATCTAGGTTAATTAATTTAATTATATTAATTAAAACAGGTTTTAATTAATTAATTAGATTAGGATTTTAATGACATGATCCAAGCCGTCCACGCGCAAAATTAAAACAGATCCAAGGGTCCACATCAAATCTGGAGAACTAACCCTAATTAGCCCTAATCAAACTCAGTTTACCGGAGCTAATCTCCGGTCATCTTCCCCGACCAACCTCTCATGCTATCTCTCTCAATACACCATAACAATGCATCAAACCCTCCAGAAATGATCAATGAACAACAACAAACACGAATCCATCAACAAACAACATTTATATTTCAAGAATAGCATGAATCGATGCAAAACGGAAAAATACACAAAACTTTCAGAAGTTCAATACATGCTTGATTCTTAACCATTTTCAAAAATAAACATATCAGGATGATCAACTAAACATGTAGAAGCATTTAAGAACTTAAAATAAGAGTTCTGGAAAAATTGTTCTTCATGGCTACCTGAGATGAAGCTTTCGATTCCTGAGCTTTCTTGCCTCTTTCTTTGTTCAAAACACCTCCACTGAACCTCTTGATGATGTTGCAATGCTTGGAACAAGTTTGTGTGGCCTGGATTGTGGGTTTTAGTTCTGATGAAGCAGGAATCGTGTTTTTGTTTCAGGGTGATTCAGGCTATGGTGAGGGGTGGGAAATGATCCTTGAGGTATATGGAGTTGAATGGTGAAAGAAATTTCAGGTTTTGATGGATGAGGAGTAAGTTTCGAAGAGATGAAGTTCTATGGCAATTTTTGGGATTTCTAAGTTCTTGAGGATTCAGGCTCCAAGATCGTGTGAAATGGGCTCCTTGAGGCTTGCATAAACAATGATGATTGGCCAGAGAGTGGTTGTGGCACAGGCTGATTGGTATGGCTTGATTTGCAAAAAGTCAAAAGTTATGGTACCTTGAGCATGGGCTGAGTCAGAGCTGGCTTTTGGGGTGTCTTGGCCTCAGCTTGGTTTAAGGATGACCTTAGGATCAATTCTATGCAGCTGTCACAAGTGGATGAAGAGTTGTCATGGTTTTGCAAAGTTTATGCATAATTGTCATTTTGAGATTTCTTGAGAATCAAGCCATCAAAACCCTAGGTTCAAAGGCAATTCGTATCTTTTGAGGTTTCTTTGACATGTTATGATGCATAAAAGTTGATTAGAGGTCATTAGAATGCTTGGCAAGTGAAATTGCAAAATTCCCTCTTTGACATGAACTTGAAAAATTATAGGATTTTTGCCAACTTTGAAAGGCCATATCTTGAGTTATAGGATGAATCAAGACATGTTCTTGTACTTTTTGAAAAGGGAAAGACCTAATCTACAACTTTCATGCCCAAGAAGTTTTCATTTGAAGCATTTTTGGTCATGAAAGAGGAGGTTGAAAATCTTTCCCAAAATGGAAAGTTTGCATTTCAAGTCATTTCCAAAAATGGCAAGTTTGCAATTGGCTCAAAATTCTTCAATCTTGTGAACTTCCAACCACTTCTAAGATCAAATAAAGATCATTGGACTTCAATTTGATGAAAATGACCCTTTGATTCCATTGTTGGGGGCCTCAGATGCCCTGATTTTGACTTAACTTGCTCAAGAAGTTACCTAGTGAACAAATGACTTCCACAATGAATTTCTTCATCAAACTTGGTACACATGATCCTTATAACATATTAAGACCATTAGAAACAAGAATGACCCAAAAATTTGGAGTTAAGGCCTATGACACCAAAACCCTAATTTTGGTCATCTGTGTAGTGAAAACCCTAGCTCTGCTTCCATGCCTTTTCCAATTCTTGTGATCCCTTGACTTTCATGAACTTTGAGGAGCATAATATGATCATAGAACGCACATGGACCCTCTTGGAAAGCTTCAAGACCATTGGGATGGCTCAGATGAATTCTTGGATTGATCAAATCACAAACCCTAGATGCAGATGAACTTGAACTATGCAGTGAAGCAAACATGCAATATGAGATAGTATGCTTATGCTAATGCAAAAATGAAAGATCACAAGCCATTGTGTGATAAAGAGTGAGGGTAAATTTGGGGTGTTTACAATCTTAATCAAATCACACTAATAATCACTAAGACCTCATCTTGTAACTTGGGCCTTACATTAGGGTTATATCTCTTCCTTATGGTTAAGAGGGACTAACCCTAGTGTTTAATGGACAAGTCCCCCTCAAGTTGTCTTAAAAACCATAATATCCACTTCTTAATCTCATACCTTAATTAAAATCAATTTAAAGGCTTTTTATATAATGAATTTAATCCCTAACCATGGATAAAGTTGAGGTATCTTCCCCAGCTTAAGTGTTCTCATCTATTATCCTTCTATTAGGATGGTGTAATGAGTTCACTAATCTGTGATTAGAGATTAAACTCATTACTTAACACTAAACAAAAACCCAAAAACATTTAATTAATCACAAGTAGGTTAATGATCTTAATCCTACATCATCATGGTAATTAAGTTGAGTTGCTTATCTCATACTTAAGTAGGCTCATTATCCCTAATCAGGGGGGATATAATGAGTTTACAAGCCATTGATTTAGGCTTAAGCTCATTAACTTACACAAAACACCAAAAACAATAAAAAAATGAAAACACAAAAACAAACAATAATCGTCTCCTCCGGGATTCTTTTCTCATCACACTCATTCACAAACGAGAACTTGCTTCTTATGTCTAATGCAAGACAGTTAGCACTCGAGCCAGACGAGTCATACACTTGAGCATAGGAAAGCAAGCAGTTCATAGTCAATTTATCTTTCAGTCTCTTTGAGTCGAACTACGACGTTCTGACTTCCTCATTGCACGAGAGGATACGTAGGCATAACTTAACAGTTATCGAACAAAAGTCTCTTTGTCATCCCCCTCTTTCAGCATTCTTTTCTAAGCCTCAGTTCTTGAGCAATTCAAATTTTTACACTGACACATGTACATTCATTCTTAGCTATTTTTGCACACAGATAGCACATACACTACCCCTTTAAACACAATCTTGTAAGCATGGATCCCGTCGAGTATGACGGACAATCTGGGTGCTAATACCTTCCCAGGTTGTAACTAACCCCCTTTCTCAGTTTCTCTGATTCGCAACCGTCTTATCCATCTTTTCCCAGGTTTATGCAGCATTACCTTTCCTTTGGGATAAAAATGCCTAGCTGGCAACTCTATTCATTCACTCTTCATTTTCTCTTTTCGCCGACCGTTTGTGTCTGCACCGGGATGCAAATCTTCGGGAGCGACAGCTTGGCGACTCTGCTGGGGACATTATCTTGCAACCAGGGCTTCTGGTTCTTTTTGTGGGTTTCTCCTAGCGCTTGTTTGATTTGTGTTTATGGGGGTGTTATGTGCTACATGTGCTTTTGTTTATTGCTTTATTTTATTGCTTTCTGTACAACTTTATTTATTGCTTTCATTTACTGTTTTTATGCATTTCATTACTGTCATCATATCACCTATGCTGGATCTGTTGTTTTCCTTGGTGGGAGGGTTATTCAGTGAGTAAGGTTCTATACCGGGAGCCTGAGTGACACATAGGATAGAGTGGCTTCATATTCTTTCCCATTCCATTTCGGTCTGGTGCGGGAATATTTAACACGGTTCAGACATGGGTTTCTTCTTGACAACTATGTGCTACGAATTTCCTGTAGTACTAGGGCTATCTGGGAAGCCTGCTAAGTCTGGATGACCTTTTATGACCTTCAGCATTTGAGGTGAATTAGAGGAGGATCCTTTATGATTATTGTAAACACTGTACCTCCGGGTTAGAAGTGTTTACACTTCTCATAAATGATCCAAGTCTGAGGATCCTTGTTCTAGAACAATACATGTGAAGGGGTTGGGATGTTTACATGTTTGCAGGAACCCTTGGCCTCATCATACCCTGTTACTGATATTGTTTAGGTCACATCATATTGGACTGTTCTTGTGAAACCCTGGATTTGTGACTCTTTATTTGAGTCCCCCGCCTGGTTACTGGTTCTCTAAGCCTTCATCCGGACCTATGAACACACTTGGACCCTATCAAGGCAGATAACAGATCCAGCACTTGATCACAAACCCTTGCATATCATTCTGCATACATCATTTTGCATCATTTTAACATTTTTCTATTTGTTTTACATGGTATCCATCTTCTTTGGTTTGGTTTTGACCTGTTCTACTACTCAGATTCTTTCAGTTATTTGCATCAGCTACCTTCATCAGCTATCTTCATCAGAGATTCTGTTTAGCCTTCTTCATCAGTTATCTTCATCAGAGATTCTTCTTCAGTACCTTCACCAGTTGCCTTCATCATTACTTCTCCTCAGTTTTCTTCATCAGCATCCATTGTCAGCATGGACCCATCCAGGAAGAGCAAAATTACCTATCAATTCTTTGATCCCACTATGGCAGGCATCAGGCAGATTCAGACACTCATCACTCCTGATCATGTCCCTTTATTCAGGGAACATTATGGTGGTATCATGGGCATGATCATGGACATGGATGCATCACAGAGGAGTATGATCCATACGTTCCTTCAGTTCTATGACCCTCCACTCAGGTGTTTTACCTTTCCAGATTTTCAGTTGGGCCCTTTGTTAGAAGAATTTTCCATGTTGTTGGGTGTCCCCATCAGGAGAGGGATTCCTTTCAACCCTGAGATGACGACTCCCAGGAATGAAGATATAGCTAATGCTCTGTATTTGGAAACCACCATCATTGATCAGAATATGACTACTAAGGCTGGAATCCCAGGCCTCCACTTGGACTTCTTGATTACTTAGGCCACCAGTCGTGCTGCAGCTGGGAAATGGGACACTGTCTGTGCTCTCTTGGCCCTTAGGATATATGGTATCATCATGTTTGCAGACGAGCCTAAGTTTGTAAGCAAGAGTACTATCCATCTTTTCCTGTTGAAGAATCCAGTCCCTACCTTGCTTGGGAACTTTTATTACTCAGTGCATCAAAGGAATGAGAAGCAGAGGGGAAGATTAGTCAAATATTGTGCACCTCTCTTCTACTGCTGGTTGTTGAGACACTTTAAAAAGTCAGAAGCTTTCTTGAATCCTCATCAGTCAAGAAACTGGGCTAAAAGAATGATTTCCTTTACATCAGAAGACATCAGATGGTGCACTCAGAGCACCAAGGGCAGAGACATAATCACCAGCTGTGGGCAGTACCCCAATGTACCTCTGATTGGAGTAAAGGGTTGCATTAACTACAATCCTTTGATGTTCAAAAGGAAATTAGGGTATGCCTTGGTACATCCACCGAGAGAGCAAGACTTATCAGAAACCCTTTATTGTGACATTCAGCATAACCATGCCATTGCCCGACAAGCAGTTTGGGCTTGGGATAATATTCAAACAAAAGGGACTGCCATTCTTGGTAAGTGCAACAACATAGCTTCAGCTCAGTATATTGATTGGTCTCGTATCAGGGGAAAGATCACCCGCATGCCATTCACCCTGGAGGATGTGCCTGGACCATCAGCAGTAGAGCCTGTAGCTACAGTCAGTTTAGAAGAATTTGAGAAGTTGAAGGAAAGGAATACTCAGATTTCTGAAGCTCTGAAGAAGACCCTCTGGGAGAGGAATGATAGCCGTCTGGACAATGAAAGGTTAGAGAAGCTCCGGATCGAGCATATGGCCAAAATTGAGAAGACATATGATTACATTAGAAGGGCTAGAGCAGGGGAGTTAGTGTCGAAGACTGCTTGCAAGGAAGCCAAGATTCAGAAGGCCAGAGCTGAGCACTACTTGGAAGAGAGTCAAGCTAGATGGATCAGAATCACTAAGGCTCGTTCACAGGAAGATCAGAGGACCCAGGCTAGGATAGAGTAGCTGGAAGCTAATGAGAAGAGGAATCAGGAGGCCTTGTTAGCAGCACAGAAAGAAATCTCTGAGTTGAAACTCCGGGAGGGGTTGAAAAGATCAAAGGGCCAAGACAAGTATAAGAAGTTGACAAGCGCCATTACCACCAGGAACCTTCTTATCAGGACCATCACAGAGCACCCAGTTGACCCAGTGACTGATGCTCTCCTGAAGGAAGTCAGAGAGGATAATTATGGGCTAGATGTTTGATTTCTTTGTACTTCATTTCGTTTGTACTTTTGTTTATTTTGTTGTATTTTGACCCAACATGAGGGCTTGTTGTAATCACAAAACTATGTATCTTTACATTTTGTAATATATGGTTTATGTGTTATTTTGTGGGCTTCATCTCTCTTCAACATCATCATTCCCCGAGGCCTGGAAGGTCAAAATCAAAGAACCAAATCGG
Organism: Lathyrus aphaca; assembly: GCA_963966055.1. NCBI lineage: Eukaryota > Viridiplantae > Streptophyta > Magnoliopsida > Fabales > Fabaceae > Lathyrus > Lathyrus aphaca. The sequence continues at coordinate 217,912,131 of OZ014520.1, read as the reverse complement.
ATACCCTTGGAAGATAAATAGGCATCTTGCATTTCATACTAACCTCATTTCTTTGTTTTATAGGTATTTTCTATTGTTTGTTTTCTCACTTTGTTGTGGTTTCAGGAAACATTGCTCGTAGGAGAGTCTTCCCCATCAATAGAGTTCATCGGTACCCGACAAGAAACACCTTCCGAGCTTACAGATGGACCAGGTTCAACAAGATCTGACTGATGTAAGAACCCAGATGGCTAATGAAAGAACTGAAATGAGGGCCCAAATGAACCAGTTCATGGCAGTAATGACTGGGTTGGCCCAAAGCCAAGAAAGACTAAAAGAGTTGGTCGAGCGGCAAACTCCTGGAGAAAACCACCCAGGTACAGGGGGTACCAGCAACAATGATCATGTACAACCTCGTAATGATCCCCCGGAGTTTGGAACTCATCTTAACCCTGACATTAATGCTATCAGGAATACCCAGGGTAATACAGGAGGGCGTGCCTTGCAAGAGGACCCTCAGGAGGAACAATTCACTGTAGTTGGGGCAGGAGATGAAGTCTATGATCGTCGGCTGGACGAGATAGCAGAAAAGTTGAGATCTCTGGAGTCTCAAAACTCCTTAGGATTTGATGTCATGGATATGGGGCTAGTGGATGGAGTTAGAATTCCTCACAAATTCAAACATCCCTGCTTCGAAAGATATAATGGAACATCTTTCCCTCGCACCCATTTTCAATCTTTCCTGGGAAGATTAAAGGCCTACACTATGGATGAAAAGCTATGGATGTTTTATTTTGAAGATAGCTTAACTGAGGCATCCCGTGAGTGGTACTCTCATCTGACTAGGGCCACAGTAAGAAATTGGAAAGATTTGGCCGAGGCTTTCATTCGCCAATATCAATACAATCTAGACATTGCTCCTAACAGAACGATTTTAATGGGTATGTCACAATCCTTAGGGAAAGCTTCAGAGAGTATGCTCAGAGATGGAGACAATTAGCTGCTGCCGTTCAACCTCCAATGTCAGAAAGAGAAATGTCAGATATGTTTATGAACACCATACAGGGGACATACATTGATAGGCTGGCAGCATTCTATTCCACTAGCTTTGCAGATGTGGTCATAGCTGGAGAAAGGATTGAGAGTTTATTGAAAATGGGAAAGATTTCTGATAACGGCGCCAGCTCAAGCAGCACAAGGAAACCATTTGCAGGGACTCGCAACTCGGGTGAAACAAACTCAGTACCCATGGGCAGAGGAAGAACCCAGTATATGCCAAGATCAATTGTCGTTGTCACAATTCCTACTCCACCTTCTCAACAACAATACACTCCGCAACCACAACAGTTCCCTCAGCAACATTTTCCTCAACAAAGGTCCTATAACAACAACAACAACCAACAACAGCGTCCTTTCCAGCAAAGTCCATCTCAAGTCAACAGGGTAATTGAGCCTATACAAATTCCCTATGCCACTTTGTTGCCACAACTTCTGAAGCTTAATCTTGTTGAGCTAAGGACTTTGGCTCCACCAGATCCTCAGAACCTTCCGAGAAATTACGACGTCAATGCCAGATGTGCCTTCCATTCTAATGCATCTGGCCATACCATAGAAAAGTGCAGAGCTTTGCACATGAAGGTTCAGGATATAGTTAATTCAAAGGCTTTAAATTTTGTACCACCTCCTAACTTAAAAAAGAATCCTATGCCCAGCCACGGTGGGCCCAGGATAAATGCAATTGGGGAGGATCAACATATGAACTTAATTTAAGATGATGCAAGCATTCAAACACCTCTAGTAGAGGTTAAAGCTCAACTTTTAAAATGCTACGTGTTCCCAGGTTGTGAGGCCTGCTATGAATCTTGCAAAATTTCCTCCAATGGTTGTGCAAGCTTAATAAGTGGTATTAATGGCCTTATCAGACAAGGTATCCTGCAGATAACATCAACGGTTTCTACAACATCAACAACTCCTTTTACAGCAACAACAAATACCCCTCATGCAACTTCAAAGACAATTGTTCCTACAGACTCGTCTACAAAATCAACAATCATCTCCTCCATCACTTCAACAAATGACAGTTCAACCGCATCCGCTTCTATAACTACAGCAACCATTAACAACGATGTCTCCACAATCCCCATATACTACGACCCAGCAATGGTCCCTGATTCCAACAATTTTCAGCAACAATCTCAGGAACAGTCTCAGCAACAACCCAGCTTCAGCAAATCACCACCACCACCAATCAGAAGTCCTGTCACCATATTTTACGATCCACAGACAATAACAATTCCTACCTCTGCTGCAGTCAGTCCAGTCACCATCACGGTACCTGGACCTATTCCGTATGAAAAGATAATGTTGTACCATGGCACTATGGTTCAGACCTTTACTGCAACAGGGAAAGAGTCCTTCTTGATTCTTCAGCCCATACACCACAAGTGGATAATGTCGGGGGAGGCGGAGGCTTCACTCAAAGCGGACGTCTTTTCGCGTCACAAGTTCCAAGAGTTAATATTGAGGCAGAGGCTGCTGCCAAATCCAAAGGTAAAAATGTGGTACCTGAGGAACCTGTACCAAAAGAAGCCCATAAAACATCCTTTGATTAAGATGTGGACGAATTTATGAGGATAATCAAGAGAAGCGACTACAAGGTTGTGGATCAGCTCCACCATACTCCTTCCAAGATCTCCATCTTATCCCTGCTTTTGTGTTCTGAAGCTCATCGGGATGCACTACTTAAAGTCTTGCACACATCCTACGTGCCTGAGGAGATCACGATGAATCAGCTCGAGACAGTGGTGTCTAATGTTAATACTAGCCATGGACTAGGCTTCACCAACGCTGATTTGACAATGGAGGGTCGTCACCATAACAAGGCTTTACACATCACTCTGGAGTGTAAAGGGGTTATGCTTTCACATGTTCTAGTTGACATTGGGTCTTCACTCAATGTCTTTCCAAAGAAAGCCCTTGTTAAGCTTGAGTTTGATGGTATTGCTCTCCGACCAAGCAATCTGGTGGTTAGAGCTTTTGATGGTTCCAAGAGGTCTGTTCTTGGAGAGGTGGAGCTGCCTGTGATAATTGGCCCGCATGTCTTTCAAACTACTTTCTACGTGATGGACATTCAGCCGGCCTACAGCTGTTTGTTAGGTCAACCATGGATTCACGCCGCTGGCGCAGTTACGTCGACCCTTCACCAGAAATTGAAATATGAGTGGGAAGGGCAGATTATCACAATCTGTGGTGAAGAGGATATTTTTGTTAGCCCTCTGGCCACCTATAAATACATTGAGATGGATGGTGAAATCCACGAGACCATGAGCCAAGGTTTCGAAGCGCTAAACGTCAATGAGGCGACAACTGAAGTATTTGCTACATCCCAAGAAGATAAGATGGGTACTTCAATTGTCTCCTATCAACAAGCTCGGAAGGTTGTTGAAAATGGAAACGTCTAAGGCTGGGGCAAGTTACTACCGGTGGAGAAGAAGGAGGACAGATTCGGTTTAGGTTACAAACCATTCCGAAAAGATCAAGCAGAGGCTGCTAAGGAGCCCAAGTTCATAAGTGGATGGATGCTAACCCCAGATGTTGTCAATAACGTGGAAGACGAGGCGGAAAGCGACCTCAACCTAGAGAGCTGGATTCGTCCAAGGATCCCGGGCCAACAAGTCCTTAACTGGTCTTCCCAGGAAATTATAAGAGTTACTCTTGCAGAGTAATTATTATTTCCTGCTTTTTTAGCATGCATGAAGTCCTGCATTTTGCCCAAGGTGTCAGGACTCATTTTGTAATAGGGCCATATTTGTATTTTGTGCAAATGGAATATCAATGAACAATGGACATCTTTTGCAAACAATTTTCTCTTTCGCTCACTGTCTTTTCATTTTTGTTATTTTTCGCACAAAGCAAAAAAATGACAATGTTTTTCAAAATAAATAACTTCATTTTTATGAACAAAATTAAAATTGATCACTAAAAAGAACAAATCTCAACCCTTGCAGAAATAATCCTCCAGATTGCACTGACAACAGCACTGCTATGACCTTGTATGAATTCAACAATCCAGTTAATCAAGCAGATGAAGGGGTTGATGAAGACTACGAGTTGCCTGAAGAGTTAGCCAGGTTGTTGAGGCAAGAAGAGAAAGTGATTACTCCTCATCAGGAGGAAATTGAAACTATTAATCTTGGTACCGAGGAAGATGTAAAAGAGGTGAATATTGGTGCCAGTCTGCAAGCTTCGGTGAAAGAACAACTCATCAGTATGCTTCGGGAATACGTCGATGTCTTTTCTTGGTCCTATCAAGACATGCCAGGTCTAGATACAGATATTGTCATGCACATGCTACCCTTGAAAGAAGATTACCCTCCAGTGAAACAAAAGCTACGCCGTACTCGCCCAGATATGGCCATGAAGATTAAGGAAGAAGTACAAAAACAGTGGGACGCCGGTTTCCTTGCTTTAACTAGTTACCCGCCGTGGGTTGCTAACATTGTACCAGTGCCTAAGAAAGATGGTAAGATGCGTATGTGTGTGGATTACCGGGATCTGAACAGAGCTAGCCCGAAGGATGATTTCCCATTACCTCACATTGATGTATTGGTCGACAATACAACTCAGTCTCGGTGTTTTCTTTCATGGATGGATTTTCTGGATACAATCAGGTCAAGATGTCACCCGAAGACATGGAGAAAACAACCTTCATCACACCTTGGGGCACATTTTGTTACAAGGTAATGTCTTTTGGACTGAAGAACGCCGGGGCAACTTACCAACGGGCTATGGTAACATTATTCCACGATATGATCCACAAAGAAATTGAATGCTACGTGGATGACATGATTGCCAAGTCCCTTACTGAAGAATACCATCTGGTAAATCTGCTAAAGTTGTTTAAGCATCTGAGGAAGTATCAGCTGAAGTTGAATCCCAACAAATGCACATTCAGGGTATGTTCTGGTAAGTTGCTGGGATTTATTGTAAGTGAAAAGGGAATTGAGGTCGATCCCGACAAAGTCAAAGCCATTCAAGAGATGCCTGCACCTAGGACTGAAAAAGAAGTTCGGGGGTTCTTAGGTAGATTGAAATACATATCAAGGTTCATATCTCACCTCACTGCAACCTGTGAGCCCGTGTTCAAACTATTAAGAAAGGAATAGACAGTCAGGTGGAACGACGATTTTCAGAAAGCTTTTGACAAAATCAAGGAGTACCTGCAAGAACCTCCAATTCTCATGCCTCCAATTGAAGGAAGACCTCTGATAATGTACCTGACAGTATTAGAAGGGTCAATGGGGTGTGTATTTGGCCAGCATGACGATTCTGGTCGAAATGAGTATGCAATATACTACCTAAGCAAAGAGTTTACCGACTGTGAACAACGTTATTCACTGCTCAAGAAAACTGGTTGTGCTTTAGCGTGGGCTGCTCGCCGACTAAGACAGTATATGTTGACTTACACTACCTTGTTGATCTCAAAGATGGACCCCGTCAAGTACATATTTGAGAATCCATCACTTACCGGAAGGGTTTCAAGATGGCAAATGATTCTGACAGAGTATGACATTCAATACACATCTCAAAAGGCTATCAAGGGCAGTGTATTGTCTGACTACCTGGATGAGCAACCCATTGAAGATTACCAGCCCATGAGATTTGATTTCCCTGATGAAGACATCATGTATTTAAAAGCAAAATATTGTGAAGAGCCAGTTCACACTGAAGGGCCTGACCCAGAAGAAGAATGGACTATGATGTTTGACGGGGCTGTCAATATTAATGGTCGTGGAGTTGGTGCAGTGCTCATTACACCTAAAGGAGTTCATATGCCTTTCTCGGCAAAACTCACCTTTGCTTGCACTAACAACGAAGCATAATACGAAGCATGTATCATGGGACTTGAGGAATTCATTGACCTCAGGATCAAAACATTGAATGTATTCGAAGATTCAACTTTGGTAGTCAATCAGACCAACGACAAATGGTACACTCATCAGGAGCATCTGATTCCATACCGTGACTATACGCGGAGATTATTGACTTTCTTCACAACAGTCAAACTTGAATACATCCCTCGAGATGAAAATCTGTTTGCATATGCTTTAGCTACCATTTCCTCCATGATCAAAGTTCAAACTGCCAATTATGTGCCTCGGATTTTGGTGTCCAGACTAGACCGACCAACATATATGTTCTCTGTGGACATTTCTAGTGATGACAAAACTTGGTATCATGACATCAAATGCTTCTTAGAGAATCAGACGTACCCACTTGGGGCATCATCTATTGATAAGAAGACATTAAGAAGACTGGCCGGTAGTTTCTTCCTCAATGCAGATGATTCATTATACAAGCGAAACTTTGACATGGTTCTGCTCAGATGTGTTGACAAGAAGGAAGCAGACCTACTGATGCACGAGGTGCATCAAGGTTCTTTTGGTACCCATGCCGGAGGACATGCAATGGAAAATAAATTATTAATATCAGGTTACTACTGGATCACAATGAATACAGACTGTTGTGCCTATGCCAGAAATGTCACAAGTGCCAGATCTTCACGGATAAAGTGCATGTGCCTTCGAATCCTTTGAATGTGATGTCTTCACCCTGGCCCTTTGCCATTGGGGCATTGACATGATTGGAAAGATTGAACTGACTGCTTCAAATGGCCATAAATTCATCCTGGTAGCCATTGACTACTTCACCAAGTGGGTTGAAGCAGCTCCATATGCAAACATCACCAGACAAGTGGTAGCCAAATTTCTAAAAAGAGACATCATTTGTCGATATGGAGTTCCTGAGCGGATCATTACTGATAATGGCTCCAATTTGAACAACAAAATGATGGCAGAACTGTGCCGGTACTTCAAAATTCAACATCACAACTTTTCTCCTTACAGGCCAAAGATGAATGGCGCTGTTGAGTCTGCTAACAAAAACATCAAGAAGATTGTGCAGAAGATGGTGGTTACTTATAAAGACTGGCATGAAATGCTACCATTTGCTTTGCATGGGTACCGAACCTCAATCAGAACATCTACTGTGGCAACGCCTTATCAGCTTGTGTACGGTATGGAAGTTGTCCTACCTGTTGAAGTTGAGCTACCCTCCTTACGGGTAATGATGGATATAAAACTGGATGAAGCAGAATGGGTCTGGTCTCGGTACAATCAACTGAATCTTATCGAGGAGAATAGGCTAGCTTCCATCTGTCATGGGCAGTTATATCAGAAGCGGATGAAGAAAGCATTCGATCAGAAAGTCAGACTTCGGGAATATCAAGTGGGAGAGCTTGTGCTGAAAAGACTTCTTCCTCCTCATACAGACCACATGGGCAAATGGACGCCAAACTACGAAAGCCCATTCATAGTAAAGAAAGTCTTCTCTGGTGGAGCATTGATGCTCACTACTATGGATGGCGAGGATTTCTTATCCCTTGTGAATTCAGATGCAGTTAAAAAATACTTCGCATAAAATGACCCGCTGGACATAAAAACAGAATGTGAGTCCAAGCAAAAAATGGGGCATCCCGGCGAGTCAAAAACAGAATAAAAGACTCGGGCAAAAATAAGGGAAAAATCGAAAAAATGTACACCCGCTGAGTTGAAAAGCCGCATTGGACAACTCAGGCAAAAATGGGTATCCCAGTGGATTGAAAACCCGAAAGGGCGATCCACGCAAAATCAGGGAATAAACGAACAACTGCATTCTGAATTTGTCTGTATCAATCACAACATGAAAAGCTTCGAAAGGACAAAGCGTCGGTCAAAATCAGCCTTTTTCAGAAAGCAAGATAAGAAGACCGTTAAGGTCATACAGGTCATAACAAAGGAAGCTCACTGGAGTGTCATCGTCAACATTGTCGACACTTTTATTTTCCCAATTTACAGCAATCTCCTCCTTCCAGGGGATTCACTTCTTTTGACTATACTTGCCGATTCAGGGCAACCAAATTAATAAAATCAGATTTTTCAGTCACACCTTGCTTTGTACATTTTTGTCTCGTTTTTAAAATGTCCAATGTTCATAATACAACACTTGCGTGAAAACATATGAGCCATTCTTAATAAAATGCTTGCAGGAAATATATTACTTTCAGATAAGTTTAACTCCTATAATGGAATCCAATTAGGGATACCTCGGGACACTTGTGCATTTTCCTTTGTCTTAACAGGTTGCAGGTACTCAAGGCAGACAATCTTTTACAACATGGGGCATATCAAGCGCTGAATCCCTAGCATGCTGCTTCCCAGAAGTTATCTCCTTCCCAAGCAAGACCTCCCGAGCAATACCTGACAACTATTTCACAGCAAAGTGGTCAAGGAATTTCCTATTCCCCACCAAGGTGCCAGATGTCTATCATCCTCGACAGAGTTAATGGAACTGTTTCCCCATAGAGTTTCCATTCTCTCTCAAGTAGAGCAATACCTGAAACACATCCCCAACGGAGTGGCTAAAACTACCTTCTCCCCAGCTAAGCTCTCCCTCCGGATAGATCTACCATTGATCTATTTCCCCAAAGAAGAATTCTCCCTTCGGACAGATCTAGCAATGATCTTTTTTTTCCAGCCGGGTTATCACTCCAAGCAGATCAGCCAGAGATCTTTATCCCCGCAGGATCCGAGTCTCGGATCAGTTTCTCTTTTCATAATCATAGCATTCGCATCATGTTCACTAAATAAGCGTAGCATTCCGTCTAATACGGAGCATTACGACAAAAGTCAAACATTTGCATGATCACAAGCTAGGTTCGAGCCAATCACCTACAAATACCATCAATATTTCATCAGCAATATACAAATACATCCCCTGCACATAAAAATCCAAAGCGTCCCCTTTGCACTCCCAAATACAGATACTTATACATTCTCTTTTTGACACTCGTCCGTGTCATCCTTCCCCAGTAAGGTTGCCAGAACACTTTCCACAAGAAGATACTTGTTCTTAACACGCTCTTCTCGACATTCGTCTGTGTCATCTTATCTCCCCACAGAAAGCCAAAGCAACTCCTTTGAACCCTAAAAACAGATGCCTGTTTATATTTTTGACACTCATTCGTGTCATACTTCCCCAGCAGGTCAAACACTTGTCTGTGTCTTGCACATACTTCACCAACAAATCAATACTTGTACACACTTATACAAAAGTCTTTGATACTCGTCTGTATCACTGTATATATCATTCCTCAACAGATTCAACACTCGTCTGTGTTCCTTGTTAACCAGTTGATACTCGTCTGTATCATCATCTTTGAACACGCATCATCGTTTGTTTCTACCGATACTCGTCCGTATCATGGTCCTAAGGATGCTCGTCCACATATTTAATCTATACACACTGTCAGACACTTATACCTTTTATTTTTGAAAGCGTAAGCACTCGTCCGTGTTTACCGTTCCCCAGTAAGTCGCCAACAAAACAACTTTCTCCTATCCGACATTCGTCCTATGTCGTGATATTTTCGGCAGCCGTCCCCTGCCAGGTGATTGCCCTTCACCTTTGGATGACCGTCCCTCATCCTTTCCCCAGTGGAATCTCCTTTATTGGAACCTTCTATCCGACATTCGTCCTATGTCGTGATAAAGAGCAGCCGTCCCCTACTAGGTGATCGTCCTTCACCTTTTGATGACCATCCCTCATCATTTTATCCGATGGTTGTCCCCATCGTTGATCTTTCTATCCGACATTCGTCCTATGTTGTGATAAAGAGTAGTCGTCCCCTGCTAGGTGATTGTCCTTCACCTCTTGATGATCGTCCTTCATCATGCTTATTCGATGGCCGTCCCCATCGTCGACCTTTTCAATCCTACATTCTTCCTATGTCGTGATAAAGAGCAGTCTTCCCCTGCTAGGTGATCGTCCTTCACCTTTGATCACCGTCCCTCATCATTATTTCATTTATTATTTTAACCGATGGCCGTCCCCATCGTTGTTTATTTTACTTTCCAAAGCCTGGTGGCCGTCCCCATCATTGCTTTTCTCATTACTTTAACCCCCAAAGAGTTTTATTACCTGATGGCCGTCCCCATCATGATTTCTTTACTTTACCCAACTTGTCGGTCGTCCCCGTCATTGCTCTACTTACCACTTTATCCCCAACAGTCGTCCTTTGCTCGATGGTCGTCCTCTATCGCTTTCATTTGATAATCATACTATACCATCTGTTACAATTTATATCCCTTTTCTTCTTCTCACCAGTGAGTGCGAATTTCAGACTGTCTTTGGTATTCAACCACAAGTTATCTTGTTTGTCTGTTAAGCTAGGTGCTTACACCCTACACAGCTAACTCATGCTTGAATAGGGGCAGCTGTAAACACCCCAAATTTGCCCTCACTCTTTTTCACACCATGGCTTGTGATCTTTCATTTTTGCATTAGCATAAGCATTACATCTCATATTGCATATTTGCTTCTCTGCATAATTCAAGTTCATCTGCATCTAGGGTTTGTGATCTGAGCAATCCAAGAATTCACCTGAGCCATCCCAAAGGGTCTTAAAGCTTTCCAAGAGGGCCCATGTGCGTTCTATGATCATATTATGCTCCCCAAAGTTCATGAAAGTCAAGGGATCACAAGAACTGGCAAAGGCATGGAAGCAGAGTTAGGGTTTTCACTACACAGATGACCAAAATTAGGGTTTTGGTTTCAGAGGCCTTAACTACAAATTTTTGGGTCATTCTTGTTTCTAATGTTCTTGATATGTTATAAGGATCATGTGTACCAAGTTTGATGAAGAAACTCATTCTGGAAGTCATCTGTTCACTGGGTAACTTCTTGAAGTTCAATGATCTTTATTTGATCTAAGAAGTGGTTGGAAGTTCACAAGATTGAAGAATTTTGAGCCAATTGCAAACTTGCCATTTTTGGAAATGACTTGAAATGCAAACTTTCCATTTTGGGAAAGATTTTCAACCTCCTCTTTCATGACCAAAAATGCTTCAAATGAAAAATTCTTGGGCATGAAAGTTGTAGATTAGGTCTTTCCCTTTTCAAAAAGTATAAGAACATGTTTTGATTCATCCTAAAACTCAAGATATGGCCTTTCAAAGTTGGAAAAAATCACATAATTTCAAGTTTCATGTCAAAGAGGGATTTTGCATATTGGCATGTTCAAGCTTCTAAATGACTTCTAATATGCACAAACATGTTACAACATCTCAAGGGAGCATCCAAAGATCAGAATTGGCCCAAGATTTGAAGCATTTCATGACTTGAATCACAAGAAACATCAAAGAGGGAAATTTGCATAAACCATGAGAACTTTTCATCCAAGCCTTCCAGCTGCATAACATTGATCCAAAGGCCATCCTTGATGCAAGCTGAGGCCAGACACCCCTTCAAACAAGCTCTGACCCGTGCCATGCTTCAAGTACACATAACCTTGACTTTTTGCAACTTGGCCCATACCAATAAAACTATGCCACACCAACTCTCTAAACAAATCAGTATGACTTATGTGAACCTCATGGACCTCAAACATCACAACACACAAGGCTGAAACCTCCCACAAGCTCAGAATAAAAAAAATCACATCACACCTCCTCTCTTCAAATTTCATAACACAACCATCAAAACTTCAAACTTCTTCCACCAATCAACTCAAAAACACTCAAGGATCATTTCCCAACCATTACAATGGCCTGAAACACCCCACAACACAAACACGATTTCTGAGTTATCAGAACTGAATACTCAAACCAGCTCATTTAAACTCCATTCAAGCTTTTCAGAAGCATCAGAGGGATCATTGGAGGCGTTTTGCACAAAGGAAGAGGTCAGAAAGCTCAAGTTTGCAAAGCTTCAACTCAGGTAGTCATCAAGAACATTTTTTCCAGAACTTGTTATTTAAGTTAAAATATAAATCTTCATGTTCCCCTGATCATTCTGAGATGTTTTGTTTTGAAAATGATTGAGAAATGAGAATGTACGAAGCTTCTGAAATTTTTGACCTAAAACGTGTTGGCTTCGATTCAGCTTTGTTATGCATGATAAATGATTTTTGTTTGTGGATTCATGTTCTTTGATGTTAGAGGAGTGATTATGGGCAAGAAATTAGGAGTTTAGATGCGTGTATGAGTTTCTGGATTTTTGCCTCGCCGGAGAAGATGACCGGAGCTAGCTCCGGTCACCTGAAAATGCTTAGGGTTTTAATTAGGGTTAATTAGCCAGTTTGAATGTAGGCCCTTAGATCTTAGGGTTAGCGCGTGAACGAGTGGTCCAGATTGCTTCATTAACTTTAATTCATATTAATTAGTTTTAATTAGGTTAATTAATTTAAAAATCCTCAGATTGAATTCTAGCCATTGGTAAGCGCACGCAGTCAATCCTTCTCCCTCCAGTTTGAATCCCAGCCATAGGATCTGCATACTTCTCATTTTAATCCATTTAATTTCATTTTATTTTCATTTCTTTTGTGCATTTATTTTAAAATAGCAAAACTTATCAAAAAAAATTGAAACTTAGCATTCTGACTTTAAATATTTTTCTTAATCCAAAAATAATTTTTATTTTATTTTTGCATTCAAAAATTATTTTTAAATTATTTAAATGTTATTTTTAATTAATTAAAGTATTTTAATTAATTAAAAATGCATTTAGGTTTCTAAAAATCACCAAAAAAATCATGAACCATTCCAATGCATTTAGAAACATTTTCAAACTCTTCACACAAATTTCTTTTTAGTTTTGATCATAGTTTCCCAATTTTCTTTGAATTAAGGGTCATTAAAATCACAATTTATAACCCTAGCTTTGAAAAATCATTTCTGCCTAACCAAGAAGAGTTTGAACTTGATTATTTTTGCGTCGTTTCACATATTTCATGTAGTTTAAAGGTCATTTTTCTCATGAATTTATCTTGCATTTCCAATTTGATTGGCATTTTTCCTTTTGAATCACCCAAAAACCCTAGCAAACTTAGGAAAATCATAACTTGCAATAGGATATGCTTTTGACCTTCTCCTTTGGGGTGTGACCTAGTATGGGATTAGGGTTTGTTTGAGCTTGATTTCAATTTTTTATCATGTTGATTGCTTCTGTTTTGATCATTTGCATCTCACATGTCCATAAAACCCTAATTTCTCATGTTCATTTGCATTCACCTTGCATATTCATCATCACATGAACTTGCCATGACATTTCAAGCATTCATATGTCATCTTAGACATCTTAGGACATGTTAGAACCTTTCTTGATCATTTCTTCATTCATTTTCCATGTTTTGCATTCATTTCATTTCATAAACATCCATGTGTTTTTCAAACTTCTAAGCATGCTTTCATAACATCTCATCCTTGTATGATCATTCATATGCACATTGTATGACATTTCATCATCTCATATGGGATTTGCATTACATAAACACTTCTGACTTTGGTCTTTGCATCTCATTTCATCTCATTTCAATTCATTTATTTATTCTTAATACCTTGTGCATTCATACTAACCATTTCAGGAACTTTTGGTAAGTCATTGTGAGAGGTGGATTTGCCTTCACTTCTCACTCCTTCTTATCTCTTTCATATGAATTTTAACTTGTCTTTGAAGTGAATTTGATTCACTTATGTTCCATATTTCTCACTTTCTTCCTTTAGGTTACTTATCTTCTTAGGAAGTAAGTAACTTATTCTTCTGCTTCCTCCTTCTTTCATCTGCTTCTTCCAATGTTGGTGGCCTTGAAGGTCTTTCCTTTTAAGCCTAACAAACCATAGGATATCCAATCATGATAATATTTAGGGGGGTGTATAGTCCCCCTTAGCTTTTTACCTTTGAGTCTCCTTGTGTCTCTCTTCTCATCTCAATAATCAGAGACTAAACTCTTAAAGTTTTAGGACTCTGGAATTAGGGTTATGCATGCATCCTTCTCTTAGGATGGAGTGTATAACTTTAATCTTAAGTGTTAAACCTTTAATTTGTTTAAACCTCTTAATCAAATCACACTAATAATCACTAAGACCTCATCTTGTAACTTGGGCCTTACATTAGGGTTCTATCTCTTCCTTATGGTTAAGAGGGACTAACCCTAGTGTTTAATGGACAAGTCCCCCTCAAGTTGTCTTACAAACCATAAAATCCACTTCTTAATCTCATCCCTTAATTAAAATCCATTTAATAAAGGCTTGTTATATAATGAATTTAATCCCTAACCATGGATAAAGTTGAGGTATTTTCCTCAGCTTAAGTGTTCTCATCTATTATCCTTCTATTAAGATGGTGTAATGAGTTCACTAATCTGTAATTAGAGATTAAACTCATTACTTAACACTAAACAAAAACCCAAAAACATTTAATTAATCACAAGTAGGTTAATGATCTTAATCCTACATCATCATGGTAATTAAGTTGAGATGCATATCTCATACTTAAGTAGGCTCATTATCCCTAATCAGGGAGGATATAATGAGTTTGCAAGCCCTTGATTTAAGTTTAAGCTCATTAACTTATGAAAAACACCAAAAATAATAAAAAACTGAAAACACAAAACAAACAATAATCGTCTCCTTCGGGATTCTTTTCTCATCACACTCATTCACAAATGAGAACTTGCTTCTTCCATCTAATGCAAGAGAGTTAACACTCGAGACAGATGAGTCATACACTTGAGCATAGGTAAACAAGCACTTCACAGTCAATTTATCTTTCAGTCTCTTTGAGTCGAACTACGATGTTCTGACTTCCTCATTGCACGAGAGGATACGTAGGCATAACTTAATAGTTATCGAACAAAAGTCTCTTTGTCATTCCCCTCTTTCAACATTCTTTTCTAAGCCTCAGTTCTTGAGCAATTCACCTTTTTGCACTGACACCTGTACATTCATTCTTAGCTTTTTTTGCACACAGATAGAATATACACTACCCCTTTAAACACAATCTTGTAAGCGTGGATCCCGTCGAGTACGACGGACAATCTGGGTGCTAATACCTTCCCAGCTTGTAACCAACCCCCTTTCTCAGTTTCTCTGGTTCGCAACCGTCTTATCCATCTTTTCCCAGGTTTATGCAGCATTACCTTTCCTTTGGGATAAAAATGCCTAGCTGGCGACTCTATTCATTCACTCTTCATTTTCTCTTTTCGCCGACCGTTCGCGTCTGCACCTAGATGCAAATCTTCGGGAGCGACAGCTGGAGTCGAACTCAAGCCCTCCACTCTATAGGTACCATCTGTGTCCACTGGGCCATGTGCGTTCTGGTGTTAATCAACAACAACAAACAATTATATAATAAACCTAAAGGAAAGAAATCATTTTTAAAAAAAAAGACTGGAGACTGGATTTGATCCCTGGTCATCTAGGTCCCAGACGCGCATACGTTACCACTGGATCACCTGCACCGATTTGAAATTCATATGAAATAACAATAATAAAAAAACAAACAAAAATTTGAATTTCTGAATTCGCGCCAGACTGTTTCGTCTTCTTCCTCCCGCCCTGCAAACTTTCCTGCGAATTTCCATATGCTTTTTCCTGCTAATTATCTTGCGTAACAAAACCTGCGATTTTCAAATATTACATAAACAGTTTAATCAAGCCAAATTAAGAACATCATTGGACTCCTTATGACCTGTACAATTCAATTATATCATCAAAAAGCATTTATATTATGTGAACCAAAGAACCCCAATTCGAAGTTTGGAACCCAAAAAATGGCGTTTTGCACCTTACACTATGAACCTTCAATTAAATTGCCCATAATGCATCATTAGAACACACCAAACACAAATCAATCAACAAAATTAATTTTAAATGGTTAGATGTGTGAGATCGAAAAAATTTCGAAGCATATGTAAAAAAGCTTGGTCACGGCATATGGATGTATTTAGCATGATGCAATTGATGCCAATAGCATTAGGAATGTCCAAGGATCGTATTTAGATCATTAGAATACCTTGAAACAACCTGCTAATATCAAACCGAAAAATCAATTTTTATGTCAAAATTTGAACTTAAAACAACCTCTTTTTCGCCTCTCCTATCCCCCTCTTGCTGGTTTTATGTTATGCACTTATAATAGAAGCAATTAGGTTAAGAATTTGGGCTTGGTCTTTGTGAATTTTTGTTTCTTGATGGTGAAGAAATCTCCTTCATAATTTTGTCCAAAAATCAAATGATATACTTCCAAATTGTTGTGCACGAAATTGGATAGCATCAAATCATCTTGAATGGTCTTTAAGAGTTTCTAGAAGAAGAATCAAATCAAATATTTGAATTTTTATATTTTATTTTGATTTAAATTGAATTTTAATGAATAAAATCCAAATAAATAATAAATAAATTATAAAAATCATAAATAATTTGAGTTGGTTTATGCTTGATGTTATTGTTAAGATTGGGTTGCAAAATAATAGGCACATTTGGAAAAATAAATGGATTTAAGACCTTATTTGCTTCATACACCCCTTGAAAATCTCCCAACTTTGACAAGGCATAAATCCCTCAATTTTAAGGTTATGAAGGTGTTCTTGGACATTTTAGAAATCTTAAAGAGTCCTATAACAAATCTCTTTGGTCTCATGTCCATATCCTTTACCATCTTCAAATTATGCTCTTTGGAAAACGTTGACTTTTTGTTGACTTTTGAAATGACCTGTAATGTTTTAGCTCATACCTTCCAAATGAAGCATTTTTAGGCTTGGCTTGTGAGACACAGTAGTAGAGAATTTAGTTTCCTTCTAAATAAGATTTGTATGGGAATTATTTGATGAAGCATGTGAAAGTTATGGCTGGTCATAGTTCAATTGACTTTTACTGTGAAATCCTATTTTAGAAACTTCTTGATTCTTGATGATCTGAGACTTCCTTGATGAATCATGACCAAAACTTGATAAAATGATGAATTTTACTTCATAAATTTGATGTTGGCAAAAAATATTGAAGTTTGACTTTAATTTGACCACAGTTGACGTCAGTTTGACTTTTTAACCACTTTGACTAATTTTTGCATATCTGATTATCTGACTAGTCAAATTTATTGGGAAAGCCTTGCAACTAGACATGGGGATTCTTGAATACCTGTGGTATGTTATGAAGCTCACTTGAGGCCTTAGAAGTCCATTTAGCTCAGATAAACTCAAAACCCTAGTTATGAATCCATTTCTTAGGAGGATGCTTTGTCTGAGATAACTCTCAGACTTTCTGACTAATTGTGAACTTTGTGAACCTTATGATCATTAAGATATCTTGAGAGACATTGCCTTGATTGTGGGAGGGAAAATTTTATGGTACTACACCTTCCCCTATTCAATTTTCTGAAATCTAAGGAGTTAGATTGGCATGTACGCCATTCGTGACTTGAAGGTTGAAGAGGATTGAACACAAAAACCCAAAAAATTGCACTCGCCGGTGCATAGAATGATACTGTTGGTTGGTTGTATTGCTTGAATGGGCTTAAAGATGCCATTCGGAGGAAAAGTTTTTCAGATATACTTCTTGGAGAATAAAATAGTCCAAAGTATGAAGATATATCTTTTGGGAAAATAAAACCCAAGGTAACGGTATGGCTTTTAAGAAGATAAATAATGTCCCAAGATAGCCTTCGGGAAGATAAACAATGTCCCAAGATAATGAGATAACCTTTGGGAAGATGAACGACGTCCCAAGATAATAAGATGACCTTTGGGTAGATAAATGACGGCCAAAGGTAATGATACGGATTTTGAGAAGATAAACGATGTCTCAAGATAGCCTTCGGGAAGATAAACGACGTCCCAAGATAATGAGATAACCTTTGGGTAGATAAACGAAGGCCCAAGGTAATGATACGGCTTTTGAGAAGATAAACAACGTCTCAAGATAGCCTTCGGGAAGATAAACAACGTCCCAAGATAATAAGATAACCTTTGGGTAGATAAACGACGACCCAAGGTAATAGTATGGCTTTTGAGAAGATAAACGACATCTCAAGATAGCCTTCGGGAAGATAAACGACGTCCCAAGATAATGAGATAACCTTTAGGTAGATAAACGACGTCCCTACGTGTCGCTCCCACCAAATGAGGCTAAGTCAAGAGGGGTACAGACGCGAACGGTCGGCGAAAGAGAGGGAAATGAATAGAGTCGCCAGCTAGGCATTTTTATCCCGAAGGAAAGGTAATGCTGCATAGACCTAGAAAAGATATGGATAAGACGGTTGCGAACCAGAGAGACTGATAAAGGGGGTTGGTTACAACCTGGGAAGGTATTAGCACCCAGATTGTCCGTCGTACTCGACGGGATCCACGCTTAAAAGATTTGTGTTTTAAAGGGGTAGTGTCAGTGCTATTTGTGTATTAAAGCTGGAAAGAATGCAAGTGTCAGTGTAAAACAAATGTGAGATGAATAACTGATGTGTCAGTGTAAGAAATGAAATACTCAAGACCTTGAGGCTTAAAGAATAGGGCTGGAAAGAGGGGGAATATACAAATACTTTTGTTCGATAACTGTTAAGTTATGCCTACATATCCTCTCGTGCTATGAGGAAGTCAGAACACCGTAGTTCGACTCAAAGAGACTGAAAGATGAATTGACTTGTGATCTGCTTACTTGTCTATGCTCAAGTGTATGACCTGTCTGGCTCAGGTGCAAACTGTCTTGCATTAGACGGGAGAAGCAAGTTCTCGTTTGTGAGTGAATGAGATGAGAAAAGAATCCCGGAGGAGACGATTATTGTTTGTTTTTTGTGTTTTCAATCTTTTATTGCTTTTTGAAGTTTGTCATAAGTTAATGAGCTTAAGCCTAAACCAATGGGTTAATAAACTCATCACATCTTCCCTCTGATTAGGGGTAATGAGAATACCTTAAGTGTAAAGTCAGCATCTCACACTTAATCACCCTGATGTAGGATTAAGATCATGAACCTACTTGTAATTATTTAGATGTTTTTGGAGTTTTTTGTTTAGTGTTAAGTAATGAGTTTAAGCCATAATCAAGGATTTAATGGACTCATTACACCATCCTAATAGAAGGATAATAGATGAGAACATTTAAGCTGAGAAAGACTCCTCAACTTAATCCATGATTAGGGATTAACCTCATGACAAAACAAAGCCTTTATTAAAGTGGATTTTAGTTAATGGCAAGATGAAGAAATGATTTTTATGATTTGTCAGACAACTTGAGGGGGACTTGTCCATTAACACTAGGGTTAGTCCTTCTTAACCAATTAAGGAAGAATTAGAACCCTAATGCAAGGCCCAAGTTACAAGCTTGATGTCTTGATGATTATTAGGTGATTTGATTAAAGGATTTTAAACACATTAAGGGTTTAACACTTAGGATTAAAGTTATACACTTCATCCTAATAGAAGGATGCAGGCATAAGCTTAATCACAAAGCCTTAAAACCTTTAGGGTTTAGTCCTTGATTAAGAGATGAGAAGAGAAGATTCAAAGATGACTCAAAGGTAAAACTAAATGGGGAGACTAATCAAACCCTAATTGTTATCATGCTTGGAGATCCTAGGGTTAATGAGGTTTGCAAGAAGATCTTCAGAGAAGCCACCAGGAAGGAAGCAGATGAAAGGAGCAATAAGCAAAAAGAAGCAAAACAACTTGCTTCACTTAAGAAGACAAGTTGCTTGAAGAAAGAAAGTAAGATGAACAAGAATGAGCAAGCTCAATCCAATACACATACAAAATGCAGCAAGGGAAGTATGAAAGAGATGAAAAGAGATTATGAGAAGTGAAGGCAAATTCACTTCTCAAACAACTTACCACCTGAAATGTTAGCATAAGAAATGAAATGCAATGCAAATGAGATGAAATGTGATGATGCAAACCAAAAACAGGAGCAAGAACATGAAGTTAATGATGCTAAGAGATGATACAAACATGAGGCAAGACAAGAGAATGATCAAACAAGCATAAGGATGCAAATGAGGCATGCATTGAACCATGAATGTACATGAAAAGTTATGAAATGTAATGGACATACAACATGGTAAATGAAAGATTCAATGATCAAACATGATTCTAATATGTCCTAAGATGTATTATGAATCATGTAGATGCACAAAATGTTATGACAAGTTCTTGAATGCAAGCAAATGAGAAATGGATGCAAAGGAAAGCACAAATTAGGGTTACATGCATTATGCAAAACAAAAATCCAAAACCAGAAGCAAATGACATGATAAAAATTTGAGAATGAAATCAAAGATACCCTAAACCTATACAAACTCATTGCCCAAAGGAGGGGATCCAACTCTTAACCTAGTGAAAGTTATAAATTTCCTAAGATTGCTAGGGTTTTAAGGTACCTTGGCAAGAAAAATTCTAAACAAATTGAAAATGCAAGATCAATTCAAATCAAATTTATCCTATAAACTACATGCTATGCAAGATGCAATTCCAAAAGAATCATCACCCAACTCTCAATGGTTAGGCAGAAGGAAATTTTTGAAGTTTGGAACAAAATATTGCCTTGAAATGAAATTAAATCCAATGAAAATGATCAAAAGGCATCAAGAACAAAAAAGAAATTTGGTTTGAGAGTTGGAAAATGTTTCTAAATGTTTTTAAATGCTATGTGAATTTTTTTTGTGATTTTTAAATACCTAAATGTATTTTTAATTAATTAACTTTCATTAATTAATTAAAAATAAACATTTAAATGATTTAAAAATAATTTTTAATGCAAAAAATAAAATAAAAATCATTTTCTGATTAAGAAAAATATTTGAAACAAAAATGCAAAGGGAAATATTTTTAGGATTTTTCTAACTATTTTAAAATAAATATGAAAGATAAATGAATAAAAATGAAATAAAAAAGAAATTAAATGGAAAGTATGCAGGATCTAAGGCTGAGATTCAAACTAAATACGCGGGAGCTGACTTGCGCGCAAATGGGTGGTCCAGATTGCTTCTGGCTAATTAATTTTATTTAAACTAATTAATTGAAGATTAGGGTTTAATGAGAGATCCAGGCCCTCCATTCGCGCGGGAGTCATCAAAAGTCCACAAGATCAAAGGTCCACATTTAAACTTGGCTAAACCTAATTATCAAACCCTAATCACTTTCAGGTCACCGGAGAAGAGCTCCGGTCGTCTTCTCCGGTGACACCCTCCCTGAGAAATCTCAAACTCACTCTCCTGGTCATTTTAAAAGTTGTAAAGCTCCAGATCAAACCTCTCAACCTCCCTAAACCTGAATCTACCCTCAAAATCCATTTCTTTTTACTCAAAACCAAGATTCGAATCAAAAACATAAAAACGGCCAAACTTTCAGAGATGCAGTACATGCTCAATACTCAATCATTTTCAAAAATACAAAGTGCAAAGCAATCAGGGGAACATGTAGATCATTTCAGTAACTTAAAACATGGTTTCTGGAAAAAATAATTTTCGAAGCTTACCTGAAGTGAAGCTTTCAGCCTTCCTCCTTCCTTCAAAACTTCTCCAATGGACCTCCTGAAGATGCTTTGAGGCTTGGTTTGAGTGTATGGTGGCTGGTTTGTGAGATTGATCAGGTTCTGTTCAGTGAGGGGTGAGAATCGTGTTTTGATTTCAGGGGGTTTTAGGGCAAGGTGAAGGGTCAGGGATGATCAATGGAACATGCTGAGATGTTCTATGGAGTTTGTTTTGGTGTTTGTGTCTTGTGGAGTGTGTTTCGAATGAAAATGCATAAGAGGTGAAAACTTGGAGCTATGGCTTGGAGGATGTTTCAGGCTTGTGTGTGTGTGTTGTGTTCAGTCTCTTTTGGTCCACTTATCACTCTTGGATAGGTCAGAGGAGTTGGTGTGGCCTAGCTTGATTGGTATGGGTCTTTTTGCAAAAAGTCCAAGTTAGGTGTACTTGAGGTATGGGCAAGTGTAAGGTTGTGATAGGGGCATGGCTTGGCTCAGCTGAGTTTAGGGAGAACCATGGAAATGGATTAGAAGCAATGCAGCAAGTGGATTAGGGTTTACCATAGGTTTTGCAACTTTGTGACCTTTGGGCCCTTTTGTGATTTCTTGATCCATAAGTCATGAAAATGGGCAAACCTTTGGTGCATTATGATTTTTAGGCAATGGTTTATGTTTGTGCAAAGATTAGAAGTCACTTTGAGGTCTCACTTTGCCTTGGCAAGTGGTTTTGCAACTTTGCCTCTTTGGTACATAACTTGAAATTATGTGATTTTTCCCAACTTTGACAAGCCATAACTTTTGATCCAAAATGAATTAGAATGAGTTCTTGTACTTTTTGAAAAGGTAATGATCCACTCTACGACTTTCATAACCAAAGTTTTCTCATTTGAAGCATTTTTGAATCAATTTGAGGAGGTTGAAAAACTTTCCCAAAATGGCAAGTTTATATTACAAGTCACCTTCCCAAAAAGGCAATTTTGCAAATGGCTTGAAATCCTTCAATTTTGTGAACTTCTAACATCTTCTATGATCAAATAAAGATCATAAATATCCAAAATTATGAGGAACACCCTTTGGTTGGGTCATTGGGGGCCTCAGATGCCCTGATTTTGCACTGCCTTGCCCAAGAAGTCATCTTGTGATCAGATGCCTTCCCCATGGAATTTCTTCATGAAAATTGATATGCATTATCCTTATGACATATAGAGACCAATGGAAAAAAAAATGACCAAAAAATTTGGAGTTATGGCCTTTGAAACCAAAACCCTAATTCTAGGTCATCTGTGCAGTTAAACCTGGCTCTGCTTCCATGCCTTTCTCAGTTCTTGTGATTCTTTGACTTTATTGACTTTGTGGGGATACAATATGATGCTTGAAAATACATGGACCCCTCTTGAGATGATTGAAGACCTTGGAGTGGCTCAAATGGCCCTTGGATAGCTCAGATCACAAACCCTAGATGCAGATGACTTAGGAACAATGCAGTGAATAAAAAATGCAATATGAGATGCTATGATTGAACTTATGCATATGAAGAGATCACAAGCCATGGTGTGAATGGGTGAGGGAAAATTTGGGGTGTTTACAGCTGCCCCTATTCAAACATGAGTTAGCTGTGCAGGATGTAAGCAACGACTTAACAGGCAAACAAGGTAACTTGTGGTTGAATACCAAAGACAGTCCAAAATTTGCACTCACGGAATGAAGAAGAAAAGGGATATAGATTGTAAAAGAAAAATAAAGTATAATTATAAAGTGCGGGCGACGGAGGACGACAGTCGAGCAGAGGACGACTGCTGGGGAAGGAGCACTGACGGGGACGGCCGACATGCTGGGGATATAAGAGATTATGATGGGGACGGCCATCAAGTAAAGCTATAAGACTCTCTGGGGATTATAGGTAAACGAAATAAAGTGATGAGGTACGGTCATCAAAGGTGAAGGACGATCACCTATCAGGGGATGACTGCTCTGTTGGGGATAAGATGAGGGACGATCATCTAAGGTGAAGGACGATCACCGGGCAGGGTACGGCTATCGAATGTATCGCGACATAGGACGAATGCCGGATAAAAAGGTCGACGATGGGGACGGCCATCGGATAAGCATGATGAAGGACGATCATCAGGAGGTGAAGGACGATCACCTAGCAGGGTACGACTGCTCTCAGGGTTTATCATGACATAGGACCAATGTCAGATAACAAGATAAACGATGGGGACGACCATCGGATAAAATGATGAAGGACAATCATCAGGAGGTGAAGGACGATCACCTAGCAGGGGAAGGCTGCTGAAAATATACGACATAGGACGAATGTCGGATAGAAAAGGGGTTCTAATGAATAGAGACTCCACTGGGGGTGATGAAGGACGATCATCAAAGAGGTGAAGGACGATCACCTGGCAGGGTACGGCTGCCGAGAAGGTATCATGACATAGGACGAATATCAGATAGAAAGAGAATAAATCAACAAGATTTGTTGGGGACTTCGCTCGGGAAAAGTAAACACGGACGAGTGTCTATATCCAAGAAATGAGAAGTATAAGTGTTTGGGTACTACGTATAGACTAAAGATGCGGACGAGCATCCTTAAGACTATGATATGGACGGGTATCAGGTAGAAACAAATGCTGACACATGTTCGGAGATGATGGTACAAACGAGTACCAACTGGTTAACAAAGAACACGGACGAGTATTGATTCTGCGGGGATTCTTCTGGGGAAAAGTAGACACAGACGAATGTCTAAATTCAAGAAGACACAAGTGTTTGAAATTGTGTACGGATTAAAGATGCGAACGAGCATCCTTAAGACCATGATACGGACGAGTGTCAGTAGAAACAAACGCTGACGCATGTTCAGAGATGATGATACGGACGAGTACCAACTGGTTAACAAAGAACACGGACGAGTGTCGGATCTGAGGGGGTATAAGTGGTGTATACAAGATACGGACGAGTATCTGTACGGGTGAAACTGGAGTAATAAGTATGAGTGGTGTACACGAGTGTTTAACTTGCTGAGGAGAGTATGACACGGACGAGTGTCGGCAAAAGGTATATTATAAACAAGTGTATGATTTCTAAAGTGTTTAGGTAGCTATGTTGGGGAAGGTGACACGGACGGGTGTCAGAGAATTTGTATAGATATATGTATCTGTGAGTGCAAAGACGACGCTTTGGCTTTCTACTAGGGATATGACACGGATGGGTGTCAGGAGGTATCATTTTCTTTAGGTAAAGTGTTTTGGCTCTCTGCCGGGGAATCTGGGGAGTTTTCTGTACATCGTTGATGGATCGCTAGTATTCACAAGTGCTTGATTCAGAACATGGCTTATGATTATGCAATATGTTTGATTTTTGCCGTAATGCTCCGTATTAGACGGAATGCTACGCTCTGCGGGGAGAATATGATGTGAATGCTATGATTATGCAAAGATACCGATCCGAGATTCAGATCCCGTTGCTGCGAAGATCTCTGGCTGATCTGCTTGGAGTGGACATCCCAGCTGGGGATGAGATCATTGATGGATCTGACATATATGACTCTGTTTGGGGAAAATAGGCCCCTGATAGACCTATTTTTGGTAATGAGGGACCCAACTGGGGGTTTGTAGAAGCTTCCTTCACCCTGTTGTGAGATCTCCAGGCATTGTTCTTCTGGATAGAGGCTGAAACTCTGTGGGGAGATGGTTCCCTGTACTTGGCTGAGGAGGAAATAACAAATGGCAACTCAGCTGGGGATAAAGCACCTCCGGTGCTAAGACTGAGTAGATAATGATTTGCCAGCTTGCTGGGATGAAGCTTTCATGCCCCATGATGTGCTTTGAATACCTGCAATCCTGAAAAGTCAGAGAAACGCACAAGCAATCCCGAGGTATCCTTTAACAGATTCCATCATAAGAGTTTAGGCACTCCTGGGAGTGAGTATATTTCCTGCAAGCACGTATTTTTTTAGAAGAGAAGCATCTGTATTTATGCAATCAGTATCTTAAAGACATCGAACATTCTTGCAAATGAAAATAAAATGTACGAGGCGAAACATGACTGAAAATCTGATTTTATTAATTCGTGTGCCCTGGATTGGCAAGATACAGTCAAAGAAACAAATCCCCTAAAATGAGGAGATTGTTACAAATTGAGAAACAAAAGATGTTGGCAATGTTGATGACGCTTTAAGAAGCTTCCTTTTTGCTATGACTCGTATGACATTTGACGTTCTTCTCGTCTTGCTTTCTGAAGAAGGCTGATTCTGACCGACGCTCGAACCTTTCAAAGCTTACCATGTTGTAAGTGATACATATGAATTCAGAAAGCAGTCGTTTGCTTATTCCCTTATTTTGCGTGGATCGCCCCTTCGGGTTTTCAATCCACTGGGATACCCATTTTTGCCTGAGTTGTCCAATGCGGCTTTTCAACTCAGCGGGTGTACATTTTTTTGTTTATTTTCCCTTATTTTTGCCCGAGTCTTTTATTCTGTTTTCGACTCGCCGGGATGCCCTATTTTTGCCTGGACTTACATTCTGTTTTTATGTCCATCGGGTCATTTTTATGCGAAGTATTTTTTAACTGCATCTGAATTCACAGGGGACGGGAAGTCTTCACCATCCATAGTGCTGAGCATCAGTGCTCCACCAGAGAAAACTTTCTTTACTATGAATGGCCCTTCATAATTTGGAGTCCACTTGCCCCTGTGGTCTGTATGAGGAGGGAGGAGTCTTTTCAGCACAAGATCTCCTACTTGGTACTCTCGGAGCCTGACTTTCTAGTCGAAAGCTTTCTTCATCCTTTTCTGATACAGCTGCCCATGACAAATTGCAGCTAATCTCTTCTCCTCAATCAGACTCAGTTGTTCGTATCGGGACTGGACCCATTCTGCTTCGTTCAACTTAACATCCATTAATACCCGCAATGAGGGTAATTCAACTTCAACAGGTAGGACTGCCTCCATACCGTAAACAAGCTGATACGGTGTTGCCCTAGTGGATGTTCTGATTGACGTACGGTATCCATGCAAGGCAAATGATAGCATTTCATGCCAGTCTTTGTAGGTAACTACCATCTTTTGCACAATCTTTTTGATATTCTTGTTAGCTGCCTCAACAACGCCATTCATCTTTGGCCTGTAAGGAGAAGAATTGTGGTGTTGGATCTTGAAGTCCCGGCATAGTTCTGCCATCATTTTGTTGTTCAAGTTGGAACCATTGTCAGTAATGATTCGCTCGGGCACTCCATACCGACAGATGATGTCTCTCATCAGAAATCGGGCTACCACTTGCCTCGTAACATTTGCATAAGAAGCCGCTTCAACCCACTTGGTAAAATAGTCAATAGCAACCAGGATGAATCTGTGGCCATTTGAAGCAGTCGGTTCAATCTTGCCAATCATATCAATGCCCCACATGGCAAAGGGCCAGGGTGAAGACATCACATTCAGAGGATTTGGAGGCACATGCACCTTATCCGCATAGATCTAGCATTTATGGCATTTTCTGGCATAGGCACAACAATCGGCATCCATTATGATCCAATAGTAGCCTGATCTTAGCAACTTTTTAGCCATTGCATGTCCTCCTGCATGGGTACCAAAGGATCCTTCGTGCACCTCGTGCATCAATAAGTCTGCCACTGTCCTGTCAACGCATCTGAGGAGTACCATATCAAAGTTTCTCTTGTACAAGGAACCATCAGTATTTAAGAAGAAACTACCAGCTAGCCTTCTTAAAGTCTTCTTATCATTGGACGATGCCCCAGGGGGGTATGTTTGATCCTCCAAGAAGCATTTGATGTCATAGAACCAAGGCTTATCATCTTTAACAATGTCTGCTAAGAACACATATGCTGGTCTGTCAAGTCTGGACACTGAAATCCGAGGCACAAAGTTGGCAGCTTGAACTTTGATCATGGATGAAATGGTAGCTAGAGCATCTGCAAACTGGTTTTCGTCTCGAGGGATATACTCAAGCTTGACCATTGTGAAGAAAGTCAATAACCTTCTTGTATAATCCCGGTAAGGTATCAGATGATCTTGGTGGGTGTACCATTTACCGTTGGTTTGATTGATTACCAAAGTTGAATCTCCGAACACAGTCAAAGTCTTGATCCTGAGGTCAATGGCTTCCTCAAGACCCATAATACAAGCTTCATATTCAGCTTCGTTGTTAGTGCAGTTAAAAGTGAGTTTTGCCGAGAAAGGCATGTGAACTCCTTTAGGTGTAATGAGTACTGCACCAACACCACGACCATTCATATTAACAGCCCCGTCAAACATCATAGTCCATTCTTCTTCTGGGTCAGGCCCTTCAGTGTGAACAGGCTCTTCATGATCTTTTGCTTTAATGAACATGATGTCTTCATCAGGGAAGTCAAATCTCATAGGCTGGTAATCATCAATAGGTTGCTCAGCAAGATAATCAGACAATACACTGCCCTTGATGGCTTTCTGAGAGGTGTACTGAATGTCATATTCCGTGAGGATCATTTTCCATCTTGCAACCCGTCCGGTAAGTGCTGGCTTCTCAAAAATGTACTTAACTGGGTCCATCTTTGAAATCAACAAGGTGGTGTGGGTCAACATATACTGCCTTAGTCGGCGAGAAGCCCACGCTAAAGCACAGCAAGTTTTCTCGAGCAGTGAATAGCGTTGTTCACAGTCGGTAAACTTTTTGCTTAGGTAGTATATTGCATACTCTTTTCGACCAGACTCCTCATGTTGGCCCAGCACACACCCCATTGACTCTTCTAATACTGTCAAGTACATTATCAGAGGTCTTCCTTCAACTGGAGGCATAAGGATTGGAGGATCTTGTAAGTATTCCTTGATTTTGTCAAAAGCCCTCTGGCAGTCTTCGTTCCACCTGATCGTTTGTTCTTTTCTCAACAATTTGAACAAGGGCTCACAGGTTGCTGTAAGGTGAGATATGAACCTTGAAATGTAGTTCAATCTACCTAGAAAACCCCGAACTTCTTTTTCTGTCTTCGGTGCAGGCATTTCTTGAATGGCTTTAACTTTGTCAGGGTCAACTTCAATCCCTTTCTCACTTACAATAAATCCCAGCAGCTTACCAGACCGTACCCCGAATGTACACTTGTTGGGATTTAACTTCAATTGGTACTTCCTCAAACGCTTGAATAACTTCAACAGATTTACATGGTGGTCTTCTTCTGTGAGGGATTTGGCAATCATGTCATCCACATAACATTCAATTTCTTTATGGATCATGTCGTGGAATAATGTTACCATAGCTCGTTGATAAGTTGCACCAGCATTCTTCAGTCCAAATGGCATCACCTTATAACAAAACGTGCCCCAGGGCGTGATGAAAGTTGTCTTCTCCATGTCTTCAGGCGACATTTTGATCTGATTGTACCCTGAAAATCTGTCCATGAAGGAGAACACCGAGAACTGAGTCGTATTATCAACCAATACATCAATGTGAGGTAAAGGGAAGTCATCCTTCGGGCTGGCTCTGTTCAGATCCCGGTAGTCCACACACATTCTAACTTTGCCGTCTTTCTTAGACACAAGTACAATATTAGCAACCCACGGCGGATAGCTAGTCACAGCAAGGAACCCGGCGTCCCACTGCTTTTGTACCTCTTCCTTTATCTTCATTGCCATATCTGGGCGAGTACGGCGCAGTTTCTGCTTTACTGGCGGGCAATCTTCTTTTAAAGGCAGCTTGTGCATGACAATATCGGTGTCCAACCCTGGCATATCCTGATAAGATCAAGCAAACACATCCACATATTCACGAAGCATGTCAATCAGTTGTTCTTTTACTGAATCTTGTAAGCAGGCCCCGATCTTAACTTCTTTCACATCTTCTTCCGTACCAAGATTAACCGTTTCGACCTCCTCCTAATGAGGAGTGATAACCTTCTCCTCTTGCCTCAACAACCTGGCTAGCTCTTCAGGAAGCTCATAATCTTCTTCAACCCCTTCATCAGCTTGATTGATTGGATTGTCAAAGTCATACGAAGTCATAGCAGTGTTGTTGTCGGTGCAGTCTGAAAGGCACTCTCTGCAAGGGTTTAGATTGTTCATTTTAGTGATCAATTTTAATCTTTGTTTAGAAAAAGAGAAATAAAGTTATCATTTTGGAAAACATTGCCATTTTATTTTTGTACAAAAAGAAAAATGAAAAAAACAGTGAGCGAAGAAGGAAAAAAGTCTCATTTGCAAAAGATGTCCGATAATCATTGATTGATCTGTTTGCACAAAATTACAAGATGGCCCGATTACAAAATGAGTCTTGACATCTTGGGCAAGATGCAAGACTTGATGCATGCTTAAAAATACAGGAAATAATAATTACTCTGCAGGAGTAACCCTTATAATTTCCTGGGAAGACCAGTTAAGGACTTGGCTCCCCGGGATCCTTGGACGTATCCAGCTCTCTAGGTTGCGGTCGCTTTCATCCTCATCTTCCAAGTTGTTCACTGCATCCGGGGTGAGCATTCCCCCGCTGAAAAAACTGGGCTTCTTGGAAGCCTCTGATTGATCTTGTTGAGTTGGTCTATAACCCAACCCAAATCTGTCCTCCTTCTTCTCCACGGGCAGCAGCTTTCCCCAGCCTTGGGCAGTACCCTCTTCAACAACCTTCCTGGCTTGCTGATAAGACGTCATGGAGGTTCCTAGTACAGCAGATGCTTCAATTATGTTCAGGGCCTCAAACCCCTGGCTCATAGTTTCATGGACTTCTCCATCCATTTCTATGTACTTGTATGTAGCCAGATGGCTAACAAAGATGTCCTCTTCACCACAGATGGTGATGACCTGGCCTTCCCACTCGAATTTCAGCTTTTGGTGAATGGTAGACGTAACAGCGCCAGCGGCATGGATCCAAGGTCTACCCAACAAACAGCTGTAGGCCGGCTGAATGTCCATCACATAGAAGGTAATTTTAAAAGTCTGCGGGCCAATCATCACAGGCAGATCAATCTCCCCTAGCACTGATCTTTTAGAGCCATCAAATGCTCTTACCACCAAATTACTCGGACGCAATGCTAAGCCATCATACTCCAGCTTCACTAAGGCTTTCTTTGGCAGAACATTGAGTGAAGACCCAGTGTCCACCAGTACATGGGATAGAACAGCACCCTTACATTCTAGAGTGATGTGTAAAGCCTTGTTGTGGTTACGTCCCTCAGTTGTTAAGTCAGCATTGGTAAAGCCCAGTCCATGACTGGTATTGACATTTGCCACCACAGTTTCCAGCTGATTAACAGTGATCTCCTCTGGTACGTATGCTGCGTGCAAGACCTTCAGTAATGCATTCCTGTGAGCTTCAGAACACATTAACAGGGATAATATGGAGATCTTTGAGGGAGTTTGGTGGAGCTGATCCACCACCTTGTAATCACTTCTCTTTATAATTCTCATAAACTCGTCTACATCTTGCTCAAAAGATGTCTTCTGAGCTTCTTTGATAATTGGTTCTTCAGGTATCACACTCTTCCCCTTTGCTTTTGCAGCAGCTTCTGCTTCGGCATTAGGTCTTTGCAATTGTGAGGCAAAAAGGCGTCCGCTTCTGGTGAAGCCTCCGCCTCCCCCAACATTATCAATCTGTGGAGAAGAAGTTGAAGAATCCAAGGTGATTTCTCCCCATTGCAGTAGAGGTCAGAGCCATAATGCCAGGGTATGGCATTACTGCTTTCATATGGAACTGGTCCAGGCACCGTGATGGTAATTGGACTGACTGCCGCTGAGGAAGGTACTGAAATGGTGTGCGGATCGTAGTAAATGGTGACTGGTGATCTGGCAAGAGGTACCATTGTTTGTTGTTGAAAGTTGTTGTTTGGAGGAACATTTGATGGATCATAGTAGATGGTGACTGCTGAGATATCTTCATTAATTTCTGTTGGCGTTGTAGAAGATTCTGCTGAATAAATGGATGCTGATGTTGTAGAAGAAATGGTTGTCGACATCTGATTTGTTGAGGTGATGGGTGGAGCCATTGTTGATGATATTGATGAATCGGTTGGAATGATTGTTGCTGCTGTTGTAGAAGAATCAGGAATGTTTGTCAAAGGAATTGCTGGATTTGTAGGCGCCGCTGTTGTGATCTGAAGTATACCACTTTTGATAAGACCATCTATGCCGCTTCTCAAATTATCACACCCGTTGACCGAAATGTTGCAATAACCACAACCGAGCTCACACCCGGGGAACATCTGGCATTCTAGACGCTGAGCCTTAATTTCGACCAGAGGTGTTTGAATCTGCCCAACATTGGTGATTAAGAAAGATGGCTTGTCTTCCTCAATGGCATTAATTCTTGGCCCTCCATGATTGGGCATGGGATTCTTGGTGACACTTGGAGGGGGTGCAAAATTTAGGGCTTTAGAATCCACCAGATCTTGTACCTTCATTTGTAAAGCCCTGCATTTTTCCGTATTGTGGCCTGGTGCATTGGAGTGGAAAGCACATCTGGCGTTGACATCATAATTTCTTGGAAGATTGGAGGGATCAGGTGGTGCCAATGTCCTTAATTCAACCAAGTTGAGTTTCAGGAGTTGTGGCAATAAGGCAGCATAAGGCATAGGGATAGGGTCAATCACCCTATTTGCTTGTGATGGTCTTTACTGAAAGGGTCTTTGTTGTTGATTGCTGCTGTTGTTGTTGTAGGTCCTCGGTGGCGGATACTGAACTTGCTGCTGATAATGTGGTTGTTGTGGTTGTTGATATGCTGATTGCTGAGGAATCGGAGCTGGAATAGTGACAGCTGCTACTGATCTGTGGACATGCTGAGGTCTGCCCCTGTTGGCATAAATAACATTTGTCTCACCAGTTCTTCTAGGTCCCACAAAAGGTTTCCTGGGATTACTGGATGAACTTGCACAATTATCAGAAATCTTATCCATCTTCAGAAGGCTTTCAATTCTTTCCCCAGCTATGACTACGTCAGCGAAACTGGTGGAAGAAAAGGCAGCTAGCCTATCAATATATGTTCCTTGCAGAGTATTCATGAACATGTCGACCATCTCTCTTTCCGACATGGGTGGCTGGACAACAGCAGCAAGCTGTCTCCACCTTTGGGCATATTCCCTGAAGCTCTCCCTGGAGGATTGAGACATTCCCATCAAGAGGGTCCTGTTAGGAGCCATGTCCAGATTGTATTGGTACTGTCTGATGAAAGCTTCAGCTAAGTCCTTCCAGCATCTGATAGTGGCTCTGGTCAAGTGTGAATACCACTCCCTTGAAGCCCCAGTCAAACTGTCTTCAAAGTAAAACATCCACAGTTTTTCATCCATGGTGTATGCCTTAAGTCTCCCCAGAAAGGACTGTAAGTGAGTTCGTGGACAAGAAGTTCCATTGTACTTCTCGAAGCACGGGGGTTTAAACTTGTGGGGAATCCTTACCCCATCCACTAACCCCATATCCATGACATCAAAACCTAGGGAATTTTGAGACTCCAGAGATCTCAACTTCTCAGCAATTTCATTAAACCTCCTATCATAGACTTCATCCCCAGCTCCCATTACAGTAAACTGCTCCTTTTGGGGGTCTTCTTGTAAGATCCTTCCTCCAGTAGTATTTCCTTGCACATTACCCGGGATGTTGACTTCCGGATGTAGATGAGGCCCATATACTGGTGGGTTAACATGAGGCTGACCCCTTTCATTGTTACTTGTTCCTCCAGTTCCCAAATGGGGTTCTTCCGGGGTTTGCCTTTCTACCAATGCCCTCAACCTTTCCTGACTTTGGGCCAAGCCATTCATTACTTCCATGAATTGGGTCATTTGGTTTCTCATCTCCAGCCTTTCATTAGCCATCTGAGTTCTGACCTCTGTCAGATCTTGCTGTACTTGGTCCATTTGGATACCAGGAAGATTGTTGCGAGTAGGATATCGGTGCGGACGGTTGAGAGGGAACACCTGGCGGCGAGCAATAATTCCTGAACCACAACAGAGTTAGTAACAAACAAAACAAAAACCTACAAAACAAAACAAAGGTCAGTATGCAATGCAGTATGCTTATTTGTTTTCCCAAGGTATCCGGCTTGGCTCATGGTTTTGACCTTTCCAGACCCTGAGGAAGATGTTTTGATGTTGTTTGAAACAAACTGACAAATACATTACAAATGGTGGATCATACATAGTTTGTTTTTACAACATATGCCCCTGAAGGGCCAAAAATACAACATAAAAGAAAAGTACATCAAATGGAAATAACAACAAGAAAAGTAGTCAAACATCTAAACCAAACTCATCCTCCTTAACCTCCTTCAAAAGTGCTTCAGTTACAGGACCAACCGGATGCTCTGTGATGTTCCTGATAAGAAGGTTTCTGGTGGCAATAGCAGTGGTCAGCTTCTTGTGTATGTCCTGGTCCTTTGACCTCTTCAAACCAGCCCTAAGCTTTAATTCTGATATCTCCTTCTGGGCTGCCAACAAAGCTTCTGTTGCTTCTTTTCATTGGCCTCCAACTGCTCAATCCTGGCCTGAGTTCTCTTATCTTCTTGAGTGCGAGCTTCAGTGATCCTGACCCACCTAGCTTGACTTTCCTCTAGATAGAGATCATTCCTAGCCTTCTGAAACTGGGCCTCTTTACAGGCATTCTTCAATATTTGCTCTCCAGCTCTTGATTTCTTGATGTAGTCCTCTGCTTTCTCAATCTTGGCCAGATGCTCCACTTTAAGCTTCTCCAACCTTTCGATGTCTAGACGACCATCACTCCTCTCCCAGAGGGTCTTCTTCAGAGCTTGAGACAGATTCTCATTCCTTTCCTTCAGCTTCTCAAATTTTTCCAGGCTGACAGTGGCTGGAGGTGGTACTGTGGATGGCCCAGGTGCATCCTCAATGGTGAAAGGCATCCCACAAATCTGAGCTCTAGCATGGGACCATTCATAGTACTGAGCTGAAACCACATTATTGCATCTCCCAAGAATGGCCATCCCTTTGGTCTGGATGTTGTCCCAAGCCCAGGATGCTTGCCTGACAACAGCTAGATTAGGCTTTATCTCACAATACAGGGTTTCAGCCAAGTCTTGCACTCTAGGAGGGTGAACCAAAGCATAGCCCAATTGTCTTTTAAACAGCAAAGGATTGTAGTTGATGCAACCCTTCACTCCTATTAGAGGTACATTGGGGTACTGCCCACAGCTAGTGATTATGTCTCTGCCCTTGGTGCTCTGGGTGCACCATCTGATGTCATCTGAAGTCAGAGCAATGAGTCTCTTAGCCCAATTCTTCTGTTGGTGAGGGTTCAGGAAGGCATCAGTTCTAGGTAAGTGTTTGAGCAACCAAGTGTGAAATAGAGGAGCACAACATCTCACCAATTTCCCTCTCTGCTTCTCATTTCTTTGGTGAACAGAATAATAGAAATCCCCCAGCAATGTGGGTACTGGGTTCCTCAAAAGGAAAAGATGAATGGCATTCTTGCTGATAAACTTGGGCTCATCTGCAAATAGTATAACCCCATATATACTGAGGGCTAACAGTGCACAAACTGCCCTCCATTCTCCTAAGGAGGCCTTCAGGGTGGCCTGAGAAGTCAGAAAGTCTAAGTGCAAACCAGGGATTCCAGCCTTTGTTGTCATGTTCTGCTCAATCAATATAGGCTCTAGGTACAGTGCCTTTGCCACTTCTCCATTGCTGGGAGAAGTCATCTCTGGGTTGAAGGGAATCCCACCCCTAATAGGCACTCCAATCAGTGATGAAAACTCCTCTAGCAGAGGTCCTAACTGAAAGTTCTGGAAAGTGAAGCATCTCAAAGGAGGGTCATAAAACTGTAGGCAAGTGTGGATCAAACTCCTCTGAGAAGGATCCAGGTCCATAACCATATCAAGGATGCCTCCATAATGCTCTCTGAATAATGGGATGTGGTCTGGAGTGATAAGTGCCTGGACCTGCCTGATGCCAGTCAGCACAGGCTCAAAGAAATGATATGAAATGTTGCTCTTCTTGGGTGCCATGACTGCTGATGAAGAGCTGAAAACAAATGCTGATGATGAAGACTGATACTGGAGATGAGCCACTGATAGGCTGAGGCTGGTGATAAAAGTAGCTGAAGCAGGCAACTGATGAAGATAGCTGAAGCAGATAACTGATGAACAGGGGTCTATGCATATGAAGGGGTCAAAACCAAGCCAGATGTAATATGGATACCCTGAAAAACAAATAAACAAATGTTAAATGATGCAATGATGAGTTATGCAAATGATATGCAAGGGTTTGTGATCAAGCTGGATCTGATTAACTGTCTTGATATAAGTCCATGTATGTTCAAGAAGTCCTGATGGAGGTTCAGAAATCCAGTAACCAAGGTGGGGACTCAAATAAAGAGTCATATGTCCAAGGTTAAATCACAAGAACTGTCCAAAATGAGGTACTCTTAAACAAAACAAGAAACAGGGTATGATGTGGCCAAGGGTACCTGCAAACCTGTAAACAGCCCAACCCCCTCATAGGTGGTGTTCTAAAACAAAGATCCTCAGACTTGGATCAGTTATGAGAAGTGTAAACACTTCTAACCCAGAGGTACAGTGTTTACAATAACCATAAAAGATCCTCCTCTAATTCACCTCAGTTTCTGAAGGTCATAGTAAAGATCATCCAGACTTAGACGGCTTCCCAGATAGCCCTAGCACTACAGGAAATCTGTAGCATAGAGTTATCAAGAAGAAACCCACATCTGAACCGTGTTTCATATTCCCGCACCAGACCGAAATGGAATGGGAAAGAACATGAACCACTCTAGCCTAGGTGTCACTCAGGTCCCAGGTATAGGACCTTACACTCTCAGTAGAACCCCACCCACCAAAGCAAAAACCAGATCCAGCCAGATGACAGTATGACAGCATGATATATAAAGCTGTAAAGAAAGCAATAAATAACTGTACATAAAGCAATAAATAAAGCAACTATATAAACACAATTAGCACATAACACCCCAGTAAACGCAAATCAAACAAGCGCTAGGAGGAACCCACAAAAAGAACCAGAAGCCCTGGTTAGAGTATAAGGCTCCCCAGCACAGCCGCCAAGCTGTCGCTCCCACCAAATGAGGCTAAGTCAAGAGGGGTACAGACGCGAACGGTCGGCGAAAGAGAGGGAAATGAATAGAGTCGCCAGCTAGGCATTTTTATCCCGAAGGAAAGGTAATGCTGCATAGACCTCGAAAAGATATGGATAAGACGGCTGCGAACCAGAGAGACTGAGAAAGGGGGTTGGTTACAACCTGGGAAGGTATTAGCACCCAGATTGTCCGTCGTACTCGACGTGATCCACGCTTAAAAGATTTGTGTTTTAAAGGGGTAGTGTCAGTGCTATTTGTGTATTAAAGCTGGAAAGAATGCAAGTGTCAGTGTAAAAGAAATGTGAGATTTATAAGTGAAGTGTCAGTGTAAGAAATGAAATACTCAAGACCTTGAGGCTTAAAGAATAGGGCTGGAAAGAGGGGGAATATACAAAGACTTTTGTTCGATAACGGTTAAGTTATGCCAACGTATCCTCTCGTGCAATGAGGAAGTCAGAACACCGTAGTTCGACTCAAAGAGACTGAAAGATGAATTGACTTGTGAACTGCTTACTTGTCTATGCTCAAGTGTATGACCTGTCTGGCTCAAGTGAAACTGTCTTGTATTAGACAGGAGAAGCAAGTTCTCGTTTGTGAGTGAATGAGATGAGAAAAGAATCCCGGAGGAGACGATTATTGTTTGTTTTTTGTGTTTTCAATCTTTTATTGCTTTTTGAAGTTTGTCATAAGTTAATGAGCTTAAGCCTAAACCAATGGGTTAATAAACTCATCACATCTTCCCTCTGATTAGGGGTAATGAGAATACCTTAAGTGTAAAGTCAGCATCTCACACTTAATAACCCTGATGTAGGATTAAGATCATTAACCTACTTGTAATTATTTAGATGTTTTTAGAGTTTTTTGTTTAGTGTTAAGTAATGAGTTTAAGCCATAATCAAGGATTTAATGGACTCATTACACCATCCTAATAGAAGGATAATAGATGAGAACATTTAAGCTGAGAAAGACTCCTCAACTTAATCCATGATTAGGGATTAACCTCATGACAAAACAAAGCCTTTATTAAAGTGGATTTTAGTTAATGGTAAGATGAAGAAGTGATTTTTATGATTTGTCAGACAACTTGAGGGGGACTTGTCCATTAACACTAGGGTTAGTCCTTCTTAACCAATTAAGGAAGACTTAGAACCCTAATGCAAGACCCAAGTTACAAGCTTGATGTCTTGATGATTATTAGGTGATTTGATTAAAGGATTTTAAACACATTAAGGGTTTAACACTTAGGATTAAAGTTATACACTCCATCCTAATAGAAGGATGCAGGCATAAGCTTAATCACAAAGCCTTAAAGCCTTTAGGGTTTAGTCCTTGATTAAGAGATGAGAAGAGAAGACTCAAAGATGACTCAAAGGTAATACTAAATGGGGAGACTAATCAAACCCTAATTGTTATCATGCTTGGAGATCCTAGGGTTAATGAGGTTTTCAAGAAGATCTTCAGAGAAACCACCAGGAAGGAAGCAGATGAAAGGAGCAATAAGCAAAAAGAAGCAAAACAACTTGCTTCACTTAAGAAGGCAAGTTGCTTGAAGAAAGAAAGTAAGATGAACAATAATGAGCAAGCTCAATCCAATACACATACAAAATGCAGCAAGGGAAGTATGAAAGAGATGAAAAGAGATTATGAGAAGTGAAGGCAAATTCACTTCTCAAACAACTTACCACCTGAAACGTTAGCATAAGAAATGAAATGAAATGCAAATGAGATGAAATGTGATGATGCAAACCAAAACCAGGAGCAAGAACATGAAGTTAATGATGCTAAGAGATGATACAAACATGATGCAAGACATGAGAATGATCAAACAAACATAAGGATGAAAATGAGGCATGCATTGAACCATGAATGTACATGAAAAGTTATGAAATGTAATGGACATACAACATGGTAAATGAAATATGCAATGATCAAACATGATTCTAATATGTCCTAAGATGTATTATGAATCATGTAGATGCACAAAATGTTATGACAAGTTCTTGAATGCAAGCAAATAAGAAATGGATGCAAAGGAAAGCACAAATTAGGGTTACATGCATTATGCAAAACAAAAATCCAAAACCAGAAACAAATGACATGATAAAAATTTGAAAATGCAATCAAAGATACCCTAAACCTATACAAACTCATTGCCCAAAGGAGGGGATCCAACTCTTAACCTAGTGAAAGTTATAAATTTCCTAAGATTGCTAGGGTTTTAAGGTACCTTGGCAAGAAAAATGATAAACAAATTGAAAATGCAAGATCAATTCAAATAAAATTTATCCTATAAACTACATGCTATGCAAGATGCAATTCCAAAAGAATCATCACCCAACTCTCAATGGTTAGGCAGAAGGAAATTTTTGAAGTTTGGAACAAAATATTTTCCTTGAAATGAAATTAAATCCAATGAAAATGATCAAAAGGCATCAAGAACAAAAAAGAAATTTGGTTTGAGAGTTGGAAAATGTTTCTAAATGTTTTTAAATGCTATGTGAATTTTTTTTGTGATTTTTAAATACCTAAATGTATTTTTAATTAATTAACTTTCATTAATTAATTAAAAATAAACATTTAAATGATTTAAAAATAATTTTTAATGCAAAAAATAAAATAAAAATCATTTTCTGATTAAGAAAAATATTTGAAACAAAAATGCAAAGGGAAATATTTTTAGGATTTTTCTAACTATTTTAAAATAAATATGAAAGATAAATGAATAAAAATGAAATAAAAAAGAAATTAAATGGAAAGTATGCAGGATCTAAGGCTGAGATTCAAACTAAACAGGCGGGAGCTGACTTGCACGCAAATGGGTGGTCCAGATTGCTTCTGGCTAATTAATTTTATTTAAACTAATTAATTGAAGATTAGGGTTTAATGAGAGATCCAGACCCTCCATTCGCGCGGGAGTCAACAAAAGTCCACAAGATTAAAGGTCCACATTTAAACTTGGCTAAACCTAATTATCAAACCCTAATCACTTTCAGGTCACCGGAGAAGAGCTCCGGTCGTCTTCTCCGGTGACACCCTCCCTGAGAAATCTCAAACTCACTCTCCTGGTCATTTTAAAAGCTGTAAAGCTCCAGATCAAACCTCTCAACTTCCCTAAACCTGAATCTACCCTCAAAATCCATTTCTTTTTAGTCAAAACCAAGATTCGAATCAAAAACATAAAAACGGCCAAACTTTCAGAGATGCAGTACATGCTCAATACTCAATCATTTTCAAAAATACAAAGTGCAAAGCAATCAGGGGAACATGTAGATCATTTCAGTAACTTAAAACATGGTTTCTGGAAAAAATAATTTTCGAAGCTTACCTGAAGTGAAGCTTTCAGTTTGGAGCTTTCAGCCTTCCTCCTTGCTTCAAAACTTCTCCAATGGACCTCCTGAAGATGCTTTGAGGCTTGGTTTGAGTGTATGGTGGCTGGTTTGTGAGATTGATCAGGTTCTGTTCAGTGAGGGGCGAGAATCGTGTTTTGATTTCAGGGGGTTTTAGGGCAAGGTGAAGGGTCAGGGATGATCATGGAACATGCTGAGATGTTCTATGGAGTTTGTTTTGGTGTTTGTGTCTTGTGGAGTATGTTTCGAATGAAAATGCATAAGAGGTGAAAACTTGGAGCTATGGCTTGGAGGATGTTTCAGGCTTGTGTGTGTGTTGTGTTCAGTCTCTTTTGGTCCACTTATCACTCTTGGATAGGTCAGAGGAGTTGGTGTGGCCTAGCTTGATTGGTATGGGTCTTTTTGCAAAAAGTCCAAGTTAGGTGTACTTGAGGTATGGGCAAGTGTAAGGTTGTGATAGGGGCATGGCTTGGCTCAGCTGAGTTTAGGGAGAACCATGGAAATGGATTAGAAGCAATGCAGCAAGTAGATTAGGGTTTACCATAGGTTTTGCAACTTTGTGACCTTTGGGCCCTTTTGTGATTTCTTGATCCATAAGTCATGAAAATGGGAAAACCTTTGGTGCATTCTGATTTTTAGGCAATGGTTTATGTTTATGCAAAGATTAGAAGTCACTTTGAGGTCTCACTTTGCCTTGGCAAGTGGTTTTGCAACTTTGCCTCTTTGGTACATAACTTGAAATTATGTGATTTTTCCCAACTTTGACAAGCCATAACTTTTGATCCAAAATGAATTAGAATGAGTTCTTGTACTTTTTGAATAGGGAATGATCCAC
Organism: Lathyrus aphaca; assembly: GCA_963966055.1. Taxonomy (NCBI): domain Eukaryota; kingdom Viridiplantae; phylum Streptophyta; class Magnoliopsida; order Fabales; family Fabaceae; genus Lathyrus; species Lathyrus aphaca. The sequence goes on along the minus strand of OZ014520.1, from coordinate 217,871,622 downwards.
TCTACAACTTTCATGACCAAAGTTTTACCATTTGAAGCATTTTTGAATCAATTTGAGGAGGTTGAAAAACTTTCCCAAAATGGCAAGTTTATATTACAAGTCACCTTCCCAAAAAGGCAATTTTGCAAATGGCTTGAAATACTTCAATTTTGTGAACTTCTAAAATCTTCTATGATCAAATAAAGATCATACATATCCAAAATGATGAGGAACACCCTTTGGTTGGGTCATTGGGGGCCTCAGATGCCCTGATTTTGCACTGCCTTGCCCAAGAAGTCATCTTGTGATCAGATGCCTTCCCCATGGAATTTCTTCATGAAAATTTATATGCATTATCCTTATGACATATAGAGACCAATGGAAACAAAAATGACCAAAAATTTTGGAGTTATGGCCTTTGAAACCAAAACCCTAATTCTAGGTCATCTATGCAGTTAAACCTGGCTCTGCTTCCATGCCTTTCTCAGTTCTTGTGATTCTTTGACTTTATTGACTTTGTGGGGATACAATATGATGCTTGAACATACATGGACCCCTATTGAGATGATTGAAGACCTTGGAGTGGCTCAAATGGCCCTTGGATAGCTCAGATCACAAACCTTAGATGCAGATGACTTGGGAACAATGCAGTGAATCAAAAATGCAATATGAGATGCTATGATTGAACTTATGCATATGAAGAGATCACAAGCCATGGTGTGAATGGGTGAGGGCAAATTTGGGGTGTTTACACTAGGTAACAATATGGCTTTTGAGAAGATGAACAACGTCCCAAAATAGCCTTCGGGAAGATAAACGACGTCCCAAGATAATGAGATAACCTTTGGGTAGATAAACGACGGTCCAAGGTAACAATATGGATTTTGACAAGATAAACAACGTCCCAAAATAGCCTTCGGGAAGATAAACGACTTCCCAAGATAATGAGATAACCTTTGGGTAGATAAACGACGGCCCAAGGTAACAATATGGCTTTTAAGAAGATAAACAACGTCCCAAAATAGCCTTCGGGAAGATAAACGACATCCCAAGATAATGAGATAACCTTTGGGTAGATAAACGACGGCCCAAGGTAACAATATGGCTTTTGAGAAGATAAACAACGTCCCAAAATAGCCTTCGGGAAGATAAACGACGTCCCAAGATAATGAGATAACCTTTGGGTAGATAAACGACGGCCCAAGATAACAATATGGCTTTTGAGAAGATAAACAACGTCCCAAAATAGCCTTCGGGAAGATAAATGACGTCCCAAGATAATGAGATAACCTTTGGGTAGATAAACGACGACCCAAGGTACCGGTACGACTTTTGAGAAGATAAACGACGTCCCAAGATAGCCTTCGGGAAGATAAACGACGTCCCAAGATAATGAGATAACCTTTGGGTAGATAAACAACGCCCCAAGGTAACAATACGGCTTTTGAGAAGATGAACAACGTCCCAAAATAGCATTCGGGAAGATAAACAACATCCCAAGATATCGAGATAACCTTTGGGTAGATAAGCGACGGCCCAAGGTATCAAGTTGTTGATGAAGTTTGTCTGCTGGAGAATTAATCTGAAAAACAAGGTTATTTGGTGCAAATATCATGATGTATATAACATTCTGCAAGATAATATTTTATGAGATGCGTATGATATGATGTGATGTGATGTATGGATGAATTATGTAGTTGAAGCCTATAAGTAACTTCATAGAACAAATGCTGACTGGGGAAAATAAACATCGATTCATTGCTGAGGAGTATAAAGACTTCGTTCCCGTCTTGTTTAAGAATATTGTACTTAGAACCTCCCGTTTTTCGTTCTTCGTACTTCTTATTGAAGGATTTAGTTCTTGGATATCCTGACTGAGGATAAAAGAGATGGACATAGATCTGGGAGACTTATTTGGTCAAGCATCAATTCTTCGGAAGATATGAAATTGTTTGGAGACTTCGTAGAGTTGGAAGTACAAGATATTACTTGAAGTATTGCGTAAGAATATTCGTAAAGATTAATCTGTGGGGATGAACCGGCGAAGATTCGTTTAATTCCTACCTCTGTTCGTTCTTAGTAAATGCTATTATTATATTTTATGCATTTCTGGTCAACATTAATCATATTCAAAGGCATATATACATTTAAACATAACCAACAGACGTTTCTCGCTTTAGTAAAAAGAGGAAAAGTAAACCTGGATTTGGAAAACATTTCTTGCTTGAATAAAGAGGGGAAAGTAAACCTGAACTTGAAGCAGAATCATTTCAACTTTGAGAGTGTATAACCAATTGGATTTAGAGCTTCTAAGGATCTTAACTTTCCTGAATAATTTCCCAGAAATTCTCATGACTGGATCCGAAGGCATGATACTGACACCATCTGATACTACTGGCGTAGACAATGAATTTCCATAATGGCTTCTGCTGAGAGTCCAATATCAAGGTAATACAATTGTGATGGACCATATACACTCCGGGTATTAGATTTGGAAAGAGAGCGTTTCCCTTTTAGTTGATGATGAATTGTCCCATAATGGAAGTATCTGAAAGGAGTTACCTCAAGAGAAATAAACAAAATGCCCCACAATAATATGCCCCATGCATCATGAACTTTGTAATGTTACCCTTGGTAATTCTGATAGATTAGGAGATCTGCCCCTGGCTACTTAAGCATAGTTGAATCTTGACCTGATTTCCCCAAATAAATTGGGCAGTAACTTGGTATGCCCCAATGATTGGGAAACAGTGACTATGCCCCTTGTATACATTGGCTTTGATCCAAGAAGCAACTTTGTCTATCGGAAGAACTTTGGTTTATTGAACATTCATCCTGTAAACTCCTCTGTGTGTCAAACACTCAATTATACTTAAACAATTATATTCAAAAATGCAATGCTTATGTTTGTCTTGAAGTTTTGAAAAAGATTTATTTTAGTAAAACAAGGTTTATGAAAACTGTGATATTAACTCAAGATTTATAATAAGCCCTAAAGGAGTCAGGATACCTTTTTTTGTAGCAGTATGTTTTTCGAACTAACCATGCTTTAGTTAGGAATTTTAAAGGGTTGTAACGTGGTCTGGTTCACGGTTTAAGAAACAAAGGATAAAAAGCTCAAATTTATTTGTACCCAACCCATTCTTCATGATGTTCTTCAGCCCTATGTTCGGTTAACTTATGTATTGAAGCTCCAAAGGAGTTTGGAATAGTAACACTGACATTTGTGATGATTCAGGAACCAAAAATCCAGTCATCTTTCTTTGTTGAGGATTTATAATGGCCTCTTTTTTCTTTTGACTTTATTATCTTCTTGTCGCTCCCGAAAGACTTGCGTCCCGGTGCAAACGCGAATTATCGGCGATGTTGGAGGTTGAGGTTGAATAGAGTCGCCAGCTAGGCATTTTTATCCCGAAGGAAAGGTAATGTTGCATAAACCTGGAAGGGTATGGATAAGACGGTTGTGAACCAGAGAAACTAAGAAAGGGGGTTGGTTACGACCTGGGAAGGTATTAGCACCCAGATCGTCCGTCGTACTCGACGGGATCCACTCTTACTTGATTGTGTTTAAAAAGGGGTAGTGTATGTGCTGACTGTGCATAAAAACTAGGAAGAAAAGTACAGTGTGTCAATGCAAAAAGAGAGGGGTGAAATGCTCAAGAATGAGGCTTTATAAAGAATGTTGAAAGAGGGGGAAGACACAAAGACTTTTGTTCGATAACTATTAAGTTATGCCTACGTATCCTCTCGTGCAATGAGGAAGTCAGAACACCATAGTTCGACTCAAAGAGACGGGATGATTTGTTGTGAATTGCTTGCTTGTCTATGCTCAAGTGTATGACTCGTTTGGCTCGAGTGCTAACTGTCTTGCATTAGACGGAAGAAGCAAGTTCTCGTTTGTGAATGAGTGAGATGATAAGAGTATCCCGGAGGAGACGTTTATTGTTTGTTTTTGTGTTTTCAGTTTTTTATTGTTTTTGGTGTTTTGCATAGGATAATGAGCTTAAGCCTTAATCAAGGGTTTGTAAACTCATTATATCCTCCCTGATTAGGGATAATGAGCCTACTAAAGTATGAGATGGAAATATCAACTTAATTACCATGATGATATTGGATTAAGATCATTAACCTACTTGAGATTATTAAGTGTTTTTGGGTTTTTGTTTAGTGTTAAGTAATGAGTTTATTCTCTAATCAGGGATTAATGAACTCATTAAACCATCATAAGAGAAGGATGATAGATGAGAACACTTAAGCTGAGGAAGATACCTCAACTTAATCCATGGTTAGGGACTAAATTCATTATATATCAATCCTTTATTAAGTGGATTTTAATTAAAGGATGAGATTAAGAAGTGAGTTTTAAGTTTGTAAGACAACTTGAGGGGGACTTGTCCATTAAACACTAGGGTTAGTCCCTCTTAACCAAAAGGAAAAGATGGAACCCTAATGTAAGGCCCAAGTTATAAGCTTATGTCTCGATCATTATTAAGTGTTTTGATTAAGAGGTGTAAACAAATTAAAGGTTTAACACTAAGGATTAAAGTTATACACTCCATCCAAAGATAAGGATGCATACATAACCCTAATTCAAAGTCCTAAAGCTTTAAGTGTTTAGCCTCTGATTATGAGATGAGAAGAGAGACTCAAGGAGACTCAAAGGTAAAAGACTAGGGGGGACTATATACAACCCTAAAAATTATCATGCTTGGATATCCTATGGTTTGTGAGGCTTAAGAGAAGAATCTTCAGAAGGCCACCATGGAAGAAGAAGCAGATGAAAAGAGAAGGAGAAAGAAGAATAAGTTACTTACTTCCTAAAGAAGATAAGTAACCTAAAGAAAGAAAGTAAGAAGGAGAGAGCATAAGTGAAGAAAGTTCACTTCAAAGATAAGTAAAATAATGCATATGAAGAGATAAGAAGAGGTGGGATGTGAAGTCAAATCCACATCCAAAACAACGTACCATAAGCCACTGAAATGTTAGTGTGAATGCATAAGATACAAAGCAAAAGGAAATGAGATGAATAAAGATGCAAAGACCAAAACCAGAAGTGTGTATGCAAGGAAAATGTGTTATGAGATGATGCAAATACATACATAATGCATATGAATGATCATACAAAGGATGAGATGCAAAGGAAGCAAGTTAGAAGCTTGAAAACACATGGATGTTCATGAAATGTAATGAATGCAAAGCTTAGCAAATGAATGAAGAAATGATCAATAAATGTTCAAGCATGTCTTAAGATGTCTAAGATGTCATACAAATGCTTGAAATGTCATGGCAAGTTCACATGATTGAGATATGAAAAGATGAATGCAAATGAACATGCAAAATTAGGGTTTTAAGACAACATTAGATGCACATGACCAAAACAGAAGCATATATCATGATAAAAAATTGAAATTTAACTCAAACAAACCCTAAACACATACAAGATCACTACCTAAAGGAGAAGGTCAGAAGCTAAACCTATTGAAAGTTATGGATTTCCTAAGTTAACTAGGGTTTTTGGATACTTCTAAGAGAAAAATGCAAATCAAATTGCAAATGCAATGTAAAATTATGAGGTAAATAACATAGATACTAGAAGAAATATGTGAAACAATGCAAAAAGAATCAAGTTCAAACTCATCATGGTTGACCAGAAGTGGTTTTTTCAAGTTAGGGTTAAAAAATGTGAAATTTATGAACCCTAATTCAAAGATAATTGTGAAAATGTGATCAAACCTAAAAAGAAATTTGTGTGATGAGTTTGTAAATGTTCTAAATGTGTGAGAATGCATCATGAATTTTTTTTGTGACTTTTAGAAACCTAAATGTATTTTTAATAAATTAAAATCAATTAATTAATTAAATAAAATATTTAAATGTTTTTAAAAATGCTTTTTTAATGCAAAAATAAAAATAAAAATGTTTTTGAGTTAAGAAAAATATTTGAAGTAAAAATGCAGAAAATGAGATTTTTTTAAAGTCTTTTTGCTATTTTAAAATTGTAGATGTTTAGAATTGGCAGAATTTTTGACCAACAAGAAGTAATGAATTTAGTTCAGGATGTCACACCAGATGTTGTGACATTATCAAACAGAGTATAAGTAAATGAATTGAATTCAGGATATCACACCAGATGTTGTGACATTGTATCAGTTAATGAAGTAAGTTCAGTTTACAGGATGTCACACCAGATGTTGTGACATTGTATCAGTAAATGAAGTAAGTTCAGTTTTCAGGATGTCACACCAGATGTTGTGACATCTCAAACCTGCTACCAAAAGTAATTAATGACTAACAGAACTGAGTAAATTCAGGGAAGTTATATGAAATTAATTATGGATGGATAAAACAAAAGAAGGCGCATCTGTAGGGAAATTTGTTATATGACTTCAGTATAATCAGAAGAACTGAATCACCTAGAATCAAGGAAGTAACAAACCCTAATTCAAAGTGATGGCAGCATGCGTATCAGGATTGGATAAACCTACAGAAAGCCCAAAATCCAAACACCTATTTAAGCAACAGAAACTCTCAGAATAGTGCACGAAATTAAGAAGACAAAATAGGGTGTTTGTGTTTTAATAGCAAGTTGTTAATGTGTACCACTTTATGAGTTTTTAAGCAAAAGTGTATTTGTGTCTTGATTGAAACTGTGAAGTAAGATTAAGCTGTTTTGTTTGAAGTATGACTTCAATTTTATTAAACTTGTAAACACATCACTGTGTGATTGAGGGGGAGTGAGTTGGTACTCATATCTAAGTTGTGTCTTAGGTAGAAATTGCCTTGGGTGGATATTAAGTGAAAGATTAAACTAAGTGGTTTAAGTATAGAATTAATATTACTTATATTGGATTTCCTTCCTGGCTTGGTAGCCCCCAGATGTAAGTGTGGTTATACACTGAACTGGGTTAACAATTTCCTGTGTTGTTTAATTTTCCTGCACTTTAAGTTTTACTCAAGTCTTCAAGTGTTTAAACATCTCATTCGACATCACATACCTGATCCCAGAATTTCAATTGGCATCAGAGCAGGCACCCTGCCTGTTTATACTGGGTGAGATCTAGGGACTGCAAATTCTGGAAACATGGACAGAGATGTAGGATCAGTAAATAGACCACCTATATTTGATGGATCTAATTATGACTACTGGAAGCCAAGAATGGTAGCATTCTTAAGATCACTTGACAATAGGGCCTGGAAAGCTATCAACAAAGGATGGGAACACCCTGTCCAAGACAACAAAGATGGAGCAAAAGTGTTGAAACCTGAAGAAGAATGGAGCAAGGAGGAAGAAGATTCAGCACTTGGCAATTCCAAGGCCTTAAATGCTTTATTCAATGGCATTGATAGGAATATATTCAGACTTGTGCATCATTGTGAGCTGGCCAAAGATGTTTGGGACACTCTCAAAACAACTCATGAAGGAACATCAAAGGTGAAGATGTCAAGACTTCAACTTCTCACCACCAAGTTTGAAAACTTGAGAATGAAGGAAGATGAGACAATTCATGAGTTCTACATGAACATCTTGGAAATAGCCAATACTTCTGGTGCTTTAGGAGAAAAGATGACTGATGAAAAGCTGGTAAGAAAGATTCTTAGATCTTTACCAAAGAGATTTGACATGAAGGTCACAGCAATAGAAGAAGCACAAGACATATGCACAATGAAGGTTGAAGAACTCATTGGTTCCCTTCAAACATTTGAGATGGGAATGAATGACACAATTGTAAAGAAGAACAAAAGCATAGCCTTGGTGTCAAATACTGATAAAGAAGAAGAAAATAATGAAGCAGAACCTGAAGAAAGTTTATCAGAAAACGTTGCCATGCTTGGAAGACAATTCAAAAAGATTCTCAGAAAGATGGATGACAAGTCCAGACCAAGTGGAAGATACTCAAACTCTTCTAAGAATAAAAGACCTTATGATGCTAATAGAAGGTCAAATTATGATGAAAAGACCAATCAAGAAAAAGGGATTAAATGTCATGGATGTGAAGGATATGGACACATCAGAAATGAATTCCCTACCTATTTAAAAAGGCAGAAGAAAGGTCTCTCTGTAACCTGGTCTGATGAAGACTCAGGATGTGATTCAGAAGAAGAATCAGCAAAACATATCACTGCTCTAGCTGGATTATGTGAATCTGAAAGTGGATCCAGTGATGAGGAGCTTACTTTTGAAGAGCTTGAACAATCATACAGAGAGCTGGTTAAAAGGAGCACTGAAATATGCATGGAGAGTATAAAGTAGAAGAAGCAGATTGAGGCACTAAAGACTGAAAAAACAGGTGATCTAGAGATCATTGACACTTTGAAGAGTGAAGTAAGTCTTATCAACTCCAAGTTGGAGCACATGTCTAAATCTGTTAGAATGCTGAACAGTAGCTCAAACACACTGGATGTTATTCTCAACAACAATAAGCATTCAGGTGATAGAACTGGACTGGGATTTAACAAAGCTAAACAGGTTGAGGCTAGCACCAGCAAAGCTACCTCAAATTTCTTAAAGTCAGACAAGATGTCCCAACAGATGCTCCAACATCATAAAAAGAACATAAAGTCAAACATAATGTCCCAACAGATGTCTCAACATCATGAAAAGAACATGATGAAAAAGAAGTATCAAAGATGGAGATGTCATTATTGTGGAAGGTTTGGTCATATCAAACCTCATTGCTACAAGTTGCATGGATATCCAAATCAGATATACCAGCAACCCCCTAAGCAGAAGATAAAGGCTACAAAGAAAATGCAGCATGGACATCAAAATCAAAGATATCAATAACCCCCTAAGCAGAAGACAGAGATCATAAAGAAAGTATGGGTACCTAAAGCTAGTCTTCATGCTAATCAAAGCTACATGTCCAAGAACAAGCTCAACAAACAACCTTGGAGCTCTAAAAATGAACATTACACAGGGCAGAGTCATCAAAGGAAACCTCAATGCAAATGGTCAAAGAAGGGTGTTGCATACATTGCTCATACATCTCTAAGAGTATCAGCTAAAGAAGACTGGTACTTTGACAGTGGATGCTCAAGGCACATGACTGGATTGAAGAATCTGCTAGTAGACTTAAAGTCATATTCATCCAGATATGTAACCTTTGGAGATGGAGCTAGAGGAGAAATCAAGGGAGTTGGGACCTTGGACTGTCCAGATGTACCAAGACTAGATGATGTGCTACTGGTAAAAGGATTGACTGCTAACTTGATCAGCATAAGTCAATTATGTGATCAAGGTTACAGTGTAAACTTTACCAAAACTGAATGCATAGTGTCTAATAAAGAACAGAAGGTTGTCATGAGAGGAGCCAGATCTAAAGACAACTGTTATATGTGGGAACCTCAAGATTTCAGTCTCACTTCAACTTTCTCTTTAGCCAAAGAAGAAGAAGTGAAACTATGGCACCAAAGACTGGGTCATCTTCATTTCAGAGGTATAAAAAAGATCATATCTATGGAAGCTGTGAGAGGCATTCCTAAATTGAAGATTGATGATGGCAAGATATGTGGTGAATGTCAAATAGGCAAGCAAACCAAGATGTCCCATCCAAAGCTCCAACATCTGACAACTTCCAAAGTTTTGGAATTATTGCATATGGATCTTATGGGACCTATGCAGGTTGAGAGCCTTGGTGGTAAGAGGTATGCTTATGTGGTGGTTGATGACTTTTCAAGGTATACATGGATAAATTTTATCAAAGAAAAGTCTGATGTATTTGATACATTCAAAGATTTATGCCAAAGAATACAAAGAGAAAAAGCAAGCTGTGTGGTCAGAATAAGAAGTGACCATGGAAAGGAGTTTGAGAATCAACAATTCTCAGATTTCTGTTCTTCAGAAGGAATCAATCATGAATGCTCTTCACCTATTACTCCTCAACAGAATGGGATTGTTGAAAGGAAGAACAGAACTATACAAGAATCAGCAAGAGCCATGATCCATGCTAAAAAGTTACCATTGTACTTCTGGGCTGAAGCTATGAACACAGCTTGTTACATTCATAATAGAGTCACTCTAAGGAAAGGAACCTTGTCCACAATCTATGAAGTCTGGAAGGGCAGAAAACCCACAGTTAAGTACTTCCATGTGTTTGGAAGTAACTGCTATATTTTGGCTGATAGGGAGCAAAGAAGAAAAATGGATCCTAAAAGTGATGAAGGGATTTTTCTTGGATACTCTATTAACAGCAGAGCCTATAGAGTATTTAACTCTATAACCAAGGTTATCATGGAGTCCATAAATGTGATAATTGATGATGCCCCTGCAGATGTTATAGATGATGTTGGAACATCTGCTGACAGTCATACTGAAGCTGAAATAAAGAGTGATCATCCTGACTTCACTCAAACTGAAGCAAGGACAGAAAAATCCAGCAAACCTCCCTCCATCAGAATTCAGAAGGATCATCCCAAAGATTTAATAATTGGTGATCCCAACAGAGGTGTAAGCACTAGATCAAGAGAGGTGATTTCAGGTTCTTGTTTTGTTTCAAAAATAGAACCTAAAAACATCAAGGAAGCTCTTAATGATGAGTACTGGATTTGTGCTATGCAAGAAGAATTAGGTCAGTTCACAAGGAATGAAGTGTGGGATCTTGTTCCTAGACCTGATGACATAAATGTGATTGGAACTAAATGGGTGTATAAGAACAAGTCAAATGAGCAGGGAGTTGTTACAAAGAACAAAGCTAGACTTGTAGCTCAAGGATACACACAAATTGAAGGAGTAGACTTTGATGAAACCTTTGCACCAGTAGCAAGGCTTGAATCAATCAGACTACTTTTAGGAATTGCTTGTATTATGAAGTTCAAGCTATTTCAAATGGATGTGAAGAGTGCTTTTCTAAATGGATATCTTAATGAAGAAGTATATCTAGAACAGCCTAAGGGATTTGTTGATCCAAGCTGTCCAAACCATGTGTACAAACTAAGGAAGGCCCTTTATGGACTGAAGCAGGCCCCAAGAGCATGGTATGAAAGGCTGACTACTTTTCTCACAAAACAAGGATACAGAAAAGGTGGAATAGACAAAACCTTGTTTGTGAAGGATGAAGAAGGAAATGTCATGATTGCTCAAATATATGTTGATGACATTGTCTTTGGTGGGATGTCAGACAGGATGGTTAAACATTTTGTCACTCAAATGGAATCTGAATTTGAGATGAGCCTAGTAGGAGAACTAACCTACTTTCTTGGACTGCAAATCAAGCAGATGGAAGATTCAATGTTCATATCCCAAAGCAAGTATGCCAAGAACACTATGAAGAAGTTTAGGATGGATAGTGCAAGTTATAAAAGAACTCCTGCCCCCACTCACTTAAAGCTGACAAAGGATGACAAGGGTGAGAAGGTGGACCAAAGCCTATATAGAAGCATGATTGGAAGCTTATTATATCTAACTGCTAGCAGACCAGACATAACCTTTGCAGTAGGTGTATGTGCAAGATATCAAGCTGATCCAAAAGTTAGCCATTTAAACCAAGTCAAGAGAATTCTGAAATATGTCAATGGTACTTGTGACTATGGCATAATGTACTCCCATAGATGTGAACCAATTCTAACTGGCTTCTGTGATGCTGATTGGGCTGGAAGTGCAGATGATAGAAAGAGCACATCAGGAGGATGCTTCTTCCTAGGAAACAATTTGATTTCTTGGTTCAGTAAGAAACAAAATTGTGTTTCCTTATCCACTGCTGAAGCTGAATATATTGCAGCTGGTAGCAGTTGTTCACAGTTGGTTTGGATGAAGCAAATGCTCACAGAGTACAATGTCCCACAAGATGTCATGACATTGTACTGTGATAACTTAAGTGCTATTAACATATCAAAGAATCCTATCCAACATAGCAGGACCAAGCATATTGATATCAGGCATCATTTCATCAGAGATCTCGTGGAAGAGAAAGTGATCTCATTGGAACATGTAGCTACAAATCTGCAATTGGCTGATATATTTACTAAAGCTTTGGATGCTACCCAATTTGAAAACCTAAGGGGTAAATTGGGGATCTGCTTATGTGAAGTATAGCAGTTATGGAGATGTGCCAACATGTCATATGACATCGTGTGGCATGATCACCAGATGGCAACACCAGTCTGGTCAAGCACTTTGTGTATTCCACTCCTAAAAATTCTCCAAGTAATGACTCTTATAAAAATATCAGTTTGCTCTCAGCTATTCATCTTCTCATCATTCTCTCAAAACAACTTGCAAGCTATAGCTGTCTTTCAGAAATCATCAAAATCATTCAACCCTAAACTCTTCATCCACCACTTTCGAAAATGTCTATCAAAACCCTAAACTCTCTGAAGAAATTCTCAACCAAGAAGATGTGGTGCATGCAACCCCCATCTCTGTGGTACCTATGGATTCAACTCCAATAGACGAAATCAGAGGAAGTGTTCCTCTTGCTCAAAAGCCAAGAACCCCTACTGTGAGAAGGGCAAAGGAACCTGTATTCAGCAAAGTAAAAGGGAAGCCTTCATCATCAAACACCACTCCAAAAGCCTCTGAATATGTGGATGATTCTATAAAGGAACTGGTGAACAGGATTTTGTCTGAGAAAAGAGTTGTGAGTGGCATATATATCCCTCTGAACACCATGCCAGCTCCACAAGAAGAACAACAAAATCAGGCTGAAGAGGACACTCCTGCTCAACAGGATGTCCCAATAGATGTTGAAACATCTGAGGACCAGTAAAAGGTCTCCACTGATGATGCTGATGAAACATCTGAGGACCAGCAAAAGGCCTCCACCGATGGTGATGATGAAACATCTGAGGACCAGCACAAGGCCTCCACTGAAGATCAAACCTCTATTGATCCACCTGCTGAAGAGGAGACTGCTCAACCTCCTCCTGTTGTAAACATAGAGCATGATTCTGACACAGAAATCATTGCTTCTGTAAACCCTATCATAGCCAAAAGGCTTAGGACTAGGAAGGAAAAGAAGAATGCAGGACATGCAACTCCTGAGAAGAAGCAACCTACACCAAAGAAGGATAAAGCTAAAGTTGCTTTTGGTCCTACCAAACAATGGAGCAAGGTGAATACACATAAGAGGAAAGCTGTCACCCCTCCAGATTCAGATGTTGAAGAGGATGTTCCAACATCCCCACCAAAGAAGAAACCAGCACCCTCAAGGTCCTCCTCTGCTGTTCCAGAAGCTCCTCTGGACAACATTTCATTTCATCATGTGTCAAGTGTGAGCAGATGGAAATTTGTCTACCAAAGAAGGGTAGCACTTGAAAGAGAGCTGAGCAGCAATGCACTTGAGTGCACTGAGGTAATTGATCTCATCTCTTCTGCTGGCTTATTCAAAACAATATCAAATTTCTCTCCTTGCTATGAGCTGCTAGTCAAGGAATTTATTGTCAACCTCCAAGAAGACTGTGCTGATGGTAAGTCAGCTGACTTCAGAAAGGTATATGTAAGAGGGAGATGTGTGGAATTCTCTCCTAGGGTTATCAACCATTATCTAGGAAGAGAATCGGATGGACCTAATGAGTTAGGGAAGACTGATAACCAGGTTTGCAAGGTCATCACTGCTAATCAGGTCAAGACTTGGCCAGTCAAGAGGAAGCTTTCTGTTAGCTTGCTGACAAGGAAGTATGCAATGCTGCATAGGATTGGCACTGCAAACTGGGTCCCTACCAACCATACCTCCTCCATAGCAATTGGATTGGGAAGGTTTATATATGCTGTGGGCACCCAAACAAAGCTGGATTTTGGGGCTTATATTTTTTATCAGACATTGAAGCATGCTGGATCATCTGCAACAAAGCTGCATATTGCCTTCCCTTCTCTGCTGTGTGGAATAATACTTAGCCAGTATCCAGGTATCCTCACTGAGAAGGATTCAATCTGGAAAAGAGAGAGTCCCCTGGCCTTCCACTACAAGTTGTTCTTAAGTCATCATGCAGCTGATGTTGAAGCTCCCTCTGGGACATCTGCTGGATCTTCAAAGGCAAAGAATCCAATCTCCAAAGCTGCTTTGATTGCTGAGCTGAAAAACACATGCAAAGAACTGGATGCCAGGAAGCAGAAGCTTGAGGAGATTATCCAAAGGCTGGAGATTGAAGAGAGTGCTCAGAAAGCTGCTGCTTCTGATGAAGAAATTGGAGAAGAGGAAGACACTGAATATGAGGATTCTGAGTGAACCATGTATGTGAGGAATATGTAATATCTGCTCCAGCATTGTATTTTGATTTTGCTTTTGTATTTTTATGTAAAACTTTGTCCCCAATTTATGTCTAACAAGGGGGAGAAAAGAGCTGAACAATGTATGATGCAGCTTACTGATTAATGAAAAACTTCTGTTTGCTTCTGAACTAAAGCTGTGTTTTTGATGAAAAATTTCTGTTGCAACAAGTCTGAACACATGTAGGTTTGAGGGGGAGTAAACTCTCACATGACTCAACAGAAAAGAACTGTTGTACTCTGATATAAGAAATTCTGCTGCACTCTGATAAACCAGGAAAGTATGTTAGCCAAAAATTAGCCAAAGGGGGAGTTTGTAGATGTTTAGAATTGGCAGAATTTTTGACCAACAAGAAGTAATGAATTTAGTTCAGGATGTCACACCAGATGTTGTGACATTATCAAACAAAGTGTAAGTAAATGAACTGAATTCAGGATGTCACACCAGATGTTGTGACATTGTATCAGTTAATGAAGTAAGTTCAGTTTACAGGATGTCACACCAGATGTTGTGACATTGTATCAGTAAATGAAGTAAGTTAAGTTTTCAGGATGTCACACCAGATGTTGTGACATCTCAAACCTACTACCAGAAGTAATTAATGACTAACAGAACTGAGTAAATTCAGGGAAGTTATCTGGAATTAATTATGGATGGATAAAACAGAAGAAGGCGCATTTGTATGGAGATTTGTTATATGACTTCAGTATAATCAGAAGAACTGAATCACCTAGAATCAAGGAAGTAACAAACCCTAATTCAAAGTGATGGCAGCATGCGTATCAGGATTGGATATACCTACAGAAAGCCAAAATCCAAACACCTATTTAAGCAACAAAAACTCTCAGAATAGAGCACGAAATTAAGAAGACAAAATAGGGTGTTTGTGTTTTAATAGCAGGTTGTTAATGTGTACCACTTTATGAGCTTTTAAGCAAAAATTTATTTGTGTCTTGATTGAAACTGTGAAGTAAGATCAAGCTGTTTTGTTTGAAGTATGACTTCAATTTTATTAAACTTGTAAACACATCACTGTGTGATTGAGGGGGAGTGAGTTGGTACTCATATCTAAGTTGTGTCTTAGGTAGAAATTGCCTTGGGTAGATATTAAGTGAAAGATTAAACTGAGTGGTTTAAGTCTAGAATTAATATTACTTATATTGGATTTCCTTCCTGGCTTGGTAGCCCCCAGATGTAAGTGTGGTTATACACTGAACTGGGTTAACAATTTCCTGTGTTGTTTATTTTTCCTGCACTTTAAGTTTTACTCAAGTCTTCAAGTGTTTAAACATCTCATTCGACATCACGTACCTGATCCCAGAATTTCAAAAATAAATATGGAAACAAATGAAATAAAATGAAAGTCAGCTAATCTAATGGTCCAGATTCAAACGGGGCTTGACTGCGTGTGCAGATGGGTGGCTAGGATCCAATCTGGCTAATTAATTTGATTAATTTAATTAATTGTGATTAGGGTTTAAGTGAACTGATCCTGGCCCTCCACACACGCGGGAAATAAAATCTAACGACCTAAATTTAAACTGAGGAATTCATTATGGATTAGGGTTTAATGACTCTCAGGTGGCCGGAGAAGACCTCCAGTCATCTTCTCCGGCAGCTCACTCATCGTATCTCTCTCAAAACGCCATGGAAACACCTCAAACTCTCCAGAATCACTCATTAGATATCATTAAACAAGAATCCAACAACAAAAATCATTTATCATGCATCAAAAGAGAGAATCGAAGCAAAACGGAAAAATGTGCAAAACTTTCAGAAGTTAAATACATGCTTATTTTC
Organism: Lathyrus aphaca; assembly: GCA_963966055.1. NCBI lineage: Eukaryota > Viridiplantae > Streptophyta > Magnoliopsida > Fabales > Fabaceae > Lathyrus > Lathyrus aphaca. The sequence goes on along the minus strand of OZ014520.1, from coordinate 217,855,639 downwards.
CACTCATTTTCAAAACCAAATGCATCACAATGACCAGTGAAACATGTAGGTTGATATTGTAACTTAAAAAATAAGTTCTGGAAAATTTGTTCTTGGATTATACCTGAGATGAAGCTTTCTCAATCTGAACTTTCTGGCCCCTTCTTTTCTGCAAAACCACTCCACTTGACCCCCTGATGCTTCTGAAAGGCTTAGATGGAGTTTATAGGAGCTGGTTTGAGTGTTTCAGTCCTACTAAGGCAAAAATCGTGTTTTGGTTTTGGGAGCTTTTAGGCCATGGTGAAGGGTGGTTTATGATCCTTGAGTGATGTTGAGATGATTGGTGAAGAAATAACTGAGTTTTGATGGTTGTGTGTGGAGTTTCAAAGAAATGAAGATTTTTGGGGATTTTTGGTGATTTTGAGTCTTGGCCTGTTTCAGGCTTGTGTGTCTTTTGTTTTGTGTTGCTTGAGGTTTGTATAAGCCAATAGGAGTGATCAGAAGAGTTGGTGTGGCATAGTGTGATTGGTATGGGCCAAGTTGCAAAAACATCAATGTTTGTACTATGAGGCATGACACGGGTCAGAGGCTATTTGTAGAGGTGTCTGGCTTCAGCTGAGTTCATGGATGGCCCTAGGATTAGATTTGAGGATCTGGATGGCTTGATGCAAGAGTTATCACATGTTTTGCATTTTCCCTCTTTGAAGATTTTTGTAAAAATTGATCATAGAAACTTTTGATCCAAGGCATGATTTTGGGCTTGCAATGTTGCATGGTCATGTAATGAAGTTTAGAAGTGGATTAGAGGTTATTAGAATGCTTGAAACTTGATTTTGCACAAAATCCTCTTTGCACATACTTGAAAATTACAAGATTTTTCCCAACTTTGAAACATCATATCTTGAGTTCTAGGATGAATCAAGAGGAGTTCTTGTTCTTTTTGAAAATGGGAAGACCCAATCTACAACTTTCATGTTTAAGGATTTTTCATTTGAAGCATTTTTTATCAAGAAAGAGGAGGTTGAAAATCTTTCCCAAAATGGAAAGTTTCCATTACAAGCCATGTCCAAAAATGGAAAGTTTGCAAATGTATTGAATTTATTCAATCTTGTGAAATTCTAACCACTTATAAGATCAAATAAAGATCATAGAACCTCAAATTGATTAAGATGACCCTTTGGTTCCATTCTTGGGGCCCTCAGATGCCCTGATTCTGACTTTTCTTGCACAACAAGTTACCAGTTGATCAGATGACTTCCACAATGAATTTCTTCGTCAAATTTGGTACACATGCTCCTTATAACATATTAAGACCATTATAAAAAAGAATGACCAAAAAAATTGAGATTAAGGGCCTTAAACCCAAAAACCTAATTTTAGGTCACCTGCATAGAAAACCCTATCCTGTCTGGACCTCTGTACAATCCTTTGTGATTTTGCTGACTTCAAAGACTCCTTGGAAATGTAAAATGATCATAGAACACTCATGGACCATCTGGGCATGCTTCAAGACCATTGGGATGGCTCAGATCACTTCTTGGATTCATCAGATCACAAACCCTTGCTATGCAGTCATGTAGATGAAATAAACTATGCAGTGTGAGATGTAATGAGATGTTTATGCAATGCAATATGATAAGATCACAAGCCATGGTGTGAGAAAAAGTGAGGGCAAATTTGGGGTGTTTACAGCTGCCCCTATTCAAGCATGAGTTAGTTGTGCATGGTGTAAGCGCCTGGCCTAACAGACAAACAAGATAACTTGTGGTTGAATACCAAAGACACTCTGAAATTTGCACTCACTGGGGAGAAGAAGAAAAGGGATATAAATTGTAATAAATAGTATAGTATGAGTATCAAATGAAAGCGATGGAGGACGACCATCGAGCAGAGGACGACCATCAACATCAACAATGACGAGGACAACCATCATGCTGGGAAATAAAGAGACCACGACGGGGACGGCCATCGAGTTAAGAAATAAAACTCTCCGGGGATTAAAGAAATGAGGGAAGCACTGACGAGGACAGCCATCAGGTTAAAGGGTACATAAACCGTGACGGGGACGACCATCGTGTAAAAGAATAAATGAAATAATGATGAGGGACAGTCATCAAAAGGTGAAGGACGATCACCTGGCAGGGGACGGCTGTTGAAAATATCACGACATAGGATGAATTCCGGATATAAAAGGTCAATGATGGGGACGGCCATCAGATAAGCATGATGAAGGACGATCATCAAGAGGTGAAGGACGATTACCTAGCAGGGTACGGCTGCTCTTGGGGATTATGTAGACATAGGACGAATGTTGGATAACAAAGATCAACGATGTGGACGGCCATCGGATAAATGATGAGGGACGGTCATCAAGAGGTGAAGGATGATCACCTAGCAGGGGACGACTGCTAAAAAGATATCGTGACATAGGACAAATGCCGGATAGAAAGTTCCAACAATGGGGATTCCACTGGGGAAGGGATGAGGGACGGTCATCCAAAGGTGAAGGACGATGATCGGGCAGGGTACGGCTGCCGAAACGATCACGATATAAGACGAATGCCAGATAAGAGGATCAACGACGGGGACGACCATCGGATAAAATGATGAAGGACGCTCATCAAGAGGTGAAGGACGATCACCTGGCAGGGGACGGCTGCCGAAAGTATCGCGACATAGGACGAATGTCGGATAGAGAAGGTTGCTTTGTTGGTGACTTCTGGGGAATGGTAAACACGGACGAGTGCTTACGCTTCGAAATAAAAGGTATAAGTGTTTGACCATGTGTATAGACTAAAGATGCGGACGAGCATTCTAAGGACCACGATAAGGACGAGTATCGATAGAAACAAACGCTGACACGTGTTTAAGGATGATGATACGAACGAGTATCAATCGGTTAAGCAAGGAACACAGACGAGTGTTGATTTGCCGGGGAGGTGTTATATACAAGATACAGACGAGTATCAGAGGATTGTGTATAAGTATGTACAAGTATTTTACTTGCTGAGGAAATATGTGCAAGACACGGACGAGCGTCAAAAAGATTGAGCAAGGGACACAGACGAGTGTTTGACTTGCTGGGGAAGTATGACATGGACGAGTGTCAAAAAGATTATGTACAAATATGAACAAGTATCTGTACTGAGAGTGCAAAAAGTATTATGGCTTTGTCTGTGGGGGATAAGTTTTGTATATTACTGGTGAAGTGATTTAAATATTTTGCAGGTGACTGGCTCAAACCTGGCTTATGATCATGCAAATGTTTGATTTTTACCGTAATGCTCCGTATTAGATGGAATGCTACGCTTAGTTTGGGGAAAATGATGCGAATACTATGATTATGCAAAAAGAGAGAAACGATCAGGGATCCGGATCCTGCGGGGATAAAGATCTCTGGGCGATCTGTTTGAAGGGAGAACTCTGCTGGGGAAAGAGATCATTGGTCGATCTGTGGGGAGAGAGGATCACCGAACGATCCTCCTAGGGAACTCCGTGGCGCTCTGGGGGAAGAATTTTGTGGGGATCCCGCCTGGGGAAGCTTCTGTTAAAGAGACTCATATTGGGGATGAGGATGCTCTGGCAACTCCGCTGGGGAAGAGAAAACCCTGGAAACTCTACTGGGGAGAAACTGGCAACTCTGCGGGAAAGCGATTATGCCGACTCTGCTGAGGATGGGAAAAATCCTGGCAACTCTGATGGAGAACATCAGTATAAGCATTGCTCGGGAGATTCTGCTTGGGGAGAAAAGTACTTCTGGGAAGTAATTTGTTGTAACCCCTTCGTCCAAGCGACACACTAGGGATTCAATGAGTTTCTTGAAAGATCCTCTGAGGGGATAATAACTTTGTGGGGGAAAACTCCTGTCAAGTAGCCCTGCTGATGAGGTGATTGCTGACTTGGTTGGGGATATAAGGCTTGATATACCCCATGCTGTGAGACTGTCTGTCTTGAGTACCTGCAACCTGTTAAAAAGAAACGCACAAGTGTCCCGAGGTATCCTCAACCGAATTCCGTCATAGGAGTTAGATTTGCTCAAGAGTGCATATTTCTTGCAAGCATATATTGAAAATGGCTTATATGTTTTCATGCAAGTGTTGTATTATGATCTTTGGACATTTTGCAAACAAAACAAAAATGTACAAAACAAAGTGTGACTGAAAATTATGATTTTATTGATTTGTGTGCCCTAAATGGGTAAGTACAGTGAAGAAGCAAATCCCTGAAATGAGGAGATTGCTATAAATTGAGAAAATAAAAGTGTTGGCAATGTTGAAGTTGACGCACCAGTGAGTTTCCTTTGCTATGACCTGTATGACCTTGACGTTCTTCTTATCTTGCTTTCTAAAGAAGGTTGATTCTGACCGATGCTTTATCCTTTCGAAGCTTGCTATGTTGTGAGTGATACAGACGAATTCAGAATGCAGTTGTTCGCTTTTTCCCAGATTTTGCATGGATCGCCCTTTCGGGTTTTCAATCCAACGAGATACACATTTTTGCCTGAGCTGTCCGATGTGGCTTTTCAATCTCAGCGGGTGTACATTTTTTTTTCAATTTTTCCCTTATTTTTGCCTAAGTCTTTTATTATGTTTTTGACTCTTGGGGATTCCCTATTTTTTTCCTGGACTTACATTCTGTTCTTATGTCTAGCGGGTCTTTTATGCAAAGTATTTTTTAACTGCCTCTGAATTCACAAGAGATAAGAAATTCTCACCATCCATAGTAGTGAGCATCAGTGCCCCACTAGAGAAAACTTTCTTTACTATGAATGGGCCTTCGTAGTTTAGCGTCCATTTTCCCCAATGGTCTGTATGAGGAGGAAGAAGTCTTTTCAAAACAAGCTCTCCCACTTGGTATTCCCGAGGTCTGACTTTCTGATCGAAGGCTTTCTTCATTCGCTTTTGATATAACTGCCCATGACAGATGGTTGTTAATCTCTTTTCTTCAATCAGACTCAATTGATTATATTGAGATCGGGCCCATTCTGCTTCATCTAGTTTCACATCCATCATTACCCGTAAGGAGGGTAGTTCAACTTCAACAGGTAGGACAACTTCCATACCATACACAAGCTGATAAGGTGTTGCCCTAGTAGATGTTCTGATATAGGTTCGGTACCCATGCAAGGAAAATGGTAGCATTTCGTGCCAGTCTTTGTAGGTGACTACCATCTTCTGCAGAATCTTCTTGATATTCTTGTTAGCTACCTCAACAACGCGATTCATCTTTGGCATGTAAGAAGAGGAGTTGAGATGTTGAATTTTGAAGTCCCGGCAAAGTTCTTCCATCATCTTGTTGTTGAGATTGGAACCATTATCAGTAATGATCCGCTCGGGAACTCCATATCGACAGATGATATCCCTTTTCAGAAATCGAGCTACCACTTGCCTGGTTACATTTGCATATGAAGTTGCCTCAACCCATTTGGTGAAATAGTCAATGGCTACCAAGATGAATCTATGACCATTTGAAGCAGTCGGTTCAATCTTTCCAATCATATCAATGCCCCACATGGCGAAGGGCCAAGGTGAAGACATTACATTCAAAGGATTCAGAGGCACATGCACTTTATTTGCATAGAACTGGCATTTGTGGCACTTTCTGGCCTAGTCACAACAGTCTGCATCCATTGTGATCCAGTAGTAACCTGATCTTAATAACTTATTTGCCATTGCATGTCCTCCAGCATGGGTACCGAAAGAATTCTCATGTACTTCGTGCATCAGTTGGTCTGCTTCCTTCTTGTCAACACATCTAACGATGCCCCAGGTGGGTATGTCTGAGTTTCCAAGAAGCATTTGATGTCATGGTACCAAGGCTTGTTATCAGTGACAGTGTCCATAGAGAATACATATGTTGTTCTGTCTAGTCTGGATACCAAAATCCGAGGTACATAATTAGCAGTGTGCACTTTGATAATGGATGAAATGGTATACAAAGCGTCTGCAAACTGATTCTCATCTCGAGGGATGTATTCAAGCTTAATTGTTGTGAAGAAGGTTAACAATCTCCTCGTATAATCACGGTAGGGAATCAGATGCTCCTGATGAGTGTACCACTTGTCGTTGGTCTGGTTGATTACCAAAGTTGAATCTCCAAATACATTCAAAGTTTTGGTCTTTAGGTCAATGGCTTCCTCAAGACCCATGATACAAGCTTCGTATTCTGCTTCGTTGTTAGTGCATGCAAAGGTGAGCCTTGCTGAGAAAGGCATATGAACCCCTTTTGGTGTAATAAGCATTGCACCAACCCCACGACCGTTGCAATTAACTACCCCGTCAAACATCATACCATGCTTCTTCTGGGTCAGGCCCTTCAGTGTTAATTGGCTCTTCACTATCTTTTGACTTTAAGAACATGATGTCTTCATCAGGGAAATCAAATCTCATAGGCTGGTAGTCATCAATGGGTTGCTCAGCCAGATAGTCAGACAATACACTACCCTTGATGGCTTTTTGAGAGGTGTACTAAATGTCATATTCTGTTAGAATCATTTGCCCCCTGGAAACCCTTCCGGTAAGTGCTGGCTTCTCAAATATGTACTTAACGGGGTCCATTTTTTAGATTAACAAGGTAGTGTGAGTCAACATATACTGTCTTAGTCAACAAGCAGCCCACGCTAAAGCACAACAATTTTTCTCAAGCAGTGAATAACGTTGTTCACAGTCGGTAAACCTTTTGCTTAGGTAGTATATTGCATACTCTTTTCGACCAGACTCGTCATGCTGGCCTAACACACACCCCATTGACTCTTCTAATACTGTCAGGTACATGATTCGAGGTCTTCCTTCGACTGGAGGCATGAGAATTGGAGGTTTTTGCAGATATTCTTTGATCTTTTCAAAAGCTTTCTGACAATCATTGTTCCACCTGTCTGTTTGTTCCTTTCTTAGCAGTTTGAACAAGGGCTCGCAGGTTGCTGTGAGATGAGATATGAACCTTGAAATGTAGTTCAATCTACCTAAGAACCCTCAAACTTCTTTCTCAGTCTTAGGTGCAGGCATTTCCTAAATTGCTTTGACTTTGTCGGGATCAACCTCAATTCCTTTTCCGCTTACAATAAAACCCAGTAGCTTAACAGAATTTACCCCGAATGTGCATTTGTTGGGGTTCAACCTTAGCTGATACTTCCTCAGACGCATGAACAACTTCAATAGACTCACCAAATGTTCTTCTTCTGTTTTGGGCTTGGCAATCATATCATCCACATAGCACTTTATTTATTTATGGATCATATTGTGGAATAATGTTACCATAGCATGTTGATATGTTGCACCGGAGTTCTTCAGACAAAACGACATTACCTTATAGCAAAACGTGCCCCAAGGTGTGATGAAGGTTGTCTTCTCCATGTCTTCAGGTGACATCTTAATCTGATTGTATCCAGAAAATCCATCCATGAAAGAAAATACCGAGAACTGAGCTGTGTTATTCACCAATACGTCAATGTGAGGTAATGGGAAATCATCTTTCGGGCTTGCTCTGTTCAGATCCCGGTAATCGACACACATACGCACCTGGCCATCCTTCTTAGGTACGGGTACAATGTTAGCAACCCACGGCGGGTAACTAGTTACAGCAAGAAAATCGGCGTCCCACTACTTTTGTACTTCCTCCTTGATTTTCATGGCCATGTCTGGACGAGTACGGCGCAACTTCTGTTTGATTGGCGGACAATCTTCTTTGAATGGCAGCCTGTGCATGACAATATCTGTATCCAGACCTGGCATATCTTGATAAGACCAAGCAAAGACGTCAACATACTCTCGAAGCATATTGATGAGTTGTTATTTCACTGAAGCTTGCAGACTGGCCTCGATCTTCACCTCCTTCACATCTTCCTCGGTACCAAGATTGATAGTCTCAACCTCCTTCTGATAAGGAGCAATCACATTTTCCTCTTGTCTCAACAACCTGGCAAACTCTTCAGGAAAATCATAGTCTTCATCAACCCCTTCATCTGCTTGATTAATCGGACTGTCAAAGTCATACGAGGTCATAGAAGTGTCTTTGTTGGTGCAATCTGGAAGGCTATCTCTGCAAGGGTTGAGATTTGTTCATTTTTGTGATTGATTTTATCTTATTTAGAAAAAGGTGAATGGAGTTTATTAAGAAAAACATTGCCATTTATTGTTTTGTGAGAAAATAACAAAAATGAGAAGACAGTGAGCGAAAAGATTGTTTGCAAAAGATTTCCATTGTTCATTAATCTTTCATTTGCACAAAATACATATATGGCCCTATTACAAAATGAGTCTTGACACCTTGGACAAGATGCAGGACTTGATGCATGCTTAAACAGGAAATAATAATTACTCTGCAACAGTAATCCTTATAATTTCCTGGGAAGACCAGTTGAGGACTTGTTGGCCCGGGACACTTCGACGAATCCAGCTTTCCAGGTTGCAGTCGCTTTCAGCCTCGTCTTCCACATTGTTGATAACATCCGGGGTCAGCATTCCCCCACTTATGAACTTGGGAGCTTCAGCAGCCTCCTCTTGGACCTGTCAGGATGGTCTGTAACCCAAACCGAATTTATCTTATTTTATTTGAACTTGCAGAAGCTTACCCCAACCTTGGGCATTCTTGTCTTCAATAACCTTCCGAGCTTGTTTGTAAGAAGCAATTAAAGTACCAGACACTTCAGTTGTTGCTTCATTGACATTGAGGGCTTCAAAACCTTGACTCATAGTTTCATGGATCTCCCCATCCATCTCAATGTACTTGTAAGTAGCTAGATGACTGACAAAGATGTCCTCCTCCCCACAGATGGTGATAATTTGGCCTTCCCACTCGTATTTTAACTTCTGGTGAATGGTCGATGTTACGGTGCCAGCGGCATGAATCCAGGATCGATCCAACAAACAGTTGTAGGCAGGCTGAATGTCCATCACATAGAAGGTAGTTTTGAAAATATGTGGGCCAATTACCACAGGCAACTCAATCTCTCTGAGAACCGATCTTTTAGAACCGTCAAAGGCTCTCACAACTAGGTTACTCAGGCGGAGTGCAAGACCATCATACTCCATCTTGACCAAGGCTTTCTTTGGAAGAACATTGAGAGATGACCCAGTGTCAACCAAGACATGAGAAAGTACAACACCTTTACACTCTAAGGTGATATGTAAAGCCTTATTGTGGTTGCGGCCCTTTGTAGTTAGATCAGCATCAGTGAAACCTAGCCCATGGCTAGTATTAACATTTAAAACCACCGTTTCTAGCTGATTAACTGTAATCTCTTCCAGGACGTAAGCTGCGTGCAAGACTTTGAGTAATGCATTACTGTGAGCTTCGGAACACATGAGCAATGATAGAATAGAGATTTTGGAGGGTGTCTGATGGAGCTAGTCCACAACCTTGTAGTCACTCTTCTTGATTATTCTCAAGAACTCGTCTACATCCTGATCAAAGGGTGTCTTCTGAGTTTCTTTAGCAATTGGTTCTTCGGGCACCACACTCTTGCCTTTAGCTTTGGCGGCAGCTTCTGCTTTAACATTAACTCTTGGGAACTGTGACACGAAGAGACGTCCGCTTCGAGTGAAGCCTCCGCCTCCCCCGACATTGTCAATTTGTGGTGTAGAAGTTGAAGAGTCAAGAGTGACTTTCTTTCCGTTGCAATAAAGATCTGAGCCGTAATGCCAAGGCACGACACTACTGTTGTCATAAGGAACTCGTCCAGGAACTATGATGGTTACCAGACTGATTGCTGTAGAAGAAGGAGTTGTGACAGTCTGTAGATCATAATAGATGGTGATAGGAGGTCTGTTTGGAGATGGTGCAGGTGCAGGAAATTGTTGATGTTGATGTTGCTGAAAGTTGTTGTAAGAATTTGGAACATGGATTGTTGTTGGATCATAATAAATGGTGACTGTGGAGACGTCATTGTTGATAGTTGTTGTTGTTGTAGAAGATGCTACTGAACTGATGTTTGTTGAAGTTGAAGAAGGGAATGATTGTTGTAAGAGGGATGTCTGTTGATGTTGTAGAAGACGGAACCGTTGAAGTGATCTGTAGAATGCTTTCCCTTATAAGACTGTTGATACCCTTTCTCAGATTTGCACAACCATTGGTAGAAATCTTGCAAGTTTCACAACAGGCCTCACAACCTGGAAACACTTGGCACTTCAATAGCCGAGCTTTTACTTCGGCCAGTGGTGTTTGAATGCTTCCAACGTTATCAATCAGAATAGATGGTTAGTCCTCCTCAATAACATTGATCCTCGGTCCACCGTGATTCGATATTGGATTCTTTGTGACATTTGGAGGAGGTGTAACATTAAAAACTTTTGAATCAACTAAGTCCTGAACTTTCATGTGCAAAGCTCTGCATTTCTCTGTTGTATGGCCAGGTGCATTGGAGTGGAAGGCACATCCGGCATTGACATCATAGTTCCTTGGAAGGTTCTGGGGATCTGGTGGAGCCAGAGTCCTCAGTTCAATCAGATTGAGCTTCAATAACTGTGGGAGTAGAGCTGTATAGGGCATCGGGATGGGATCGATAACCATGTTGATTTGTGAAGGCCTTTGCTGGAAAGGACGTTGTTGTTGATTGTTGTTGTTGTTATAAGACCTATGTTGCTGCGGAAACTGTTGTTGTTGAGGATACTGTTGTTGTTGAGGGAAGTGTTGTTGAGGTGCTGGAGTGGGAATGGTGACAGCGGCCACTTACCTTTGCATGTATTGGGGCCTACCTCTACCCATATGTACTGAGTTAGTTTCACATGTCCTACGAGGCCCTGAGAAAGGTTTTCTTGCACTGCTAGAGCTAGCACCAATGTCATAGATCTTACCCATCTTCAAAAGACTTTCAATTCTCTCACCGGCTATAACCACATCAGCAAAACTGGTGGAAGAGAAAGCGGAAAGCCAATCAATGTAGGTTCCTTGCAATGTGTTCATGAACATGTCATCCATCTCTCTTTCTAACATAGGTGGTTGGACAACAGCAGCAAGTTATCTCCATCTTTGGGCGTATTCCTTGAAACTTTCCCTTGACGATCGAGACATACCCATCAGGAGGGTCCTATTGGGTGCCATATCCAGGTTGTACTGATATTGATGTATGGAAGCTTCAGCTAAGTCTTTCCAGTTCCTGACAGTTGCTATGGATAAATAAGAATACCACTCACGGGATTCCCCGGTCAAGCTATCTTCGAAGTAAAACATCCACAACTTTTCATCCATGGTATAGGCTTTCAATATCCCTAGAAAAGATTGAAGATGGGTACGAGGACAGGATGTACTGTTATACTTCTCAAAGCAAGGAGGTTTGAACTTGTGAGGATTCCTGACTCCTTCCACTAGTCCCATATCCATCACATCAAACCCCAAAGAATTATGGGACTCCAAGGATCTCAACTTTTTAGATATCTCGTCCAGACGACGATCATAAAATTCATCAACTCCAACACCCAATACTGTAAACTGTTCATCCTGGGGGTCTTCTTGTAGGACACGATCTCTAGTGTTTCTTTGAGTATTGCCAATGAAATTAACCTCAGGGTTGATGTGGGGTCCAAACTCTGGTGGATTTGCTTGCGGCTGATCACGCGTGTTGTTACTTGTACCCCCAGTACCAGCATGGTTCTCTTTTAGAGTTTGCTGCTAGACTAACTCCCTCAATCTTTCTTGGGTCTATGTCAGCCAAGTCATCATAGCCATGAACTGATTCATATGAGTCCTCACTTCTGTCCTCACATCAGTCATCTAGGTCCTTACATCTGTCAATTCTTGCTGAAGTTGATCCATCTGTAAGCTCGGAAGGTTGTTTCTGGTTGGATACCGGTGGATGCGGTTGACGGGAAAGACTCTCCTTCGAGAAATATTTCCTGAAACACACAGCAAAGTGAGAAAACAACAACAAAAAACCTGCAAAACAGAGAATATGAAATTAGCATGCAATGTAGCATGTATATTTGTCTTCAGAGGGTATCCGGTTTGATTCTTTGGTTTTGACCTTCCAGGCCTCTAGGAATGATGGAGATGTTGAAGAGAAATGAAGTTCAATAGAAGATCCAGGTAATACATAAACCATAACATTACAAAATGCCAAAATACATAGTTTATGATTACAACAAGCTCCCATGGTGGGTCAAATTACAATCAAATCAAGAAATACAACAATCAAAATCACCATGGTGAATTAAAGTACAACCAAAATAAAAGTACAAGTAAAAATAAATCAAACACCCAACCCAAATTCATCCTCCTTGACTTCTTTCAGGAGAGCATCAATCACTGGTCCAACTAGATGATCTATGGTGGTCCTGATAAGAAGGTTTCTGGTTGCAATGGCGTTTGTCAACTTCTGGTACTTGTCTTGTTCTTTTGATCTCTTCAACCCCGCCCTGAGTTTCAGCTCGGAGATTTCCTTCTGTGCTGCTAACAGGGCTTCCTGACTCTTATTCTCATTGGCTTCCAGCTGCTCTATCTTAGCTTGTGTCTTCCGATCTTCTTGCAAACGAGCTTCAGTAATCTTGATCCATCTAGCCTGACTCTCCTCTAGGTAGTGTTCATCTCTGGCTTTCTGAATCTTGGCTTCTTTGCAAGCATTCTTCAATACCAACTCTCCTACTCGGGATTTTCTGATGAAGTCTTCTGTCTTCTCAATCTTGGTCACATGCTCGATACGGAGCTTCTCTAATCTCTCATTATCCAGACGAATGTGATTCCTTTCCCAAAGGGTCTTCTTCAGAGCTTCAGAAAGCTGGGAATTTCTCTCTTTCAACTTTTCAAACTCTTCCAAACTCACTGTTGCTACAGGCTCTACTACTGATGGCCCTGGCACATCTTCTAGGGTGAATGGCATACGACTGATCTGTCCTCTGATGCACGACCATTCAATGTATTGAGATGAAGTTATGTTGTTATACTTCCCCAAAATAGCAGTCCCTTTTGTCTGTATGTGGTCCCAAGCCCAGGCTGTTTGTCGGACAATGGCATGATTGTTCAGAACAGCACAATAGAGAGACTCTGCTAAGTCCTGCTCCCTTGGTGGATGTATCAATGCATATCCCAACTGTCTTTTGAAAAGTAAAGGATTGTAGTTGATGCAACCCTTCACTCCAATAAGAGGCACATTAGGATATTGTCCACAACTTGTAATTATGTCCCTGCCCTTGGTGTTCTGAGTACACCATCTGATGTCTTCTAAAGTAAGGGCTATCATCCTCTTAGCCTAGTTTCTTGACTGATGTGGATTCAAGAAAGCTTCCGTCTTCGGCATATGTCTCACTAACCAACTGTAGAAGAGAGGTGCACAACATCTGACTAGTCTTCCCCTCTGTTTCTCATTCCTCTGGTGCACTGAGTAATAGAAATCTCCTAGCAAGGTGGGGACTGGATTCTTGAGCATGAAGATATGAATAGCATTCTTGCTTACAAACTTAGGCTCGTCCGCAAACAAGATGATACCATATATATTGAGAGCCAGGAGAGCACAAACAATCTCCCACTTCCCTATTGCAGCATGACTGGTAGCCTGAGTGATTAAGAAGTCCAAATGGAGGCCTGGGATCCCAGCCTTGGTGGCCATATGTTGATCAATGATGGTGGTTTCCAAATGTAGAGCCTTAGCTATATCTTCATTTTTAGAAGCAGTCATTTCAGGGTTAAAAGGAATTCCTCTTTTGATTGGGACACCCAACAACATAGAAAAGTCTTCCAATAGAGGACTTATCTGAAAGTCCGGGAAAGTGAAACAACGGAGGGGAAGGTCATAGAACTGAAGGCAAGTGTGAATCAGACTCCTCTGTGATGTATCGAATTCCATGTTCATGTCCAGGATACTGTAAACACCCCAAATTTGCCCTCACCCAATCACACCATGGCTTGTGATCATTTCATATGCATAAACTCAATCATACCATCTCATATCACATTTTTTGATCCACTGCATAGATTCAAAGTCATCTGCATCTAGGGTTTGTGACCTGAGAAATCCAAGAGCTTCTTGAGCCACTCCAAATGCCATCAATCACTTCAAAGAGGTCTATGTGTGTTCAAGTATCATATTATTTCCTCGCAAAGTCAAGAATGTCAAAGAATCACAAGAACTGAGATGGGTATGGAAGCAGAGCCAGGTTTGACTGCACAGTTGACCTAGAATTAGGGTTTTGGTTTCAGAGGCCATAACTCCAATTTTTTGGTCATTTTTGTTTCTATTGGTCTCTATATGGTATAGGGAGTATGCATATCAATTTTCATGAAGAAATTCCATGGGGAAGTCATCTGATCAAGAGTTGACTTTTCAAGCAAGTCAGTGCAAAATCAGGGCATCTGAGGCCCCCAATGACCCAACCAAAGGGTGTTCTTCATCATTTTGAGTGTATATGATCTTTATTTGATCATAGAAGAAGTTTGAAGTTCACAAAATTCAAGAATTTGAAGTCTTTTGCAAAGTTGACTTTTTGGGCAAGTTTGACTTTTAATGGAAATGCCATTTTAGGCAACTTTTCAACCCTTACTTTTTGATCCAAAAATGCTTCAAATGGAAAAACCTTGGTCATGAAAGTTGTAGAATAGATCTTTCCCTTTTCAAAAAGTACAAGAACATGCCCTAATTCATTTTGGATCAAAAGTTATGGTTTGTCAAAGTTGGCAAAAATCACTAAATTTCAAGTCATGCACCAAAGAGGCAAAGTTGCAAATTCACTTCTCAAGGCCAATTAAGTCATCAAATGCATTTCTAAACTTCACCATATGATCATACAAGTCCAAAAAGTCAGATTGCACCCAAAGAATCACATGTTTTATGGCCCATGGATCAAGTTTCTTTCATAAGAACCAAAGGCAAGGCAAGTTGCAAAACTCATCATAGCTTCTCATCCACTTGCTGGCTAGCTTGCTGATCAATCCTAGGCCCTTCCTCACATCATGCTGCGCAGCACACCCTCTTTGTACTAGGCTAGCAAGTGACCCATGCTTCTCTTACACAAAGTTGACATTTTTGCAAAAGCACCCATACCAATCAATAAAGCACACATCATGTCATCTGACCAATCCCAATTGTTTATGTTAATCAAATGCAAGCCAAACATAAGAAGAGGCAAGCCTGAAACCAGCCATAGCACAGCATTCTCATTTTCCATCCCTTGAGCAAAAGCTTTCGAAAATCATCACACAACTCACAAACACACAAACTAACTTCATAAACCAACTCAACACATCTCCCTGATCACAAAGCACCTTCCAAAACAGCCTGAAACTCAAAAGATCAAAAACACGATTCTCACACCATCTTGAACAGAACTGCTGCAAACTCTCAAACCAGCCATCACAAACTCTTTCTAAGCATCAAGACTTCATCAGGGGCCTAAAAGGAGTGGATTGCACAAAGAGAAGAGGTCAGAAAGTTGCAAACTGGAAAGCTTCAAACTCAGGTAGCTTCATGAACTTTTTTTCCAGAAGCATGATTTTAAGTTCTTAATAGCTCCTATGCATTCCCCTGATCATGAATATGTGATTATTTTTGAAAATGGTTGAGAAACCAGGATGTATGCAATGTCTGAAACTTTTGCCCTAAAAACTGTTTGCTTTCGATTCGTTTGATTGAGGAAGAATAAATGAGATTTGAGTTAGGGTTTTGATTCAGGGGGATGTGGGGATGATTTCTGTCTTTTTAGTTTTCGTTTTAATGAAGTTTTGAGGGTTTTGGGGATTTTCAGGTGGGGTTCCCACCGGAGAAGACGACCGGAGGTCTTCTCCGGCCACCTGAAAATGATTAGGGCTAATCCCTGTGTTTAATGAAGTTTGAATTTGGTCCCTTGGATGTGTTGACTCGCGCGCGTTTGGCCGCCCAGGATCACTCTATTTTGCCCTAATCCTAGTTGACTTTATTAATCAGGATTAATTAATTCATACATCAGAAATTAACTCAGTTTGAATGTGGGCCTTTGGATTGCGCACGCAGTCAACCATTTATTTCCCAGATTCAATCCTGGCTCTCCATTGCGTTTACTTTTCATTTTCTTTAATTTTTAATCCATTTATTTTGTATTTCTTTCTCCATTTATTTTAAAATAGCAAAATCATTTTAAAAATTCTGAAATTTTTTGTACAAACTTTTATTTAATTTCAGAAACCAAAAATATTTTTATTTTTATTTTTAGCATTAAAAAATATTTTTAAATCATTTAAAAGTTTATTTTTAATTAATTAATGAGAATTAATTAATTAAAAATACTTTTAGGTATTTAAAAATCACCAAAAAATCATGAAACATTTAAAACCATTTAGAAACATTGTCCAACCCTCAAACCAAATTTCTTTTTTGATCTTGATGCATTTTGATAATTTTCCATGGAATTAATTCATTTTCAAAGCATTATTTTGATCCAAACTTCCAAAAATCATTTATGCCTAACCATTGAGAGTTGGACTTTGATTCTTTTTGCATTGTGTTTAGCATATCATATAGTTTGTGAGATTAAATTGGTATGATTTGATCTTTCATTTTCCATTTGTTTGGCATTTTTCTTGTTAAGGTACCCTAAAACCCTAGAAAACTTAGGAAATTCATAACTTAAATTAGGTTAAGAGTTGGAACCTCTCCTTTGGGCAGTGAGTTAGTATAGGTTTAGGGATCCTTTGAATGCATTTTCAATTTTTTATCTTGGTTTTTGCTTCTGATTTTGGTTTTTGTTTGATGCATTGATCATAAACCCTAATTTGAGCTTCCATATGCATCCATCTTGCATTTGCTTGCATACCTTGACTTGCCATAGCATTTTTTGCATCCATTTGATTCATGTGACATCTTAAGACATATTGAAAGCATGTTTGCTCATTACATCTTGCATTTGCCATATTGTATGCCATTTGCATTTCATAACTTTTCATGCATGTTCATGGTTCTAACTTGCATCATTTGCATCCATAAGTTTGTATGATCATCCCCATGCCTTGTTTCATGTTTGCACCATCTCATAGCATCATTATCATCTCATATATGCTTCTGGTTTTGGTTTGTATCATGCCATTTCATTCCATTTTGCATTGCATTGCATTCCTTTCACTAACTTTTCAGGTGGTAAGCAACTTTGAGAAGTGAATTTGCCTTCATTTCTCACAATTTCTTTTCATCTCTTTCATGCATCCTTGCTGCATTTTGTTATGTGTTTGAGATTGAGCTTGCTCATTCTTCTTCTTCTTACTTTCTTTCCTCAAGTGACTTGACTTCTTGGATGAAGCAAGTTACTTTGCTTCTCTTTGCTCCTTTCATCTGCTTCCTGGTGGTTCCATTGAAGATCTTTCCTGTTAAACCTCACAAACCCTAGGAACAACCATGTATGACAATGATTAGGGTTTTGGTTAGTCCCCCACTTAGTTTTACCTTTGTGTCTCATTGAGTCCTCTCTTCTCATCTCATAATCAAGGACTAAACCCTAAAGGCTTTAAGGCTTTGTGATTAAGCTTATGTCTGCATCCTTCTATTAGGATGGAGTGTATAACTTTAATCCTAAGTGTTAAACCCTTAATGTGTTTAAATCCTTTAATCAACTCATCTAATAATCATCAAGACATCACACTTGTAACTTGGGCCTTGCATTAGGGTTCTAATTCTTCCTTAATTGGTTAAGAAGGACTAACCCTAGTGTTAATGGACAAGTCCCCCTCAAGTTGTCTTGCAAACCATAAAACAAACTTCATCATCATATCATTAAATAAAATCCACTTAATAAAGGTTTTGTTTTGTCATGAGTTTAATCCCTAACCATGGATTAAGTTGAGGAGCCTTCCTCAGCTTAAACACCCTCATCTATTATCCTTCTATTAGGATGGTGTAATGAGTATGTTTAATCCCTGATTATGGCTTAATCTCATTACTCAACACTAAACAAAAAAATCACAAAATCATCTAAATAATCACAAGTAGGTTAATGATCTTAATCCTACATCAAAGGTGATTAAGTGTGAGAAGCTGACTTCACACTTAAGGTATTCTCATTACCCCTAATCAGAGGGAAGATGTGATGAGTTTACTAACCCATTGATTTAGGATTAAGCTCATTTACTTATGACAAACTTTCAAAAGCAATAAAAGACTGAAAATACAAAAACAAACAACAATCGTTTCCTTCGGGATTCTTTTCTCATCATCTTCACTCACAAAGGAGAACTTGCTTCTTCCGTCTAATGCAAGACAGTTTGCATCTGTGCCAGACAGATCTTACACTTGAGCGTAGGCAAGCAAGCAGTTCACAAGTCAATTCATCTTTCAGTCTCTTTGGGTCGAACTACGGTGTTCTGACTTCCTCATTGCACGAGAGGATACGTAGGCATAACTTAACAGTTATCGAACAAAAGTCTCTGTACATCCCCCCTCCTTCCAGCAATTAATCTTTAAGCCTCATGATCATGAGCATACTCTTTCCTTACACTGACACTTCACTTATACACTTCACTTTTCTTTGACACTGACACCTGTACATCCTTTCCCAGCTCTTTGATACACAAATTGCACTGAAACTACCCCTTTAAACACAAATATCTTAAGCGTGGATCCCGTAGAGTACGGCGGACAATCTGGGTGCTAATACCTTCCCAGGTTGTACCCAACCGCCTTTCTCAGTCTCTCTGGTTCGCAACCGTCTTATCCATCTCTTTCTAGGTCTATGCAGCATTGCCTTTCCTCCGGGATAAAAAATGCCTAGCTGGCGACTCTTTTCACTCCCTGTGAGTTCACTCCTGTGTGTTCTCGCATTTCTTTTCGCCGACCGTTCGCGCTTGTACCGGGATGCAAATCTTTTGGGAGCGACAGCCTGGCGACTCTGCTGGGGAACCTTTATACTGTAACCATGGCTTCTGGTTCTTTTTGTGGGTTCCTCCTAGCGCTTGATTGATTTATGTTTATTGGGGTGTTAGGTGTTATTTGTGTTTGTATATTTGTTTTATTTACTGCTTTATGGACAGTTGTTTTATTGCTTTCTTTATAGCTTTGCATATATCATATTGTCATACTGTGCTGGCTGGATCTGTTGTTTCTGTTTTGGTGGGTGGGTGTTCTATTGAGAGTTAAGGTCCTATACCTGGGACCTGAGTGACACCTAGGCTAGAGTGGTTCATGTTCTTTCCCATTCCATTTCGGTCTGGTGCGGGAATATGAAACACGGTTCAGATATGGGTTTCTTCTTGAGAACTCTGTGCTGCAGATTTCCTGAAGTACTAGGGCTATCTGGGAAGCCTGCTAAGTCTGGATGACCTTTAGTATTGACCTTCAGAAGCTGAGGTGAATTAGAGGAGGAACTTTTATGGTTATTGTAAACACTGTACCTCCGGGTTAGAAGTGTTTACACTTCTCATAACTGATCCAAGTCTGAGGATCCTTGTTTTAGAACACCACCTGTGAGGGGATTGGGCTGTTTACAGGTTTGCAGGTACCCTTGACCTCAGCATACCCTGTTACTATGTTTTGATTAAGAATAATCCATTTTGGAACAGTTCTTGTGATTTTTAACCCTGGACATGTGACTCTTTATTTGAGTCCCCCACCTTGGTTACTGGACTTATGAACCTCCATCTGGATTTCTTGAACATACCTGGACTTATATCAGAGCACTTGATCAGATCCAGCTCAGTCACAAACCCTTGCATATCATTTGCATACATCATCATTGCATCATTTTAACATTTGCTTATTTGTTTTTCAGGGTATCCATCCTTTATTTTGGCTTGGTTTTGACCCCATCATCAGCATAAACCTATCTTCATCAGTATCTATTTCAGATATCAGCTACCTGCATCACCAGTCTCAGCCTCTCAGTGTTCCATCATCAGTGTTTTTCTCCATCATCAGCATCTGTCTCAGCTCTTCTTCAGCAACATGGCACCTAAGAAGAGTAACATCTCCTATCATTTCTTTTAGCCTGAGCTAGCAGACATCAGAAAGATTCAGACCCTGATTACTCCAGACCATATACCACAATTCAGAGAACACTATGGAGGCATACTTGATGTGGTTATGGATTTGGACCCTTCACAAAGGAGCTTGATTCATACTTGCCTGCAGTTCTATGATCCCCCTCTGAGGTGTTTCACTTTTCAAGACTTTCAGTTGGGGCCTTTATTAGAGGAGTATTCATCATTAGTTGGTGTACCTATCAGGGGTGGAGTCCCCTTCAACCCTGAGATGGCTTTTCCTGGTAATGAAGAGGTGGCAAAAGCCCTGTATCTAGAACCAGTCCTGATTGGGCAGAATATGACTGCTAAAGCTGGAGTCTCTGGTTTACATCTGGATTTCTTGATCTCTCAGGCTACTATGAAGGCTTCTTTTGGAGAGTGGAAGGCAGTCTGTGCTTTATTGGCCCTTAGCATATATGGGGTCATACTTTTTGCAGATGAGCCTAGATTCATTAGCAAGAATGCAATCCATCTTTTTATCCTGAGGAACCCAGTGCCCACTTTACTGGGAGATTTCTACTACTCATTTCACCAAAGGAATGAAAAGCAAAGGGGAAGATTGGTGAGGTGCTGTGCTCCCCTGTTCCATACTTGGCTGCTCAAACATTTGCCTAAGACTGATGCATTTCTGAATCCTCATCAGCAAAAGAATTGGGCTAGAAGACTCACTGCTTTAACTTCAACTGATATCAGGTGGTGCACTCAAAGCACAAAGGGCAGGGACATCATTACCAGTTGTGGGCAGTTTCCCAATGTACCCCTGATAGGAGTCAAGGGTTGCATCAATTACAACCCTCTGCTATTCAAAAGACAATTGGGCTATGCATTGGTCCACCCTCCCAAAGCACAAGATTTGGCTGAGACTCTTTATTGTGAAATTAAGCCTAATCTGGCTATTGTCAGGCAAGCATCCTGGGCTTGGGATAATGTCCAGACCAAAGGGGTAACCATCCTTGGAAGATGCAACAATGTGGCCTCAGCTCAGTACTATGAGTGGTCCCATGCCAGGGCTCAATTTTCTGGGATGCCCTTTACCATGGAAGATATACCTGGACCATCTTCATCACCACCTCCTGTCACTGTCGGTTTAGAGGAGTTTGAGAAATTGAAAGAGAGGAATGAGAAGCTGACTCAGGCTCTACAGAAGACCCTCTGGGAGAGGAGTGATGGTAGGTTGGATATTGAAAGGTTGGAAAAGTTGAAAGTGGAGCATCTAGCCAGAATTGAGAAGTCAGAGGACTACATTAAGAAGTCAAGGACTGGAGAACAGATTTTGAAGAATGCCTGCAAGGAGGCTCAGTTCCAGAAGGCCAGGACTGATATGTATCTGAAAGAGAGTCAAGCTAGGTGGGTCCGGATCACCGAAGCTCGCACTCTGGAGGATAAGAGGACTCAGGACAAGATTGAGCAGTTGGAGGCTAGTGCAAAAGAGAAACAGGAAGCCCTGCTAGCAGCCCAGAGAGAGATCTCAGAGTTGAAGATTAGAGCTGGTGTGAAGAGGTCAAAGGACCAGAGTCAACACAAGAAGCTAGCTGCAGCTGTTACTACCAGGAATCTCCTTATCAGGAACCTTACAGAGCGTCCAGCTGATCCTGTGACTGAAGCACTTCTAAAGGAAGTTCAGGAGGATGAGTTTGGTCTTGGTGTCTGACTTTTGCTTGTTGTTGCTCTCTTTTCATTGTACTTTTCTTTTCTTATGTTGTATTTTGACCCCCCAGGGGCATGTATTGTAAAAAGAAACAAACTATGTATCATTCACTTTTTGTAATATATGTGATGGTTCGTTTCATCCGAATTTCTTTCAAGCAACATCAGCAACATCTTCAAGGGTCTGGAAAGGTCAAAACCAAGTGCCAAGCCGGATACCTTGAAAACAAATGAGCATAACTGCATTGCATACTAACCTTTCTGCTTGTTTTGTAGGTTTATTTTGTTGTTGTTACTAACTCTGTTGTGACTTCAGGAACTATTGCTCGACGTCGGGTGTTTCCACTCAACCGTCCGCACAAATATCCAACCCGCAACAACCTTCCGGGTATACAGATGGATCAGGTACAACAGGACCTTACAGAGGTCAGGGATCAAATGGCCAATGAGAGACTAGAAATGAGGACTCAGATGACTCAGTTTATGGAGGTGATGAATAATATGGCTCAAAGCCAAGAAAGATTGAGAGCCTTGGTAGAGAGGCAGAATCAGGAAGACCCCCATCTAGGGACTGCTGGGACAAGCAACAATGAGAGGGTTCAGCCTCATGTCAACCCACCTGTATTTGGACCCCACCTTCATCCAGAGATCAACATCCCTGCTAATGTGCAAGGGAATGCTACTACAGGCAGAGTGCTGCAAGAAGACCCCCAGGAAGATCAGTTCACAGTGATGGGAGCTGGGGATGAAGCATATGACAGGAGGCTAGATGAAATTGCTGAAAAATTAAGATCCTTAGAGTCGCAAAATTCTCTGGGTTTTGATGTTATGGACATGGGCTTAGTGGACGGGGGTCAGGATTCCCCATAAGTTTAAGCCTCCATGTTTTGAGAAATACAACGGAACCTCCTGTCTGCGAACCCATTTGCAGTCCTTTCTGGGGAGGCTGAAGGCGTATACCATGGATGAAAAGCTATGGATGTTTTATTTTGAGGATAGCTTAACCGGAGCTTCGAGGGAATGGTACTCTCATATGACTAGAGCAACCATCAGGTGCTGGAAGGACCTGGCTGAGGCCTTCATTAGACAGTACCAGTACAACTTGGATATGGCTCCCAACAGGACCCTCCTGATGGGAATGTCACAATCATCTAGAGAAAGCTTCCGGGAGTACGCCCAGAGGTGGAGACAGCTTGCTGCTGCTGTCCAGCCACCTATGTCAGAGAGGGAGATGGCAGATATGTTTATGAACACCCTTCAAGGGACATACATTGACAGGCTGGTTGCCTTTTCTTCTACCAGCTTTGCAGATGTCGTTATAGCTGGGGAGAGAATTGAGAGCCTGTTAAAAATGGGCAAGATTTCTGACAACGGTGCCATCTCATCCAGCAACACAAGAAAGCCTTTTGTAGGCCCAAGAAGAACTGGTGAGACCAATGCTATCCATGCCAGCAGGGGCAGGCCCCAATATGTTCATAGGTCTGTGGCAGCAGTCACCGTTCCTGCTCCAGTTCATCCACAACCAGCTTATCAACCACAGCAACCCCAGTACCAGCAACATGCTCAGTATCCACCTCAGAGAAATTATAACAACAACAACGCCAACAACAACAATCAGCAAAGACCATATCAACAGAGACCATCTCAGGCCAATAGGGTAATTGATCTGATCCCTATGCCCTATGCCACATTACTGCCACAGCTCCTGAAGCTCAACTTGGTTGAGTTAAGGACGTTGGCGGCTCCAGATCCTTCCAGTCTACCCAGAAATTACGACATCAACGCCAGATGTGCATTCCATTCCAACGCACCTGGCCACAGTACAGAGAAGTGCAGAGCTTTGCACATGAAGGTACAAGACCTGGTAGATTCCAAAGCTCTAAACTTTGCACCACCACCAAATGTTAACAAGAACCCTATGCCAAACCACGGAGGTCCCAGAATTAATGCTATTGAAGAAGACAAGCCGTCTTACTTGATAACCAGTGTGGGTCAGATTCGGACACCGTTGCTAGAGATCAAAGCTCAACTCCTCGAATGTCAGATATTCCCGGGATGTGAGCTAGGGTGTGCTTATTGCAACATTTCAGTGAATGGTTGTGATAACTTGAGAGATGGCATAGATGGTCTCATCCAAAGTGGCCTGCTTCAAATCACAACATCGAATCCTACCAATCCGGCAACCTCATTAACAACTGTTCCCGAGTCTTCTACAACTGCAACAACCATTGTTCCAAACAACTCTTCAATCTCATCAACAAATGCTTCATCTGTCATTTCAACTGACCAGATATCAACAAACATCCTTTCTACAACTTCAGCACCACTTCATTCAGAATCTCCTACAACAGCAACACCCATCCATCCAACAATGTCTCCTACAACTTCAACAGCAAATGTCTCAACAATTATAATTTATTATGATCCTGAAAATGATTATGCCTACAACTCACAAAATGCCACTCCTATCAGAGCACCGGTTACAATCTACTATGATCCACATACTATCATGGTCCCTTCTGCAGCTGCCATCAGTCCAGTCACTATCACAGTGCCTGGGCCAGTACCTTATGAAAGCAGTAATGCCATCCCTTGGCATTACGGCTCTGATCTATATTGCGAAGGACAGAAAATCACTCTTGAATCATCAACCCCTGCACCACAGATAGACAATGTGGGAGGAGGCGGAGGCTTCACTCGAAGCGGACGTCTCTTTGCTCCACAAATTCAAAGACCCACTGCTGAAGCAGAAGCTGCTGCCAAGGCAAAAGGGAAGAGCATGGTGCAAGAAGAGCAAATTGTTAAAGAATCTTTGAAAACACCTTTTGATCAAGAAGTTGATGAATTCATGAGAATCATCAAGAAAAGTGATTACAAGATAGTGGACCAGCTTCACCAGACGCCTTCCAAGATCTCTATTCTATCATTGCTTATGTGCTCCGAGGCTCATCGAAACGCACTACTAAAAGTCTTTCACGCAGCTTATGTGCCAGAAGAGATCACCGTCAATCAGTTGGAAGCTGTGGTTGGAAATGTTAATGCTAGTCATGGGCTAGGGTTTACCAACACTGATTTGACTACGGAAGGCCGTAATCACAACAAGGCTTTGCACATTACCGTGGAGTGTAAGGGAGCAGTACTTTCTCATGTGCTGGTAGACACAGGATCATCTCTCAATGTCTTACCTAAAAAAGCCCTTGTAAAACTGGAGTATGAAGGATTGGCATTACGCCTCAGTAACTTGGTAGTGAGAGCCTTTGACGGTTCTAAGAGACCAGTTCTGGGAGAAATTGAGTTGCCTATAACGATTGGCCCACAAACTTTCAAAACAACCTTCTACGTGATGGATATACAGCCTGCCTACAGCTGTCTATTGGGTAGGCCATGGATTCACGCCGCTGGCGCCGTGACCTCCACCCTTCACCAGAAGTTAAAATTCAAGTGGGAGGGCCAAGTCGTTACTATCTGTGGAGAGGAGGATATTTTTGTTAGCCACCTGGCTACCTACAAATATATTGAGATGGATGGGGAGATCCATGAAACTATGAGTCAAGGGTTTGAGGCCTTGAACATAAATGAAGCATCCGCTGTACCTGGAACCTCAATGGCATCTTATCAACAAGCCCGGAAGGTTGTTGAAGAAGGGACTGCCCAAGGCTGGGGTAAGTTGCTTCCCGTAGAGAAGAAAGAGGATAGATTTGGGTTGGGTTACAAACCAACTCAACAAGATCAAGCAGAGGCTGCTAAGAAGCCCAATTTTGTCAGTGGGGGGATGCTCACCCCCGATGCAGTAAACAACTTGGAAGATGAGTCGGAGGATGAACGCAACCTGGAAAGCTGGATACGTCCAAAGATCCCGGGGAGCAGTATCTCAAACTGGTCTTCCCAGGAAATTATAAGAGTTACTCATGTAGAGTAATTATTATTTCCTGTATTTTTATAGCATGCATCAAGTCTTGCATCTTGCCCAAGATGACAAGACTCATTTTGTAATCGGGCCATCTGTAATTTTTGTGCAATAAGATTAATCAATGAAATATCAGACATCTTTTGCAAATGAGTCTTTTTCTTTTCCGCTCACTGTTTTTCCATTTTTCTTTTTGTACAAAAAAATAAATGGCAATGTTTTCAAAATGACAACTTTATTTCACTTTTCTAAACAAGATTAAAATCAAATCACTAAAACGAACAAACTGAACCCTTGCAGAGAATGCCTTCCAGACCGCACCGACAACAACACAGCTATGACTTCGTATGACTTTGACAATCCGATCAATCAAGCTGATGAAGGGGATGGAGAAGATTACGAGCTTCCTGAAGAGCTAGCCAGGTTGTTGAGACAAGAGGAAAGGGTTATCACTCCTCATCAGGAGGAGGTCGAAACGATTAATCTTGGTACAGATGAAGACGTGAAAGAGGTTAAGATTGGGGCCTGTTTACAAGACTCAGTGAAGAGACAACTGATTGACCTGCTTCAAGAATATGTGGATGTGTTTGCTTGGTCTTACCAAGATATGCCAGGGTTGGACACCGATATCGTCATGCACAAGCTGCCTTTAAGAGAAGAATGCCCGCCGGTTAAACAAAAACTGCGTCGTACTCGCCCAGACATGGCAATGAAAATCAAAGAAGAGGTACAAAAGCAATGGGACGCCGGGTTCCTTGCTGTAACTAGCTATCCACCGTGGGTTGCTAACATAGTACCTGTGCCTAAGAAGGACAGCAAAGTAAGAATGTGTGTTGACTACCGGGACCTGAATAGAGCTAGCCCAAAAGATGATTTCCCATTACCTCACATTGACGTATTGGTAGATAATACGGCTCAGTTCTCGGTATTCTCCTTCATGGACGGATTTTCAGGATACAACCAGATTAAAATGTCACCTGAAGACATGGAGAAGACGACCTTCATCACACCCTGGGGCACGTTCTGCTACAAGGTGATGCCTTTTGGACTAAAGAATGCTGGTGCAACATATCAACGGGCTATGGTGACATTATTCCACGATTTGATCCATAAAGAAATAGAATGTTATGTGGATGACATGATCGCCAAGTCCCTTACTGAAGAAGACCACCTGGTGAATCTGTTAAAACTATTCAAGCGTCTGAGGAAGTACCAACTGAAGTTGAACCCCAACAAATGCACGTTCGGGGTGCGATCCGGTAAGCTGCTGGGATTTATTGTAAGTGAAAAGGGGATTGAAGTTGACCCTGATAAAGTCAAAGCTATTCAAGAGATGCCCGCACCAAAATCTGAGAAAGAAGTTCGAGGTTTCTTGGGACGATTGAACTACATATCAATGTTCATATCTCACCTTACAGCAACCTGTGAACCTTTGTTCAAATTGCTAAGAAAAGAACAAACGGTCAGGTGGAATGAAGACTGCCAGAAAGCTTTTGACAAGATCAAGGAGTACTTGCAAGAACCTCCAATCCTCATGCCTCCAGTTGAAGGAAGACCTCTGATAATGTATTTGACAGTATTAGAAGAGTCGATGGGGTGTGTGCTGGGCCAGCATGACGAGTCTGGTCGAAAAGAGTATGCAATATACTACCTGAGCAAAAAGTTTACCGACTGTGAACAACGTTATTCACTGCTCGAGAAAACTTGTTGTGCTTTAGCGTGGGCTGCTCGCCGACTGAGACAGTATATGTTGACCCACACTACCTGGTTGATCTCAAAGATGGACCCAGTCAAGTACATATTTGAGAAGCCAGCACTCACCGGACGGGTTGCAAGATGGCAAATGATTCTTACAGAGTATGACATTCAGTACACGTCTCAGAAAGCCATCAAGGGCAGTGTATTGTCTGAATATCTTGCTGAGCAACCTCTTGATGATTACCAGCCTATGAGATTTGACTTCCCTGATGAAGACATCATGTTCATTAAAGCAAAAGATCATGAAGAGCCTGTTCACACTGAAGGGCCTGACCCGGAAGAAGAATGGACTATGATGTTTGATGGGGCTGTCAATATGAATGGTCGTGGTGTTGGTGCAGTACTCATTACACCTAAAGGAGTTCACATGCCTTTCTCGGCAAAGCTCACCTTTAACTGCACTAACAACGAAGCTAAATACGAAGCTTGTATCATGGGTCTTGAGGAAGCCATTGACCTCAGGATCAAGACATTGACTGTATTCGGAGATTCAGCTCTGGTAGTTAATCAAACCAACGGCAAATGGTACACACACCAAGATCATCTAATACCTTACAGGGATTATACAAGGAGGTTATTGACTTTCTTTACAACAGTCAAGCTTGAGTATATCCCTCGGGACGAGAATCAGTTTGCAGATGCTCTTGCCACCATTTCATCCATGATCAAAGTTCAAGCTGCCAACTTTGTACCTCAAATTTCAGTGTCCAGACTTGACAGACCAGCATATGTGTTCGCAGCAAATGTTGTTAAGGATGATAAGCCTTGGTTCCATGACATTAAGTGCTTTTTGGAGGATCAAACATACCCACCTGGGGCATCTTCCAATGATAAGAAGACTTTGAGAAGGCTTGCTGGAAGTTTCTTTCTGAACACTGATGGTTCCTTGTACAAGAGAAACTTTGATATGGTACTCCTCAGATGCGTAGATAGGGCAGAAGCAGACTTGTTGATGCACGAGGTGCACGAAGGATCCTTTGGTACCCATGCTAGAGGGCATGCCATGGCAAAGAATTTATTAAGATCAGGCTATTACTGGATGACAATGGATGCAGACTGTTGTGCCTATGCCAGAAAATGCCATAAATGCCAGATTTATGCGGATAAGGTGCATGTGCCTCCCAATCCTTTGAATGTGATGTCTTCACCCTGGCCCTTTGCCATGTGGGGCATTGATATGATAGGCAAGATTGAACCTACTGCTTCAAATGGCCACAGATTCATCCTGGTTGCCATCGACTATTTCACCAAGTGGGTCGAAGCAGCTTCATATGCAAACGTTACAAGACAAGTGGTAGCCAGATTTCTGAAGAGAGATATCATCTGTCGATACGGAGTGCCCAAGCGAATCATTACTGACAATGGTTCCAATTTGAATAACAAAATGATGGCAGAGCTGTGCCGGGACTTCAAGATCCAACACCACAATTCTTCTCCTTACAGGCCAAAGATGAACGGCGATGTGGAGGCAGCTAATAAGAATATCAAGAAGATTGTGCAGAAGATGGTGGTTACCTACAAAGACTGGCATGAAATGCTACCATTTGCCTTGCATGGGTACCGTACGTCACTCAGAACATCCACTGGGGCAACACCGTATCAGCTTGTGTATGGTATGGAAGCAGTCCTACCTGTTGAAGTTGAATTACCCTCCCTACGGGTATTAATGGATGTTAAGCTGAACGAAGCAGAATGGATCCGATCCCGATACGAACAACTAAGTCTGATTGAAGAGAAAAGATTGGCTGCAATCTGTCATGGGCAGTTGTATCAGAAAAGGATGAAGAGAGCCTTCGATCAGAAAGTCAGGCACCGATAATACCAAGTAGGAGATCTTGTGCTGAAAAGAATCCTCCCTCCTCATACAGACCACAGGGGCAAGTGGACTCCGAATTATGAAGGACCATTTGTGGTAAAGAAAGTTTTCTCTGGTGGAGCACTGATGCTCAGTACTATGGATGGTGAAGACTTCCCGTCCCCCGTGAATTCAGATGCAGTTAAAAAATACTTCGCATAAAATGACCCGCTGGACATAAAAACAGAATGTAAGTCCAGGAAAAAATAGGGCGTCCCGGCGAGTCAAAAACAGAATAAAAGACTCGGGCAAAAATAAGGGAAAAATGAAAAAAATGTACACCCGCTGAGTTGAAAAGCCACATTGGACAGCTCAGGCAAAAATGAGTATCCCGATGGATTGAAAACCCGAAAGGGCGATCCATGCAAAATAAGGGAATAAGCGAACAACTGCATTCTGAATTCGTCTGTGTCACTTGCAATTTGGTAAACCTCGGAAGGATCAAGCTTCTGTCAGAATCAGCCTTCTTCAGAAAGCAAGACGAGAAGAACGTCAAATGTCATACGAGTCATAGCAAAAGAGGAAGCTCATTAAAGCGTCATCAACATTGCCAGCATTTTGTTTCTCAGTTTGTAACAGTCTCCTCATTTAGGAGATATGTTTCTTTGACTGTATCTTGCCAATTCAGGGCACATGAATTAATAAAATCAGATTTTCAGTCACGTCTCGTACATTTTATTTTCATTTGCAAAATGTCTGATGTCTCCAAAAATTTGATTGCATGAATACAGATGCTTATCTTCAAAAAATAAAAACACGTGCTTACAGGAAATATGCTTACTCTCAGAAGTGTCTGAACTCCTATGACGGAATCCAGTAAAGGATACCTCGGGATTACTTGTGCGTTCCTCTATCTTTGCAGGATTGCAGGTATCCGAAGCACAACATGGGGCATATGAGATTCGTCCCAGCGAGCTGGAAAATCAACACTCAGTCTTAGCACCCGAAGTGCTTTCTCCCCAGCTGAGTTACCACTTGTTACTTCCCCCAGCCGAAGTGCCATTCATTCTTCCTCAGCCAAGTACAAAAGCCAGGGAACCATATCCCCACAGAGTTTCAGCCTCTATCCAGAAGAGCAACGCATGAAGAAATCACAACGGAGTGACGAAAGCTTCTACAAACCCCGGCTGGGTCTCTCATTTGCAAGGATGGGTCTAGCAGTGACCTATTTCCCCGAGCAGAATCATCAGAGCTACCAATGACCTCATCCCCAGCTGGGATGTACATTTCAACCAGATCGGCCAGAGATCTTCATAGCGACGGGATCCGAATCCCGGTTTGGTATCTTTTGCATAATCATGGCATTCACATCATATTCACCCACAAAGCGTAGCATTCCGTCTAATACGGAGCATTACGGTAAAAATCAAACATATAGCATAATCATAAGCCATGTTTTGAATCAAACACTTGTGAATACTGAAATCCACCAACAATATACAGAATACCCCCCAGATTCCCCAGCAAAAGCAGTTGCCTCACATTCACAAACATCAGTATATACTCCTTTTGACACCCGTCCGTGACATCACTCCCCAGTAAAGTCGCCTGAACACTCTTTGCAAACAATATCACTCGTATTACAGATACTTCTCGACACCCGTCCGTGTCATATCCCCAGCATAAAGCCAAAACATCCTCTTTGCACTCGCAGATACTCTTGTATATATAAATTCCTTGACATCCATCCATGTCATTTTCCCCAGCGCAGTTACCTAAACACTTTGTATACCATATACTTGTTTATACTATACTCTTCTCCTTTTGACACTCGTCCGTGTCACTCTCCCCAGCAGGTTAAACACTCATCTATACACTACTCATGTTACTCTTATACAGATACTCGTCCGTATCTTATATATATCATTTATATCCCCACAGATTCGACACTCGTCCGTGTTCTCTGTTAACCAGTTGGTACTCGTCCGTACCATCATCTTAGAGCATGCGTCAAGCGTTTGTTTCTACCTGATACTCGTCCGTATCATAGTCTTAAGGATGCTCGTCCGCGTCTTTAATCCATACACTGTGTCAAAACACCTTTGTCTTCTTGAATATAGGCGCTCGTCCGTGTCTACCATTCCCCAGAAGAGTCCCCTCAGATTCAACACTCGTCCGTGTTCCTTGTTAACCAGTTGATACTCGTCTGTATCATCATCTCTGAACACGTGTCAGTATTTGTTTCTACCCGATACTCGTCCGTATCGTAAGTATGCTCGTCCGCGTCTTTAATCGATACACAACATCTAAACACTTACACCTTTTGTTTCTTGGATATAAACACTCGTCCGTGTTTACTATTCCCCAGTAGATCGCCAACAAAGTAAATTTTCCTTTTTATCTGACATTCATCCTATGTCATGATAAACTTTGAGAGCAGCCGTACCCTGCTAGGTGGTCGTCCTCCACCTCTTGATGGTCGTCCTCCATCATGCTCATCTGATGGCCGTCCCCATCGTTGATTTTCTTTCCGACATTCGTCCTATGTCGTGATATTTAGCAGCTGTCCCCTGCTAGGTGGTCGTCCTCCACCTCTTGATGATCTTCCTTCATCATTCTATCCAATGGCTGTCCCCATTGTTGATTTTGGTTATCTGACATTCGTCCTATGTCATGATAAACCTCGAGAGCAGCCGTACCCTGCTAGGTGGTCGTCCTCCACCTCTTGATGGTCGTCCTCCATCATGCTCGTCCGATGGCCGTCCCCATCGTTGACCTTTTATCTGGCATTCGTCCTATGTCGCGATATTTTCGGCAGCCGTACCCTGCCAGGTGATCGTCCTTCACCTTAGATGACCGTCCCTCATCTTATCCCCAACAGAGCAGCCATCCCCTGCTAGGTGATCGTCCTTCACCTTTGATGACCGTCCCTCATCATTATTTCATTTATTCTTTGACCCGATGGCCGTCCCCGTCGTGGTCCATTTTCCTTTCAGTTTAGCCCGGTGGCCGTCCCCATCATTGGTTACTTTACTTTATGAACTTGATGGCCGTCCCCGTCATTTTTTCATTAATCCCCAGAGAATCTTGTAGCTTTGCTTGATGGTCGTCCCCATCATAACCCCTTTTATACCCAGCATGTCGGCCGTCCCCGTCATTGCTTTATTTTCCGTACTTTTCCAGCATGTCGGCCGTCCCCGTCATTGCTCTTTACCCAGTAGTCGTCCTCTGCTCGACGGTCTTCCTCCGTCGCCCACACTTTATACTATACTTTATTTTCCTTTACAATCTATATCCCTTTTCTTCTTCATTCTGTGAGTGCAAATTATGGACTGTCTTCGGTATTCAGCCACAAGTTATCTTGTTTGCCTGATAAGCCGTTGCTTACATCCTGCACAGCTAACTCATGTTTGAATAGGGGCAGCTGTAAACACCCCAAATTTGCCCTCACCCATTCACCCCATGGCTTGTGATCATTTCATATGCATAAACTCAATCATACCATCTCATATCACATTTTTTGATCCACTGCATAGATTCAAAGTCATCTGCATCTAGGGTTTGTGACCTGAGCAATCCAAGAGATTCTTGAGCCACTCCAAAGGCCATCAATCACTTCAAAGAGGTCTATGTGTGTTCAAGTATCATATTATATCCTCTCAAAGTCAAGAATGTCAAAGAATCACAAGAACTGAGATGGGTATGGAAGCAGAGCCAGGTTTGACTGCACAGTTGACCTAGAATTAGGGTTTTGGTTTCAGAGGCCATAACTCCAATTTTTTGGTCATTTTTGTTTCTATTGGTCTCTATATGGTATAGGGAGTATGCATATCAATTTTCATGAAGAAATTCCATGGGGAAGTCATCTGATCAAGAGTTGACTTTTCAAGCAAGTCAGTGCAAAATCAGGGCATCTGAGGCCCCCAATGACCCAACCAAAGGGTGTTCTTCATCATTTTGAGTGTATATGATCTTTATTTGATCATAGAAGAAGTTGGAAGTTCACAAAATTCAAGAATTTCAAGTCTTTTGCAAAGTTGACTTTTTGGGCAAGTTTGACTTTTAATGGAAATGCCATTTTAGGCAACTTTTCAACCCTTACTTTTTGATCCAAAAATGCTTCAAATGGAAAAAACTTGGTCATGAAAGTTGTAGAATAGATCTTTCCCTTTTCAAAAAGTACAAGAACATGCCCTAATTCATTTTGGATCAAAAGTTATGGTTTGTCAAAGTTGGCAAAAATCACTAAATTTCAAGTCATGCACCAAAGAGGAAAAGTTGCAAATTCACTTCTCAAGGCCAATTAAGTCATCAAATGCATTTCTAAACTTCACCATATGATCATAAAAGTCCAAAAAGTCAGATTGCACCCAAAGAATCACATGTTTTATGGCCCATGGATCAAGTTTCTTTCATAAGAACCAAAGGCAAGGCAAGTTGCAAAACTCATCATAGCTTCTCATCCACTTGCTGGCTAGCTTGCTGATCAATCCTAGGCCCTTCCTCACATCATGCTGCGCAGCACACCCTCTTTGTACTAGGCTAGCAAGTGACCCATGCTTCTCTTACACAAAGTTGACATTTTTGCAAAAGCACCCATACCAATCAATAAAGCACACATCATGTCATCTGACCAATCCCAATTGTTTATGTTAATCAAATGCAAGCCAAACATAAGAAGAGGCAAGCCTGAAACCAGCCATAGCACAGCATTCTCATTTTCCATCCCTTGAGCAAAAGCTTTTGAAAATCATCACACAACTCACAAACACACAAACTAACTTCATAAACCAACTCAACACATCTCCCTGATCACAAAGCACCTTCCAAAACAGCCTGAAACTCAAAAGATCAAAAACACGATTCTCACACCATCTTGAACAGAACTGCTGCAAACTCTCAAACCAGCCATCACAAACTCTTTCTAAGCATCAAGACTTCATCAGGGGCCTAAAAGGAGTGGATTGCACAAAGAGAAGAGGTCAGAAAGTTGCAAACTGGAAAGCGTCAAACTCAGGTAGCTTCATGAACTTTTTTTCCAGAAGCATGATTTTAAGTTCTTAATAGCTCCTATGCATTCCCCTGATCATGAATATGTGATTATTTTTGAAAATGGTTGAGAAACCAGGATGTATGCAATGTCTGAAACTTTTGCCCTAAAAACTGTTTGGTTTCGATTCGTTTGATTGAGGAAGAATAAATGAGATTTGAGTTAGGGTTTTGATTCAGGGGGATGTGGGGATGATTTCTGTCTTTTTAGTTTTCGTTTTAGTGAAGTTTTGAGGGTTTTGGGGATTTTCAGGTGGGGTTCCCACCGGAGAAGACGACCGGAGGTCTTCTCCGGCCACCTGAAAATGATTAGGGCTAATCCCTGTGTTTAATGAAGTTTGAATTTGGTCCCTTGGATGTGTTGACTCGCGCGCGTTTGGACGCCCAGGATCACTCTATTTTGCCCTAATCCTAGTTGACTTTATTAATCAGGATTAATTAATTCATAAATCAGAAATTAACTCAGTTTGAATGTGGGCCTTTGGATTGCGCGCGCAGTCAACCATTTATTTCCCAGATTCAATCATGGCTCTCCATTGCGTTTACTTTTCATTTTCTTTAATTTTTAATCCATTTATTTTGTATTTCTTTCTCCATTTATTTTAAAATAGCAAAATCATTTTAAAAATTCTGAAATTTTTTGTACAAACTTTTATTTAATTTCAGAAACCAAAAATATTTTTATTTTTATTTTTAGCATTAAAAAATATTTTTAAATCATTTAAAAGTTTATTTTTAATTAATTAATGAGAATTAATTAATTAAAAATACTTTTAGGTATTTAAAAATCACCAAAAAATTCATGAAACATTTAAAACCATTTAGAAACATTGTCCAAACCTCAAACCAAATTTATTTTTTGATCTTGATGCATTTTGATAATTTTCCATGGAATTAATTCATTTTCAAAGCATTATTTTGATCCAAACTTCCAAAAATCATTTCTGCCTAACCATTGAGAGTTGGACTTTGATTCTTTTTGCATTGTGTTTAGCATATCATATAGTTTGTGAGATTAAATTGGTATGATTTGATCTTTCATTTTCCATTTGTTTGGCATTTTTCTTGTTAAGGTACCCTAAAACCCTAGAAAACATAGGAAATTCATAACTTAAATTAGGTTAAGAGTTGGAACCTCTCCTTTGGGCAGTGAGTTAGTATAGGTTTAGGGATCCTTTGAATGCATTTTCAATTATTTATCTTGGTTTTTGCTTCTGATTTTGGTTTTTGTTTGATGCATTGATCATAAACCCTAATTTGAGCTTCCATATGCATCCATCTTGCATTTGCTTGCATACCTTGACTTGCCATAGCATTTTTTGCATCCATTTGATTCATGTGACATCTTAAGACATATTGAAAGCATGTTTGCTCATTACATCTTGCATTTGCCATATTGTATGCCATTTGCATTTCATAACTTTTCATGCATGTTCATGGTTCTAACTTGCATCATTTGCATCCATAAGTTTGTATGATCATCCCCATGCCTTGTTTCATGTTTGCACCATCTCATAGCATCATTATCATCTCATATATGCTTCTGGTTTTGGTTTGCATCATTCCATTTCATTCCATTTTGCATTGCATTGCATTCCTTTCACTAACTTTTCAGGTGTTAAGCAACTTTGAGAAGTGAATTTGCCTTCATTTCTCACAATTTCTTTTCATCTCTTTCATGCATCCTTGCTGCATTTTGTTATGTGTTTGAGATTGAGCTTTCTCATTCTTCTTCTTCTTACTTTCTTTCCTCAAGTGACTTGACTTCTTGGATGAAGCAAGTTACTTTGCTTCTCTTTGCTCCTTTCATTTGCTTCCTGGTGGTTCCATTGAAGATCTTTCCTGTTAAACCTCACAAACCCTAGGAACAACCATGTATGACAATGATTAGGGTTTTGGTTAGTCCCCCACTCAGTTTTACCTTTGTGTCTCATTGAGTCCTCTCTTCTCATCTCATAATCAAGGACTAAACCCTAAAGGCTTTAAGGCTTTGTGATTAAGCTTATGCCTGCATCCTTCTATTAGGATGGAGTGTATAACTTTAATCCTAAGTGTTAAACCCTTAATGTGTTTAAATCATTTAATCAACTCATCTAATAATCATCAAGACATCACACTTGTAACTTGGGCCTTGCATTAGGGTTCTAATTCTTCCTTAATTGGTTAAGAAGGACTAACCCTAGTGTTAATGGACAATTCCCCCTCAAGTTGTCTTGCAAACCATAAAACACACTTCATCATCATATCATTAAATAAAATCCACTTAATAAAGGTTTTGTTTTGTCATGAGTTTAATCCCTAACCATGGATTAAGTTGAGGAGCCTTCCTCAGCTTAAACACCCTCATCTATTATCCTTCTATTAGGATGGTGTAATGAGTCTGTTTAATCCCTGATTATGGCTTAATCTCATTACTCAACACTAAACCAAAAAATCACAAAATCATCTAAATAATCACAAGTAGGTTAATGATCTTAATCCTACATCAAAGGTGATTAAGTGTGAGAAGCTGACTTCACACTTAAGGTATTCTCATTACCCCTAATCAGAGGGAAGATGTGATGAGTTTACTAACCCATTGATTTAGGCTTAAGCTCATTTACTTATGACAAACTTTCAAAAGCAATAAAAGACTGAAAATACAAAAACAAACAACAATCGTTTCCTTCGGGATTCTTTTCTCATCATCTTCACTCACAAAGGAGAACTTGCTTCTTCCGTCTAATGCAAGACAGTTTGCATCTGTGCCAGACAGATCTTACACTTGAGCGTAGGCAAGCAAGCAGTTCACAAGTCAATTCATCTTTCAGTCTCTTTGGGTCGAACTACGGTGTTCTGACTTCCTCATTGCACGAGAGGATACGTAGGCATAACTTAACAGTTATCGAACAAAAGTCTCTGTACATCCCCCCTCCTTCCAGCAATTAATCTTTAAGCCTCATGATCATGAGCATACTCTTTCCTTACACTGACACTTCACTTATACACTTCACTTTTCTTTGACACTGACACCTGTAC
The DNA here is from genome assembly GCA_963966055.1 of Lathyrus aphaca. NCBI lineage: Eukaryota > Viridiplantae > Streptophyta > Magnoliopsida > Fabales > Fabaceae > Lathyrus > Lathyrus aphaca. The sequence continues at coordinate 217,818,587 of OZ014520.1, read as the reverse complement.
ATCCTTTTCCAGCTCTTTGATACACAAATTGCACTGACACTACCCCTTTAAACACAAATCTCTTAAGCGTGGATCCCGTCGAGTACGGCGGACAATCTGGGTGCTAATACCTTCCCAGGTTGTAACCAACCCCCTTTCTCAGTCTCTCTGGTTCGCAACCATCTTATCCATCTCTTTCTAGGTCTATGCAGCATTGCCTTTCCTCCGGGATAAAAAATGCCTAGCTGGCGACTCTTTTCACTCCCTGTGAGTTCACTCCTGTGTGTTCTCGCATTTCTTTTCGCCGATCGTTCGCGCTTGTACCGGGATGCAAATCTTTTGGGAGCGACAGATACCACCATAATGTTCTCAGAATAAGGGGACATGACCAGGAATGATAAGGGCTTGTATCTTCCTGATGCCTGCTAGAGGGTACTCAAAGAAATGGTATGTGATGTTGCTCTTCCTAGTTGAATCCATACTGACAATGGGTGCTGATGAAGATAAATGAAGAAGATAACTGATGAAGACAACTGAATAAGATATCTGGTGAAGATGGCTGAAGAAGATATCTGAGCAGAAGAACAGTCAAAACTAAACCAAAGAAGATGTGGATACCCTGTAAAACAAATAGACAAATGTTAAATGATGCAAAATGATGTATGCTGAATAATATGCAAGGGTTTAAGATCAGGTGCTGGATTTGTCAGTTTCTTTTGATAGGGTCCATGAGTGTTTAGAATTCCGGATGAAGGTCTGAGAACTAGTAACCAGGTGGGGGACTCAAATAAAGAGTCACAAGTCCAGGGTTTCCTAAGATCAGTCCAAAATAATGTAACCTTAAAAACAATATCAGTAACAGGGTATGTTAAGGCCAAGGGTTCCTGCAAACCTGTAAACAACCCCACCCACTCACAAGTATTGTTCTAGAACAAGGATCCTCAGATTCGGCTCTATTATGAGAAGTGTAAACACTTCTAACACAGAGGTACAATGTTTACCCTAATCATAAAGTATCCTCATCTAAATCACCTCAGATGCTGAAGGTCATCTAAAAAGGTCATCCAGACTTAGCAGACTTCGCAGATAGCCCTAGCACTACAGGAAATCCGTAGCACAGAGTTCTCAAGAAGAAACCCATGTCTAAACAATGTTTCATATTCCCGCACTAGACCGAAATGGAAGGGGAAAGAATATGAAGCCACTCTAATCCTATGTATGTCACTCAGGCCATTGTGTTGGACCTTTCTCACTGGAATACCCCTCCCACCAAGGCAAACCAACAAATCCAGCACAGGTATGATAATAAAAGTAAATGTAGTAAATAAAGTTGTACAGAAAGCAATAAATAAAGAAATAAACAAAAGCACACAAAGCAAATAACACCCCCATAAACACAAATCAAATAAGCGCTAGGAAGAAACCCACAAAAGAACCAGAAGCCCTGGTTGCAAAGATCCCCAACAGAGTCGCCAAGTTGGCAATCCCGAAAGACTTGCATCTTGGTGCAAACGCGAACTGTCAGCGATGTTGGAGGTTGAGTTTGAATAGATTCGCCAGCTAGGCATTTTTATCCCAAAGGAAAGGTAATGCTGCATAAACCTGGAAGGGTATGGATAAGACGGTTGCGAACCAGAGAAATTTAGAAAGGGGGTTGGTTACAACCTGGGAAGGTATTAGCACCCAGATTGTCCGTCGTACTCGACGGGATCCACGCTTACAAGATTGTGTTTAAAAGGGGTAAGTGTATGTGCTATATGTGTGAAAAATCTAGGGAAAGAAAGTACAGGTGTTAGTGTAAAAAGGTGAATTGCTCAGGAACTGAGGCTTTAGAAAGAATACTAAAAGAGGGGGATGATAAAGAGACTTTTGTTCGATAACTGTTAAGTTATGCCTACATATCCTTTCGTTCAATGAGGAAGTCAGAACACCGTAGTTCAACTCAAAGAGACTGAAAATAAATTGACTGTGAACTGCCTGCTTGTCTATGCTCAAGTGTATGACTCGTCTGGCTCGAGTGCTAATTGTCTTGCATTAGACGAAAAAGCGAGTTCTCGTTTGTGAATGAGTGTGATGAGAAAAGAATCCCAGAGGAGACGATTATTGTTTGGTTTTGTGTTTTATGTTTTTTATTGTTTTTGGTGTTTTGCATAAGTTTATGAGGTTAAGCCTAAATCAAGGGTTATAAACTCATTATATCCTCCCTGATTAGGGATAATGAGCCTACTTAAGTATGAGATAAGCATCTCAACTTAATTACCATAATGATATAGGATTAAGATCATTAACTTACTTGTGATTATTAAGATGTTTTTGGGTTTTGTTTAGTGTTAAGTAATGAGTTTAATCTCTAATCACATATTAGTGAGCTTATTACACCATCCTAATAGAAGGATGATAGATGAGGACACTTAAGCTGAGGAAGATACCTCAACTTAATCCATGGTTAGGGACTAAATTCATTATATAACAAGCCTTTATTAAATGGATTTTAATTAAAGGGTGAGGTTAAGAAGTGGATTTTATGGTTTGTAAGACAACTTGAGGGGGACTTGTCCATTAAACACTAGGGTTAGTCCCTCTTAACCATAAGGAAGAGATAGAACCCTAATGTAAGGCCCAAGTTACAAGATAAAGTCTTAGTGATTATTAATGTGTTTTGATTAAGAAGTGTAAACAAATTAAAGGTTTAACACTAAGGATTAAAGTTATACACTCTATCCTAAGATAAGGATGCATGCATAACCCTAATTCCAAAGTCATAAAGCTTTAAGAGTTTAGCCTCTGATTAAGAGATGAGAAGAGAGACTCAAGGAGACTCAAAGGTAAAAAGCTAGGGGGGACTATACACAACCCTAAAAGTTATCATGCTAGGATATCCTATGGTTTGTGAGGCTTAAGAGAAAATATCTTCAAGAAGGCCACCATGGAAGAAGCAGATGAAAGGAGAAGGAGAGAAGAATAAGTTACTTACTTCTTGTAGAAGATAAGTAACTTAGAAGAAAAGAAAGGAGCAAGAGAGACATAAGTGAAGCAAGTTCACTTCAAAGACAAATAAGAATGCATATGGAAAGAAAGAAGAGGTGGGAGGTGAAGGCAAATCCACCTCCCAGATAACTTACCAAAAGTTCCTGAAATGTTAGTATGAATGCATAATACATAAAGCAAAAGGAAATGAGGTGAAATGAGATTTAAAGACAAAAGTCAGAAGTGATTATGCAATGCAAATGTGTTATGAGATGATGAAATATCATACAAGATGAATATGAGTGATCATACAAGAAAATGGGTGCAAATGAAGCATGAATGAAACATGAAAACACATGGATGTTCATGAAATGTAATGGATGCAAAGCATGCCAAAATGAAGCAACAATGATCAAGCAATGTTTCAAACATGTCCTAAGATGTCTAAGATGACATAAAAAATAATGGAATGGCATGGCAAGTTCACAAGTTCATGAAATACAAAGAAGAATGCAAATGAAGATGCAAAATTAGGGTTTTAAGGCAACATGAGATTCATATGACCAAAACAGAAGCACACATCATGATAAAACTTTGAAATTGAACTCAAACAAACCCTAATCCCATATAAGATCACACCCCAAAGGAGAAAGTCAGAAGCCAATCCTAGTGAAAGTTATAAAATTCCTAAGTTTGCTAGGGTTTTTGGGTGCTTCTAAAGGGAAAATGCAAATCAAATTGAAAATGCAAGATAAAAATATGAGATAAATGACCTAGAAACTATATGCAATATGTGAAACAATGCAAGAAGAACCAAGTTCAAACTCATCATGGTTAGGCAGAAATGAATTTTCCAAGTTAGGGTTAAAAAATGTGAAATTTAGGAACCCTAATTCAAAGAAAATTGTAAAAATGTGATCAAACCTAAAATGAAATTTGTATGGTGAGTTTGAAATTGTTTCTAAATGTTTAAGGATGCTTCATGATTTTTTTTGGTGATTTTTAGAAACCTAAATACATATTTAATTAATTAAAATCAATTAATAAATTAAATAAAACATTTAAATATTTTAAAAATACTTTTTTAATGCAAAAAATAAAATAAAAAATGTTTTTCAGGTTGAGAAAAATATTTGAAATGCAAGAAATGAGATTTTTTGAAAGTCTTTTGCTATTTTTAAAAATTATGGAAAGAAATGCAATAAAAATGATTTAAATGAGAAGTATGATGATCTGATGGTCAAGATTTGAACTGGGTGTAACACCCTAATTTTTTCCCTAAGATTTCTTCGCATTTCATCTGCATTTTGCATACAAACAAGATCGCATTGGTTGCACGGTTCTTCTCGGGTTAGGATTATGCCTCGCAGGGGATCACCATTGTCTTTAATTGTTTTATTTGATTGTGTTTACTAACCATTAATTAAAATCCAAAAAATATTTTGTTTCCTTTTGCTAACTTTTTTTTCCAGGAAGAGGAACCATATAAAAATGCCAAAAAAATAGCAGTCCTGCAGCTCGAGTAAATGTCACAAAAAAAAGTCGAGGTTGATCCGCAAATAATTCAAAATTATCAGATCAAGGATTTCCCAAGTTAATTGATTCATTCAAAGTATTTCCAAGGTTCACGTGTTCATTTCTTCGACGTACACAAGAATCGGGCCGAAACAACCAAGCAGCTATTTTTGAACAAAAATTCAAAATTCAGCTTGGTTAACCGGTTAACCAAATGGTTAACCGGTTAACCAGTGCGAAATTTGAATTTTTTATTCAAATTCAGCACCCTTAGATCTTTGATTTAATTGGAATATTCTAGATCCAATGGTTTCTGATTTCTCTACATTACTTTGATCATTTCCTACCATAAAACCTCACTAATCACCACTTTTTTCCATTTCCCACCAAAATTCCAATTACCAAACCTAAATTCAAATTACCAAAGCAAGCTCCATTCCATCAAATTTCCATACCTAAGGCCTTTAAATAGGACCTCAATTTCATTCATTCCACAAGCTTTTGATAGCCACAAAACCTCTTGCAAAATACTCCCTCAACACCCAAATTCTACAAAGCTCATCTTTCTTTCTTTTGAAGTTATCAAGAATTCACATTGAATTGAGCTAGACCTTCATCCTTTCATTCTTTTGCTCATCAATTTCAGTAGATCTAAGCTTGTATTGGTTCAATTTGAAGAAAAGCTTTAAGTAATTCATCTTCCTCCATAAACCCATATTCACCATCAACATTCAAGATGTAGATCTTTGTTGCTTTTGGTTTCTAGATTCTTTGGATCTTTATTTGTTGTTTGATTGCAGGGATTCCACTGTATTTTGGTTTTAAAATTCGTGCAAATTCAGATCATGATCATCCAATGTTTGAGAAAAGGTTTCAAAATGGATCATGCTGAATTTTCTGCATTTTTCAGCTTCTGGTACAGCGTTAACCGGTTAACCATTTGGTTAACCGGTTAACCAGTTTAAAAATGGCACAATCTGTTCAAAATCTGCTTGCGTTAACAGGTTAACCAATTGGTTAACCAGTTAACACAAGTCAGAATGCTGTTTTTGGCTTGTTTCAAGCCCTTTTTGGTTCCTCTTTCTTCTTCTTCTTCTTCTTCCTCCCTTTTATTTTTACCTTGGGAAGTATTTTTAGGAATGATTCCTCCTTAATTTCAATGGACTTTGGGTGTAGATTAGAGTAGTTAATGTTCATTAATTCAAAACTACCTTTAAGTGGATTATTCAATTCATTTAAGGTACTTTGCATTAGTGATACATTTTCATGCTTGAATCCACCAAGATGAGTGATTGAACTTAAGGATGGAAGAATACCATAAATATGACTCAATTTGGTATTCATCTTTAGTTTTGTGCGGTATCGCGTTCGGATAACGATTTATATATCGTTTATCTCGCATGCATTAGCACTAACATTATGCACCTTAATTGGTGGTGGCCGGCCTCATTTGTAGGGTAATTACTTCGTAAATTACTCGGCGATTGCTTAATTGGTGGTGGCCGGCCTCATTTGTTGATCGCGTAATCCCAAAGTGGTTAATCATATTGCATCAAGAATATAGACTTATGAATTTTTGATGCGTAGGTGCTTTGGGTTTCCCAATCGCCTTTCAAATTTCATTGAATTCGGTTCGGTTTGCCTTGATTAATCGCTATAGTGTAAGATGCTAAGCGGATCCGGTTGCTTTCGATTTTGGTTACCTTTTCTCCTTTTTGGTTGTGGATGATTAAGTTCACCATACCATTATTATGTAAATATTATTATAATATCACTACTATTAATATTTTAGATTCTTGCATTTTTTATTTCTTTTGTTACTAACATTTAATTTCTTGCACTATTATTACTTTTATTTTATTTTTGCTTTATTCATCCATATCATGTTTATTATTTGCCCTTATTATTTGTTGATTGATTTTCTATTTGTCCATTTGGACACAAAAAAATTAATAAAGGATTAAATCTCTAAAAAACTTGTGACTTTAATTTGAGGACTATTGGTTACTATCCTTAGCATTTGGAGTGGATATTTGGACTTAGATTCTTAGGACACCTCCTTTGCTTTGATCTTCATAAAGTTGGATTTAGCCTTCATTTGGCTATTGGCTAGCTTACAAAGATGGAACTCTTAGGCTCATAATTTGGAATGTTATCAAGCTTGGTTAGATCTTTCTTCCCTTATCTTCTTTCTTTATTTAGGGTAGTCCCTTCATCTCCTCCCACTTCTTAAATTTTCAAAACTTCTCCCTATTTCAAAAATCTTCTTTGTTTTCAAACTTCAAATGTTTTCATAAGCAAACCTTGACTTAGGTCAAGTGATTTTAATTTTTCACTTTATTTTCTTAATAAATGTTAATCCATGTAAATATATCGAAATCATTTTCTTACATACTTTAAAAAAAATCCAAAACTCACTCAATTGTTTTTGTGCCTTTGTGCACCTTTTCTTTTCATATGTTTAGATATGATTCATTCTTTCTAGCGGAATTATTCGCTAAAGAATGACGACTTATCTCTACATTTTAAAATTAATGCAACTCATTTGTTCTTTTCAAATTTTGTACCACGAACTACGAGGTTTTGATCTCGCATTGCACTTTGTGGGTACGTAGGCATGAGGCGTTAAAACCTCATCAAACACAAAATCATTAAAAAACATTCTTCTCCTCATTCCTTTAATCATTTTTCAAGCAAACCAATTTCAAACCAAAAAGCAATAAATATGTCAAAGGGCTCCCGTGGAGTACCACGGACGAGTCGGGTGCGTAAAACCTTCCCGATTTGTAACCAATCCCCTTACCCGTTCTCTGTTGTTTCTTTTAGTTTTTTCTTTTAGATTCCTTAGGTTTTTATTTGTTCTTTTACCTTTTTCCTTTTGGAAATAAATAAAAGTGCGGTGGCGACTCTGTGTACATCGAGTTAAGTTAATCAATAGATTACACTCACGATTTTACCGCTACAGAAAAGTGGCGACTCTGCTGGGGAGTAATCTCTAAGAGGATTTAGCCTACTTTGATTTATTTACTGTTTTGGTTTGATTTGTTTGTTATTTGGTTGTTCTGTTTTGGTTTTGGTGATCCTCTGTGTGAGATAGATTCTAACCCGGATCTGAGTGAAACTTATGATAGGACGGCGATATTCAAAGCGATATGCGATGGAGTAGTCCAAAGCAATATCAATTTGATAAATTCCACTCGGTTAGGCTCTCTTGGACTATCAATGTCATGACGAGTAATCGTATGTGGCATTATTTTCCGACCTTGAGCTGATCATACTGAGGACCGTAGAACCCTTAACCCATCCAAGCCAATTTAGGAACGTAGTGCGGAAACTGTCTGGGTGTAAACCTAAGGCGGTTGTCACGCGATACTACACTCGGACGAGGTTTATTTTAAGAATGTTATCAGTTGGGGAGTAATCCAACGTACCGATGATATTCTAAAGATGGCTGTTAACTCCGGGCACCTCTGTTAGCACCCTTTTGGTTTTCTGGAGGTACAATGAAGACAAAACCTTAGTACTTACCTGTGTGGGTTGGTGTTCTGTTACCTTGACTTCATGCTCGTGACTCGGAACCTAAGCCAGTGTGCCTTGTGTGATCTTGTTTGTGGTTGTTGCATACATGCCATCATGCATTCATGAGCATTATCTGTAAGATTTCAAAGGACTTATAAGGAACTTTTGCAAAATTTCAGATGTCCATGGCTTTGACTTTTGAAAGGAGGAACACAAAGAAGTACACCTTCAAGAATCCTAATGTAGTAGAGTTGAGAAATCTAGGAGCTTTGGTTGTTGATACCCAAGAGTTTCGGAGATGTCATGGGAAGCTTTTGTATATGTTGGATACCGATGTACCTGAGGGGATTCTCCCTACTTTAGCTCAGTTCTATGATCCGTTGCATCATTGTTTCACTTTTCCGGATTATCAGCTTGTGCCGACTTTGGAGGAGTATTCTCATTGGTTAGGTTTGCCTATTCTGGACAAGGAGTTTCTTTTCAGTGGTCTAGAGAAGGAGCTTACTATCAAGGTCATCGTCAAAGCACTTTTTCTTAAGGAATCCGATCTTAATGGGAAGTTTCTTCCAAAGGGAAGTGTTCGTGGTATTAATGCTAAGTTCTTGATGGGAAAGGCTTCTACCTCACTTACTTTGGGTCATAAGGATGCATTTGAGGCTATTCTTGCTTTGCTTATTTACGGGATTGTCTTGTTTCCGAACTTGGATGGTATTGTGGATGAGAATGCTATTCAGATCTTCTTGAAGAAGAACCCGGTGCCTACTTTACTTGGAGATATGTATCATGCTTTTCACTATAGGACCTCCAAAGGTGACGGAGAGATTGTATGTTGTGCGCCTCTTCTTTATAGGTGGTTTATTTCGCACCTACCCAAGTCGGATGTCTTCAAGGACAATAGAGAGAATCGAAGATGGTCTCAAAGGTTGATGTCACTTTCTCATAAGGACATGACATGGTATAGTTCTCATTATGACACTGGAGTTCTTATTGATAATTGTGGAGAATTTCTTAATGTACCTATTCTTGGTACACGTGGGGGAATTAGCTACAACCCCATTCTGGCTAGACGACAGTTCGGTTATTGTTTGAAGGACCTACCAAACAATCTTTCCTTATCCCGTTTCTTCTTTATGGTGTTGATCATGTGGAAATGAAGAAAAGGATTGCTCATTCTTGGCATGCTGTTCATCGGAAAGAGAAAGGTCAATTGGGAAGACAACACCTTCCTCCTTCCGAATGTTATATTCAGTGGGTTCGATCTAGAGCTTCCAAGCTCAAGATGCCTTATCCACCTGAGGAGCCTTTGTTTCCCATATTACCATTGTCTGCTTTTCTTCCTCCCGTTGATGAGAAGGTGGCTCTTCAAGAAGAGTTAGACAAGATGAAGAAAGAAAAGGAAGAATGGCTACTTGAGAAGACTACGATGCAGGAGCAGCTGAAGGAGAAGGATGATCTTATTGAGCTACTTGAGCGGCGTGTCACGAAGAGACCAAGAGAGGATTTATCTTCCTCTAGTACTCCATCTACTATTCCTCCTACTTCCGGTGCTTGGAAGGCCATTGTTGATAAGTTAGTGAAGGATAAAGAAGACATGGAAGATCGGTACAAGAAAGAAATCAAGAGGATACGTATGAAGTATCAGCAAGGATTCGGAACTTCTTCGGATATGATTCCTTAGGCCTAGTTTACTTTTCCTCTCATGTATTAGGATTATTGATGTTTGTACTTTACTTGTAATCCTAACTTTGATCTTAATAAGAATGAGTTTTTTTTAAGTACTTCAAAAATGTCTCTTTATAAATATTGCAAGTTATCTTATAGTCCTTTGAAATCTTTGCATTTACATACGCATACCATGCATCATACCCGCATTTGTCTTGCTTTTTGAGTGTTCTCCAGGGATCTTATGTTGTTTCTTGGTCTTCATTCAGTTCTCCAGTCAAGCTGACTCACCGTTTTGATACTCGAGCTAATCGGAGAAGGGTGATGGAAACTTTACAACAAGAAAATCGCGAGCTGCGCGAAGAGGTTACTTATCTGAGAGAAATCTTGGAAAGAGTTTCTACTATGATGGAAAGTTTGGTGGCTGCTCAGAATCAGCCACCTCCTAATTCTCCTGTTCAGAATACTGTCATCTCCGAGATTGTTACCACATCAATTCCTGTTGAGACTGTAATTTCTCCTCGCTATCGTATGCCTGCTAGCACACCTTGGGGCATGCCAGTTGATTTTATTCATGCTGGATATCATCCTCCGCATCATCCTGAGACTGCTGCATTTAATACTCTCCCACCAGTGTGGACTACTCTTCCTCTAGTTGTGACTACTGCACCATCTGTGGTGCACACTATTCCGCACCATGACGAAATGATTTACCATGCTGAGCCCAGTGAAGGCGCTGGAGTAGCTGAAAGACTTGATGACTTCCAGGGACGCTTTGTTGAGATACAGAGGGAGATGAGAGCCTTGAAGCATAAGGATTTGTTCGGGAAAGATGCTTATGATCTTTGTCTGGTCCCTAATGTTAAAGTTCCTTACAAATTCAAGCTTCCTGAGTTTGAGAAGTACAAAGGCAACACTTGTCCGTTGAGCCATTTGACGATGTATGCAAGGAAGATGTCTGCTCAGACAAATAATGATAAGCTGCTGATTCACTATTTCCAGGATAGTTTGACCGGTGCACCCATGAGGTGGTATATGAGTCTGGATAATAGCCAAATCAAGACCTTCAATGATTTGGGAGAAGCTTTTGTGAGGCAGTACAAGTATAACATTGATATGGCACCAGATAGAGATCAGCTTCGTGCTATGTCCCAGAAGGACAAAGAGACTTTTAAAGAATATGCGCAGAGATGGCGCGAGCTGGCAGCCCAGATTGTTCCTCCGCTGGAAGAAAAAGAAATGACGAAGATCTTCTTGAAGACTTTAGGTTCTTTTTATTATGAGAGGATGATAGCAAGCGCTCCTTCTGATTTCACTGAAATGGTGAGTATGGGGATGCGTTTAGAAGAAGGTGTCCGTGAGGGACGGTTGAGTCAAGAGAATAGTAATGGCTCAAGCTCTAGAAGGTTCAACTTTGGGAAAAAGAAAGAAAATGAGACTAATGCAGTATCTCGTGAAAGTTATAGAAGACCTCATAGTCGTGGGAATCACCATTCACAGCATGTGGCTTCTGTAACACCGATGATTAACGTGGCTCCAACTGTGCCAGCTGTTCCAAAGTATCAACCTCGTTATCAGCAACCTTCAGTGCAACAAGGTAGTAATCAACAGGTTCGGTCTAAGCCGAGTTTTGATCCTATTCCGATGTCGTATGCGGACTTGCTTCCATCTTTGATTGCAAAGAATCTGGTACAAACACGTCCTCCACCTCCAGTTCCAGAGACTATTCCATGGTGGTATAAGCCAGAGGCTCGCTGTGCTTTTCATCAAGGTGCCCCTGGGCATGATGTTGAGAATTGTTATCCATTGAAGTTCGAAGTACAGAAGTTGATGAGGAACAATGTTCTGTATTTCAATGATGTTAACCCAAATGTGCAGAAAAATCCGTTGCCGAAGCATGGTAACGCGTCTATGAATATGGTTGATGGTTGTCTTGGTAATGCGTCTGATGAAGATGAAGAAATGCTTGACTTTGTTACGCATGGAAAGATTTTCCAGAACTGGATTGCTGTTGATGTTCCTTTTATTGTTCATGCTTCAAAGTAATTTGTTTTATTTCCTTTCAAAAATACTTTCACTCTGCCCAAGGTGAAAGTGATGTTTGTCGGGCTTTGTTTCAAATTTTATCATCATCAATAAAATGTTATTTTGTTATTTCCATGTGTGTTTTTCCTTTTTGCTTTATTCTGAAAAAATGGTAACATAAAAAACCCAAAATATAATGATTGTTTATCTGCATAATGTTTGCACTTTTGTTCATACTCTAAAATAAAAATAAAATCATTGTGCAGATTGATTGATAAACCCATTGAAAACAATGATCCTATGCCCTCTCCCAACTTTGAATTCCCTGTGTTTGAAGCTGAGGAAGAGGATGTTGAAGAGATTCCCGATGAGATTTCTCGGTTGCTTGAGCACGAGGAGAAGGTTATTCATCCTCATGGAGAGTCTATAGAGATGGTCAACTTGGGATCTGAAGATGAAAAGAAAGAAGTCAAAGTTGGAGCATTGCTTGGTCATGATGTTAAGAAGAGAATTGTAGAGCTTCTCAGAGAGTATGTTGATGTATTCGCTTGGTCTTATCAAGACATGCCAGGTCTTGATACTAATATTGTGGAGCATAGATTGCCGTTGAAGCCTGAATGTCTACCTGTAAAGCAGGAGCTGAGAAGAACTCATCCTGACATGGCAGTAAAGATCAAAGAGGAGGTTCAAAAGCAGATTGATGCAGGTTTTCTTGTAACATCAACTTATCCTGAATGGGTGGCCAATATTGTGCCTGTTCCGAAGAAAGATGGAAAAGTCCGAATGTGCGTTGATTACAGAGATTTGAACAAAGCCAGTCCGAAAGACGATTTTCCATTGCCACACATTGATATGTTGGTAGATAATACGGCTAAGTTTGATGTGTTCTCTTTTATGGACGGATTTTCCGGTTATAATCAAATAAAGATGGTACCCGAGGACATGGAAAAGACCACATTTATTACACCATGGGGAACATTCTGTTACAGAGTGATGCCCTTTGGATTGAAGAATGCTGGTGCGACGTACCAAAGAGCTATGACTACACTTTTCCATGATATGATGCATAAAGAAATCGAGGTATATGTTGATGATATGATCGCTAAGTCGAAGACTGAAGAGGATCATGTGGAACATTTGCTAAAGTTGTTTCAGAGATTAAGGAAGTATAAGCTTCGTTTGAATCCAAACAAGTGCACATTTGGTGTACGTTCCGGAAAGTTGTTAGGTTTCATTGTCAGCCAAAGAGGCATTGAAGTTGATCCTGATAAAGTAAAAGCTATTCAGGAAATGCCTGCTCCAAGAACCGAAAAGCAAGTAAGAGGATTCTTGGGCCGTTTGAATTATATTTCGAGGTTTATCTCTCACATGACTGCCACATGTGCTCCGATCTTCAAGTTGCTTCGAAAAGATAAAGGTTGTGTCTAGACAGATGATTGTCAGAAGGAGTTTGAAAGTATCAAAGAATATCTGCTTGAACCTCCCATCTTGTCTCCTCCGGTGGAAAGTAGACCGATGATCATGTATTTGATTGTGTTGGAAGATTCCATGGGTTGTGTGCTTGGTCAGCAAGATGAATCTGGAAGAAAAGAATATGCAATTTACTACTTGAGTAAGAAATTCACTGATTGTGAGTCTCGGTACTCCATGCTTGAAAAAACTTGTTGTGCCTTAGCTTGGGCTGCAAAGCGTCTTCGCCAGTATATGCTGAATCATACAACTTGGTTGATCTCTAAAATGGATCCAATCAAGTATATCTTTGAAAAGCCTGCTTTGACTGGGAGGATTGCTCGTTGGCAAATGTTGTTATCAGAATATGATATCGAGTACTGAACTCAAAAAGCTATAAAAAGTAGTATCTTGGCTGACTATTTGGCACATCAACCGATCAATGATTACCAACCAATCAAGTTTGATTTTCCAGATGAGGATGTGATGTTTTTGAAAGTGAAAGATTGTGATGAACCTTTGATTGAGGAAGGGCCGGAGCCTGGATCTCGATGGGGTTTAGTTTTTGATGGTGCTGTGAATGCACGTGGAAGAGGAATTGGGGCAATGATCATTACTCCCCATGGTTCACATATTCCTTTTTCCGTGAGGTTGACTTTTCCTTGTACCAATAATGAAGCTGAGTATGAAGCCTGCATTATGGGTCTTGAGGAAGCTATTGATTTGAGGATTAAGCATCTTGATGTGTATGGAGATTCTGCCTTGGTGATTAATCAGATCCAGGGTACGTGGGTAACTCATCAACCCCACTTGATCCCTTATAGAGATTATGCCAGGAATATATCAACTTTCTTCACTAAAGTTGAGTTTCATTATGTTCCTCGTGATGAGAATCAGATGTCAGATGCTTTAGCAACTATAGCTTCTATGATAAAGGTGCACCAGTGGAATGATGTTCCCATGATCAGTGTGATGCGACTTGAAAGACCAGCTCATGTGCTTGCAGTTGAAGAGGTCCATGATGACAAGCCTTGGTATCACGATATTAAATGTTTTCTCCAGAGTCAAGAATACCCACTTGGGGCATCTGATAAAGATAAGAGGACTTTGAGGAGATTGGCAGGAAATTTGTTCCTGAATGGAAATGTGCTTTATAAGAGAAATTTTGACATGGTCTTGCTTAGATGCGTGGATAGACACGAAGCAGACATGTTAATGAAAGAAATTCATGAAGGATCTTTTGGCACTCATGCTAATGGGCATGCAATGGCTAAAAAGATGTTGAGAGCAGGTTACTATTGGCTGACAATGGAATCTGATTGTTGCAAGTATGTGAAAAAGTGCCATAAGTGTCAAGTGTATGCTTATAAGATTCATGTGCCACCAGCATATCTCAATGTGATTTCTTCCCCATGGCCTTTCTCTATGTGGGGAATTGATATGATCGGTATGATTGAACCCAGGGCTTCGAATGGACATCGTTTTATTCTTGTGGCAATTGACTACTTCACTAAGTGGGTGGAAGTAGCATTGTATGTTAATGTGACCAAGCAAGTTGTGGTTCGGTTTATCAAGAATAACATTATCTGCAGATATGGTGTTCCGAATAAAATCATTATTGATAATGGTTCGAACTTGATTAATAAGATGATGAAAGAACTTTGTGAAGAATTCAAGATTCAACACCATAATTCTTCTCCTTATAGACCGAAGATGAATGGGGCTGTTGAAGCTGCGAATAAGAACATTAAGAAGATCATTCAGAAGATGGTTGTGACATACAAGGATTGGCATGAGATGCTCCCTTTTGCTTTGCATGGGTATCGTACATCTGTCCGCATTTCAACAGGGGCAACCCCTTTCTCACTTGTTTATGGTATAGAAGCAGTGCTCCCCGTCGAAGTTGAGATCCCATCAATGAGAGTTCTGATGGAAGCCAAGTTGACTGAGGCTGAATGGTGTCAGAGTAGATTTGATCAGTTGAATTTGATTGAGGAAAAGAGCATAACAGCTTTGTGTCATGGTCGGCTGTACCAGCAAAGAATGAAGAAAGCTTTTGACAAGAAGGTCAAACCTCGTGTATTCAGAGAAGGCGACCTCGTGCTCAAAAAGATTCAGTCTTTCCTTAAAGATTCTCGGGGCAAGTGGACTCCGAACTATGATGACCCATATGTTGTTAAGAAAGCCTTCTCTGCGGTTCATTAATTCTTTCAACTATGGATGGTGAGGAGATTACTCGCCCTGTGAATGCGGATGCAGTCAAGAAATACTTCGCCTAAAAAAATAAAAGAACAGCTCGCTAAGTTGAAAACCCGAAAGGGCGGCTTAGGCAAAAATGAGCATCTCGGTGGATTGAAAACCCGAAAGGGCGGTCCAGGAAAAAATTAGAGACATAAACAGAAATAATTATCCCGGTAGATTGAAAACCCGAAAGGGAAATCTAGGCAAAAGTTAGGGATCATGGCAAGTAACTGCGTCGACAGACTGGATCACTTGTAGCAACCGAGGATTTTGGATTCTATCCCTCAGAAGAATTTCCCATCAAAGATTCTTATTCATTCATCCTTGACTGAAGTTTCGGACATAGTGGAGTTCAAAGTTGATAGGGAGAATAGTGATCATTGTATCTCAATGTAGCCCTTTTCCATGTATTTACCATTTTTCAAATTTTTAATGATCCATGGAGTCATGCCATTTGCTGACTACCATTCTATCAATAAATTTGAGCTTTTATCCAATTGTTTGCAATTCTTTATATTGTTTCTGTTTGCAAAATTTCAATTTATTGTTGATGATGATTTTTGAAACAAATTTAATAAATTAATCTTTGAAGATTTTAAAAACATTTTTCTTTTGATGTGTGAACAAAGAAAGGATATCAATATTGATTCCAAGAATGGTAAAGTCTGGATGTGTGTAAATCGTCTCTCCCAAAGCAGGGTTTGATTCGGTTGTGTCCATGAGAAGTTCCTGGATAGTCTTGACAGGTTGATGTTAATGATGTTTTGTTCCCCAACAATAAGCATGAACGGAGATTGTATGTATTCCCCAGAAGAGTTGTTGGAAGGGATGTTCTTAAGAATCCCTAGCTGAGTGTTGATCTCTCCCTCAGCAAGTTGAGAAGCATTGGGAATCCCCAGCTGAGCTCTTGTTCCTCAGCTTGAGTTGTTTGCATCCTTGAATATAGAAGTATTGATATAGTAGTCAGTTCAGAGGTTTTCTTTTACCTAATATTGGATATAGATTTAAAATTCCTCGTAACTGTATTTTGGCTATGATGTTAACTTCTGATATCCTCATATGGATCCCTAGTAGGTCTGCATGTGTTGATTTCCAGCATATTCCTATGTGATTTTCAACAGGTCTTGCACTCTGTCCCCAGGTGGAGCAGGAGTGGTATGACAGTTATTCCTCGTGAAGTTTGATTTTTATCAAGAATACTTCCATCCTCAGCAGATTATTACCTTTCCTTAGCAGGATGATATTCCTAGCAGATGCTGTCTCATCATGATTTAAGCCTTGTAGTAGGATTGTATTCCTTTGATGGCTTATGACAGTCCCCTGCAGATTTCAAGTTGAATCTCCAGCATGTTTCCCTGCATTGTTGCCTTGGGGTTAGCTGAGTATCTGGTTGTTATGGTGTTCATGTCACCTGTTTCTTATCTTTATGTTTGTTTTGTCAGCATATTCATAAGCATATTCATACGCATAAGCATAGCATCGTTTTCTTGCATTCTTGCGTTTATCATTGTTCTCTGCTCTTTGGTGTGGACTTTCCCCACAGAGTGTGTGTGTCGTCTCCCTCTCAAGTTTAGAGTGTCGATCATTAAGCAGAAAGTGTTAATCCTTTCTAATTCCCCACTGAGTTTGTTTCTCATGGATGATGTTGATTCAGTTTCCTCCCCAGTTTATTATCTGGATGGAATTTTCCCCAGTTGAGATATTTTCTCCTCGGGATGAGTCTTGTTTGACCGTTTCTATCCAATTTGTTCTTGGATTGAACTTTGGTCCCCTTTTGCGAGTAATATTGCTTTGGAATTAAGCTATCATTGTTTGATAGTGGGCAAAATTTTCTCCAGCTTGAGTATATTACTTGGGAATTAAGCTATCAGTAATCGATAGTGGGTAATATTACCAAATTAATCAAGTTCTTTTACTTGTACTCCTACCCAGTAAATCAGGTAGTTGAGAATTTTTCTACCCAATAAATCAGGTAGTCGAGAATTGTTCTACCCAGTAAATCCGGTAGTCGAGATATTTTCCTCTTGCCCAGTCAAAAGGTAATAGAATCAGATTTTTTTCCTCTTACCCAGTAAAAAGGTAATAGAAGCTGTTTTCCTTTGATTGAATTCCTACCCAGTAAATCAGGTAGTTGAGATTTTTTCTACCCAGTAAATCAGGTAGTTGAGGTTATCCCTCCTTATTTTGCTCCTATCCAGTAAATTGATAGTCGAGTCCGTTATATTTCCTACCCAGTAAACAGGTAGTTGATGATTTTTTATCCAACTCGGTATTTCTCCATTTTTGGACTCGAATACTTTGTTTGATTGATATTCCTGGCAGGGTGTTTATTTTTCCCTGGTTGAATTTTATATCTTGATTATATCATATCTTTTCCCACGTGGAGTTCGCTATCCAGTGATTTATTTTTCTGGTAAACTCTTTGGTCGTCTGTTGTTGTTTCCCCAGCGGGATTTTCTTCTGTGTCCCCAAGTTTTTGCTTTTCTCTGGTGGTCATATTTTCCCCACGGAGATCTTGGGCTTGCATATCATATTCATATCATATCATTGTTCTCTTAGGACAAAAATTGGGTATTCTGTATTTAAGTCTCTCCCATCTTGTAGAGACGAAGATGTCAATCTTCATATCTCCGGATTGAAGAAACTTAAATAGGGGCAGCTGTAACACCATAATTTTTGCCCTAAGATTTCTTCGCATTTCATCTGCATTTTGTATACAAACAAGATCGCACTGGTTGCACGGTTCTTCTCGGGTTAGGATTATGCCTCGCAGGGGATCACCATTGTGTTTAATTGTTTTATTTGATTGTGTTTACTAACCATTAATTAAAATCCAAAAAAAAAATTGTTTCCTTTTGCTAACTTTTTTTTCCAGGAAGAGGAACCATATAAAAATGCCAAAAAAATAGCAGTCCTGCAGCTCGAGTAAATGTCACAAAAAAAGTCGAGGTTGATCCGCAAATAATTCAAAATTATCAGATCAAGGATTTCCCAAGTTAATTGATTCATTCAAAGGATTTCCAAGGTTCACGTGTTCATTTCTTCGACGTACACAAGAATCGGGCCGAAACAACCAAGCAGCTATTTTTGAACAAAAATTCAAAATTCAGCTTGGTTAACCGGTTAACCAAATGGTTAACCGGTTAACCAGTGCGAAATTTGAATTTTTTATTCAAATTCAGCACCCTTAGATCTTTGATTTAATTGGAATATTCTAGATCCAATGGTTTCTGATTTCTCTACATCACTTTGATCATTTCCTACCATAAAACCTCACTAATCACCACTTTTTTCCATTTCCCACCAAAATTCCAATTACCAAACCTAAATTCAAATTACCAAAGCAAGCTCCATTCCATCAAATTTCCATACCTAAGGCCTTTAAATAGGACCTCAATTTCATTCATTCCACAAGCTTTTGATAGCCACAAAACCTCTTGCAAAATACTTCCTCAACACCCAAATTCTACAAAGCTCATCTTTCTTTCTTTTGAAGTTATCAAGAATTCACATTGAATTCTTGATTAACTTGAGCTAGACCTTCATCCTTTCATTCTTTTGCTCATCAATTTCAGTAGATCTAAGCTTGTATTGGTTCAATTTGAAGAAAAGCTTTTGGTAATTCATCTTTCTCCATAAACCCATATTCACCATCAACATTCAAGATGTAGATCTTTGTTGCTTTTGGTTTCTAGATCCTTTGGATCTTTATTTGTTGTTTGATTGCAAGGATTCCACTGTATTTTGGTTTTAAAATTCGTGCAAATTCAGATCATGATCATCCAATGTTTGAGAAAAGGTTTCAAAATGGATCATGCTGAATTTTCTGCATTTTTCAGCTTCTGGTACAGCGCTAACCGGTTAACCATTTGGTTAACTAGTTAACCAGTTTAAAAATGGCACGATCTGTCCAAAATCTGCTTGCATTAACAGGTTAACCAATTGGTTAACCGGTTAACACAAGTCAGAATGTTGTTTTTGGCTTGTTTCAAGCCCTTTTTGGTTCATCTTTCTTCTTCTTCTTCCTCCCTTTTATTTTTACCTTGGGAAGTATTTTTGGGAATGATTCCTCCTTAATTTCAATGGACTTTGGGTGTAGATTAGAGTAGTTAATGTTCATTAATTCAAAACTACCTTTAAGTGGATTATTCAGTTCATTTAAGGTACTTTGCATTAGTGATACATTTTCATGCTTGAATCCACCAAGATGAGTGATTGAACTTAAGGATGGAAGAATACCATAAATATGACTCAATTTGGTATTCATCTTTAATTTTGTGCGGTATCGCGTTCGGATAACGATTTATATATCGTTTATCTCGCATGCATTAGCACTAACATTATGCACCTTAATTGGTGGTGGCCGGCCTCATTTGTAGGGTAATTACTTCGTAAATTACTCGGAGATTGCTTAACATAGACCTAAATGTGTCCCGACTTCGGAATAAAAATCTAATTCGGTACTTGCACTTTCATGGACCGGATCTCTTGTTGATCGCGTAATCTCAAAGTGGTTAATCATATTGCATCAAGAATCGAGACTTATGAATTTTTGATGCGTAGGTGCTTTGGGTTTCCCAATCGCCTTTCAAATTTCATTGAATTCGGTTCGGTTTGCCTTGATTAATCGCTATAGTGTAAGATGCTAAGCGGATCCGGTTGCTTTCGATTTTGGTTACCTTTTCTCCTTTTTGGTTGTGGATGATTAAGTTCACCATACCATTATTATGTAAATATTATTATAATATCACTACTATTAATATTTTAGATTCTTGCATATTTTATTTCTTTTGTTACTAACATTTAATTTCTTGCACTATTATTACTTTTATTTTATTTTTGCTTTATTCATCCATATCATGTTTATTATTTGCCCTTATTATTTGTTGATTGATTTTCTATTTGTCCATTTGGACACAAAAAAATTAATAAAGGATTAAATCTCTAAAAAACTTGTGACTTTAATTTGAGGACTATTGGTTACTATCCTTAGCATTTGGAGTGGAGATTTGGACTTAGATTCTTAGGACACCTCCTTTGCTTTGATCTTCATAAAGTTGGATTTAGCCTTCATTTGGCTATTGGCTAGCTTACAAAGATGGAACTCTTAGGCTCATAATTTGGAATGTCATCAAGTTTGGTTAGATCTTTCTTCCCTTATCTTCTTTTTTTTTAGGGTAGTCCCTTCATCTCCTCCTACTTCTTAAATTTTCAAAACTTCTCCCTATTTCAAAAATCTTCTTTATTTTCAAACTTCAAATGTTTTCATAAGCAAACCTTGACTTAGGTCAAGTGATTTTACTTTTTCACTTTATTTTCTTAATAAATGTTAATCCATGTAAATATATCGAAATCATTTTCTTACATACTTTAAAAAAAATCCAAAACTCACTCAATTGTTTTTGTGCCTTTGTGCACCTTTTCTTTTCATATGTTTAGATATGATTCATTCTTTCTTGCGGAATCATTCGCTAAAGAATGACGACTTATCTCTACATTTTAAAATTAATGCAACTCATTTGTTCTTTTCAAATTTTGTACCACGAACTACGAGGTTTTGATCTCGCATTGCACTTTGTGGGTACGTAGGCATGAGGCGTTAAAACCTCATCAAACACAAAGTCATTAAAAAACATTCTTCTCCTCATCCCTTCAATCATTTTTCAAGCAAACCAATTTCAAACCAAAAAGCAATAAATATGTCAAAGGGCTCCCGTGGAGTACCACGGACGAGTCGGGTGCGTCAAACCTTCCCGATTTGTAACCAATCCCCTTTCCCGTTCTCTGTTGTTTCTTTTAGCTTTTGCTTTTAGATTCCTTAGGTTTTTATTCGTTCTTTTACCTTTTTCCTTTTGGAAATAAATAAAAGTGCGGTGGCGACTCTGTGTACATCGAGTTAAGTTAATCAATAGCTTACACTCACGATTTTACCGCTACATTGGGGAAGAAAGTGTTGACTGCACGCGCTATCCAAGGGTCAGGATTCATTCTGGCATTTTATTTAATTAATCCTAATTAATTTAATTAATTAAAATATTAGGGTTTAAGTGAAATGATCTGAACCACTCAAAAATGCGCAAAGCAAGATGTAAGGGTCTGAATTCAAAATGGGGAGATTAACCCTAATTAGAACCCTAATTATTTTCAGGTGACTGGAGCAAGCTCATGTCATCTTCTCCGGCGAGCACCTCAACCTAACTTCTTCCCTAGGCTACCCCAAACTCCCAAACTCTCCAGAATCAACCCCCAAACCATCCTAAACACGAATGAGACCCCAAACAACATTTATTTTGCATCAAAGTGGTGAATCGAAGAAAAACGTTTTCAGATCAAAAAGTTTCAGAACATCAATACATCCTGGTTTTTCAACCATTTAAAAAAATAATCATATGCATGATCAGGGAGACACATAGAATCATTTAAGAACTTAAAATGAGAGTTCTGGAAAAAAGTTTGAAGGTGACTACCTGAGATGAAGCTTTCTCAATCTGAGCTTTCTGGACCTCTCCTTGATGCTAATCCACCCCAATGATCTCCCTGAAGCTTCTGAAAGGCTTGGAACAAGTTTAAATGTCTTGGTTTTAGTGTTTCAGTTCTGATAACTCATAAATCATGTTTCTAATTGAGAGGTTTTTAGGCCATGGCAAGGGGTGGGAAATGATCATTGAGTGATGTTGAGACGATTGGTGAAAGAATCAGTGATTTTTGTTGGCTGTGGAGTGAGTTTCGTAGGAATGAAGTTTTGTGGAATTTTTGGTGATTATGAGCTTAGGGTTCATTCAGGCTTGTGTATTGTATGAAATGAGGTCCATAAGGTTAGTATAGGCCAATGAGAGTGATCAGAAAGTGGGTGGTGGCATAGTGTGATTGGTATGGGCCAAGTTGCAAAAATGTCAACATTATGTACTTGAGGTATGGTCTCGGTTCAGAGCTAGCTTTAGGGGTGTCTTGGCCTCAACTTGATTCATGGATGGCCCTAGGTTGATGTTTATGCAGCTGGAACACTTGGATCAAGAGATGTCATGTGTTTTGCAAATTTCCAACTTTAAAGATTTTGTGAAAATAGCTTAATGAAACTTTCAATCCAAGGTACAATTCTGGTCAAAATGTATTGCATTATGTTGGTATGATGTTTAGAAGTTGATTAGGGGTCATGAAATGGCTTGACAAGTGAATTTGCAAAATTCCCTCTTTGGTGCACACTTGAAAATTATAGGATTTTTGCCAACTTTGAAAGGCCATATCTTGAGTTCTAGGATGAATCAAGACATGTTCTTGTACTTTTTGAAAATGGGAAGACATAATTTACAACTTTCATGTCCAAGAATTTTTCATTTGAAGCATTTTTGGTCATGAAAGAATAGGTTGAATATCTTTCCCAAAATGGAAAGTTTCCATTAAAAGTCCTTTCCAAAAATAGCAAGTTTGCATTTGGCTCAAAAGTCTTCAACTTTGTGAACTTCCAACCACTTCTAAGATCAAATAAAGATCATAGAGACTTAAAATGATGATGATGACCCTTTGGTACCCTTGGGGGAGGCCTCAGATGCCCTGATTTTGGCTTTACTCGCTCAAGAAGTTACCCAATGATCAGATGACTTCCACAGTGAATTTCTTCATCAAATTTGGTACACATGATCCTTATAACATATTGAGACCATTAGAAACAAGAATTACCAAACAAAAATGGATTAAGGCCTCTGAAACCGAAGCCCTAATTTTAGGTCATCTGTGCAGGAAATCTTCAGTCAGCCTCTATGCCTTTGTCATGCTTTGTGATCTCTTGACTTTTATGAACTTTTGGGGAGCATATTATGATCATGGAACACTGTCGCTCCCACCAAAATGACACAGGGCCAAGAGGGGTACAGATGCAAACGGTCGGCGAAAGAGGAGAGTACACACAAGGGTGAACTCAGAAAGACAAGAGTCGCCAGCTAGGCATTTTTATCCCGGAGGAAAGGTAATGCTGCATAGACCTAGAAAAGAATATGGATAAGACGGTTGCGAACCAGAGAGACTGAGAAAGGGGGTTGGTTACAACCTGGGAAGGTATTAGCACCCAGATTGTCCGTCGTACTCGGCGGGATCCACGCTTAGAAGATTTGTGTTTTAAAGGGGTAGTGTCAGTGCAATTTGTGTATCAAAGCTGGAAAGAATGCAAGTGTTAGTGCAAAATAAATGTGGAGTGTATAAGAGAAGTGTAAGTGTAAGAAAAGGAGTAAGCTCAAGATTATGAGGCTTAAAAGAATGAAACTGGAAGGAGGGGGGATATACAGAGACTTTTGTTCGATAACTGTTAAGTTATGCCTACGTATCCTCTCGTGCAATGAGGAAGTCAGAACACCGTAGTTCGACCCAAAGAAACTGAAAGATAAATTGACTTGTGAACTGCCTGCTTGTCTGTGCTCAAGTGCATGACCTGTCTGGCTCAGGTGCAAACTGTCTTGCATTAGACGGAAGAAGCAAGTTCTCGTTTGTGAGTGAATGAGATGAGAAAAGAATCCCGGAGGAGACGATTATTGTTTGTTTTTGTGTTTTCAATCTTTTATTGCTTTTTTGGAAGTTTGTCATAAATTAATGAGCTTAAGCCTAAACCAATGGGTTAGTAAACTCATCACATCCTCCCTCTGATTAGGGGTAATGAGAATACCTTAAGTGTGAAGTCAGCATCTCACACTTAATCACCTTTGATGTAGGATTAAGATCATTAACCTACTTGCAATAATTTAGATGTTTTTTTTGTTTTTGTTTAGTGTTGAGTAATAAGATTAAGCCATAATCAAAGATTAAACAGACTCATTACACCATCCTAATAGAAGGATAATAGATGAGAATATTTAAGCTAAGGAAGGCTCCTCAACTTAATCTATGATTAGGGATTAACCTCATGACAAAACAAAGCCTTTATTAAAGTGGATTTTAGTTAAGGGTAAGATGAAGAAGTGAATTTTATGATTTGAAAGACAACTTGTGGGGGACTTGTCCATTAACACTAGGGTTAGTCCTTCTTAACCAATTAAGGAAGAATTAGAACCCTAATGCAAGGCCCAAGTTACAAGCTTGATGTCTTGATGATTATTAAGTGGATTGATTAAAGGAATTAAACACATTAAGGGTTTAACACTTAGGATTAAAGTTATACACTCCATCCTAATAGAAGGATGCAGGCATAAACTTAATCACAAAGCCTTAAAGCCTTTAGGGTTTAGTCCCTGATTGTGAGATGAGAAAAGAAGACTCAAGGATGACACAAAGGTAAACTAAATGGGGGACTAATCAACCCTAATTGTTATCATGCTTGGTTGTTCCTAGGGTTAGTGAAGCTTAAGAGAGAAAGATCTTCAAAGAGCCACCAAGAAGGAATCAGATGAAAGGATCAAGAAGCAAAGAGAAGCAAAACGACTTGCTTCACTTAAGAAGTCAAGTTGCTTGAGGAAAGAAAGAAAGATGAACAAGAATGAGCAAGCTCAATCCAAAGCACATACAAAAATGCAGCAATGATGCATAAGAGAGATGAAAAGAGATTATGAGAAGTGAAGACAAATTCACTTCTCAAACAACTTACCACCTGAAAAGTTAGTAAAGAAATGAAATGCAAGGCAAATAAGATGAAATGTGATGATGCAAACCAAAACCAGAAGCATGGGTATGATGTTAATGATGCTAAGAGATGATGCAAACATGAGGCAAGGCATTAGAATGATCATACAAACATATGGATGCAAGAGAAGCATGCTTTGAACCATGAATGTTCATGAAAAGTTATGGAATGCAAAAGACATATAACATGGAAAATGGAAGATGCAATGATCAAACATGATTCTAATATGTCCTAAGATGTATTATGAATCAAATGGGTGCACAAAATGTCATGGCAAGTCATGGTATGCAAGCAAATGGAAGATGGATGCAAAGGAAAGCAAACATTAGGGTTTATGATCAATACTCAAAGCAAAATTCAAAATCAGAAGCATATGACATGATAAAAATTTGAAAATGCAATCAAAGGAACCCTAGACCTATACAAACTCACTGCCCAAAGGAGGGGATCCAACTCTTAACCTATTGAAAGTTATGAATTTCCCAAGTCAACTAGGGTTTCAAGCCACTTCAAAAGGAAAAATGCACATCAAATTGAAAATGAAAGATAAATTCATGCCAATTTTATCCTATAAACTACATGTTATGCAAGATGCAATGCTAAAAGAATCATTGTCCAACTCTCAAAGGTTAGACAGAAATGAATTTTTGAAGTTTGAAATAAAATATTGCCTTGAAATGAAATTAATTCCAAAGAAAATTATCAAAAGGCATCAAGATCAAAAAAGAAATTTGGTTTGAGAGTTGGACAATGTTTCTAAACGTTTCTAAATGCTATATGAATTTTTTTGTGATTTTTAAATACCTAAAAGTATTTTTAATTAATTAATTTTCATTAACTAATTAAAAATAAACTTTTAAATGATTTAAAAATATTTTTTAATGCAAAAATAAAAAATAAAAATATTTTTGTGTTCTGAAAATTAATTGAACCTTTGACAAAACATTTCAGAATTTTTAAAGGTATTTTGCTATTTTAAATAAAATGTATAAATAAAAGGAAAAGAAAATGAATTTAAAATGAGAATAAATGAAAGTAATTAAAAGGGAAGGCCAGGATTTGATCTGGGCTTGGTCTGGTTGACGGCGCGCCAGATCCAAGGGCCCAGATTCAAACCTGGCTAATTTGCTTTATGACTTAATTAAACAAAAATTAAATTAAATAATCAGGGATTAGGGTTTCTAATGATGCATCCTGGCCACTCAAACACGCGCGGGTCAACCAAAATCAAACCATCCTACGCTCCACATTCAAACTCTCATTAATGATGTAATTAGGGCTTAATGAGTTTCAGGTGGCCGGAGAAGACTTCCGGTCGTCTTCTCCGGCGAGACCTCCAACCTAACTCTCTCCAAACCTCACTAAATCATGCCAAAACCTCCAGATCAACTCAACTAAACATCATAAACAACAATCCAGCAACAAAATTCATTTCTTTTTCATGAATCATGAAGAACAAACAGAAAT
This sequence comes from Lathyrus aphaca, assembly GCA_963966055.1. Lineage (NCBI taxonomy): Eukaryota > Viridiplantae > Streptophyta > Magnoliopsida > Fabales > Fabaceae > Lathyrus > Lathyrus aphaca. The sequence goes on along the minus strand of OZ014520.1, from coordinate 217,792,159 downwards.
CAAATTTACGGGCAAAGTTTCAGACAAACAATACATCCTCATTTCTGCATCATTTTCAAAAATTCAAAGCTCATTGCATTCAGGGAAGCATGTAGATCATTTTAGAAACAAGAAATAAGAGTTCTGGAAAAATGAATTTCCATGGCTACCTGAATCGAAGCTTTCAACCCAAGAGCTTCTGGACCAGTTCCTTGCTTCCAATCAACTCCACTGACCTCCCTCAAGTGTTTGCAAAGCTTATCTGGAGTTTATTTGGGCTAGTTTGAGAGATTGCTTGAGTTTTGTTCAAAGAGGGGGAAAATCGTATTTGGTTTATGTGAGGTTTCAGGGATGAGTGAGGGCAGGGAAATGATCAGGGGAGTGTGCTGAGATGTTTTGTGAAGTTTGTTTTTGTGTTTGATGCTTGTGCTGTGTGTTTCGAATGGTTTTGCAAGTTGGAGGATTTTGTGTAACTATGGCTTGGAGTGTGTTTCAGCATGAGTTGTTATGTGTTATGGCTTGCCTTTGGTCCACTTATCACTCATGGATAGGTCTGTGGAGTTGGTGTGCCCTATTGTGATTGGTATGGGTCTTTTGCAAAAAAGTCAAGCTTTGTGTAAGAGAGGTATGGGCTCATGGCTAGCCAAGGACAAGAGGGGTGTCCTGCGCAGCAAGAAGTGAGGAGGACCATAGGATCAGTTTTGAAGCCAGCCAGCAAGTGGATTAGGGTTTGAGTGAGGTTTTGCAACTTTGTTCATCTTTGGCCCTTTTGAAGTTTCTTGATCCACAAGTCATGAAAATGGCCAAACCTTTGGTGCAATCTGACTTTTTGACATTGGTTCATGTTTGTGTGAAGTTTAGAAGTCACTTTGAGGTCTCAATTTGCCTTGGCAAGGGATTTTGCAACTTTGCCTCTTTGGTAGAAAACTTGAAATTATGTGATTTTTCCCAACTTTGACAAGCCATAACTTTTGATCCAAAATGAATTAGAATGAGTTCTTGTACTTTTTGAAAAGGGAATGATCCATTCTACAACTTTCATGACCAAAGTTTTCTCATTTGAAGCATTTTTGAATCAAAAAGCAAGGGTTGAAAAAGTTTCCCAAAATGGCAAGTTTCCATTACAAGTCATTTTCCCAAAAAGTCAACTTTGCAAATGGCTTGAAATTCTTCAATTTTGTGAACTTCTAACATCTTCTATGATCAAATAAAGATCATACACCATCAAAATGATGAAGAACACCCTTTGGTTGGGTCATTGGGGGCCTCAGATGCCCTAATTTTGCACTGACTTGCTCAAGAAGTCAACTCTTGATTAGATGCCTTCCCCATGGAATTTCTTCATGAAAATTGATATGCATGATCCCTATACCATATAGAGACCAATAGAAACAAGAATGACCATCAGGTTTGGAAATTAAAGTAAACAACGATGGGGACGACCACCGGGTAAAACTGATGAAGGACGATCATCAGGAAAAGGAAAAGGGACAAAATTATTGCTAGTGAAATGATGATGGTGTTTGCAGGTGATTGGCTCGAACCTGGCTTATGATCATGCAAATGTTTGATTTTTGTCGTAATGCTCCGTATTAGACAGAATGCTATGCTTATTTTGGTGAATATGATGTGAATGCTATGATTATGCAAAAGAGAGAAACCGATCAAAAATCTGGATCCTACGGGGATAAAGATCTATGGTTTATCTGTCCGGAGGGAGAACTCCGCTGGGGATGAGGAAGTTTCAGCAAATCCGCTGGGGACGTATTTAATGTATTGCTCTACTGGGGAGAGAACGACAACTTTGTGGGGCAGCAATTCCACCGACTCTGCTGAGGATGAAGAAAATCCTGGCAACTCTAATGGGGAATAGAAAGTTCCTGACCACTTTGCTGGGGAAGAAGCCGTCAGGCATTGCTCGGGAGATCCCGCTTGGGGAGGAGATAACTTCTTGGAAGTAATATGATGCTACTCCTTCGTCCAAGCAACATGCTAGGGATTGATGAATTCCTCAAGAGATCCTCTGGGGGGATAAAAACTTTGCGAGGAAATACTTCTTGTTAAGGAGTCCTGCTGATGATGTGATTGCTGGCCTGGCTGGGGATACTATGCTTTATATGCCCCATGTTGTGAAATGGTCTGCCTTGAGTACCTGCAAACTGTTTAACAAAGGAAACACACAAGTGTCCCGAGGTATCCTCAACCGGATTCCGTCATGGGATTTAGATTTTTCTGAGAGCAACATATTTCCTACAAGCGTTTATTAAAAAAATGGCTCATATGTTTTTTATGCAAGTGTTGTATTATGAACTTGGGACATTTTGCAAACGAAACAAAAATGTACAAAACAAAGTGTGACTGAAAATTCTGATTTTATTGATTTGTGCGCCCTGAATAGGCAAGTACAGTCAAAGAAGCGAATCCCCTGAAATGAGGAGATTGCTGCAAATTGAGAAAATAAAAGTGTTGGTAATGTTGAAGATGACGCTCCAGTGAGCTTCCTTTTCTATGACCCGTATGACCTTGACGTTCTTCTTATCTTGCTTTCTGAAGAAGGTTGATTCTGATCGATGCTTTATCCTTTCGAAGCTTGCCATGTTGTGAGTGATACAAACGAATTCAGAATGCAGTTGCTCGCTTATTCCCTGATTTTGCGTGGATCGCCCTTTCGGGTTTTCAATCCACCGGGATACCCATTTTTTCCTGAGCTATCCGATGTGGCTTTTCAACTCAGCGGGTGTACATTTTTTGAATTTTCCCTTATTTTTGCCCGAGTCTTTTATTCTGTTTTTTGACTCGCCGGGATGCCCTATTTTTGCCTGGACTTGCATTCTGTTTTTATGTCCAGCGGGTCTCTTATGCGAAGTATTTTTTAACTGCATCTGAATTCACAGGAGACGGGAAGTCTTCACCATCCATAGTAGTGAGCATCAGCGCTCCACCAGAGAAAACTTTCTTTACTATGAATGGGCCTTCGTAGTTTGGCGTCCATTTGCCTCTATGGTCTGTATGAGGAGGAAGAAGTCTTTTCAGAACAAGCTCTCCCACTTGGTATTCCTGAGGTCTAACTTTCTGATCGAAGGCTTTCTTCATTCGCTTCTGATATAATGGCCCATGACAAATGGAAACTAATCTCTTCTCTTCAATCAGATTCAGTTGATTGTATTGAGATCAGAGCCATTCTGCTTCATCCAGTTTCACATCCATCATTACCCGTAAGGAGGGTAGTTCAACTTCAACAAGTAGGACAACTTCCATACCATACACAAGTTGATAAGGTGTTGCCCCAGTAGATGTTCTGATAGAGGTTTGGTACCCATGTAAGGCAAATGGTAGCATTTCGTGCCAGTCTTTGTAGGTGACTACCATCTTCTGCACAATCTTCTTGATATTCTTGTTAGTGGCCACAACAATTCCATTCATCTTTGGCATGTAAGGAGAAGAGTTGTGACGTTGAATTTTGAAGTCCCGACAAAGTTCTTCCATCATCTTGTTGTTCAAATTGGAACCATTATCAGTAATGATTCGCTCAGGAACTCCATATCGACAGACGATATCCCTTTTCAGAAATCAAGCTACCACTTGTTTGGTGACATTTGCATATGAAGTTGCTTCAACCCATTTGGTGAAGTAATCAAATGCTACCAGGATGAATCTGTGACCATTTGAAGCAGTCGGTTCAATATTTCCAATCATATCAAGGCCCCACATGGCGAAGGGCCAATGTGAAGACATTACGTTCAAAGGATTTGGAGGCACATGCACTTTATCTGCGTAGATCTGGCATTTGTGGCATTTCCTGGCATAGGCACAATAGTCTGCATCCATTATGATCCAGTAGTAACCTGATCTTAACAATTTCTTGGCCATTGCATGTCCTCCGGCATGGGTGCCGAAAGAACCTTCATGTACTTCGTACATCAGTCGGTCTTCTTCCTTCTTGTCAACACATCTGAGCAGGACCATGTCGAAGTTTCGCTTGTACAGAGAACCATCAGTATTGAGGAAGAAAATGCCAGCTAGCCTTCTTAATGTCTTCTTATCATTAGACGATGCTCTAGGTGGGTATGTCTGAGTTTCCAAGAAGCATTTGATGTCATGGTACCAAGGCTTGTTATCAGTGACAGTGTCCACAGAGAATACATATGCGGGTCTATCCACTCTGGATACCAAAATCCGAGGCACATAGTTAGCAGCTTGTACTTTGATCATGGATGAAATGGTAGCCAAAGCGTCTGCAAACTGATTCTCATCTCGAGGGATGTATTCAAGCTTAACTGTTCTGAAGAAGGTCAACAATCTCCTCGTATAGTCATGGTAGGGAATCAGATGCTCCTGATGAGTGTACCACTTGCCGTTGGTCTGGTTGATTACCAAAGCTGAATCTCCGAATACATTCAAGGTTTTGATCCTGAGGTCAATGGCTTCCTCAAGACCCATGATACAAGCTTCATATTCCGCTTCATTGTTAGTGCAGGCAAAGGCGAGTTTTGCTGAGAAAGGCATGTGAACCCCTTTAGGTGTAATAAGTATTGCACCAACCCCACGACCGTTGCAACTAACTGCCCCGTCAAACATCATAGTCCATGCTTCTTCGGGGTCAGGTCCTTCAGTGTGAATAGGCCCTTCACAATCTTTTGCTTTTAAGAACATGATGTCTTCATCAGTGAATTCAAATCTCATAGGCTGGTAATCATCAATGGATTTTTCAGCCAGATAGTCAGATAATACACTGCCCTTGATGGATTTTTGAGAGGTGTATTGAATATCATATTCTGTCAAAATCATTTGCCACCTGGCAACCCTTCCGGTAAGTGTTGGCTTCTCAAATATGTACTTCACTGGATCCATCTTTGAGATCAACAAGGAAGTATGAGTCAACATATACTGTCTTAGTCGACGAGCAGCTCACGCTAAAGCACAACAAGTTTTCTCGAACAGTGAATAACGTTGTTCATAGTCAGTAAACCTTTTGCTTAGGTAGTATATTGCATACTCTTTTCGACAAGACTCGTCATGCTGTCCCAACATACACCCCATTGACTCTTATAATACTGTCAGATACATGATTAGAGGTCTTCCCTCGATTGGAGGCATGAGAATTGGAGGTTCTTGCAGATATTCTTTGATCTTGTCAAAAGCTCTCTGACAATCATCGTTCCACCTGATTGTTTGTTCTTTTCTTAATAGCTTGAACAAGGGTTTGCAGGTTGCAGTGAGATGAGATATGAACCTTGAGATGTAGTTCAATCTACCTAAGAACCCTCAAACTTCTTTCTCAGTCTTAGGTGCAGGCATCTCCTGAATGGCTTTCACTTTGTCGGGATCAACCTCAATTCCTTTTTCACTTACAATAAAACCCAGCAGCTTACCAGAACGTACCCCGAATGTGCACTTGTTGGGGTTTAACTTCAACTGATACTTCCTCAGACGCTTAAACAATTTCAGCAGATTCACTAGATGGTCTTCTTCTGTAAGGGACTTGGCAATCATATCATCCACATAGAACTCGATTTCTTTGTGGATCATATCGTGGAATAATGTTACCATAGCCTGTTGATAAGTTGCACCGGCGTTCTTTAGACCAAACGGCATTACCTTGTAACAAAATGTGCCCCAAGGTGTGATGAAAGTTGCCTTCTCCATGTCTTCAGGTGACATCTTAATCTGATTATATCCAGAAAATCCGTCCATGAAAGAAAATACCGAGAACTAAGTTGTGTTGTCTACCAATACATCAATGTGAGGTAATAGGATATCATCCTCCCGGTAATCCACACACATACGCACATTTCCATCCTTCTTAGGTACATGTACAATGTTAGCAACCCACGGCGGGTAACTAGTTACAGCAAGAAAATCGGCGTCCCACTGTTTTTGTACTTCTTCTTTCATCTTCATGGCCATGTCTAGGCGAGTACGGCGTAGCTTCTGTTTGACAGGCGGACAATTTTCTTTTAGTGGCAATATGTGCATGACAGTATCCATATCTAGACCTGGAATATCTTGATAGGACCAATCAAAGACGTCAACATATTCCCGAAGCATACTGATTAGTTGTTCTTTCACTGGAGCTTGCAGACTGGCCCCAATCTTCACCTCCTTTACTTCTTCCTCGGTACCAAGATTGACAGTTTCAACCTCCTTCTGATGAGGAGCAATCACTTTCTCCTCTTACCTCAACAACCTAGCCAACTCTTCAGGCAAATCAAAGTCTTCATCAACCCCTTCATCTGCTTGATTAATTAGATTTTCGAAGTCATACGAGTTCATAGCAATGTTGTTGTCGGTGCAATCTGGAGGATTATCTCTCCAAGGGTTGAGATTTGTTTATTTTAGTGATTTATTTTATCTTGTTTAGGAAAAAGTGAATGAAGTTTATTAAAAAACATTGCCATTTATTGCTTTGTACGAAAATAACAAAAATGAAAGACAGTGAGCGACAAAAAAATATTGTTTGCAAAAGATGTCCATTTGTTCATTAATCATTCATTTGCACAAAATACAAATATGGCCCTATTACAAAATGAGTCTTGACACGTTGGGCAAGATGCATGACTTGATGCATGCTTAAACAGGAAATAATAATTACTCTGCAGAAGTAATCCTTATAATTTCCTGGGAAGACCAGTTGAGGACTTGCTGGCCTGGGACCCTTGGACGAATCCGGCTTTCCAGGTTGAAGTCACTTTCAACCTCGTCTTCCACATTGTTGATTGCATCCGGGGTTAGCATTGCCCCACTGAAAAACTTGGGAGCTTCAGCAGCCTCCTCTTGGACCTGTCAGGATGGTTTGTAACCCAACCCAAACTTGTCTTCCTTGATCTGAACTTGCAGCAGCTTGCCCCAGCCCTGGGCATTCCCGTCTTCAACAACCTTCCGAGCTTGCTTATAAGAAGAGATCGAAGTACCATACACTTCAGCTATTGCTTCATTGACATTGAGGGCCTCAAACCCTTGGCTCATTGTCTCATGGATCTCTCCGTCCATCTCAATATACTTGTAAGTAGCTAGATAACTGACGAAGATATCCTCTTCCCCACAGATTGTGATGACTTGGCCCTTCCATTCGTATTTTAACTTCTGGTGAAGGGTCGACGTTACAGCGCCAGCGGCATGAATCCATGTCCGACCCAGCAAACAGCTATAGGCAGGCTGAATGTCCATCACGTAGAAGATAGTTTTAAAGATCTGTGGGCCAATCACCACAGGCAGCTCAATTTCCCCAAGAACCGATCTTTTAGAACCGTCAAAGGCTCTCACTTCCATGTTACTTGGACGCAGTGCAAGACCATCATATTCCATCTTGACCAAGAATTTCTTTGGAAGAACATTGAGTGAGGACCCAGTGTCAACCAAGACATGAGAGAGAACAGCACCCTTACACTCCAAGGTGATATGCAAAGCCTTATTATGGTTACGACCCTCCGTAGTTAGATCAACATCGGTGAACCCTAGTCCATGACTAGTATTGACATTAGAAACCACCGTCTCTAGATGATTAACTGTAATCTCTTCTAGCACGTAAGCTGCGTGCAGGACTTTGAGAATTGCATTCATGTGGACTTCGGAACACATTAGCAGTGATAGAATAGAGATTTTGGAGGGTGTCTGATGGAGCTGGTCCACAACTTTATAGTCACTCTTCTTGATTATTCTCATGAACTCGTCCACATCCTGGTCAAAGGATGTCTTCTGAGTTTCCTTGGCAATAGGTTCTTCAGGCACCACACTCTTGCCCTTAGCCTTGGCAGCAACTTCTTCTTCAGCATTAGTTCTTGGGAGTTGTGAGGCGAAGAGACGTCCGCTTCGAGTGAAGCCTCCGCCTCCCCCCACATTATCAATCTGTGGTGTGGATGTGTCAAGAGTGATTTTCTTTCCGTCGCAATACAAATCTGAGCCATAGTTCCAAGGCACGACACTACTGCTATCATATGGAACTAGTCCTGGTACCGTGATAGTAACCAGACTGATTGTTGCGGAAGAAGGAATTGAGACAGTCTGAGGTTCATAATAAATCGTGATAGGAGGTTTGACCAGAGATGGTGCTGGTGATGAGGGTTGCTGATGTTGATGGAGATGTTGTTGTGAGTTGTTGAAAGAATCTGGAACGTGGATTGTTGTCGGATCATAGTAAATGGTAACTATGGAAATGTCTTCATTGATGGTTGTTGTTATTGTAGAAGGATGTGTTGAACTGATGTCTGTTGAAGTTGAAGAAGGGATGGTTGTTGATGTTGTAGAAGAATCAGTTGGAATGATTTTTGTTGAAGTTGTAGGAGGAATGGTTGTTGATGTTATAGGATTTGGGATTGTTGAAGTGATTTGTAAAGTGCCTTCTTTGATAAGATTATTAATACCGGTCTTCAAATCTGCACAACCGTTGATAGAAGTCTTGCAAACTTCGCAATGGGCCTCACAACCCGGGAACACTTGGCACTTTAAAAGATGGGCTTTAACCTCGGCCAGAGGTGTTTGAATAATTGCAACATTGTCAATTTGGTTCGTTGGTTGATCCTCCTCAATGGCATTTATCTTGGGCCCACCGTGGGTAGGCATAGGATTCTTGGTAACACTTGGAGGGGGTGCAAAGTTGACTGCCTTAGAATCAATTAAATCTTGAACTTTCATGTGTAAAGCTCTGCACTTCTCTGTTGTATGGCCAGGTGCATTGGAGTGGAAGGCACATCTGGCATTAACATCATAGTTTCTTGGAAGATTCGGGGGATCTGGTGGGGCCAAAGTCCTCAATTCGACCAGGTTGAGCTTTAATAACTGTGGAAGTAAGGCAGCATAGGGCATCAGAATAGGATCGATAACCCTGTTGATTTGTGAAGTCCTCTATTGAAACGGATGCTGTTGCTGATTATTATTGTTGTAAGATCTCTGTTGAGGAAATTGTTGTTGCGGTGGGAAGTGTTGTGGTTGTGGATGATATTGTTGTTGAGGTACTGGAGCTGGAATGGTAACATGAACCACTGATCTTGGCATGTATTGAGGCCTACCTCTGCCCATGTGTACTGAGTTCGTTTCACATGGCCTGCGAGGTCCTGAGAAAGGTTTCCTTGCATTGCTGGAACTAGCTCCATTGTCTGAAATTTTTCCCATCTTCAAAAGACTCTCAATTCTCTCTCCAGCTATAACTACATCCGCAAAGCTGGTGGACGAGAAAGCAGCAAGTCTATCAATGTAAGTTCCATGTAGTGTGTTCATAAACATGTCAGCCATTTCTCTCTCTGACATCGGAGGATGGACAGCAGCAGCAAGCTGTCTCCATCTTTGGGCATATTCCCTGAAGCTTTCTCTTGAAGATTGAGACATACCCATTAGGAGAGTCCTGTTGGGATCCATGTCCAAGTTATATTGATAACGGCGTATGAAAGGTTCGGCCAAATCCTTCCATTTTCTGATTGTTGCTCTAGATAGGTGAGAATACCATTCACGGGATGCCCCGGTCAGACTGTTTTCGAAGTAAACATCCACAACTTTTCGTCCATGGTATAAGCTTTCAATCTCCCAAAAAAGGACTGCAGGTGAGTACGTGGACAAGAGGTACCATTATATCTCTCAAAGCAAAGAGGCTTGAATTTGTGAGGAATCCTGACTCCCTCAACTAGACCCATGTCCATTACATCAAGATTGAGGTGAGGCCCAAACTCTGGCAGACTAGTTCGTGGTTTCCCGTGATCATTGTTGCTAGTACCTCCTGTACCTGGATAATTCTCTTCTGGAGTTTTCCGCTCGACTAACTCTCTTAATCTTTCTTGACTTTGGGTCAACCCAGTCATTACTGCCATGAACTGGTTCATCTGAGCTCTCATCTCAGTTCTTTCATTAGCCATCTGAGTTCTCACGTCAGTCAAATCCTGCTGAACTTGGTTCGTCTATAAGCTTGAAAGGTTGTTTCTTGTAGGATACCTGTGAACAAAACAAAGAATGAGGTTAGCATGCAATGCAGTATGTCTATTTGTCTTCCAAGGGTATCCGGTTTGGATCTTTAGTTTTGACCTTCCAGACCTCTGGGAATGAAGATGTTGAAGAGAAATGAAACCCATCAGAAAAACCAAGTAATACAAAAACCATATATTACAAATGCAAAAGATACATAGTTTATGATTACAATAAGTCCCCATGGTGGGTCAAAATACAACAAAGTCGAGAAATACAACAAAATCACCATGTGAAATAAAGTATAACCAAAATAAGATACAAATACAAAGAAATCAACCATCCAGCCCAAAGTCATCCTCCTTGACTTCCTTCAGGAGAGCATCAGTCACTGGTCCAACTGGATGCTCTGTGATGGTCCTGATAAGAAGGTTCCTGGTGGCAATGGCACTTGTCAACTTCTGGTACTTGTCTTGGTCTTTTGATCTTTTCAACCCCGCCCGGAGTTTCAACTCAGATATTTCCTTATGTGCTGCTAACAAGGCTTCCTGACTCTTCTTATCATTAGCTTCCAGCTACTCTATCCTAGCCTGGGTCTTCTGATCTTCTTGCAAACGAGCCTCAGTGATCCTGATCCACCTAGCCTGACTCTCTTCCAAGTAGTGCTCAACTCTGGCTTTCTGAATCTTAGCTTCTTTGCAAGCATCCTTCAATACCAACTCCCCTGCTCGGGCTTTTCATACGAAGCTGCTTCGACCCATTTGGTGAAGTAATCAATGGCTACCAGGACGAATTTGTGGCCATTTGAAGCAGTCGGTTCGATCTTTCCAATCATATCAATGACCCACATGGCAAAGGGCCAAGGTGAAGACATCACGTTCAAAGGATTCGGGGGCACATGCACTTTATCTGCATAGATCTGTCACTTGTGGCACTTTCCAGCATAGGCACAACAGTCTGCATCCATTGTGATCCAATAGTAACCTGATCTTAACAACTTCTTTGCCATTGCATGTCCTCCGGCATGGGTGCCGAAAGAACCTTCGTGTACTTCGTGCATTAGCAGGTCTGCTTCCTTCTTGTCAACACATCTGAGCAGGACCATGTCGAAGTTTCTCTTGTATAATGAACCATCATCATTGAGCAAGAAACTGCCGACCAGCCTTCTTAATGTCTTCTTATCATTGGATGATGCCCTAGGTGGGTATGTTTGATTCTCCAAGAAGCATTTAATGTCATGGAACCAAGGCTTGTCATTACTAGCTGTGTCCACAGTGAAAACATATGCCGGTCGGTCCAGTCTGGATACTAAAATCTGAAGCACATAATTGGCAGCTTGTACTTCGATCATGGAGGAAATGGTAGCTAAAGCATCTGCAAACTGATTCTCGTCTCGAGGTATGTATTCAAGTTTGACTGTTGTGAAGAAGGTCAACAATCTCTTCGTATAATCACGGTATGGAATCAGATGCTCCTGATGAGTATACCATTTGTCGTTGGTCTGGTTGATTACAAAAGACGAATCTTCGAATACATTCAAGGTTTGGATCCTGAGGTCAATGGCTTCCTCAAGACCCATGATACAGGCTTCGTATTCTGCTTCGTTGTTAGTGCAGGCAAAGGTGAGTTTTGCCGAGAAAGGCATATGAACCCCTTTAGGTGTGATGAGGACTGCACCAACTCCACGACCATTCATATTGACAGCCCCGTCAAACATCATAGTCCATGCCTCTTCTGGATCAGGCCCTTTAGTGTGAACTGGCTCTTCACAATCTTTTGCTTTTAAGTAAATGATGTCTTCATCAGGGAAGTCAAATCTCATGGGCTGATAATCATCAATGGGTTGCTCAGCCAGATAATCAGACAATACACTGCCCTTGATGGCTTTTTGAGAAGTGTACTGAATGTCATACTCCGTTAGAATCATTTGCCATCTTGCAACCCTTCTGGTAAGTGCTGGCTCCTTAAATATGTAATTGATGGGGTCCATTTTTGAGATCAACAAGGTAGTATGAGTCAGCATATATTGTCTTAGTCGCCGAGCAGCCCACGCTAAAGCACATCAAGTTTTCTCGGGCAGTGAATAATGTTGTTCACAGTCGGTAAACGTTTTACTTAGGTAGTATATTGCATACTCTTTTCGACCAGACTCGTCATGCTGGCCCAACACACACCCCATTGACCCTTCTAATACTGTCAGGTACATTATTAGAGGTCTTCCTTCAATTGGAGGCATGAGAATTGGAGGTTCTTGCAGGTACTCCTTGATCTTGTCAAAAGCTTTCTGACAATCGTCGTTCCACCTGACTATTTGTTCCTTCCTTAACATTTTGAATAAGGGTTCACAAGTTGCAATGAGGTGAGATATGAACCTTGAGATGTAATTCAATCTACCTAAGAACCCTCAAACTTCTTTCTCAGTCCTAGGTGCAGGCATTTCCTGAATGGCTTTGACTTTGTCGGGGTCAACCTCAATTCCCTTTTCACTTACGATAAAACCCAGTAGCTTACCGAAACGTACCCCGAATGTGCATTTGTTGGGTTTCAATTTCAGTTGATACTTCCTCAGACGCTTAAACAACTTCAGCAGATTCACCAGATGGTCTTCTTCAGTAAGGGACTTGGCAATCATGTCATCCACGTAGCATTCGATTTCTTTGTGGATCATATCATGGAATAATGTTACCATAGCCCGTTGATAAGTGGCACCGGCGTTCTTCAGTCCAAACGGAATTACCTTGTAACAAAATGTGCCCCAAGGTGTGATGAAAGTTGTTTTCTCCATGTCTTCGGGTGACATCTTGATCTGATTGTATCCAGAAAGTCCATCCATGAAAGAAAATACCGAGAATTGAGCTGTGTTGTCAACCAATACATCAATGTGAGGTAATGGGAAATCATCCTTCGGGCTAGCTCTGTTCATATCCCGGTAATCCACACACATACGCACCTTGTCATCCTTCTTAGGCACGGGTACAATGTTAGCAACCCAAGGCGGGTAACTAGTTACAGCAAGGAAACCGGTGTCCCACTACTTTTGTACTTCTTCCTTGATTTTCATGGCCATATCTAGGCGAGTGCGGCACAACTTCTGTTTAACTGGAGGGAAATCTTCTTTCAAGGGTAGCTTGTGCATGAAAATATCTGTATCTAGACCTGGCATATCTTGATAGGACCAAGAAAAGACGTTGACATATTCCCGAAGCATACTGATGAGTTGTTCCTTTACTGGAACTTGCAGACTGGCCCCAACCTTCACTTCTTTCAAATCTTCCTCGGTACCAAGATTAATAGTTTCAATTTCCTCCTGATGAGGAGTAATTACTTTCTCTTCTTGCCTCAACAACCTGGCTAACTCTTCAGGCAACTCATAGTCTTCATCAACCCCTTCATTTGCTTGATTAATTGAATTGTCGAAGTCATACAAGGTCATGCAGTGCTATTGTCGGTGCAATCTGGAGGATTATCTCTGCAAGGGTTTGTAAACACCCCAAATTTTCACTCACTAAGTACACACCATGGCTTGTGAGCTTTCATCTTTGCATTAGTTTAAGCATATCATATCATATTGCATTTTTGTTTCATCTGCACAGTTCAAATTCATCTGCATCTAGGGTTTGTGATCTGAGCAATCCAAGGATCCATCTGAGCCACTCCAAAGGTCTTCAATCATTCCAAGAGGGTCCATGTATGTTCAATAATCATTTTGATATCCCTCAAATATCAAGGAAGTCAAAAAATCACAAGAACTGGAAAAGCATGGAAGCAGAGCAAGGGTTTCACTACACAGATGACCTGAAATTAGGGTTTTAGTTTCAGAGGCCATAACTCCAAATTTTTTGGTCATTCTTGTTTCTAATAGTCTCAATATGTTGTAAGGATCATGTGTACCGGGTTTGATGAAAAAATTCATTGTGGAAGTCATCTGTTCACTGGGTAACTTCTTGAGCAAGTCAGAGCAAAATCAGGGCATCTGTGGCCCCCACCAATGGAACCAAAGTGGATTTTTCATCAAATTGAAGTTATATGATCTTTATTTGATCATTGAAGTGCTTGGAAGTTCACAAAATTGAAGAAATTTGAGCTAAACCAAAAGTTGCAAAAAATGGAAATGACTTGTAATGTAAACTTTCCATTTTAGGAAAGTTTTTCAACCTCCTCTTTCTCAACCAAAAATGCTTCAAATGAAAAAATTTTGGTCATGAAAGTTGTAGATTGGATCATTCTCTTTTCAAAAAGTACAAGAACAAGTTCTAATTCATTATGGAACTCAAGTTATGGCTTGTCAAAGTTGGCAAAATCACATAATTTTCAAGAATGCACCAAAGAGGATTCTTTGCAAAACCACTTGCCAATTCATTTTGTGACTTTAAACACACTTCTATGTGTAATAACAATAGTGCATTGCCTTAAGATCAGAATTGCCCAAGAAATTGTATCATTCCATGCCTTGAACATCAAGAAATTACAAAAGGGCCAAAGCTTCATGAATTTGCAAAACACCACATAAACTTCCATCCACTTGCTGAATTGCCTCAAGACTGATTTTATGGACATCCTTGATCCATGCTGCGCATGGACAAGCCAATGAGCCAGCTACATCATTGCCCATACCTCAAGTACAACACTTTTGACTTTTTGGCAAGAAGCCCATACCAATCACCACAGCCCACCACCCACTCTCTGCCCAATCCAGACTTTAGAGGCATGCCTCAAGGACCATTTTTCATAAGACACACAAGCCGAAACCTCCAAGAACTCAGCATTGCCAAAATCACTCCCACTTGCAAAAACCTTTGAATCTCTCAGCTCACTCACTCAAACTCCAAACCAATTTCACCATTCATCTTAGAAACATAAACTAAACACAAACCAACCATTAAAACAGCCAAAAACACCCCATACACAAAACACGATTCTTGGCCAGTTGAAGTGCAATCTCATAAACCAGCCAAAAGAAACTTCTTCCAAGCATCAAAACTTCTTCAGGAAGGTCATTGGAGTCATCTTGCACAAGAGAAGTGGCCAGAAAGCTCCAAACTGAGGAAGCTCAATCTTAGGTAACTTCTTCAAACTTTTTTCCAGAAGTGTTATTTTAAGTGTTTAGATTGATCTTTATGCTTTGCTGATCACCATGATGTGTTTATTTTTAAGAATGGTTGAGAAATGAGCCCGTATGCATGTTCTGAAAGTTTTGCCATTTTTAATCTTTCCTTCGAATCTTGTTTATGAGAAATTATAAGTTTGTTTTGAGAGTGGATTTGAGTTTAGGGAGATGAGGGGAGTTAATCTGGAGCTTTAGAGCTTTTCAGGGGAAGAGGCTGTCGGAGAAGACGACCAGAGCTCTTCCCCGGTGACCTGAAAGTAATTAAAGGATTAATTAGGGTTAGGGCAGTGTTTGAACGTGGACCCTTAGATTTTGCTTTCCCGCGTGTGATGGACGCCTAAGATCATTTAATTAACCTTTAATCTGGTTTATTTAATTAATTAATTGAGATTAGTTAAGTTTGAATTAGAGCCTTAGGATCTGGCGCGTGGTCAACCAAAAATCCTCAGCTTTAAATACAGACCATTAGATGTAATTACTTCTGTTTTATTTAATTTTTATTTCAATTTTTCTCATTTATTTTGCAGCATTAATTTAAAATAGCAAGAAAACCATATAAAATATTTTATTATGCATTTTCACTTCAAATAATTTTGTTAACCCAAAAATATTTTTATTTTTATTTTTTGCATTTAAAAATCATTTTTTAAATATTTAAATATTTATTTTAATTAATTAATGAAAATTAAATAATTAAAATATCATTTAAGTTTCTAAAAATCCCAAAAAAAAATTCACATTGCATCTTAGGACATTTAGAAACAATTTCATGCCATCCATACAAATTTCTTTTTGGTTTTGAACAATCTTTGATAATTTTCTTGAAGTTAGGGTTCATAAAATTCCTATTTTTGAACCCTAAATTCAAGAATTCTTTTCTGCCTAACCATGAATGGTATGACATTGATTCTTTTTACATTGATCTTCATTTAACATGTAGTATCTAGCATAATTGTGTCATAAATTTCTTCTGCATTTTTGATTTGATTTGCATTTTTTCCCTTTAGGTGCCTTAAAACCCTAGATAACTTAAAAAAATCATAACTTTCATTAGGTTAAGAGTTAGGTCTCCTCCTTTGGGGTGTGATATCATATGGGGTTAGAGTTCCTTTGATTGCATTTTAAATTTTTTATCTCATGTTATGCTTCGGTTTTTGACTTTTGCATCTCATGTTGCATGAACACCCTAATTTCTCATCTTCATTTGCATACATCTTGCATAAGCTTTCATACAAGAACTTGTCATGACATTTCTTGCATCCATATAGCTTCTAAGACATCCTAGGACACATTAGAATCATGCTTGATCATTTCTTCATCCATTTGACATGTTATGCATTCATTACATTCCATGAACATTCATGAACTTTCATGCTTCTTTCATGTTTCATTTGCATTCTCATCACTTGTATGATCATCCATAGCTCTTGACATACATTTGCATCATCTCTTAGCATCATTTACATCATGAACATGCTTCTGGTTTTGGTTTTCATCCTTGCATACATTTCATTTTCATTTCATTCTTTCTTATATACTAACCATTTCAGGTGGTAAGTACTTTGAGAAGTGAATTTACCTTCACTTCTCATTTCTCTTCTCATCTCTCTTATGCATTCGTTGCTGCATTTTACTTTTGTTTTAGAGTGAGCTTTCTCATTCTTGTTCCTCCTTCACTTTCTTTCTTAAGGTAACTTATCTTCTTAAGTGAAGTAAGTTAGCTTGTTTCTTCTGCTTCTCCTCCTTTCATCTGCTTCTCCCTTGGTGGCTTTCCTTGAAGATCTCTTACAAGCCTCATAAACCCTACAAACTTCCAAGCATGATAACAATTAGGGTTTTGATTAGTCCCCCATTAGTTTTACCTTTGTGTCATCTTTTGTGTCTCTCTTCTCATCTCATTATCAGAGACTAAACCTTTAAGGTTTTAAGGCTTTGTGATTAAGGGTATGCCTGCATCCTTCTCTTAGGATGGAGTGTATAACTTTAATCCTAAGTGTTAAACCCTTAATGTGTTTAAATCTCTTAATTAATCCACCTAATAATCACTAAGACAATAAGCTTGTAACTTGGGCCTTGCATTAGGGTTCTAATTCTTCGTTAATTGGTTAAGAAGGACTAACCCTAGTGTTAATGGATAAGTCCCCCTCAAGTTGTCTTACAAACCATAAAATTCACTTCTTAATCTTACCATTAACTAAAATCCACTTTAATGAAGGCTTGTTTTGTCATGAGGTTAATCCCTAATCATGGATTAAGTTGAGGTATCTTCCTCAGCTTAAATGTTCTCATTTATTATCCTTCTATTAGGATGGTGTAATGAGTCCATTAAATCCTTTGATTATGGCTTAAGCTCATTACTTAACACTAAACAAAAACTCAAAAAAAAACATCTAAGTAATCACAAGTAGGTTAATGATCTTAATCCTACATCATGGTGATTAAGTGTGAGGTGCTTACTTCATACTTAAGGTATTCTCATTACCCCTATTCAGAGGGAGAATGTGATGAGTTTACTAACCATTGGTTTAGGCTTAAGCTCATTAATGTATGACAAACACAAAAAGCAATAAAATATTGAAAACATCAAAAACAAACAATAATCGTCTCCTTCGGGATTCTTTTCTCACCTCATTCACTCACAAACGAGAACTCGCTTCTTCCGTCTAATGCAAGACAGTTAGCACCTGAGCCAGACAGGTCATATACTTGAGCATAGACAAGAAAGCCATTCACAAGTCAATTCATCTTTCAGTCTCTTTGAGTCAAACTACGGTGTTCTGACGTCCTCATTGCACGAGAGGATACGTAGGCATAACTTAACTGTTATCGAAAAAAAGTCTTTGTCTTTCCCCTTCTTCCAGCATTATTCTTTTAAGCCTCATTCCTGAGCATTTCACTTCACATCTCTTTTGCACTGACACTTGCACATTTCTTTTTCCAGCCTTTGCACATAGATAGCACTGACACTACCCCTTTAAACACAAATCTTTTAAGCGTGGATCCCGTCGAGTACGGCGGACAATCTGGGTGCTAATACCTTCCCAGGTTGTAACCAACCCCCTTTCTCAGTTTCTCTGGTTCGCGACCGTCTTGTCCATCTTTTCTAGGTTTATGCAGCATTACCTTTCCTTTGGGATAAAAATGCCTAGCTGGCGACTATTTTCAGTTCATCTTCATGTTCTCTCTTTCGCCGACCGTTCGCGTCTGTACCCCGTCTGACTCGGTGTCATTCGGCGGGAGCGACAGCTTGGCGACTCTGCTGGGGAAACTTATATTGCAACCAGGGCTTCTGGTTCTTTTTGTGGGTTCCTCCTAGCGCTTGTTTGATTTGTGTTTACGGGGTGTTACGTGCTACTTGTGCTTATTTATTTGCTTTATTGCTTTATGTACAGCTTTATTTACTACTTTTTTTACAATTTTTTATATACATCATACTGTCATTATCATTATGCTAGATCTGGTTTTCCTTGGTGGGTGGGGTTTCATTGAGTGATTAAGGTCCTATACTTGGGACCTGAGTGACACCTAGGCTAGAGTGGTTTCATACTCTTTCCCATTCCATTTCGGTCTGGTGCGGGAATATGAAACACGGTTCAGATGTGGGTTTCTTCTTGAGAACTTTGTTCTACATATTTCCTGTAGTGCTAGGGCTATCTGGGAAGCCTGCTAAGTCTGGATGACCTTCATTTGACCTTCAGAATCTAGGGTGAATTCGAGGAGGATCTTTTATGGTTATTGTAAACATTGTACCTCCGGGTTAGAAGTGTTTACACTTCTCATAAATGATCCAAGTCTGAGGATCCTTGTTCTAGAACATTACCTGTGAGGGGGTTAGGATATTTGCAGGTTTGCAGGAGCCCTTGGCCATATCATACCCTGTTACTAGTATTGTTTAAGAATACACCACTTTGGACAGTTCTTGTGATTACCCCGGACTTGTGACTCTTTATTTGAGTCCCCCACCCACTTACTGGATTTCTGAGCCTCCATCCGGACCTTTGAACATACATGGAATCTTACCAAGGCAGATAATCAGATCCAACTCCTGATCACAAACCCTTGCATATCATTTGCATATATCATCATTGCATCATTTAACATTTGCTTATTTGTTTTACAGGGTATCCATCATATCATCTTTGGTTTGGTTTTGACCCCTTCTGTTGCTTAGACCTCTGCTTCAATTATCTTCATCAGCATCTGCTTCAGTTTTTTCTTCTCCAGCAACCTTCACCATTTTATCAGTGGTTCTTCTTCAGCATTTCCTTCAGTTTGTCTCCTTCAGCACCTTCATCAGTTGTCAGTATCCATCAGTCTGCCAGAGACTCACCTCCAGCTTCTCAGTCTGTGATCTTCATCAGCAGTTGTCTTCAGTTTCTTTATCAGCACTCATGGATACTCCAAGGAAGAGAAAAATATCTTACCATTTCTTTGAGCCCACCTTGATTGGTATCAGGCAGGTCCAGTCCCTTATCACACCTGACCATATCCCACTGTTTAGAGAGCACTATGGGGGTATTTTGGACATGGTCATGGATCTTGATTCATCTCAGAGGAGCATGATCCACACATGCTTACAGGTTTATGACCCTCCACTTAGATGCTTCACCTTTCCTGATTTCCAGATGGGACCACTGCTAGAAGAGTTTTCCTTGTTGATTGGGTTCCTATCAGGAGAGGGATCCCTTTCAACCCAGAGATGACTGCTCCCAGAAGTGAAGAGATAGCTAGGGCATTGCATATGGAGCCTGTCCTCATTGAGCAGAATATGACAACCAAAGCTGGAGTTCCAGGCCTCCATCTGGACTTCTTGATTTCTCAGGCCACCCTGAAGGCTGCAGTAGGAGAATGGAAGGCAGTCTGTGCACTTTTAGCCCTCAGTATATATGGGTTATATTGTTTGCAGATGAGCCCATGTTTGTGAGTAAGAGTGCCATCCACTTGTTCCTGTTGAGGAACCCAGTGCCTACATTGTTGGGAGACTTCTACTACTCCATCCATCAGAGAAATGAAAAGCAAAGAGGGAAGCTGGTCAGATGCTGTGCTCCTCTGTTTTACTCTTGGCTTCTCAGGCACTTGCCAAAATCAGATGCCTTCTTGAACCCACATCAGCAGAAGAATTGGGCTAAGAGGTTCATTGCCTTGACATCGATGACATCAGGTGGTGCACCCAGAGCACCAAAGCCAAGGATATTATCACCAGCTGTAGGCAATACCCTAATGTGCCTCTGATAGGAGTAAAAGGTTGCATCAACTGCAACCCTTTACTGTTTAAGAGACAATTGGGATATGCTCTGGTTCATCCTCCCAGAGGACAAGATTTGGCTGAGACCCTCTACTGTGAAGTTCAACCCAACTCTACTGTTGTCAGACAAGCTGCCTGGGCTTAGGACAACATTCAGACCAAAGGGACAGCCATCCTTGGAAGGTGCAACAACATTGATTTAGCCCAGTACTCTGACTGGTCCCGTACTAGAGCTCAGATCACCAAGATGCCTTTCACCTTGGAAGACACACCTGGACCCTCTACAGTACAGCCTGCAGCAACTGTCAGCCTAGAAGAATTTGAAAAGCTGAAAGAGAGGAATGATCAGCTAGCTGAAGCCCTGAAGAAGACTCTCTGGGAGAGAAATGACAGTCGTCTGGACATTGAGAAATTGGAAAGGCTCGAGATTGAACATCTAACTAAGATTGAAAAAACAGATGACTACATCAGGAAGGCAAGAGTTGGGGAGTGGTTCTGAAGAATGCCTGCAAGGAGGAAAAGATTCAGAAAGCTAGGGCAGAGCATTATCTGGAGGAAAGCCAGGCTAGGTGGATCAGGATCACCGAAGCCCGTGCACAAGAAGACCAGAGGACTCAGGCCAAGATAGAGCAGCTGGAGGCTAATGAGAAGAAGCACCAGGAAGCTTTGTTGGCAGCTCAGAAAGAGATATCAGAATTGAAGCTCCGGACGGGGTTAAAGAGATCAAAGGATCAGGACAGGCATAAGAAGCTAACCAATGCCATTGCTACCAGGAACCTCCTCATTAGGACTATTACAGAGCACCCAGCTGGTCCAGTGACAGAGGCCCTCCTGAAAGAGGTCTGGGAGGATGATTTTGGATTGGATGTCTGATTCCTTTTGCTTGTATCTCTTTTCTTTTGATGTACTTTTTCTTTTGATTGTTGTATTTTGACCCACCATGGGCATGTATTGTAAATGAACTATGTATTTTCATCCTTTTGTAATATATCAGTTTGTTTTATTTATTGGTGGGCTTTATCTCTCAACATCATCAAACATTTCCTCGAGGTCTGGAAAGGTCAAAACCAAAGAACCAAACCGGATACCCTTGGAAGACAAATAAGCATATTGCATTGCATACTAACATTTTCTTTGTTTTGTAGGTTTTGTTTGTTCTTGTTTCTCACTTTATTGTGGTTTCAGGAAACATTGCTTGCCGAAGATTGTTCCCTGTCAACCGAACACACCGGTACCCAACGCGAAACAACCTTCCGGGCATTCAAATGGATCACGTACAACAAGACCTGAACGAAGTAAGGAACCAAATGGCTAACGAAAGGGTCGAGATGAGAAATCAAATGACTCAGTTCATGGCTGTGATGACTGGCTTAGCTCAGAGCCAGGAAAGACTGAGGGAATTGGTGGAAAGGCAGACTCCTGAAGAGCACCACCCTGGTATAGGAGGAACCAGCAATAATGAACGCGGGCAGCCTCACATCGACCCACCAGAGTTTGGGCCCCATCTGAACCCAGATGTTAATGGTGTAAGGAATGTTCAAGGTAATACTACTGGAGTCAGGATCTTGCAAGAGGATCCCCAAGAGGAACAATTCACAGTTATTGGGGCTGGGGATGAGGTGTATAACCGAAGGTTGGATGAGATTGCTGAGAAACTGAGATCTCTGGAATCCCAGAATTCTCTTGGATTTGACGTAATGGACATGGGGTTGGTAGATGGGGTGAGGATTCCTCACAAATTCAAACCCCCGTGCTTTGAAAAATATAATGGTACCTCCTGCCCGTGTACTCATCTGCAGTCTTTCTTGGGGAGACTCAAGGCTTATACCATGGACGAGAAGTTATGGATGTTCTATTTTGAGAAAGACTGACTGGGGCATCAAGAGAATGGTATTCGCATCTGACTAGGGCCACTATAAGATGTTGGAAAGACTTGGCCGAAGCCTTCATCCGTCAATACCAGTACAACCTAGACATGGCTCCCAATAGAACCCTTCTAATGGGCATGTCTCAGTCTTCAAGGGAAAGCTTTTGGGACTATGCTCAGAGGTGGAGATAGCTTGCTGCTACTGTCCAGCCACCAATGTCTGAACGGGAAATGGCGGACATGTTTATGAACACTTTGCAGGGAACTTATATTGACAAACTTGTTGCTTTCTCTTCCACCAGTTTTGCTGATGTAGTTATAGCTGGTGAAAGAATAGAGAGTCTTCTGAAGATGGGAAAAATCTCTGACAACGGTGCAAGTTCCTCCAACAATGCCAGAAAACCTTTTTCAGGACCCCGAAGGACGGGTAAAACAAATGCTATTCATGCAGGCAGGGTCAGACCCCAATATTCTCATAGATCAGTAGCAGCCGTTACTATCCCGGCTCAAGCTTCAAAACAACCACTTTTTCCTCAACAATAGCAACAACAACATTATCAGCAACAATCTCACTTTCCTCAACAAAGATCGTAAAACAATAACAACAACAACCAACAGCAGCGCCCCTTTCAACAGAGACCATCTCAAACAAATAGGGTGATTGACCCCATCCCTATGCCATATGCCGCCTTACTGCCACAACTCCTGAAGCTCAACCTGGTTGAGTTAAGGACGTTGGCTCCACTAGATCCTCTCAACCTCCCAAAGAATTATGATGCCAATTCCAGGTGTGCCTTTCATTCCAACGCACCTGGTCACAATACCGAGAAGTGTAGAGCCTTGTAAATGAAGGTTCAAGATCTGGTCGATTCCAAAGCTCTCAACTTCGCACCTCCTCCAAATGTTACTAGAAATCCTATGCCTAGTCATGGTGGGCCCAGGATTAATTCCATAGAGGAGGACCAACCATCTGCACTGATTGATAATGTTGCACAGATTTGAACACCACTAGCAGAAGTCAAAGCTCAACTCTTAAGATGCTAGGTGTTCACAGGTTGTGAGGCCTGCTGCGAATCGTGCAAGACTGCTATTAATGGTTGTGAGAAGCTAAGGCTTGGCATAGATGGCCTTATCAGAGATGGAATTTTGCAAATTACCACAATGGCGCCTACAACATCAACAACTTTTTCTTCAGCGACAATAAATCCTCCTACAACTGCAACAACTATCACTCCCACTGATTCATCCACAACTCCAGTAGTCACCTCATCCATTGTTTCAACAAACCAAAGTTCAGTTACACTTACTTCTACAACATCAACACCCATCTTATCAACGAAATCTCCTACAACACCAACAAACGCTAACGAAGATGTCTCAACGGTCACGATCTATTATGACCCGGCAACTGTTCATCCCAACAACAATTTTCAACAACAAACTGCAACACCTACTGTCAGATCTCCAGTCACAATCTATTACGACCCACATACCATCACAGTTCCTTCCGCTGCAGCAATCAGTCTGGTCACCATTATGGTACCTGGACCCGTTCCTTATGAAAGCAGTAATGCCATACCTTGGCACTACAACTCTGATCTCTACTGCGACGGAAAGAATATCACTCTAGATTCATCAACCTCTTCACCACAAGTCGACAATGTTGGGGGAGGCGGAGGCTTCACCAGAAGCGGATGCCTTTTTGCCTCACAAATACCAAGGCCCAATGCTGAAGCAGAGGCTCCTGCTAAGGCAAAAGGGAAGAATGTGGTACTTGAAGAGCCAGCTGTTAAAGAAACTCCGAAGACGTCTTTTGAACAAGAGGTGGACGAGTTCATGAGAATAATCAAAAAGAGTGATTACAAGGTGGTGGACCAGCTTCATCAGACACCCTCCAAAATCTCTATATTATCATTGTTAATGTGTTCCGAAGCCCATGGGAATGCACTCTTGAGGGTCCTGCACGCAGCCTACGTGCCGGAAGAGATTATGGTTAATCAGCTAGAATCAGTGGTTGCAAATGTTAACACCAGTCATGGACTGGGCTTTACAGATGCTGATTTAACAACGGAGGGACACAATCATAACAAGGCTTTACACATCACCCTAGAGTGCAAAGGTGTTGTTCTTTCTCATGTGCTGGTAGACACTGGGTCCTCGCTCAATGTCCTCCTAAAGAAAGCCTTGGTGAAGCTGGAATATGATGGTTTGGCATTGCGTCCAAGTAACTTGGTGGTGAGAGCATTTGATGGCTCTAAGAGATCAGTGCTTGGAGAGATTGATTTACCTGTGATGATTGGCCCATAAATCTTTAAAACTACTTTCTTCGTGATGGACATTCATCCGGCCTACAGCTGTTTGTTAGGTAGACCCTGGATTCACGCCGCTGGCGCTATTACATCTACCCTTCACCAGAAATTAAAATTTGAGTGGGAAGGCCAGATCATCACAATCTGCGGGGAGGAAGACATTTTCGTTAGCCAGCTGGCTACTTACAAGTATATAGAGATGGATGGGGAGATCCACGAGACTATGAGCCAGGGGTTTGAGGCCCTTAACATCAATGAAGCAACTTCTGTGTCTGGAACTTCTATCACTTCATATCAACAAGCCCGGAAGGTTGTTGAAGAAGGTATCGCTCAGGGCTGGGGCAAGCTACTTCCAGTAGAAAAGAAGGAAGACAGATTTGGGTTAGGTTACAGACCAATCCGACAAGATCAACCAGAGGCTGCAACGGAGCCCAAATTTGTCAGTGGGGGAATGCTTACCCCGGATGCTGTGAACAATCTGGAAGACGAGGAAGAAGGCAACCGCAACCTGGAAAACTGGATACATCCAAGGATCCCGGGGAACCAAGTCTCTAACTGGTCTTCCCAGGAAATTATAAGAGTCACTCCTGCAGAGTAATTATTATTTCCTGTCCTTTTAGCATGCATCAAGTCCTGCATCTTGCCCAAGATGTGAAGACTCATTTTGTAATAGGGTCATCTTGTATTTTGTGCAAATGATTAATTAATGAATATCATGACATCTTTTAAAAACGAGTCTCTTTTCCGCTCACTGTTTTTCATTTTTCATTTTTTGTACAAAACAATAAAATGGCAATGTTTTCAAAATAACAGCTTCATTTTCAAACTGATCACTAAAATGAACCAATCTCAACCCTTGTAGAGAGTGCCCTCCAGATTGCACCGACAACAACACTGCTATGACTTTGTATGACTTTGACAATCCGATTAATCAAGCCGATGAAGGGGTTGAAGAAGATTATGAGTTACCTGAAGAGTTAGCCAGGTTGTTAAGGCAAGAGGAGAAGGTAATCACTCCTCATCAGGAGGAGGTTGAGACAGTTAATCTTGGTACAGAAGAAGACTTGAAAGAAGTGAAAATCGGGGTCCGTCTGCAAGATTCAGTGAAGGAACAACTTATTGACACGCTTCGGGAGTACATTGATATCTTTGCTTGATCCTACCAAGACATGCCAGGTCTGGATACTGACATCGTTGTGCACAAGCTGCCTCTAAAGGAAGATTGTCCTCCAGTAAAACAGAAGCTACGCCGTACTCGTCCGGATATGGCCATGAAGATAAAAGAAGAGGTACAAAAACAGTGGGACGCCAGTTTCCTTGCTGTAACTAGTTACCCGCCGTGGGTCGCTAACATTGTACCGGTGCCTAAGAAGGATGGCAAAGTACGGATGTGTGTGGATTACCGGGATCTGAACAGAGCTAGCCCGAAGGATGATTTCCCTTTACCTCACATTGATGTATTGGTCGACAACACAGCTCAGATCTCGGTGTTTTCTTTCATGGATGGATTCTCCGGGTATAACCAGATCAAGATGTCACCTGAAGACATTGAGAAGACTACCTTCATCACACCCTGGGGTACCTTTTGCTACAAGGTAATGCCTTTTGGACTGAAGAATGCTGGTACCACCTATCAACGGGCTATGGTAACATTATTCCACGACATGATCCACAAAGAAATTGAATGCTACGTGGATGACATGATTGCCAAGTCCCTCACTGAGGAAGACCATCTGGTAAACCTGCTGAATTTTTTCAAGCGTCTGAGGAAGTATCTGCTAAAGCTAAACCCCAACAAATACACATTCGGGGTATGTTCCGGTAAACTGCTGGGGTTCATTGTAAGTGAAAAAGGAATTGAAGTTGATCCTGACAAAGTCAAAGCCATTCAAGAGATGCCTGCACCTAACACAGAAAAAGAAGTTCGGGGATTCCTAGGTAGATTGAACTACATATCCAGGTTCATATCTCATCTTATAGCAACCTGTGAGCCCCTGTTCAAATTGTTAAGAAAGGAACAAATGGTCAGGTGGAATGAAGACTGCCATAAGGCTTTTGACAAAATCAAGGAGTACCTACAAGAACCTCCAATTCTTAAACCTCCAGTTGAAGGAAGACCTCTAATAATGTACTTGACAGTATTAGAGGATCAATGGGGTGTGTGTTGAGCCAGCATGACGAGTCTGGTCGAAAAGAGTATGCAATATACTACCTAAGCAAAAAGTTTACCGACTGTGAACAACGTTATTCACTGCTCGAGAAAACTTGTTGTGCTTTAGCGTGGGTTGCTCACCGACTAAGGTAGTATACGTTGACCCACACTACTTTGTTGATCTCAAAAATGGATCCAGTCAAGTACATATTTGAGAAGCCAATACTTACCGGAAGGGTTGCAAGATGGAAAATGATCTTAACAGAATATGACATTCAGTACACATCTCAAAAGGCCATCAAGGGAAGTGTACTATCTGACTATCTAGCTGAGCAACCCATTGATGATTACCAGCCAATGAGATTTGATTTCCCTGATGAAGACATCATGTTCCTGAAAGCAAGAGATCATGAAGAGCCTGTTCACACTGAAGGGTCTGACCCAGAAGAAGAATGGACAATGATGTTTAATGGGGCTGTCAATATGAATGGACGTGGGGTTGGTACAGGGCTCATTACACCTAAAGGAGTTCACATGCCTTTCTCGGCAAAACTCACCTTTGCATGCACCAACAACGAAGCTGAATACGAAGCCTGTATCATGGATCTTGAGGAAGCCATTGACTTCAGGATCAAGACTTTAACTGTGTTCAGAGATTCAGCTCTGGTAATCAATCAAACCAACGGCAAATGGTACACTCACCAAGAGCATCTGATCCCATACCGTGACTATACGAGGAGATTATTGACTTTCTTCACAACAGTCAAACTTGAGTATATCCCTCGAGACGACAATCAGTTCGCAGATGCTTTGGCTACCATTTCTTCCATGATAAAGGTTCAAGCTGCCAACTTTGTGCCGCGAATTTCAGTATCCAGACTTGACCGACCAGCATACGTATTCTTCGTGGACATTGCTAAAGATGACAAGCCTTGGTTCCATGACATCAAAAGCTTCTTAGAGGATCAAACATACCCACCTGGGGCATCATCTAATGATAAGAAGACATTAAGAAGGTTGGCTGGTAGTTTCTTCCTGAATGTTGATGGTTCCTTGTACAAAAGAAACTTTGACATGGTTCTGCTCATATGTGTTGACAAGAAAGAAGCAGACTTGCTGATGCACGAAGGATCTTTCGATACCCACGCTGGAGGACATGCAATGGCAAAGAAATTATTGAGGTCAGGTTACTACTGGATCACAATGGATGCAGATTGTTGTGCTTATGCAGAAAGTGCCACAAATGCCAGATTTATGCAGACAAAGTGCATGTGCCTCTGAATCCTTTGAATGTAATGTCTTCACCTTGGACCTTTGCCATGTGGGGCATTGACATGATTGGGAAGATTGAACCTACTGCTTCAAATGGCCACAGATTCATCTTGGTAGCTATTGACTACTTCACCAAGTGGGTTGAAGCAACTTCGTATGCCAACGTCACCAGACAAGTGGTAGCCAGATTCCTGAAAAGAGACATCATCTGTCGGTATGGAGTGCCCGAGCGAATCATTACTAATAATGGTTCCAATTTAAACAACAAGATGATGGCAGAGCCGTGTCGGGACTTCAAAATCCAACATCACAACTCTTCTCCTTACAGGCCAAAGATGAATGGCGCTGTTGAGGCAGCTAACAAGAACATTAAGAAGATTTTGTAGAAGATGGTGGTCACTTATAAAGACTGGGATGAAATGCTACCATTTGCCTTGCATGGGTACCGTACCTCAATCAGAACATCCACTGGGGCAACACCGTATCAGCTTGTGTATGGTATGGAGGCAGTCCTACCTATTGAAGTTGAATTACCCTCCTTACGGGTACTGATGGATGTCAAGCTGAATGAAGCATAATGGGTCTGATCTCGGTACAATCAATTGAATATGATCGAAGAAAAGAGATTAGCTGCAATCTGTCATGGGTAGTTATATCAGAAAAGGATGAAGAAAGCCTTCGATCAGAAAGTTAGGCTTCGGGAATACCAAGTGGGAGATCTTGTGCTGAAAAGACTCCTTCCTCCTCATACAGACCACAGGGGCAAGTTGACTCCGAACTACGATGGTCCATTCATAGTAAAGAACGTTTTCTCTGGTGGAGCACTGATGCTCACTACTATGGATGGTGAAGATTT
Source organism: Lathyrus aphaca (assembly GCA_963966055.1). Lineage (NCBI taxonomy): Eukaryota > Viridiplantae > Streptophyta > Magnoliopsida > Fabales > Fabaceae > Lathyrus > Lathyrus aphaca. The sequence continues at coordinate 217,763,484 of OZ014520.1, read as the reverse complement.
CTTATCCCCTGTGAATTCAGATGCAGTTAAAAAATACTTCACATAAAAAAAGACCCGCTGGACATAAAAACAGAATGTAAGTCCAGGCAAAAATATGGCATCCCGGTGAGTCAAAAACAGAATAAATGACTCGGGCAAAAATAAGGGAAAAATCAAAAATGTGTACACCCGCTCAGTTGAAAAGCCGCATTGGACAGCTCAGGCAAAAATGGGTATCCCGGTGGATTGAAAACCCGAAAGGGCGATCCATGCAAAATAAGGGAATAAGCGAACAACTGCATTGTGAATTCGTCTGTATCACTTACAACATGGCAAGCTTCGAAAGGTTAAAGCATTGGTCAGAATCAACTGTCTTCAGAAAGCAGGATGAGAAGAACGTCAAGTTCATACGGGTCATAGCAAAAGGGAGCTAACTGAAGCGTCGTCAACGTTGCCAGCACTTTTATTTTTCTCAATTTTGTAACAATCTCCTCATTTCAGGGGATTTGTTTCTTTGACTGTATTCGCCAATTCAGGGCACCCAGATTAATAAAATCAGAGTTTTAAGTCACATTTCGTCTTGTACATTTTTGTTTTATTTGCAAAAAATGTCCAATATCCATAATATTTGCATAAAATAGATGTGCCTTTCTAATTACATGCTTGCAGGAAATATATTTACTTCCAGGAATATCTAACTCCTATGACGGAATCCGGTAAGGGATGTCTTGGGACACTTGTGCGTTTCTTTGTTTTAAGGATTGCAGGTATTCAATATGCGACATGGGGCATGCTAAACATACTTCCTCCCTTGACAATATCTGGAATGTTTTCCCCAGCATATCTTCTTCAAGCAGCATCAGAAAATGCTCATTTCCCCAGCTGAGTTATCAAATCTCCTCATCCTCAGCAGGATCCTTACAGAAATCTTTAAGAAGATCGTTCAATGATCTTTCCTCCCCCAACAAAGTGTTAAAGTCAGGGAACCATCTCCCCACAGAGCTCCAGACTTTATCCAGAAAAGCAATGTCTGAAATTCTCACACAACAAAGTGATGAAAGCTTATTCATCCCTAGCTGGGATACCTCCTTACCGGATAGATCTATCAGTGATCTAATGCCCCAAGCAGAACCACCATGTTTTATCAGATCTACCAATGATCTCATCCCCAACTGGGATAGCACTTCAAGCAGATCAGCCAGAGATTTTCACAGCAGCGGGATCCAAATCCCGAACCGATTTCTGTTGCATAATCATAGCATTTGCATCATTTTTCCCCCATAGCGTAGCATTCCGTCTAATACGGAGCATTACGGCAAAAATCAAACATATTGCATGATCACAAGTCAGGTTCGAATCATTCACCTGTGAATATCAACAACACCTCATCAGAGATATACAAAATACATCCCTTGTACATAAAAGCCAAAGTGTCCCCTTTGCACTCTCAAAATACAAATACATGCTCCTTTTGATACTCGTCTAGGTCATCATTCCCTAGTAAAGTAGCCAGAAAACTTTTTACCAACAAATACTTATACATAACATGTTCTTCTCGACACTCGTCCGTGTGACCTCATATTCCCCACAGAAAGCCAAAGCGTCCCCTTTGCACTCACAACACATGTTCATATATACTTTCAACACTCGTCCGTGTCATACCATCCCCTGCAGATATAAACCAAACCAATGCTTATACACCCTCTTGCCACCCGTCTGTGTCACCTATCCCCAGCACAGTTGCCCAAACACTTGTTTATAATACTTCTTTTGACACCCGTCTGTGCCATCTTATCCCCATAGGTTTCCAGAGTGCACTCATAACTTGTACACTTTCTCTTCCGATACTCGTCTGTATCGTAGTCTTAAGGATGCTCGTCCGCATCTTTAATCTATACACAGCGTCAAACACTTATACCTTTTTTATTTCGGAAAGCGTAAGCATTCGTCCATGTTTACCATTCCCCAACAAATCCCCAGCAAAACAACTTTTTCTATCTGACATTCGTCCTATGTCATGATACTTTCGGCAGCCGTACCCTGCCAGGTGATCGTCCTTCACCATTGGATGGCCGTCCCTCATCCTTTCCCCAGCGAAATCTCCATTATTGGAACCCTTTTCTATCCAGCATTCGTCCTATGTCGTGATACTTTCGGCAGCCGTACCCTGCCAGGTGATCGTCCTTCACCTTGGATGACCGTCCCTCATCCTTATCCCCAACAGAGCAGCCGTCCCCTGCTAGGTGATCGTCCTTCACCTTTTTGATGATCGTCCTTCATCATCTATCCAATGGTCATCCCCATCGTTGATCTTGTTATCTGACATTCGTCCTATGTCATGATAAACCCTGAGAGCAGCCATACCCTGCTAGGTGATCATCCTTCACCTCTTGATGATCGTCCTTCATCATGTTTATCTGATGGCCGTCCCCATCGTTGACTTTTTCTATCCGACATTCGCTTTATGTGGCGATAAAGAGCAGCCGTCCCCTGCTAGGTGATCGTCCTTCACCTTTGATGACCATCCCTCATCATTATTTCAGTTATTCTTTAAACCGATGGCCATCCCCGTCGTTGTTCACTTTACTTTGCAAATTTGATGGCCGTCCCCATCATCGCCCTTACTTTAATCCCCAGAGAACATTGTTACTTTACTTGATGGTTGTCCCCATCATGATCTCTTTATTTCCCCAGCATGGCGGCCGTCCCCGTCATTGCTTTATCCCCAACAGTCGTCCTCTGCTCGATGGTCTTCCTCCATCGCTCATACTTTACTTTCTTTTACAATTTATATCCCTTTTCTTCTTCTCCCCAGTGAGTGCAAATTTTGGACTGTCTTTGGTATTCAACCACAAGTTATCTTGTTTGACTGTTAAGCCAGGCGCTTACATCCTGCACAGCTAACTCATGTTTGAATAGGGGCAGCTGTAAACACCCCAAATTTGCCCTCACTAAGTTCACACCATGGCTTGTGATCTTTCATCTTTGCATTAGTTTAAGCATATCATATCATATTGCATTTTTGTTTCATCTGCACAGTTCAAATTCATCTGCATCTAGGGTTTGTGATCTGAGCAATCCAAGGACCCATCTGAGCCACTCCAAAGGTCTTCAATCATTCCAAGAGGGTCCATGTATTTTCAATCATCATTTTTATATCCCTCAAAGATCAAGGAAGTCAAAAAATCACAAGAACTGGTAAAGCATGGAAGCAGAGCTAGGGTTTCACTGCACAGATGACCTGAAACTAGGGTTTTGGTTTCAGAGGCCATAACTCCAAAAATTTTGGTAATTCTTGTTTCTAATAGTCTCAATATGTTGTAAAGATCATGTGTACCAGGTTTGATGAAGAAATTCATTGTGGAAGTCATCTGTTCACTGGGTAAATTCTTGAGCAAGTCAGAGCAAAATCAGGGCATCTGAGGCCCCCACCAATGGAACCAAAGTGGATTTTTCATCAAATTGAAGCTATATGATCTTTATTTGATCATTTAAGTGCTAGGAAGTTCACAAAATTGAAGAAATTTGAGCTAAACCAAAAGTTGCCAAAAATGGAAATGACTTGTAATGTAAACTTTCCATTTTGGGAAAGTTTTTCAACCTCCTCTTTCTCACCCAAAAATGCTTCAAATGAAAAATTGTTGGTCATGAAAGTTGTAGATTGGATCATTCCCTTTTCAAAACGTACAAGAACAAGTTCTAATTCATTATGGAACTCAAGTTATGGCTTGTCAAAGTTGGCAAAAATCACATAATTTTCAAGAATGCACGAAAGAGGATTCTTTGCAAAACCACTTGCCAATTAATTTTGTGACTTCAAACACACTTCTATGTGTCATAACATCATAGTGCATTGCCTTAAGATCATAATTGCCCAAATAATTGTATCATTCCATGCCTTGAACATCAAGAAATTAGAAAAGGGCCAAAGCTTCATGAATTTGCAAAACACCACATAAACTTCCATCCACTTGCTGAATTGCCTCAAGACTGATTCTATGGACATCCTTGATCCATGCTGCGCATGGACAAGCCAATGAGCTAGCTACACCATTGTCCATACCTCAAGTACAACACTTTTGACTTTTTGGCAAGAAGCCCATACCACTCACCACAGCCCACCACCCACTCTCTGCCAAATCCAGACTTTACAAGCATGCCTCAAGGGCCATTTTTCATTAGACACACAAGCTGAAACCTCCAAGAACTCAGCATTTCCAAAATCACTCCCACTTGCAAAAACCTTTGAATCTCTCAGCTCACTCACTCAAACTCCAAACCAATTTCACCATTCATCTTAGAATCATAAACTGAACACAAACCAACCATTAAAACAACCAAAAACACCACATACACAAAACACGATTCTTGGCCAGTTGAAGTGCAATCTCATAAACCAACCAAAAGAAACTTCTTCCAAGCATTAAAGCTTCTTCAGGAAGGTCATTGGAGTCATCTTGCACAAGAGAAGTGGTCAGAAAGCTCCAAACTGAGGAAGCTCAAGCTAAGGTAACTTCTTCAAACTTTTTTCCAGAAGTGTTATTTTAAGTGTTTAGATTGATCTTTATGCTTTGCTGATCACCATGATGTGTTTATTTTTAAGAATGGTTGAGAAATGAGCCTGTATACATGTTCTAAAATTTTTGCCATTTTTAATCTTTTCTTCGAATCTTGTTTATGAGCAATTATATGTTTGTTTTGAGAGTTGATTTGAGTTCAGGGAGATGAGGGGAGTTGATCTGGAGCTTTAGAGCTCCATAAATGACCTGGGGTGGAAGTTGGAGATTTTTCAGGGGAAGAGGCTGCCGGAGAAGATGACCGGAGCTCTTCCCCGGTGACCTGAAAGTAATTAAAGGCTTAATTAGGGTTAGGGCAGTGTTTGAACGTGCACCCTTAGATTTTGCTTTCCCGCGTGTGATGGACGCCTAAGATCATTTCATTAACCTTTACTCTGGATTATTTAATTAATTAATTGAGATTAGTTAAGTTTGAATTAGAGCCTGGCGCGTGGTCAACCAAAAATCCTCAGCTTTAAATCCAGACCATTAGATGTAATTACTTCTGTTTTATTTAATAATTTTTCAATTTTTCTCATTTATTTTGCAGCATTTATTTAAAATAGCAAGAAAACCCTAAAAAAATATTGTATTCTGCATTTTCATTTCAAATAATTTTCTTAACCCAAAAATATTTTTATTTTTATTTTTTGCATTTAAAAATCATTTTTTAAATATTTTAATGTTTATTTTAATTAATTAATGGAAATTAATTAATTAAAATATCATTAAGTTTCCAAAAATCCCAAAAAAAATTACATTGAATCTTAGGACATTTAGAAACATTGTCATGCCATCCATACAAATTTTTTTTTGGTTTTAAACAATCTTTGATAATTTTCTTGAAGTTAGGGTTCATAAAATTCCTATTTTTGAACCCTATTTTAAAGAATTCTTTTCTGTCTAATCATGAATGGTATGACATTGATTCTTTTTGCATTGATCTTCATTTAACATGTAGTATCTAGCATAATTTTGTCATAAATTTTTTCTGCATTTTTTATTTGATTTGCATTTTTTCCCTTTAGGTGCCTTTAAACCCTAGATAACTTAGAAAAATCATAACTTTCATTAGGTTAAGAGTTAGGTCTCCTCCTTTGGGGTGTGATATCATATGGGGTTAGAGTTCCTTTGATTGCATTTTCAATTTTTTATCTCATGTTATGCTTCTGTTTTTGACTTTTGCATCTCATGTTGCATGAAAACCCTAATTTCTCATCTTCATTTGCACACATCTTGCATAAGCATTCATACAAGAACTTGTCATGACATTTCTTACATCCATATAGCTTATAAGACATCCTAGGACACATTAGAATCATGCTTGATCATTTCTTCATCCATTTGACATGTTATACATTCATTACATTCCATGAACATTCATGAACTTTCATGCTTCTTTCATGTTTCATTTGCATTCTCATCACTTGTATGATCATCCATAGCTCTTGACATACATTTGCATCATCTCTTAGCATCATTTACATCATGAACATGCTTCTGGTTTTGGTTTGCATCCTTGCATACATTTCATTTTCATTTCATTCTTTCTTATATGCTAACCATTTCAGGTGGTAAGTTCTTTGAGAAGTGAATTTGCCTTCACTTCTCATTTCTCTTCTCATCTCTCTTATGCATTCATTGCTGCATTTTGCTTTTTTTTTAGAGTGAGCTTGCTCATTCATGTTCCTCCTTCACTTTCTTTCTTCAGGTAACTTATCTTCTTAAGTGAAGTAAGTTAGCTTGTTTCTTCTGCTTCTCCTCCTTTCATCTGCTTCTCCCTTGGTGGCTTTCCTTGGAGATCTCTTGCAAGCCTCATAAACCCTAGGAACTTACAAGCATGATAACAATTAGGGTTTTGATTAGTCCCCCATTAGTTTTACCTTTGTGTCATTTTTTGTGTCTCTCTTCTCATCTCATAATAAGAGACTAAACCTTTAAGGTTTTAAGTCTTTGTGATTAAGGGTATGCCTGCATCCTTCTCTTAGGATGGAGTGTATAACTTTAATCCTAAGTGTTAAACCCTTAATGTGTTTAAATCTCTTAATTAATCCACCTAATAATCACTAAGACAATAAGCTTGTAACTTGGGCCTTGCATTAGGGTTCTAATTCTTCCTTAATTGGTTAAGAAGGACTAACCCTAGTGTTAATGGACAAGTCCCCCTCAAGTTGTCTTACAAACCATAAAATTCACTTCTTAATCTTACCATTAACTAAAATCTACTTTAATGAAGGCTTGTTTTGTCATGAGGTTAATCCCTAATCATGGATTAAGTTGAGGTATCTTCCTCAGCTTAAATGTTCTCAGCTATTATCCTTCTATTAGGATGGTGTAATGAGTCCATTAAATCCTTGATTATGGCTTAAGCTCATTACTTAACACTAAACAAAAACTCCAAAAAAAAAAAATCTAAATAATCACAAGTAGGTTAATGATCTTAATCCTACATTATGGTGATTAAGTGTGAGGTGCTTACTTCATACTTAAGGTATTCTCATTACCCCTATTCAGAGGGAGGATGTGATGAGTTTACTAACCCTTGGTTTAGGCTTAAGCTCATTAACTTATGACAAACACAAAAAGCAATAAAAGATTTAAAACATCAAAAACAAACAATAATCGTCTCCTTCGGGATTCTTTTCTCACCTCATTCACTCACAAACGAGAACTCGCTTCTTCCGTCTAATGCAAGACACTTAGCACCTGAGCCAGACAGGTCATACACTTGAGCATAGACAAGCAAGCAGTTCACAAGTCAATTCATCTTTCAGTCTCTTTGAGTCGAACTACGGTGTTGTGACTTCCTCGTTGCACGAGAGGATACGTAGGCATAACTTAACTGTTATCGAACAAAAGTCTCTGTCTCTCCCCTTCTTCCAGCATTATTCTTTTAAGCCTCATTCCTGAGCATTTCACTTCACATCTCTTTTGCACTGACACTTGCACATTCTTTTTTCCAGCTTTTGCACACAGATAGCACTGACACTACCCCTTTAAACACAAATCTTTTAAGCTTGGATCCCGTCGAGTATGACGGACAATCTGGGTGTTAATACCTTCCCAGGTTGTAACCAACCCCCTTTCTCAGTTTCTCTGGTTCGCAACCGTCTTGTCCATCTTTTATAGGTTTATGCAGCATTACCTTTCCTTCGGGATAAAAATGCCTAGCTGGCGACTCTTTCGGTTCATCTTCATGTTCTCTCTTTCACTGACCGTTCGCGTCTGTACCCCGTCTGACCCGGTGTCATTCGGCGGGAGCGACAAGGTTGAGATTTGTTCTTTTTAGTGATCAATTTTAATCTTTTTTAGAAAAAGTGTAAATGAAGTTATTATTTTGAAAACATTGCCATTTATTGTTTTGTGCGAAAAATAACAAAAATGAAAAGACAGTGAGCGAAAAAGAAAATTGTTTGCAAAAGATGTCCATTGTTCATTGATATTCCATTTGCACAAAATACAAATATGGCCCTATTACAAAGTGAGTCCTGACACCTTAGGCAAGATGCAGGACTTGATGGCCCAGGATGCTTGGACGAATCTAGCTCTCCAGGTTGAGGTCGCTTTCAGCCTCATCTTCCACTTTATTGACAGCATCTGGGGTCAGCATTCCCCCACTTAGGAACTTGGACTCCTTAGCAGCCTCTGCTTGATCTTGTCGGAATGGTTTGTAAGCCAAATCGAATTTGTCCTACTTCTTCTCCACAGGTAGCAGCTTGCCCCAGCCTTGGGCGTTTCCATCTTCAACAGCCTTCCGAGCTTGTTGGTAGGAAATAATTGAAGTACCCATCCTATCTTCTTGGGATGCAGCAAATAATTCAGTTGTCGCCTCATTGACGTTCATCGCTTCGAAACCTTGGCTCATGGTCTCGTAGATTTCACCATCCATCTTAATGTATTTGTAGGTAGCCAGATGGCTAACAAAAATATCCTCTTCACCACAGATTGTGATCATTTGCCCTTGAAGGGTCGTCGTAACTGCGCCAGTAGAGTGAATCCATGGTTGACCCAACAAACAGTTGTAGGTCGGCTGAATGTCCATCACGTAGAAAGTAGTTTGAAAGACCTACGGGCCAATTATCACAAGCAGCTCCACCTCTCCAAGAACAGACCTCTTGGAACCATCAAAAACTCTAACTACCAGATTGCTTGGTCAGAGAGCTATACCATCATATTCAAGCTTAACCAGGGCTTTCTTTGGCAAGACATTGAGTGAAGACCCAGTGTCAACTAGAACATGTGAAATCACAACCCCTTTACACTCCAGAGTGATGTGCAAAACTTTATTGTGATGGCGTCCTTCCCTAGTCAAATCAGTGTTGGTGAAGCCTAGCCCATGGCTAGTATTAACATTAGAAACCACTGTCTCTAGCTGATTTACTGTGTTCTCCTCAGGCACGTAGGCTGCGTGCAGGAATTTAAGTAATGCATCCTGATGAGCTTCGGAACACAATAGCAATGATAAAATGGAGATCTTGAAAGGAGTCTGGTGGAGCTGATCCACAAACTTATAGTCGTTTCTCTTGATTATCCTCATAAATTCATCCACATCTTGATCAAAGGATGTTTTATGGGCTTCTTTCAAAATTGGTTCCTCAGGCACCACATTTTTGCCTTTAGCTCTTTCAGCAGCCTCTGCCTCAGCATTAACTCTTGGGACTTGTGACGCGAAAAGACGTCCGCTTCGAGTGAAGCCTCCGCCTCCCCCGACATTATCGATCTGTGGTGTATGAGTTGAAGAATCAAGAACAACTTTCTCCCCATTGCAGTAGAGGTCTAAACCATAGTGTTATGGTACAACATTATCTTTTTCATATGGAATGGGTCCAGGTACCGTGATGGTGACTGGACTTACTGCAGCAGGAGTAGGAACTGTTATTGTCTGTGGATCGTAATATATGGTGACGGGATTTCTGACTGGTGGTGGTGGTGAAAGACTGAAGCTGGGTTGTTGCTGAGATTGTTGCTGAAAATTGTTGGAATCAAGGACCATTGTTGGGTCGTAGTATATGGTGACTGTGGAGATGTCATTGTTAATGGTTGATGTAGTTGTAGAAGCGGATGCGGTTGAACTAACATTTGTTGAAGTGGTGGAAGAGATGATTGTTGACTTTGTAGACGAGTCTGTCGGAACAATTGTTTTTGAAGTTGTAGGAGGAGTGCTTGTTGTTGCTGTAAGAGGAATTGCTGATGTTGTAGAAACCGTTGATGTTATCTGCAGGATACCTTCTCTGATAAGGCCATTGATGCCACTTCTTAAACTTGCACAACCATTGGTGGAAACTTTGCAAGATTCACAGCAGGCCTCACAACCCGGGAACACCTGGCATCTTAAAAGCTGGGCTTTAACCTCTGCCAGAGGTGTTTGAATGCTTGCAGTATCTTCGACTAAGTTCATGGGTTGATCCTCCTCAATTGCATTTATCCTGGGCCCACCGAGGCTAGGCATAGGATTCTTTGTGACGTTAGGAGGTAGTGCAAAATTTAAAGCCTTTGAATCAACTAGATCCTGGACCTTCATGTTCAAAGCTCTGCACTTTTCTGTGGTGTGACCAGGTGCATTAGAATGGAAGGCACATCTGGCATTGACGTCATAATTTCTCGGAAGGTTCTGAGGATATGGTGGAGCCATAGTCCTTAATTCAACAAGATTACGTTTCAAAAGTTGTAGTAACAAAGTGGCATAGGGAATTGGTATAGGATCAATTACCCTGTTGACTTGAGATGGCCTTTGCTGGAAAGGACGTTGTTGTTGGTTGTTGTTGTTGTTGTAAGACCTTTGTTGAGGAAAATGTTGTTGCTGAGGGAAATGTTGTGGTTGCGGAGTGTATTGTTGTTTAGGAGGTGGAGTAGGAATTGTGACGGAGGCAATCGATCTTGGCATATATTGGGGCCTTCCTCTTCCCATGTGTATTGAGTTAGTTTCACCCGACCTTCGAGGCCCCGTAAAAGTTTTCCTTGTGCTGCTTGAGTTGGCGCCATTATCAGAAATCTTACCCATTTTTAACAAACTCTCAATCCTTTCTCCTGCTATGACCATGTCAGCAAAGCTAGTGGAAGAGAAAGCTACCAGCCTATCAATGTACGTCCCCTGTAGGGTGTTCATAAACATATATGCCATTTCTCTTTCCGACATTGGAGGTTGAACGGCAGCATCTAATTTCCTCCATCTCTGAGCATACTCTCTGAAGCTTTCTCTGGAGGATTGTGACATACCCATTAGAAGAGTTCTGTTAGGAGCCATGTCTAGATTGTATTAATATTAGCGAATGAAAGCCTCGGCCAAATCTTTCCAATTTCTGATTGTTTCCCTAGTCAGATGAGAGTACCACGCACGGGATGCCCCAGTTAAGCTATCTTCAAAATAAAACATCCATAGCTTTTCATCTATAGTGTAAGCCTTCAATCTTCCCAGAAAGGATTGAAGATGGGTGCGAGGGAAAGATGTTCCATTATATCTTTTGAAACAGGGAGGTTTGAATTTGTGAGGAATTCTAAATCCCTCTACTAGCCCCATATCCATAACATCAAACCCTAAGGAGTTTTGAGACTCCATAAATCTCAACTTTTCTACTATCTCGTCCAGACGACGATCGTAGATTTCATCTCCAACCCCAACTACAGTGAACTGTTCCTCTTGAGGGTCCTCTTGCAAGGCCCGTCCTCCAGTATTACCTTGGGTATTCCTGATAGCATTAGCATCAGGGTTAAGATGACGCCGAAACTCCGGAGGGTCAGTACGTGGTTGTACATGATCATTGTTGCTGGTACCCCCTGTACCTGGGTGATTTTCTTCAGGAGTTTGCCGCTCGACCAACTCTCTTAATCTTTCTTGGCTTTGGGCCAACCCAATCATTACTGCCATAAACTAGTTCATCTGAGCCCTCATTTCAGTTCTTTCATTAGCCATCTGGTTTCTCACGTCAGTCAAATCTTGCTGAACTTGGTCCATCTGGAAGCTCGGAAGGTTGTTTCTTGTAGGATACCGGTGAACTCTGTTGATGGGGGAAGACTCTCCTACGAGCAATGTTTCCTGAAACCACAACAAAGTGAGAAAACAACAACAAGAAAACCTACAAAACAAAGAATGAGGTTAGTATGTAATGCAGTATGTCTATTTGTCTTCCAAGGGTATCCGGTTTGGTTCTTTGGTTTTGACCTTCCAGACCTCGATGAATGATGATGTTGAAGAGAAATGAAGCCCAAAGGATAACACACAAACCATATATTACAAAATGCAAAGATACATAGTTTATGGTTACAATAAGTTCCCATGATGGGTCAAAATACAACAAAATCAACAAAAGTACAAACAAAATGAAGTACAAATACAAAGAAATCAAACATCCAGCCCAAAGTCATCCTCTTTGACTTCCTTCAGGAGAGCATCAGTCACTGGTCCAACTGGATGCTCTGTGATAGTCTTGATAAGAAGGTTCCTGGTGGCAATAGCATTTGTCAACTTCTTATACTTGTCTTGGTCTTTTGACCTCTTCAACCCCGCCCGGAGTTTCAACTCGGAGATTTCCTTCTCTGCTGCTAACAAGGCCTCCTGGCTCTTCTTCTCATTAGCTTCTAACTGCTCTATCTTAGCATGGGTCTTCTGATCTTCCTGTGAACGAGCCTTAGTAATTTTGATCCATCTAGCCTGACTCTCTTCCAAGTAGTGCTCAGCTCTAGCCTTCTGAATCTTAGCTTCTTTGCAAGCATTCTTCAATACCAACTCCTCTGCTCGGGCCCTTCTGATGTAATCATATGTCTTCTCAATATTGGTCATATGCTCGATCCGGAGCTTCTCTAACCTCTCATTGTCTAGACGACTATCATTCCTCTCCCAGAGGGTATTCTTTAGAGCTTCAGAAAGCTGAGTGTTCCTTTCTTTCAATTTCTCAAACTCCTCTAAACTGACTGTAGCTACGGGCTCTACCGTTGATGGTCCAGGAACATCCTCCAGGGTGAATGGCATGCGGGTGATCTGTCCTCGGATATGAGACCAATCAATATATTGAGGTGAAGCTATGTTGTTGCACTTGCCAAGAATGGTAGTCCCTTTTGTCTAAATATTATCCCAAGCCCAGGCTGCTTGTCGGGCAATGGCATGGTTATGCTGAATGTCACGGTAAAGGGTTTCTAACAAGTCCTACTCTCTTGGTGGATGTACCAAGGCATACCCTAATTGCCTTTTGAAAAGAAAAGGATTGTAGTTGATGCAACCCTTTACTCCAATCAAAGGTACATTGGGATACTGCCCACAGCTGGTGATTATGTCTCTGCCCTTGGTGCTCTTAGTGCACCACCTGATGTCTTCTGAAGTGAGAGTAATCATTCTCTTAGCCCAGTTTTTTGACTGATGAGGATTCAAGAAAGCTTCTGACTTTGGCAAGTGCCTCAATAGCCAACAATAAAAGAGAGGTGCACAACATCTGACTAGTCTTCCCCCCTGCTTCTCATTTCTCTGATGCACTGAGTAGTAGAAATCCCCTAGCAAGGTAGGAACTAGATTCTTCAGCAAGAAGAGATGGATATCATTCTTGCTTACAAACTTAGGCTCGTCTGCAAATAAGATGATACCATATATGCTAAGGGCCAAAAGAGCACAAACAGTGTCCCACTTCCCTGCTGCAGCATGACTGGTGGCCTGAGTAATCAAGAAGTCCAAATGGAGGCCTGGGATTCCAGCCTTAGTGGTCATATTCTGATCGATGATGGTGGTTGTAAACACCCCAAATTTTCCCTCACCCTTTCACACCATGGCTTGTGATCATTTCATATGCATAAACACAATCATAACATCCCATATTCCATTTTTGATTCACTGCATAGATTCAAAGTCATCTGCATCTAGGGCTTGTGATCTGAGCAATCCAAGAGCCTCTTGAGCCACTCCAAGGGCCACCAATCACTTCAAAGGGGTCCATGTGTGTTCAAGTATCATATTACATCTTCTCAAAGTCAAGAATGCCAAAGAATCACAAGAACTGGGATTGGTATGGAAGCAGAGCCAGGCTAGACTACACAGTTGACCTAAAATTAGGGTTTTGGTTTCAGAGGCCATAACTCCAAATTTTTTGGTCATTCTTGTTTCTATTGGTCTCTATATGGTATAAGGAGTATGCATATCAATTTTCATGAAGAAATTCCATGGGGAAGTCATCTGATCAAGAGTTGACTTTCTGGGCAAGTCAGTGCAAAATCAGGGCATCTGAGGCCCCCAATGGCCCAACCAAGGGTTGATCTTCATCATTTTGAGTGTATTTGATCTTTATTTGATCATGGAAGAAGGTTGAAGTTCACAAAATTCAAGAATTTGAAGTTTTTGCAAAGTTGACTTTTTAGGGCATGGTTGACTTTTAAAGAATATGTCATTTTAGGTCACTTTTCAAACCTTACTTTTTGATCCAAAAATGCTCCAAATGGAAAAACTTTGGTCATGAAAGTTGTAGAATACATTTTTCCCTTTTCAAAAAGTACAAGAACATGACCTAATTCATTTTGGATCAAAAGTTATGGTGTGTCAAAGTTGGCAAAAATCACTAATTTTCAAGTTATGCACCAAATGGAAAATTTGCAAAAACTTTGTACCAAGGCATTTGTAACCTCTAATTCATGTCTAACCCTCACATAAACATCACATGTGACCAAAAATTCAGAATGGACTAAGTATTTCTCACTTCCCATGGTTTGTGTGGCAAGAAAGTTACATGTGAACCAAAGATGATCAACTTGCAAAACCATCATCACACTTTCACCAACTTGTTGCCTTGGCTGCTGAACCACCCTAGCCTCACTCACACACCATGCTGCGCCAGCCCACACTCTTGTACCAAGCTAGAACTTAGCCCATGCCTCTCTTACACAAAGGTTGACAATTTGCAAAAGTGAACTTACCTATCACAGCAGGCCAGGTCACATCATCTGACCAATGAGATTATTTTATGCAAGCCAAATGCTAGCCATTTCACATAAGGAGCCAGCCTGAAACAAGCCCTAGCAACACATTCACAAATTCACCCTCACTTGCATTTTCCTTCGAATCTGCTTCCATAGCACACAAACACAAAAACCAAGTCCATTGATCAACTCACCTTGCTTCACTGAGCAAAAACAAGCAAGACCTAAGCCTGAAACCAGCAAGAACATCACTCTTCCATTTTTCACTCTCAAAGCCAAAGCCTTCGAAATTCACTCCACAGGCCACAAACACTTGAACAAACTTCATAAACCTTCTCCATTCATCATCCTAGTCATAAAGAACCCTTCACCTTAGCCTGAAACAGCTTGAATCACAAACACCATTTTCACCTGAGCTTGAGCAGAAGCTGTGCAAACTCCCTAACCAGCTAACTTAAACTCCTTCTAAGCATTCAAGCATCATCAGGGGATCAAGTGGAGTGGATTGCATCAAGAGGGCAGGTCAGAAAGTTGCAGGATTGAAAGCTTCGAAACTCAGGTAGCTCAAGAACATTTTTTCCAGAAATCATTTTTTAAGTTCTTAAGTTGTTGTTCATGCTCCCCTGATCACATATATGTCTTTAGTTTTGAAAATGGTGGAAAAATAAGGATTTAATTGCGTTCTGAAACTCCCTGACCTAAAAAAAGTTTCGTTTCGATCCATGAGTTTGAGGGAATATAAATGATGTTAGTGATGGGGTTTTGATTCAGTGGGTTATGGGGATCATTCCAGTGTTCTTGGATTTTATTTTTGTTGCGTTTTGAGGTTTTAAGGGATTTTCAGGTGGGGTTCCCACTGGAGAAGACGACCGGAGGTCTTCTCCGGCCACCTGAAAATCATTAGGGTTTAATTATGTCATTAATAGCCATTTGAATCTGGAGCGTCAGATGCGTTGAAAAGTTTGACTTGCCGCGCGTGTGTATGACTGAGATCCATTGTTAGAAACCCTAATCACAATTATTTATTTAATAAATCAGATTAACAAGTTTGAATTCCAGCCCTTGATCTGCGCGCGCAGTCAATCCCCCTTCCCCCAGGATTCATCCCAGCCCTCCATTCAGTTGACTTTCCTCTTTTCTTTGTTTTAATTCATTTATTTCATAATTGTTTTCCACAATTTATTTAAAATAGTAAAAATTGTTTAAAAATTATGAAACTTTTTGTCAAGAGTTTCATTAATTTTTAAGACACAAAAATATTTTTATTTTTATTTTTAGTATTGAAAAAGTATTTTTAAATATTTAAAAGTTTATTTTTAATTGATTAATGAAAATTAATTTATTAAAAATACTTTTAGGTATTTAAAAATCACCAAAAAATTCATGAAATGTTTTAAGACATTTAGAAACATTGTCCAACCTTCAAACCAAATTTATTTTTTGATCTTGATGCATTTTGAGAATTTTTCATTGATTTAAAATCATTTTTATGCATTAATTTGATCTAAAGTTCCAAAAATTATTTCTGCCTATCCATGAGGAGTTGGACATTAATTCTTTTTGCATTGCATTGTGTTTAGCATGTAGTTTTTGAGATTAAATGGCCATGAGTTGATCTTTCATTTTCCATTTGTTTGATAATTTTCTTGTTTAGGAACCCTAAAACCCTAGAAATCTTTAGAAAACCATAACTTGAACTTGGTTAGGAGTTGAAGCCTCTCCTTTGGGCATTGGGTTAGTATAGGATTAAGGGTCCTTTGAGTGCATTTTCAATTTTTTATAATGTTGTTTGCTTCTGATTTTGGTTTTTGTTTGTTGCATTGATCATAAACCCTAATTTGGGCTTCCATATGCATCCATCTTGCATTTCCTTGCATAACATGACTTGCCATGACATTCCATGCCTCCATTTGATTCATTTAACATCATAAGACATATTGAAAGCATGTTTGAGCATTACATCTCTCATTTGTCATGTTGTATGCCATATGCATTCCATAACTTTTCATGTATGTTCTTGGTTCTTAACTTGCTTCATTTGCATTCATAAGCTTGTATGATCATCTCCATTTGTTGTCTCATGTTTGTAGTATCACATAGCATCATTAGCATCATGTAAATGCTTCTGGTTTTGTTTCTCATCATGTCATTTCATCTCATTTTGCATTGCATTGCATTTCTTTTCTAACCTTTCAGGTGGTAAGTGATTTTGAGAAGTGAATTTGCCTTCACTTCTCATACTTTTCTTTTCATCTCTCTCTTGCATCCATGCTGCATTTCTACATGTGTTTGAGTTTGAGCTTGCTCATCCTTCTTCTTCCCACTTTCTTTCTTCAAGTGACTTGACTTCTTGAATGAAGCAAGTTGCTTTGCTTCTCCTGGTCTTTTCATCTGCTTCCTGGTGGTTCCATTGAAGACTTCTCTTGAAAACCTCATAAACCTTAGGAATAACCAAGCATGACAATGATTAGGGTTTTGATTAGTCTCCCCCACTTAGCTTTTACCTTTGTGTCTCTTTGAGTTTTCTCTTCTCACCTCATAATCAGGGACTAAACCCTAAAGGCTTTAAGGCTTTGTGATTAAGTTTATGCCTGCATCCTTCTATTAGGATGGAGTGTATAACTTTAATCCTAAGTGTTAAACCCTTAATGTGTTTAAATCCTTTAATCAATTCATCTAATAATCATCAAGACATCAAGCTTGTAACTTGGGCCTTGCATTAGGGTTCTATTTCTTCCTTAATTGGTTAAGAAGGACTAACCCTAGTGTTAATGGACAAGTCCCCCTCAAGTTGTCTTGCAAACCCTAAAAATCACTTCATCATCATATCATTAAATAAAATCCACTCAATCAAAGGCTTGTTTTGTCATGAGTTTAATCCCTAATCATGGATTAAGTTGAGGAGCTTTCCTCAGCTTAAACATTCTCATCTATTATCCTTCTATTAGGATGGTGTAATGAGTCTGTTAAATCCCTGATTATGGCTTAACCTCATTACTTAACACTAAACAAAAACACCAAAAACATCTAAATAATCACAAGTAGGTTAATGGTCTTAATCCTACACCATGGTGATTAAGTGTGAGAATCTGACTTCACACTTAAGGTATTCTCATTACCCCTAAACAGAGGGAAGATGTGGTGAATTTACTAAATCCATTGGTTTAGGCTTAAGCTCATTAACTTATGACAAACTTTCAAAAGCAATAAAAGACTGAAAACACAAAAACAAACAATAATCGTCTCCTTCGGGATTCTTTTCTCATCTCATTCACTCACAAACGAGAATTTGCTTCTTCCGTCTAATGCAAGACAGTTAGCACCTGAGCCAGACTGGTCATACACTTGAGCATTGACAAGTAAGCAGTTCACAAGTCAATTCACCTTTTAGTCTCTTTGGGTCGAACTACGGTGTTCTGACTTCCTCTTTGAGGCCTGGTCCCACCTATCGGGAGCGACAGCTTGGCGACTCTGCTGGGGACCCTTATACTGCAACCAGGGCTCCTGGTTCTTTTTGTGGGTTCCTCCTAGCGCTTGATTGATTTGTGTTTGCTGGGGTGTTATGTGCTTATTTGTGTTTATATTTGTATTTATTTTTGCTTTATGTACAGTTGTTTATTTGCTTTCTTTACTGCTTTACATATATCATACTGTCATGCTGTCTGGCTGGATCTGGTTTTGCCTTGGTGGGTGGGGTTCTATTGAGAGTTAAGGTCCTATACCTGGGACCTGAGTGACACCTAGGCTAGAGTGGTTCATATTCTTTCCCATTCCATCTCGGTCTGGTGCGGGAATATGAAACACGGTTCAGATATGGGTTTCTTCTTGAGAACTCTGTGTTGCAGATTTCCTGCAATGCTAGGGCTATCTGGGAAGCCTGCTAAGTCTGGATGACCTTTTAGTATTGACCTTCAGAAATTGAGGTGAATTAGAGGAGGAACTTTTATGGTTATTGTAAACACTGTACCTCCAGGTTAGAAGTGTTTACACTTCTCATAACTGATCCAAGTCTGAGGATCCTTGTTTTAGAACACCACCTGTGAGGGGGTTGGGCTGTTTACAGGTTTGCAGGTACCTTGACCTCAGAATACCCTGTTACTTTGATTTGATTAAGAATACTCCATGTTGGAACAGTTCTTGTGATTCTAAACCCTGGACATGTGGCTCTTTATTTGAGCCCCCCACCTTGGTTACTGGATTTATAGACCTCCATCTGGAATTCTTGAACATACTTGGACCTATATCGGAGCATTTGATCAGATCCAGCTCAGCCACAAACCCCTGCATATCATTTGCATACATAATCATTGCATCATATTGACATTTGCTTATTTGTGTTTCAGGGTATCCATCTTCATTTGGTTTTGGTTTTGACCCCATCTTCAGTACTGGCCTATCTTCATCAGCATCTGCTTCAGCTATCAGCTAACTACTTCAGCCAATCAGTGGCCCATTCTTCAGTATCATCATCAGCACTTGTCTCTACTCAAGTCTCAACATCATGGCACCTAAAAAGAGCAACATCACCTACCACTTCTTCCAGCCAGAGCTATCTGACATCAGGAGGATTCAGACCCTGATCACTCCAGACCATATACCACTGTTTAGGGAACACTATGGAGATATACTTGATGTGGTTATGGATCTGGACCCTTCACAGAGAAGCCTGATTCACACCTGCCTTCAATTTTATGATCCCCCACTGAGGTGTTTCACTTTTCAGGACTTTCAGCTGGGCCCTCTATTAGAAGAATACTCATCATTGGTTGGTATACCTATCAGGGGTGGAGTCCCTTTCAACCCTGAGATGGTCTTTCCTGGTAATGAAGAAGTAGCAAAGGCTTTGCATCTGGAATCAGTTCTGATTGGACAGCATATGACTTCTAAGGCTGGAATCCCTGGTTTCCATCTGGATTTCTTGATCTCTCAAGCTACCCTGAAAGCTTCTCTGGGAGAATGGAAAGCTGTCTGTGCTTTATTGGCCCTGAGCATATATGGAATTGTATTGTTTGCAGATGAGCCTCGATTCATTAGCAAGAATGCAATCCATCTTTTCATCCTGAAGAACCCAGTGCCCACCTTATTGGGGGATCTCTATTACTCAGTGCATCAGAGGAATGAAAAGCAGAGGGGAAGATTAGTGAGGTGTTGTGCTCCTTTGTTCCATACTTGGCTTCTCAAGCATTTACCCAGGACAGATGCATTTTTGAATCCTCATCAGCAGAGAAACTGGGCTAGAAGACTCACTGCTCTAACTTCAGCTGATATCAGGTGGTGCACTCAAAGCACCAAGGGCAGGGATATCCTCACCAGCTGTGGGCATTTTCCCAATGTGCCCCTAATAGGAGTTAAGGGTAGTATTAATTACAACCCTCTGCTGTTCAAAAGACAACTGGGCTATGCACTGGTCCACACTCCTAAGGCACAAGACTTGGTTGAGACTCTTTATTGTGAGAACAAGCCTAATCTGGCTATTGTTAGGCAGGCAGCCTGGGCCTGGGATAATGTTCAAACCAAGGGAGTAACCATTCTGGGAAAGTGCAACAATGTGGCATCAGCACAATACTATGATTGGTCCCATGCCAGAGCTCAATTCTCTGGAATGCCCTTTACCATGGAAGATATGCCTGGATCATCCTCAGCACCACCCCCTGCCACTGTTAGCTTGGAGGAGTTTGAAGGTTTGAAGGAGAGAAATGAGAAGTTGACTCAGGCTTTGCAGAAGACCCTCCGAGAGAGGAGTGATGGTATGAGGGATATTGAGAGGCTAGAGAAGCTGAAAGTGGAGCATCTGGTTAAAATTGAGAAGTCTGGGGATTATATCAAGAAGTCCAAGGCTGGAGAGCAAATTCTGAAAAATGCTTGCAAGGAAGCCCAGTTCCAGAGAGCAAGGACAAACTTGTATCTGAAGGAGAGTCAAGCTCGGTGGGTCAGGATCACCGAAGCTCGTACCCTGGAGGACAAGAGAGTTCAAGACAAGATAGAGCAACTGGAAGCTAGTGCAAAAGAGCAGCAAGAAGCCCTGGCAGCAGCCCAGAGGGAGATATCAGAGCTGAAGATCAAAGCTGGAGTGAAGAGGTCAAAGGACCAAAATCAACACAAGAAGCTAACCGCAGCTGTTACCACCCGGAACCTCCTTATCAGGAATCTCACGGAGCGTCCAGCTGATCCTGTGACCGAAGCACTTCTCAAGGAAGTTCGGGAGGATGAGTTTGGTCTTGGTGTTTGACCATTTGTTTGTTGTTGCTTTCATTTCATGTACTTTTATTTTCTTGTAATGTATTTTGACCCCTCAGAGGGCTTGTATTTGTAAACAAACTATGTACCATTTGCCCTTTTGTAATATATGTGTTAGTTTGTTCCATCCAAGTTTACTTCGAAAGCAACATCAACAACATCTTCAAGGGTCTGGAAGGGTCAAAACTGAATGCCAAGCCGGATACCTTGAAAACAAATAAGCATACTGCATTGCATGCTAACCCTTTGTTTGTTTTGTAGGTTTTGTTTTATTGTTGCTAACTCTGTTGTGATGTTCAGGAACTATTGCTCGACGCCGGGTATTTCCCCTCAACTGTCCACACCGTTATCCAACCCGAAACAACCTTCCGGGCATACAAATGGATCAGGTACAGCAGGACCTTGCAGAGGTTAGAAATCAAATGGAAAACGAAAGATTGGAAATGAGAACACAGATGACTCAGTTTATGGAAGTGATGAACAACATGGCTCAGAGCCAGGAAAGATTGAGAGCCATGGTGGAAAGGTAGAATCAAGAAGATCCACATATAGGGACTGCCGGCACCAGCAACAATGAAAGGGTCCAACCTCATGTTAACCCCCCTGTATTTGGCCCCCATCTTCATCCAGAGGTCAATATTCCTGCAAATGTTCAAGGGACTGCCACTGCAGGAAGGGTACTTCAAGAAGACCCCCAGGAGGATCAATTTACAGTAATGGGTGCTGGGGAAGAAGCTTATGATAGAAGGTTGGATGAGATAGCTGAGAAATTAAGATCCTTAGAGTCCCAAAACTCTTTGGGTTTTGATGTTATGGATATGGGCTGGGTAGATGGGGTCAGGATTCCCCACAAGTTTAAGCCACCATGCTTTAAGAAGTATAATGGGACTTCCTGTCCCCGAACCCATCTACAATCTTTTCTCGGGAGGCTAAAGGCCTATACCATGGACGAGAAGCTTTGGATGTTCTATTTTGAGGATAGCTTGACTGGAGCTTCAAGGGAATGGTATTCCCATCTGACAAGAGCAACTATTAGATGCTGGAAGGACCTGGCAGAGGCCTTCATCAGACAGTATCAGTATAATCTGGATATGGCACCCAACAGGACCCTCCTAATGGGAATGTCACAGTCATCTAGAGAGAGCTTCCGAGAGTATGCTCAAAGATGGAGACAGCTTGCTGCTGCTGTCCAGCCACCTATGTCAGAAAGGGAGATGGCTGATATGTTCATGAACACCCTTCAGGGGACTTACATTGATAGGCTAGCTGCCTTCTCATCTACCAGCTTTGCAGATGTAGTCATAGCCGGGGAGAGAATTGAAAGCCTATTGAAGATGGGTAAGATCTCAGACAACGGTGCCAGCTCGTCCAGCAATACAAGGAAGCCTTTTGCAGGCCCAAGAAGAACTGGCGAGACCAATGCCATCCACACCAACAGGGGCAGACCCCAGTATGTTCACAGGTCTGTAGCGGCAGTCACCATCCCCGCTCCAGCTCATCCTCAACCAGCTTATCAACCGCCGCAACAAAATTATCAGCAACAACCTCAGTACCATCAACAAAATCAGTATCCTCCGAGAAATTACAACAACAGCAACACCAACAACAATAACCAGCAAAGGCCATTCCAGCAGAGGCCATCTCAAGCCAACAGGGTGATCGATCCGATCCCCATGCCATATGCTACATTGCTGCCACAACTCCTGAAACTCAACCTAGTTGAGCTAAGGACGTTGGCTCCTCCAGATCCCAACAGTCTACCCAGAAACTATGACTCCAACGCCAGATGTGCTTTCCATTCAAATGCACCTGGCCACAGTACAGAAAAGTGTAGAGCCTTGCACATGAAGGTACAAGACCTGGTAGACTCAAAAGCTCTGAATTTCGCACCACCACCCAATGTCAACAAAAATCCTATGCCAAACCACGGGGGTCCCAGAATTAACGCTATTGAAGAAGGCAAGCCGTCTTATTTAATAACCAGTGTGGGTCAGATCCGGACACCGTTGGTGGAAATTAAGGCTCAACTCCTCGAATGTCAGATGTTCCCGGGGTGTGAGTTGGGGTGTGCTTACTGCAATATCTCAGTAAATGGGTGCGATAACCTGAGGAATGGCATAGATGGTCTCATTCAGAGTGGCCAACTTCAGATCACCACATCATTTCCTACAAACCCAGCAATCTCATCAGCAATGGTTCCAGAACCTCCTACAACTGCAGCAACCATTGTTCCTGACAACTCTTCGGTTTCATCAACAAGTACTTCATCTGTCATCTCAACTGATCAGCTATCAACAAATGTTCCTTCTACAACTTCAGCACCACTCCATTTTGAAACTCCTACAACAACAACGTCCATCCTTCCGACAATATCTCCTACAACATCAACAACAAATCATGAAGATGTCTCAACCGTCACAATATTTTATGATCCTGAAAACAACTCTGCCTACAACTCAGAAAGTGCTGCTCCCATTAGAGCACCAGTCACGATTTATTATGATCCACAAACTATCACAGTCCCTTCAGCAGCTGCCATCAGTCCAGTCACTGTCACGGTGCCTGGACCAGTACCTTATGAAAGCAATAGGGCCATCCCTTGGCACTACGGCTCTGACGTATACTGCGAAGGAAAGAAAATCACCCTTGAACCATCAACACCTGCACCACAAATAGACAATGTGGGAGGAGTCGGAGGCTTCACTCGAAGCGGACGTCTCTTTGCTCCACAAATTCAAAGACCCACTGCCGAAGCAGAAGCTGCTGCTAAGGCAAAAGGAAAGAGTCCGGTGCAGGAAGATCAAGCTGTTAAGGAAGCTTTGAAAACGCCATTCGATCAAGAAGTTGATGAGTTCATGAGGATCATCAAAAAGAGTGATTACAAAATAGTGGATCAGCTTCACCAGACGCCATCCAAGATCTCTATACTATCATTGCTTATGTGCTCCGAAGCCCATCGGAATGCACGACTCAAAGTCTTGCACGCAGCTTACGTGCCTGAAGAGATCACCGTCAATCAGTTGGAAACCGTGGTTGGAAATGTTACTGCTAGCAATGGGCTAGGGTTCACCAATACTGACTTGACAACGGAAGGCCGCAACCATAACAAGGCCTTGCACATCACCATGGAATGTAAAGGTGCAGTCCTTTCCCATGTGCTGGTAGACACAGGGTCATCCCTTAATGTCTTACCCAAAAAGGCCCTGGTGAAGCTAGAATATGAAGGATTGGCGTTGCGTCCCAGCAACCTGGTAGTAAGAGCCTTTGATGGTTCTAAGAGATCGGTTCTGGGAGAAATTGAGCTGCTTGTAACGATTGGCCCACAAACTTTTAAAACGATCTTCTACGTGATGGACATTCAGCCTGCCTACAGCTGTTTGTTGGGTAGACCATGGATTCATGCCGCTGGCGCAGTAACGTCTACCCTTCACCAGAAGTTAAAATTTGAGTGGGAAGGCCAAGTCGTTACTATCTGTGGGGAGGAGGATATATTTGTTAGCCATCTGGCTACTTACAAATATATTGAGATGGATGGGGAAATCCATGAAACAATGAGCCAAGGATTTGAGGCCTTGAATGTTAATGAAGCATCTGCTGTATCTGGGATCTCCATGTCATCTTATCAACAAGCCCGGAAGGTTGTTGAGGAGGGAACTGCCCAAGGCTGGGGCAAGGTTTTATTTGTGGAGGAGAAGAAAGACAAATTTGGGTTGGGTTACAGACCAACTCAACAAAATCAAGCAGAGGCTGCTGAGAAGCCTGGTTTTGTCAGTGGGGGGATGCTCACCCCTGATGCTATCAACAATCTGGAAGACGAGCTGGAAGAGGAACGCAATCTGGAGAATTGGATTCGTCCAAAGATCCCGGGGAGCAGTATCTCAAACTGGTCTTCCCAGGAAATTATAAGAGTTACTCACGCAGAGTAATTATTATTTCCTGTATTTTTATAGCATGCATCAAAGTCTTGCATCTTGCCCAAGATGACAAGACTCATTTTGTAATCGGGCCATCTGTACTTTTTGTGCAACAAGATTAATCAATGAAATATCAGGCATCTTTTTGCAAACGAGTCTTTTTCTTTCGCTCACTGTTTTCCTATTTTTCTTTTTGTACAAAAAATAAATGGCGATGTTTTCAAAATGACAACTTTATTTCACTTTTCTAAAACAAGATTAAAACCAAATCACTAAAATGAACAAACTGAACCCTTGCAGAAAGTGCCTTCCAGACAGCACCGACAACAGCACGGCTATGACTTCGTATGACTTTGACAATTCGATCAATCAAGCTGATGAAGGGGTTGAAGAAGAATATGAGCTTCCTGAAGAGCTAGCCAGATTGTTGAGACAAGAGGAAAAGGTTATAACTCCTCACCAGGAGGAGGTTGAGGTGATTAATCTTGGTACAGTTGAAGACGTGAAAGAAGTTAAAATCGGGGCCTGCCTACAAGGCTCGGTGAAGAGACAACTGATTGACCTGCTTCAAGAGTATGTGGACGTGTTCGCTTGGTCTTATCAAGATATGCCAGGGTTGGACACCGACATTGTTGTGCACAAGCTGCCTTTGAGAGAAGAATGCCCACCGGTCAAACAGAAACTACGCCGTACTCGCCCGGACATGGCAATGAAAATCAAGGAAGAGGTACAAAAGCAATGGGACGCCGGTTTCCTTGCTGTGACTAGCTATCCACCGTGGGTTGCTAACATAGTACCTGTGCCCAAGAAGGATGGCAAAGTAAGAATGTGTGTTGACTACCGGGATCTGAACAGAGCTAGCCCGAAAGATGATTTCCCTTTACCTCACATTGATGTATTGGTGGATAACACGGCTCAGTTCTCGGTGTTCTCTTTCATGGACGGATTTTCAGGATACAATCAGATCAAGATGTCACCTGAAGACATGGAGAAGACAACATTCATCACACCTTGGGGCACGTTCTGTTACAAAGTGATGCCATTCGGATTGAAGAATGCTGGTGCAACGTATCAACGGGCTATGGTAACATTATTCCACGATATGATCCATAAAGAAATAGAATGTTATGTGGATGACATGATCGCCAAGTCCCTTACTGAAGAAGATCACCTGGTAAATCTGCTAAAGCTGTTCAAGCGTCTGAGGAAGTACCAACTGAAGTTGAACCCCAACAAATGCACATTCGGGGTGCGATCTGGTAAGCTGCTGGGCTTTATTGTGAGCGAGAAAGGGATTGAAGTTGACCCTGATAAAGTCAAAGCTATTCAAGAGATGCCTGCACCGAAGACAGAGAAAGAAGTTCGAGGGTTCTTAGGTAGATTGAACTACATTTCAAGGTTCATATCTCACCTTACAGCAACCTGTGAACCCTTGTTCAAGCTGTTAAGAAAAGAACAGACGGTCAGGTGGAACGAAGACTGCCAAAAGGCTTTTGACAAGATCAAAGAATATCTGCAAGAACCTCCAATCCTCATGCCTCCAGTTGAAGGAAGACCTCTGATAATGTACTTGACAGTATTAGAAGAGTCGATGGGGTGTGTGCTGGGCCAGTATGACGAGTCTGGTCGAAAAGAGTATGCAATTTACTACCTGAGCAAAAAGTTTACCGACTGTGAACAACGTTATTCACTGCTCGAGAAAACTTGCTGTGCTTTAGCGTGGGCTGCTCGCCGACTGAGACAGTATATGTTGACCCACACTACCTTATTGATCTCAAAAATGGACCCAGTTAAGTACATATTTGAGAAGCCGGCTCTTACCGGACGGGTTGCAAGATGGCAAATGATTCTCACAGAATACGACATTCAGTACACCTCTCAGAAAGCCATCAAGGGCAGTGTATTGTCTGAATATCTTGCTGAGCAACCCATTGATGATTACCAGCCTATGAGATTTGACTTCCCTGATGAAGACATCATGTTCATTAAAGCAAAAGATCATGAAGAGCCTGTTCATACTGAAGGGCCTGACCCGAAAGAAGAATGGACTATGATGTTTGATGGGGCCGTTAATATGAATGGTCGTGGTGTTGGTGCAGTACTCATTACACCTAAAGGAGTTCACATGCCTTTCTCGGCAAAACTCACTTTCAACTGCACTAACAACGAAGCTGAATACGAAGCTTGCATTATGGGTCTTGAGGAAGCCATTGACCTCAGGATCAAGACATTAACTGTATTCGGAGATTCAGCTTTGGTAGTCAATCAAACCAACGGCAAATGGTATACACACCAGGATCATCTGATACCTTACAGGGATTATACAAGGAGGTTATTGACTTTCTTTACAACAGTCAAGCTTGAGTATATCCCTCGGGACGAGAATCAGTTTGCAGATGCTCTGGCTACCATTTCGTCCATGATCAAAGTTCAAGCTGCCAACTTTGTACCTCAGATCTCAATGTCCAGGCTTGATAGGCCAGCATACGTATTTGCAGTAGATGTTGTTAAGGATGATAAGCCTTGGTTTCATGACATTAAGTGCTTCTTGGAGGATCAAACATACCCACCTGGGGCGTCTTCCAATGATAAGAAGACTTTGAGAAGGCTTGCTGGTAGTTTCTTTCTGAACACTGATGGGTCTTTGTACAAGAGAAACTTTGATATGGTACTCCTCAGATGTGTTGACAAGACGGAAGCAGATTTGTTGATGCACGAAGTGCACAAAGGATCCTTTGGTACCCATGCTGGGGGGCATGCCATGGCTAAGAAGTTGTTGAGATCAGGCTATTACTGGATTACAATGGATACATATTGTTGTGCCTACGCCAGGAAATGCCATAAATGCCAGATCTATGCAGATAAGGTGCATGTGCCTCCCAATCCTCTGAATGTGATGTCTTCACCCTGGCCCTTTGCCATGTGGGGCATTGACATGATTGGCAAGATTGAACCGACTGCTTCGAATGGCCACAGATTCATCCTGGTTGCTATTGACTATTTCACCAAGTGGGTTGAAGCAGCTTCCTATGCCAACGTTACAAGGCAAGTGGTAGCCAGATTTCTGAAAAGAGATATCATCTGTCGATATGGAGTTCCCGAGCGAATCATTACTGATAATGGCTCCAACTTAAACAACAAGATGATGGCAGAGCTATGCCGGGGCTTCAAAATTCAACACCACAATTCTTCTCCTTACAGGCCAAAGATGAATGGCGCTGTTGAGGCAGCTAACAAGAATATTAAGAAGATTGTGCAGAAAATGGTAGTCACTTACAGAGACTGGCATGAGATGCTACCGTTTGCCTTGCATGGGTACCGCATGTCAATAAGGACATCCACTGGGGCAACACCGTATCAACTTGTGTATGGTATGGAAGCAGTCCTACCTGTTGAGGTTGAACTACCCTCGCTACGGGTATAATGGATGTTAAGCTGAACGAAGCAGAATGGGTCAGGTCCCAATACGAACAACTGAGTCTAGTCGAAGAGAAAAGATTGGCTGCAATCTGTCATGGGCAGTTATATCAGAAAAGAATGAAGAAAGCCTTCGATCAGAAAGTCAGGCACCGAGAGTACCAAGTAGGAGATCTTGTGCTGAAAAGAATCCTCCCTCCTCATACAGACCACAGTGGCAAATGGACCCCAAATTATGAAGGGCCATTTGTGGTAAAGAAAGTTTTCTCCGGTGGAGCACTAATGCTCAGCACCATGGATGGCGAAGACTTCCCGTCCCCTGTGAATTCAGATGTAGTTAAAAAATACTTCGCATAAAAATGACCCGCTGGACACAAAAACAGAATGTAAGTCCAGGCAAAAATAGGGCATCCCGGCGAGTCAAAAACAGAATAAAAGACTCGGGCAAAAATAAGGGAAAATAAAAAATGTGTACACCCGCTGAGTTGAAAAGCCGCATTGGACAGCTCAGGCAAAAATGGGTATCCCGATGGATTGAAAACCCGAAAGGGCGATCCATGCAAAATAAAGGAATAAGCGAACAACTGCACTCTGAATTCGTCTGTATCGTTTACAACTTGGTAAGCTTCGAAAGGATCAAGCCTCAATCAGAATCAGCCTTCTTCAGAAAGCAAGATGAGAAGAACGTCAAAAGACATACGAGTCATAGCAAGAGAGGAAGCTCCTTAAAGCGTCATCAACATTGCCAGCATTTTGTTTCTCAATTTGTAACGATCTCCTCATCCCAGGGGATTTGTTTCTTTGACTGTATCTCGCCAATTCAGGGCATATGAATTAATAAAATCAGATTTTCAGTCACGTCTTGTCGTATACATTTTATTTGCAAAAATGTCTGATGTCTTAAAGAAAAACTGATTGCATAGAATACAGATGTTTATCTTCAAATAAAAACGTGCTTGCAGGAAATATACTTACTCTCAGAAGTGTCTAATTCCTATGACGGAATCCAGTAAAGGATACCTCGGGATTACTTGTACGTTTCTCTATCTTTTCAGGATTGCAGGTATCCAGAGCGCAACTTGGGGCATGTAAGCTTCATCCCAGCAAGCTGGCAAATCAACACTCACTCCGTCTTAGCACCCAAAGTGTTTTCTTCCCAACTGATTTGCCACTTATTACTTCTCCCCAGCTGAGTTGCCACTTATTACTTATGCCCATCAGAGTTGCCAGGCGTCACTTCTCCAACAGGGTCGTGCCAGAAGGCACCTATATCCACGGCCGAGTCAAGGATCCTCTTCAACAGAATCCCTAGGGAGGTCTTTCAGTGATCTCTCTTTATCCCCAGCCGAGCTGCCATTTCGTCCTCAGCCAAGCACAAAAGTCAGGGGATCATCTCCCCACAGAGCTCCAGTCTCTGTCCAGAAGAGCAGTGCATGAAGGAATCACAACAGAGTGAAGAAAGCTTCTACAAACCCCAGCTGGGTCTTTCATTTATTGGAATAGGTCTCTCAGTGACCCGAATCTCCAAGCAGATATCATATCATCAGATCTACCAATGATCTCATCCCCAGCTGGGATGTCCATTTCAAGCAGATCGATCGAAGATCATCACAGCAGCGGGACCCGGATCCCGGTTTTGGTATCTTTGCATCATAGCATTCACATCATAATCACCCACAAAGCGTAGCATTCCGTTTTAACACGGAGCATTACGGCAAAAATCAAACATATAGCATAATCATAAGCCATGTTTCAAATCAACACCTGCGAATAAAGACAATCCACCAATATACAGAAAAATCCCCACCAGGGTCCCCAGCAAAAGCAGTTGCCTCATGAACCACAAACACCAGTATACTCATTTTGACACCCGTCCGTGCCATCTTTCCCCAGTAAAGTCGCCTGAACACTCTGTGCAAACAATAACACCCGTATTACAGATACTTTTTGACACCCGTCCGTGTCATACCCCCAGCAGAAAGCCAAAGACGTCCTCTTTGCACTCACATATACTTACATATAACAATCCTTTGACACTCGTCCGTGTCATATCCCCAGCGCAATCGCTTACACTTTGTATATCAGATACTTGTTTATATTACACTTTTCTCCTCTTTGACACTCGTCTGTGTCACTCGCTCCAGCAGATAAACACTCATCTATACACCGCTCACTCTTGTACAGATACTCGTCCGTATCTTATACCACTCAAATCCCCTCAGATTCAGCATTAGTCCTTGTTCTTTGTTAACTCGTTGGTACTCGTCCGTACCATCATCTCAGAACATGCGTCAAGCGTTTGTTTCTACCAGATACTCGTCCGTATCATAGTCTTAAGGATGCTCGTCCGCATCTTTAACCCATACACAGTGTCAAACACTTTTGTCTCCTTGAATTTAGATACTCGCCTGTGTCTACCTTTCCCCAGAAGAGTCCCTTCAGATTCAACACTCGTCCGTGTTCTCTGTTAACCAGTTGATACTCGTTTGTATCATCATCCCTGAACACGCGTCAGTGTTTGTTTCTATCCGATACTCGTCCGTATCGTAGTCTTAAGGATGCCCGTCCGCATCTTTAATCTATACACAACTCCTAAACACTCATACCTTTTGTTCCTTGGATATAAACACTCGTCCGTGTTTATTATTCCCCAGTAGATCACCAACAAAACAAATTTTTCTTTTACCTGACATTCGTCCTATGTCATGATAGACCCTGAGAGCAGCCGTACCCTGCTAGGTGGTCGTCCTCCACCTCTTGATGGTCGTCCTCCATCATGCTCATCCGATGGCCATCCCCGTCGTTGATATTTTAGCAGCCGTCCCCTGCTAGGTGGTCGTCCTCCACCTATGATGATCGTCCTTCATCATTTTATCCAATGGCCGTCCCCATTGTTGATTTTTGGTTATCTGACATTCGTCCTATGTCATGACAAACCTTGAGAGCAGCCGTCCCCTGCTAGGTGGTCGTCCTCCACCTCTTGATGGTCGTCCTCCATCATGCTCGTCCGATGGCCGTCCCCATCGTTGACCTTTTATCCGGCATTCGTCCTATGTCGCGATATTTTCGGCAGCCGTACCCTGCCAGGTGGTCGTCCTCCACCTTAGATGACCGTCCCTCATCTTATACCCAACAGAGCAGCCGTCCCCTGCTAGGTGATCGTCCTTCACCTTTGATGACCGTACCTCATCATCTGTTCATTTCATTTATTCTTTAACCCGATGGCCGTCCCCGTCGTGGTCCCTTTTCTTTTTAAGCCCGATGGCCGTCCCCATCGTCGGTTACTTCGCTTTATGAACTTGATGGCCGTCCCCGTCATGTTTCATTAATCCCCAGAGATTTTTACAGCTTTATCTTGATGGCCGTCCCCATCATAATATCTTATTTTTTCCAGCTAGTCGGTCGTCCCCGTCTTGGCTTTACCTTTTATCCCCAGCATGTCGGCCGTCCCCGTCATTGCTCTTCACCCAGCAGTCGTCCTCTGCTCGACGGTCGTCCTCCGTCGCCTACACTTTACAATATACTTTATTTTCCTTTTACAATCTATATCCCTTTTCTTCTTCATTCTGTGAGTGCAAATTTTGGACTGTCTTTGGTATTCAACCACAAGTTATCTTGTTTGCCTGTTAAGCCGTTGCTTACATCCTGCACAGCTAACTCATGTTTGAATAGGGGCAGCTGTAAACACCCCAAATTTGCCCTCACCCTTTCACACCATGGATTGTGATCATTTCATATGCATAAACACAATCATAACATCCCATATTCCATTTTTGATTCACTGCATAGATTCAAAGTCATCTGCATCTAGGGCTTGTGATCTGAGCAATCCAAGAGCCTCTTGAGCCACTCCAAGGGCCACCAATCACTTCAAAGGGGTCCATGTGTGTTCAAGTATCATATTACATCTTCTCAAAGTCAAGAATGCCAAAGAATCACAAGAACTGGGATTGGTATGGAAGTAGAGCCAGGCTAGACTGCACAGTTGACCTAAAATTAGGGTTTTGGTTTCAGAGGCCATAACTCCAAATTTTTTGGTCATTCTTGTTTCTATTGGTCTCTATATGGTATAAGTAGTATGCATATCAATTTTCATGAAGAAATTCCATGGGGAAGTCATCTGATCAAGAGTTGACTTTCTGGGCAAGTCAGTGCAAAATCAGGGCATCTGAGGCCCCCAATGGCCCAACCAAGGGTTGATCTTCATCATTTTGAGTGTATTGATCTTTATTTGATCATGGAAGAAGGTTGAAGTTCACAAAATTCAAGAATTTGAAGTTTTTGCAAAGTTGACTTTTTAGGGCATGGTTGACTTTTAAAGAATATGTCATTTTAGGTCACTTTACAAACCTTACTTTTTGATCCAAAAATGCTCCAAATGGAAAAACTTTGGTCATGAAAGTTGTAGAATACATTTTTCCCTTTTCAAAAAGTACAAGAACATGACCTAATTCATTTTGGATCAAAAGTTATGGTGTGTCAAAGTTGGCAAAAATCACTAATTTTCAAGTTATGCACCAAATGGAAAATTTGCAAAAACTTTGTACCAAGGCATTTGTAACCTCTAATTCATGTCTAACCCTCACATAAACATCACATGTGACCAAAAATTCAGAATGGACTAAGTATTTCTCACTTCCCATGGTTTGTGTGGCAAGAAAGTTACATGTGAACCAAAGATGATCAACTTGCAAAACCATCATCACACTTTCACCAACTTGTTGCCTTGGCTGCTGAACCACCCTAGCCTCACTCACACACCATGCTGCGCCAGCCCACACTCTTGTACCAAGCTAGAACTTAGCCCATGCCTCTCTTATAAAAAGGTTGACAATTTGCAAAAGTGAACTTACCTATCACAGCAGGCCAGGTCACATCATCTGACCAATGAGATTATTTTATGCAAAGCCAAATGCCAGCCATTTCACATAAGGAGCCAGCCTGAAACAAGCCCTAGAAACACATTCACAAACTCACCCTCACTTGCATTTTCCTTCGAATCTGCTTCCATAGCACACAAACACAAAAACCAAGTCCATTGATCAACTCACCTTGCTTCACTGAGCAAAAACAAGCAAGACCTAAGCCTGAAACCAGCAAGAACATCACTCTTCCATTTTTCACTCTCAAATCCAAAGCCTTCGAAATTCACTCCACATGCCACAAACACTTGAACAAACTTCATAAACCTTCTCCATTCATCATCCTGGTCATAAAGAACCCTTCACCTTAGCCTGAAACAGCTTGAATCACAAACACCATTTTCACCTGAGCTTGAGCAGAAGCTGTGCAAACTCCCTAACCAGCTAACTTAAACTCCTTCTAAGCATTCAAGCATCATCAGGGGATCAAGTGGAGTGGATTGCATCAAGAGGGCAGGTCAGAAAGTTGCAGGATTGAAAGCTTCGAAACTCAGGTAGCTCAAGAACATTTTTTCCAGAAATCATTTTTTAAGTTCTTAAGTTGTTGTTCATGCTCCCCTGATCACATATATGTCTTTAGTTTTGAAAATGGTGGAAAAATAAGGATTTAATTGCGTTCTGAAACTCCCTGACCTAAAAAAAGTTTCGTTTCGATCCATGAGTTTGAGGGAATATAAATGATGTTAGTGATGGGGTTTTGATTCAGTGGGTTATGGGGATCATTCCAGTGATCTTGGATTTTATTTTTGTTGCGTTTTGAGGTTTTTAGGGATTTTCAGGTGGGGTTCCCACCGGAGAAGACGACCGGAGGTCTTCTCCGGCCACCTGAAAATCATTAGGGTTTAATTATGTCATTAATAGCCATTTGAATCTGGAGCGTCAGATGCGTTGAAAAGTTTGACTTGCCGCGCGTGTGTATGGCTGAGATCCATTGTTAGAAACCCTAATCACAATTATTTATTTAATAAATCAGATTAACCAAGTTTGAATTCCAGCCCTTGATCTGCGCGCGCAGTCAATCCCCCTTCCCCCAGGATTCATCCCAGCCCTCCATTCAGTTGACTTTCCTCTTTTCTTTGTTTTAATTCATTTATTTCATAATTGTTTTCCACAATTTATTTAAAATAGTAAAAATTATTTAAAAATTATGAAACTTTTTGTCAAGAGTTTCATTAATTTTTAAGACACAAAAATATTTTTATTTTTATTTTTAGTATTGAAAAAGTATTTTTAAATATTTAAAAGTTTATTTTTAATTGATTAATGAAAATTAATTTATTAAAAATACTTTTAGGTATTTAAAAATCACCAAAAAATTCATGAAATGTTTTAAGACATTTAGAAACATTGTCCAACCTTCAAACCAAATTTATTTTTTGATCTTGATGCATTTTGAGAATTTTTCATTGATTTAAAATCATTTTTATGCATTAATTTGATCTAAAGTTCCAAAAATCATTTCTGCCTATCCATGAGGAGTTGGAAATTAATTCTTTTTGCATTGCATTTTGTTTAGCATGTAGTTTTTGAGATTAAATGGCCATGAGTTGATCTTTCATTTTCCATTTGTTTGATAATTTTCTTGTTTAGGAACCCTAAAACCCTAGAAATCTTTAGAAAACCATAACTTGAACTTGGTTAGGAGTTGAAGCCTCTCCTTTGGGAATTGGGTTAGTATAGGATTAGGGGTCCTTTGAGTGCATTTTCAATTTTTTATAATGTTGTTTGCTTCTGATTTTGGTTTTTGTTTGTTGCATTGATCATAAACCCTAATTTGGGCTTCCATATGCATCCATCTTGCATTTCCTTGCATAACATGACTTGCCATGACATTCCATGCCTCCATTTGATTCATTTAACATCATAAGACATATTGAAAGCATTTTTGAGCATTACATCTCTCATTTGTCATGTTGTATGCCATATGCATTCCATAACTTTTCATGTATGTTCTTGGTTCTTAACTTGCTTCATTTGCATTCATAAGCTTGTATGATCATCTCCATTTGTTGTCTCATGTTTGTAGTATCACATAGCATCATTAGCATCATGTAAATGCTTCTGGTTTTGTTTCTCATCATGTCATTTCATCTCATTTTGCATTGCATTGCATTTCTTTTCTAACCTTTCAGGTGGTAAGTGATTTTGAGAAGTGAATTTGCCTTCACTTCTCATACTTTTATTTTCATCTCTCTCTTGCATCCATGCTGCATTTCTACATGTGTTTGAGTTTTAGCTTGCTCATCCTTCTTCTTCCCACTTTCTTTCTTCAAGTGACTTGACTTCTTGAATGAAGCAAGTTGCTTTGCTTCTCCTGGTCTTTTCATCTGCTTCCTGGTGGTTCCATTGAAGACTTCTCTTGAAAACCTCATAAACCTTAAGAATAACCAAGCATGACA
This sequence comes from Lathyrus aphaca, assembly GCA_963966055.1. NCBI lineage: Eukaryota > Viridiplantae > Streptophyta > Magnoliopsida > Fabales > Fabaceae > Lathyrus > Lathyrus aphaca. The sequence continues at coordinate 217,728,169 of OZ014520.1, read as the reverse complement.
ATGATTAGGGTTTTGATTAGTCTCCCCCACTTAGCTTTTACCTTTGTGTCTCTTTGAGTTTTCTCTTCTCACCTCATAATCAGGGACTAAACCCTAAAGGCTTTAAGGCTTTGTGATTAAGTTTATGCCTGCATCCTTCTATTAGGATGGAGTGTATAACTTTAATCCTAAGTGTTAAACCCTTAATGTGTTTAAATCCTTTAATCAATTCATCTAATAATCATCAAGACATCAAGCTTGTAACTTGGGCCTTGCATTAGGGTTCTATTTCTTCCTTAATTGGTTAAGAAGGACTAACCCTAGTGTTAATGGACAAGTCCCCCTCAAGTTGTCTTGCAAACCCTAAAAATCACTTCATCATCATATCATTAAATAAAATCCACTCAATCAAAGGCTTGTTTTGTCATGAGTTTAATCCCTAATCATGGATTAAGTTGAGGAGCTTTCCTCAGCTTAAACATTCTCATCTATTATCCTTCTATTAGGATGGTGTAATGAGTCTGTTAAATCCCTGATTATGGCTTAACCTCATTACTTAACACTAAACAAAAACACCAAAAACATCTAAATAATCACAAGTAGGTTAATGGTCTTAATCCTACACCATGGTGATTAAGTGTGAGAATCTGACTTCACACTTAAGGTATTCTCATTACCCCTAAACAGAGGGAAGATGTGATGAATTTACTAAATCCATTGGTTTAGGCTTAAGCTCATTAACTTATGACAAACTTTCAAAAGCAATAAAAGACTGAAAACACAAAAACAAACAATAATCGTCTCCTTTGGGATTCTTTTCTCATCTCATTCACTCACAAACGAGAATTTGCTTCTTCCGTCTAATGCAAGACAGTTAGCACCTGAGCCAGACTGGCCATACACTTGAGCATTGACAAGTAAGCAGTTCACAAGTCAATTCACCTTTCAGTCTCTTTGGGTCGAACTACGGTGTTCTGACTTCCTCATTGCACGAGAGGATACGTAGGCATAACTTAACAGTTATCGAACAAAAGTCTCTGTATATTCCCCCTTCTTTCAGCTTCATTCTTTTAAGCCTCATAGTCATGAGCATTTCACTCTCATCCTTACACTGACACATCGTTTATACACTTCACACTTCTTTTACACTGACACCTGTACATCTTTTCCAGCTATTTTATACACAGATTGCACTGACACTACCCCTTTAAAACACAAATCTTTTAAGCGTGGATCCCGTCGAGTACGACGGACAATCTGGGTGCTAATACCTTCCCAGGTTGTAACCAACCCCCTTTCTCAGTCTCTTTGGTTCGCAAACCGTCTTATCCATCTCTTTCTAGGTTTATGCAGCATTGCCTTTCCTCCGGGATAAAAATGCCTAGCTGGCGACTCTATTCATCCCCAGTGAGTTCACGGCTGTGTGTTCTCACTATTCCCTTCGCCGACCGTTCGCGTCTGTACCTTTATCTGGGCCTGGTCCCACCTATCGGGAGCGACAGTGGTCTCCAAATACAGAGCCTTAGCTATATCCTCATTCATGGGAGCAGTCATCCCAGGGTTGAAAGGAATCCCCCTCCTGATGGGGACACCCAACAACATGGAAAACTCTTCCAACAAAGGGCCCAACTGAAAGTCTGGAAAGGTAAAACATCTGAGAGGAGGGTCATAGAACTGAAGGCAAGTGTGGATCATACTCCTCTGTGATGCATCCAAGTCCATGATCATGTCCATAATGCCACCATAATGTTCCCTGAATAAAGGGACATGATTATGGGTGATGAGTATCTGAATCTGCCTGATGCCTGCTAGGGAGGACTCAGAGAAATGGTATGTAATGTTTCTTTTCTTGGATGGGTCCATAGTGATAATGGATGCTGACGAAGATGACTAATGAGAAGTGCTGATGAAGATAACAGATGAAAATGCTGAAGAGGAGATAACTGATGAATATATCTGATGAAGATGTCTAAGCAGAAGAAAAGTCAAAACCAAACCAAATAAGATGTGGATACCCTGTAAAACAAATAGACAAATGTTAAAATGATGCAAAATGATGTATGCAAAATGATATGCAAGGGTTTGTGATCAAGTGTTGGATCTGTTATCTGCCTTGATAAGGTCCATATGTGTTCACAAGTCCATATGAAGGCTTAGAGAACCAGTAACCAGGTGGAGGACTCAAATAAAGAGTCACAAGTCCAGGGTTTCATAAGATCAGTCCAACATGATGTAACCTTAGCAAATCTGGTAACAGGGTATGATGAGGCCAAGGGTTTCTGCAAACCTATAAACATCCCAACCTGTAAACACCCTAAATTTTCCGTCACTAATTCCACACCATTGGCTTGTGATCTTTCATGTTTGCATTAGAATAATCATACTATCTCATATTGCATTTTTGTTTCACTGCATAGTTCAAGTTCATCTGCATCTAGGGTTTGTGATCTGAGCAATCCAAGGATCCATCTGAGCCACTCCAAAGGCCCCCAAGCATTCCAAGAGGGTCCATGTGTGTTAAATCATCATATTATGTCTCTCAAAGTTCAAAGAAGTCAAGAAATCACAAGAACTGGCAAGGCATGGAAGTAGAGCTAGGGTTTTCACTGCACAGATGACCAAAAATAGGGTTTTGGTTTCAGAGGCCTTAACACCAAATTTTTAGGCCATTCTTGTTTCTAATGTTCTTAAGATGATATAAGGATCATGTGTACCAAGTTTGATTAAGAAATTCATTGTGGAAGTCATTTGTTCACTAGGTAACTTCTTGAACAAGTCAGAGCAAAATCAGGGCATCTGAAGCCCCCAACATTGGAACCAAAGGGGTGTTTTCATCAAATTGAAGTTATATGATCTGTATTTGATCATTGAAGTGCTTGGAAGTTCACAAAATTGAAGAAATTTGAGCTAAACAAAAAGTTGCCAAAAATGGAAATGACTTGTAATGGAAACTTTCCATTTTGGGAAAGATCTTCAACCTCCTCTTTCTCATCCAAAAATGCTTCAAATGAAAATTACTTGGTCATAAAAGTTGTAGATTAAGTCTTTCCCTTTTCAAAAAGTACAAGAACATGTTCTAATTCATTATGGAACTCAAGTTATGATCCTTCAAAGTTGGCAAAAATCCTATAATTTTCAAGAATACACCAAAGAGGATTTTTTGCAAAACCACTTGCCAAGCCATTTCATGACCTCTAATGCATCTCTAAACATCATACCATCATTGTGCAACTCATTTTGATCAGAATTGGCCCAAGAATCATACACTTTCATGCCTTGAACTTCAAGAAATCTTAAAAGGGCCAAAGCATCTCAAATTTGCAAAATGGTACAAATCTCCATACACTTGCATCAGCACACCAAATCTGTTTCTATAGCTTCCCTTGATCTCTGATGATCCAAGCCATGCCCAAATCCATACCTGCCATGTGCCCATACCCCAAGTACAACCAACTTTGACTTTTTTCAAAATCACCCATACCAATCAGCATAGCCCACACCAACTATTCTAACCTATCACAACTTCACATACATGCCTCAAGGGATTCATTTTCATACACACACAAGCCTGCAAACTCTCACACATTCAGATTGCCAAAATCCCTCTCAAACTTCATCTCTTCGAAATTCATAAACCATCCATCAAAACATCAAGCAAACTTCACCAATCATCTCCATATACTCTCCAGATCATTTCCCAACCATTAAACAAGCCTGAAACCTCAAGAATCCAAAACACGATTTCCCTCACCTCTGAACTGAAACCTCAAAAATAGTCGATATAAACTCCTTTCAAGCATTCCAGAAGCATAAGGGGATCAAGGGGAGTGGTTTAGCACCAAAGAAGAGCCCAGAAGGTTCCAGTTTCGAAAGCTTCAACTCAGGTAACCTCAAGAACATTTTTTCCAGAAGTGTGTTTTTAAGTTCTTATATTGTTCTATATGTTGCACTAATCATGGGGATGTGTTTGGTTTTGAAAATAAGCAAGAAATAAGCATGTACTGACTGTCTGAAACTTTGCCCGTAAAAATAATTTTGTTTGTTTCTCTTGATTCATGGAAAATAAATGGATTTTGTTGTTGGATTCTTGTTTAGGATGTTTAGTTGAGTGAATCTGGAGAGTTTGATGCGTTTTAGTGGCGTTTTGAGGGAGATGACATGAGAGGTTGGCCGGAGAAGACGACCGGAACACTGTTCCGGCCGTCTGAAGTTAATTAGGGTTTAGGGTTAACTTGAATGTCAGCCCTTGGATGGCCCTTCCCGCGCGTGTTTAGACGGATGAGATTAGTCATTAAGTTTTAATCAGGATTAATTAATTTAATTAATTGGAATTAGCCAAAAATCAATCCCAGCCTTTGGTTTGCGCGGTGGTCAAAGCCCATTTCCCCAGTTTAAATCCTAGCCCTTGGATTCTCATACTTTTCCTTTTATTTCATTTTATTTTATTTTTTATCCATTTCTTTTCATATATTTATTTAACATAGTAAAAATGATCAAAAAAATCTGAAAATTTTTATCAAGTCTTTTATTAATTTTCAGAAACCAAAAATATTTTTATTTCTATTTTTTTAATTTAAAAAAGTATTTTTAAATCATTTAAATGTTTTATTTAATTAGTTAATTGAATTTAATTAATTAAAAATACATTTAAGTATTTAAAAATCACCAAAAAAATCAGAGAACATTCTTACACATTTAGAAACATTTACAAACTCACCATACAAATTTCTTTTTGGTTTTGATCATGCTTTGACGTTTTTCAATGAATTAGGGTTCTTAAAATTGTTCGTTTTCTAACCCTAACTTCAAAAATTCATAACTTTTAAACCAAGTTGAGTTTGTGAATGGTTCTTTTTGCATTGTTCTATGCATGGCTCCTAGCATCCAAAAACATTTTTGCTTCATTTTTATCTGGCATTTTCAAATTATTTGGCATTTTACATTGATGATCACCCAAAAAACCTTAGAAACTTAGGAAATTCATAGCTCCTTCTAGGTTTAGCTTCTGACCTCCCCCTTTGGATGGTAACCTAGTATAGGTTTAGGGTTCCTTTGAGTGCATTTTTAATTTTTTATCATATCATTTGTTTCTGTTTTGGTCATATGCATCTCATGTTGCCTTAAAACCCTAATTTTGCATCTTCACTTGCATTCATCTTGCATATGCATCCATACATGAACTTGCCATGAAATTTCATACATTCATATGTAATCTTAGACATCTTAGGACATGTTATAATCATGCTTGATCATTTCTTCATTCATTTTCCATGATTTGCATTCATTTCCTTTCATTAACTTTCATGAACTTTCAAACCTCAAAGCATGCTTCCATTTGCATCTCATCTTTGTATGATCATTCATATACACTTTGTATGCCTTTGAATCATGTCATAGCATCCTTTTCATCATGTGTATGCTTCTGGTTTTGGTCTTTGTCTTTGCATGTGCTTCATTCCATTTCATTTCTTTCTTTATGCCTCTTATGCTAACATTTTCATGTGTTAAGTTAATTTGAGAAGTGGATTTGCCTTCACTTCTCATTTCTCTTCATCTTTTTCATTTGTATCTTGCTGGTTTTTTTGAAGTGAACTTGTTCACTTGTTTCCATCTCTCACTTTCTTTCTTTAAGTTACTTATCTTCTTCAATGAAGTAAGTAACTTATTTCTTCTGCTTCTTCCTCCTTCCATCTGCTTCTTCCATTGGTGGCTTCCTTGAAGATCTTTCTCAAGCCTTACAAACCATAGGAACATCCAAGAATGATAATAATTAGGGTTGTGATTAGTCCCCCCTTTTTGTTTTTACCTTTGAGTCTTCTTTATGTCTCTCCTCTCATCTCATCATTAGAGACTAAACCTTTAAGGTTTTGAGACTTTGGAATTAGGGTTATGCTTGCATCCTTATCTTAGGATGGAGTGTATAACTTTAATCCTAAGTGTTAAACCCTTAATTTGTTTAAACCTCATAACCAATCCATATAATAATCACTAAGACATTAACTTGTAACTTGGGCCTTACATTAGGGTTCTAATACTTCCTTTATGGTTAAGAAGGACTAACCCTAGTGTTTAATGGACAAGTCTCCCTCAAGTTGTCTTACAAATCATAAAACTCATTTCTTAATCTCATCCTTTAATTAAAATCAATTTAATAAAGGCTTGTTTTGTCATGAGTTTAATCCCTAACCATGGATTAAGTTGAGGTATCTTCCTCAGCTTAAGTGTTCTCATCTATTATCCTTCTATTAGGATGGTGTAATGAGTACACTAATCTTTGATTATGGCTTAAACTCATTACTACACACTAAACAAAAACCCAAAAACACATCTAAATAATCACAAGTAGGTTAATGATCTTAATCCTACATCATCATGACAATTAAGTTGAGATGCTTATCTCATACTTAAAGTATTCTCATTATCCCTAATCAGGGAGGATATAATGAGTCTACAAACCTTTGATTTAGGCTTAAGCTCATTAACTTATGACAAACTCCAAAAACAATAAAAGACTGAAAACACAAAAACAAACAATAATCGTCTCCTTCGGGATTCTTTTCTCACCACACTCATTCATAAACGAAAACTTTCTTCTTCCGTCTAATGCAAGACAGTAAGCACTTGAGCTAGACAAGTCATACACTTGAGCATAGGCAAGCAAGCAGTTCACAGTCAATTTACCTTTCAGTCTCTTTGAGTCGAACTATGGTGTTCTGACTTCCTCATTGCACGATAGGATACGTAGGCATAACTTAACTGTTATCAAACAAAAGTCTCTGTGTCTTCCCCCTCTTTCAGCTTTCTTTCTAAGCCTCAGTTCCTGAGCAATTCACACCCTTTTGCACTAACACTTGTATATTCTTTCCTAGCTTTTGCACACAGATAGCATATACACTACCCCTTTTAAACACAATCTTGTAAGCGTGGATCCCGTCGAGTACGACGGACAATCTGGGTGCTAATACCTTCCTAGGTTGTAACCAACCCCCTTTCTCAGTTTCTCTGGTTCGTGACCGTCTTATCCATATTTTTTCTTAGGTTTATGCAGCATTACCTTTCCTTCGGGATAAAAATGCCTAGTTGGCGAATCTATTCATCTTCACCTTCATTTCTTCCTTTTGTCGACCGTACGCGCTTGTACCGGGATGCAAATCTTTGGGTGCGACAACTTGGCGACTCTGATGGGGATTAGATATTGCAACCATGGCTTCTGGTTCTTTTTGTGGGTTCCTCCTAGCGCTTGTTTGATTTGTGTTTACGGGGGTGTTATGTGCTACTTGTGCTTATTTATTGCTTTATTTATTGCTTTCTATACAACTTTATTTATTGCTTTCATTTACAGCTTTTATGCATTTCATACAGTCATTATCATATGTGCTGGATCTGCTGTTTCCTTGGTGGGTGGGGGATCATTGAGTGAATAAGGTTCCATACTGGGGACCTGAGTGACACATAGGCTAGAGTGGCTTCATATTCTTTCCCATTCCATTTCGGTCTGGTGCGGGAATATGAAACACGGTCCAGACATGGGTTTCTTCTTGAGAACTCTGTGCTACGGATTTCCTGTAGTACTAGGGCTATCTGGGAAGCCTGCTAAGTCTGGATGACCTTTTATGACCTTCAGCATCTGAGGTGAATTAAAGGAGGATCTTTTATGGTTATTGTAAACACAGTACCTCCGAGTTAGAAGTGCTTACACTTCTCATAACTAATCCAAGTCTGAGGATCCTTGTTCTAGAACATTACATGTGAGGGGGTTGGGATGTTTACAGGTTTGCAGAAGCCCTTGGCCTCATCATACCCTATTACCAGTTTTGTTTAAGAATGCATCACTTTGGACAGTTCATGTGAAACCCTGGACTTGTGACTCTTTATTTGAGTCCCCCACCTAGTTACTTGATTTCTAAGCCTTCATCTGGACTTATGAACACATATGGACCCTATCAAGGCAGATAACAGATCCAGCACTTGATCACAAACCCCTTTGCATATCATTCTGCATACATCATTTTTGCATCATTTAACATTTTTTGTTTCACAGGGTATCCACCTTATTATCTTTGGTTTGGTTTTGACCAGTTCTGCTGCTCAGACTTCTTCAGTCATCTACACCAGCATCCTCATCAGAGTTTCTTCTCCAGCACCTTCATCAGTTTGTCTTCATCAGAGCTTCCCCTCTAGTTTGCCTTCATCAGAGACCTCTTCAGTGACCTTCATCAGCAGTCACCCTCAGTTTTCTTCACCAGCACCCATCATCAGCATGGACACTTCCAGGAAGAGCAACATCACATACAACTTCTTTGAGCCCACCTTGACAGGCATTAGACAGATCTAGTCTCTCGTTACTCCTGATCATGTCCCATTATTCAGAGAACATTATGGAGGCATATTGGACATGATCATGGACCTGGATGCATCCCAGAGGAGCATGATCCATACTTGCTTGCAGTTTTATGATCCTCCTCTCAGGTGCTTCACATTCCCTGATTTTCATTTGGGACCTCTGCTAGAAGAATTTTCCATGTTGTTAGGTGTCCCTATCATGAGAGGGATTCCTTTCAACCCTGAGATGGTTGCTCCCAAGAATGAAGACATAGCTAAGGCATTGCATTTGGAGCCTGCCCTCATTGATCGGAACATGACCACCAAGGCTGGAGTTCCAGGCCTTCACCTAGATTTATTGATCTCCCAGGCCACCATGCATGCTGCAGCAGGGAAATAGGATGTTGTTTGCGCACTTCTAGCCCTCAGCATATATGGGGTTATCTTGTTTGTAGACGAGCCAAAGTTTGTAAGCAAGAATAATATTCACCTGTTCTTGCTGAGGAACCCAGTTCCTACCTTGCTTGGAGACTTCTACTATTCAATACACTATAGGAATGAGAAGCAAAGAGGAAGACTGGTTAGATGTTGTGCTCCCCTCTATTACTGTTGGTTGTTAAGAAATTTGCCAAAGTCTGACACTTTTCTGAACCCTCATCAACCAAGGAACTGGTCTAAGAGATTGATTGCCCTTACATCAGAAGACATCAGATGGTGCACTCAAAGCACCAAGGGCAAAGACATCATTACTAGCTGTGGGCAATATCCTAATATGCCATTGATTGGAGTAAAAGGTTGCATCAACTACAACCCTTTGCTTTTCAAGAGACAATTAGGGTATGCTTTGGTTCATCCCCCAAGAGGGCAGGACTTGACTAAAACCCTTTATTGTGAAACCCATCACAACTCTGTTGTTGTCAGACAGGAAGCCTGGGCCTGGGACAACATTCAGACTAAGGGGACAACTATCCTTGGCAAATGCAACAATATAGCCTCAGCACATTATTTTGATTGGTCTCGTACCAGTGCACATATCACTCAGATGCCATTCACCTTGGAGGATACACCTAGACCTTCAATAATGCAACCTGCAGCTACTGTCAGTTTGGAAGAGTTTGAGAAACTGAAAGAGAGGAATAATCAGCTCTCTAAAGCCTTGAAGATAACTCTCTGGGAGATAAATGACAGCCGTCTGGATAATGAGGAGTTAGAGAAGCTCCGGATTGAGCACTTAACCAAGATTGAGAAGACGGACAACTACATCAGAAAGGCTAGAGCAGGGGAGTTAGTACTGAAGAATGCTTGCAAGGAAGCAAAGACTCAGAAGGCTAGGGCATAGCACTACTTAGAGGAGAGCCAGGCTAGGTGGATCAGGATCACTAAGGCCCATGCACAAGAAGATCATAGGACCCAAGCTAAGATAGAGCAACTGGAGGCTAGTGAGAAGAAGAATCAGGAGGCATTATTAGCAGCACAGAAGGAGATCTCTGAGTTGAAACTCCAAGCGGGGTTGAAGAGGTCAAAGGATCAGGATAAGCATAAGAAGTTGACCAATGCCATTGCTACCAGGAACCTCCTCATCAGGACTATCACAGAGCACCTGGTTTGTCCAGTGACTGAGGCCCTCCTGAAGGAAGTCAGAGAAGATGACTTTGGATTGGATGTTTGAATCTTTTTGTTTGTACTTCATTTTGACTGTATTTTCCTTCTGTTGTTGTATTTTGACCCGCCATGGGAATGTTATTGTAATTAAACTATGTATTTTCACGCTTTGTAATATATATGGTTTGTATTATTCTTTGTGGGCTTTGTCTCTCTCTGCACCATCATCAGCATTTCCTCGAGGTCTGGAAAGGTCAAAACCAAAGAACCAAACCGGATACCCTTGGAAGACAAATAGGCATCCTGCATTGCATACTAACATTTTTCTTTGTTTTGTAGGTATTTGTTTTGTTGTTGTTTCTCACTTTGTTGTTGTTTTGTAGGTATTTGTTTTGTTGTTGTTTCTCACAGTGTTCCCTGTCAATAGAATACACCGGTACCCGACAAGAAACAACCTTCCGGGACTACAGATGGATCAAGTTCAACAAGACCTGAATGAAGTGAGGGCCCAGATGGCCAATGAAAGGGTTGAGATGAGAAATCAAATGACTCAATTCATGAGAGTGATGACTGGTCTAGCTCAGAGCCAGGAAAGGCTGAGGGAGTTGGTTGAGCGACAAACTCCTGAGGAACACCATCCAGGTACAGGAGGTACCGGTAACAATGATCACGTGCAACCTCGCACTGATCCACCAAAGTTTGGACCTCATCTGAACCCATACATCAATGCCATAAGAAATACCCAGGGTAACACTACTGGAGGAAGGGTCCTGTAGGAAGATCCTCAAGAAGAACAGTTTACAGTGGTTGGGGCTGGAGATGAAGTTTACGACCGTCGGTTGGATGAAATTGCAGAGAAACTGAGGTCTCTTGAATCCCAAAACTCTCTAGGTTTTGATGTCATGGACATGGGATTGGTGGAAGGGGTGAGAATTCCTCACAAGTTCAAACCCCCGTGTTTTGAAAGATATAATGGCACATCCTGCTGGTAACACTAAATTTCACCGTATTTCTGACTCCGATTTCGCATGCATTCTTAGCTTTTATTGTTATTTTGTTATGTTATTACTTTGTTTTTCTTTATTTTCAGGTTTTCTATGTAATCGAGGCTTAAATCAAGAAGAGGAGCGAAAAAGGAGTGGAAACGGACGAAAACCAAGAAATTCAGCTTTTTACACTTACGGCATCTGCCATGGCTTGCGCCATGGGGTCTTCCATGACGTGGCCACGTCTCAAAACCACTCAACAACTGCCAAGACCCACGATCCCCACTTTCTTCTTCCATATTGCTCTCATGGCGGGCGTCATGGCCTTGTGGCGGGGCATCCTGGTCATTTCCCATTTAAGATTTGCCTATAAATAGGACTTTAGAATTTCGTTTCCTTCATCAAAACTTAGAATCTCTTAGGCATATATCAGTTTTAAAGTATTTATCATTCCACATCGGGGTGTTACTGCAATCGAGTGATCGAGTCTGTATACGTCTGTGTGATCGAGTTTTGGAGCACTCTGGGAGGAAGTTAATCCTGCCGCCATTTTAATTCCAGTTCGTATTTTATTTTTCCGCATTGCTTTACTTTCATTTATTTTCCGCATTGCTTTACTTTATTTATTTCCCGCACTCGCTTTACTTTATTTATTTCCCGCACTCGCTTTACTTTATTTATTTCTCGCACTCGCACTACTTTTATTTACTTTCCGCACTCGCACTAATTACTTTTATGAAAAATTATAAAAAGAACTTTTACTTTACCATGTCCCACTAAATCCATAAAGGTTAGAATGTAAGGATCGTAATTGAACCAGTAATCTGTACAATTGTTCGTGGAAACACTTAAGGGCTATTTTATCTTTCAATTTAAGTAATTGTTTTTAACTATTTCAAAAACAGCCAAAAGCGCTGTCTAGTTCATTAGGATTTTTTAGATTAAAAAGAAAAGGGATTTTAAAACGATTTTCGGACGCGTTAAGAAGTTTTGAGTCTGGTTCGTGAGAACCTCTTTTTGCTAAGAAATCCAGGTTAAAATACTTTTCAACTTAGTTAAGATACTATATTTTTTAAAAATAGGTTTACTACTCTAACGCAGTATGCACCTTTTTATCTGTGACAATAAAAGGGGTTGATTAGAGAGTACAACTCGGTTCTGAATACGCGAAAGCAACAGTTCCTGTTAAATTAGTTCTTTTCAAAGTAGAAAACATTGCCCATAAGTAGTTCTATTAACAAGTACCGGAATATCTATTGATTACGTGAATTACATTCGAGTCTGTCTTTATTAATTGTTTAAAATTATTATTTTATTTAGCATTGCGCACTCTTTAAAACCCTTATATTCAGTTACCTTAGATACACACCATAACAACAGGTACGATAGATTGACACTTGGTCTCTGTGGATTCGACAATCTTTTATATTACTCTGATGTGTTTGTACACTTGCGAAAAACATGCATCACCTGCCCACGTACCCACCTTCAGTCTTTCTTGGGTAGATTAAAGGCATACACCATGGGCGAGAAGCTGTGGATGTTTTACTTCGAGGATAGCTTGACAGGGGCATCCCAAGAATGGTATTCCCACTTGACCAGAGCCACAGTAAGAAACTGGAAAGACTTGGCTGAAGCTTTTATCGATCAGTATAAATATAATCTGGACATGGCTCTGAACAGGACCCTTCTGATAGGAATGTCTCAGTCTTCCCGTGAAAGCTTTAGAGAGTATGCCCAAAGGTGGAGGCAACTAGCCCCTGCCATTCAACCCCCGATGTCTGAGAGGGAGATGGAAGACATGTTCATGAACACTCTCCAAGGTACCTATATTGACAGATTGGCTGCGTTTTCTTCCACCAGCTTTGCAGATATGGTGATAGCTGGGGAAATAATAGAGAGCCTACTAAAGATGGGAAAGATCTCCGACAACGGTGCCAGTTCAAGCAGTGCAAGGAATCCATTTGCTGGGCCCCGTAGATCTGGTGAAACAAATTTTGTACATGTGGGAAGAGGGAGACCCCAATATCTACCCAGATCAGTTGCTGTTGTTACTATCCCTACTCCACCTCCTCAGTATACTCAATAACCACATCACTTTCCTCAACAGCCACAGTTTCCTCAACAGAGATCGTATAACAACAACAACAATCAACAACAACTCCCTTTTCAACAGCGGCCATCTCAGATCAATAGGGTGATTGACCCTATTCTGATGCCATATGTTACACTGCTGCCACAACTCCGAAAGCTCAATCTTGTTGAGTTGAGGACATTGGATCCACCTGATCCTCAGAACCTTCCAAGAAACTACGATGTCAATGCTAGGTGTGCTTTTCATTCTAACGCACCTGGTCACTCCACGGAAAAATGCAGAGCTCTGCATATGAAGGTCCAGGATCTGGTAGATTCAAAGGCCCTGAACTTTGCATCACCTCCCAATGTTATGAAAAATCCTATGCCAAGCCACAGTGGGCCAAGGATTAATGCTATAGAGGAAGGCTCACCCATGAGTTTAATAGAAGACATTGCAAGTATTCAGACACCTCTGGCAGAGGTTAAAGCCCAGCTTTTGAAATGTCAAGTTGTTGCTCCCCGGATTTCCATCCTGGTACAAACGCGAAAGTGGCGCAGAAAAAAGAATAGAGTCGCCAGCCAGGCATTTTTATCCCGAAAGAATGGGAATGGTAATGCTGCACAAACCAGAAGAAAGAAGAGGAAGGACACAGGTCCTACGAACCAAAGAGACTGAGTTCGGGAGTCGGTTACGACCTAGGAAGGTATTAGCACCCAGATCGTCCGCCGTACCCGACAGGATCCACGCTTGCAAAAGAAACTGTTTCAAAGGGTGAGGGTATGAAAACTACAGCAAAAGAAATGAAAATGAAAAGAAACTGGAACTGGAAAAGAAATGAAATAAGAAACAAAGAGAAAAATGTAGGGAAAATAAAGATTGTGCTCGAACGGGCCCTACCCTGCTGCCTACGTACCTCATCAGGATAATGAGGATCAGAGACGCCGTAGTTCCCCTAACTAGGGGTACTAAAAGGAAATTGCTTGTGACTTAAAGGCTTGAACTGCCTATGTCAATGCTCAGGTGTTGCAGGCTCGGACGACGAGTGCGTTACCGTCTTGCAAAGTGACAAGTAGGAGCAAGTTCGCGTACGGAGCGAATGAGGTGAGAAAAGAATTCCTGAAGGAAAGATGCTTATTGTTTGTTTGGTGTTTTTTAGAAGCTTTTATGAGTGAAAGTTTGCATAGGTGAGTGTACCTAAGTCTTACTCAATGGGATGTGTACGTCTCACATCATCCCGAAATGGAATGCGCAAGAGGCACACCTATCTATGGAGGAAATCCCCAAAGCTAGTCCCACAGGTGAAGGCTTAGGCACACTGGCCTATTACCATTATTAAGTATTTTTGTGGTTTTTGGTTAAGAAGTGTCTTTTAACTTTTTCTTTGTGAGGCACTCATGCTAAGACCTATCTACCACGAGTGATGACTCACACCTCGTCCCGAAATGGAACGCGTGCAAGCATCTCATAGAAAAGTCTCATGTCACATGAAAGCACTCAACCTTTATTAAGTGAATTAAAATTAAGTTTGAAGGTGAGAAGAGAAAGAGAACCAAAGGAGCAAAAAGGAAAAAAAAAACTAGGGGGGAAGTTTCTATCCTAAGTTAGCATGCATGGAGTTCCTAGGGTTTGTGAGGTCTTTCTAACCTAGAAAAGATATCAAGAGAAGAAGAAGAATATAAGAGGAGAGATGAGAAAGGCCTAAGCCCAACAAGAAGATGTTAGTCCATATAAACAAAATGATAAGAGATGAGAAATGGAGATGTGGAACTCAATTCCCACATCTCAAACTTACCATAGCCCCTGCAAGGTTAGTGTAACAACATAAAATCAAGACATGAACCAACAAGTCAGAAGCTACACAAGCATATAGGCATGGCAAAGAGTTCACAAGATGATAAGCAAAGCAACACAAGATCATATTGAGATGAGTGGAAGTGAAACAAGTGCAATGAAGGCATGCTTAACACTTAAAGAAATAAAGCACATAAAAGAGACCCAACACCAAGACTCAAGGAGACTCAAACCCTATCCTAAGACCAGGAGCAACCATAAACCTCTAAAGGACCCCAAAAGATGAAGAGAAGTTGGCACAAGTGCTCTTCTAAACTTAAAAGAGACTAGAAGACTCAAAGGATGCAAAACAAGGCAAGGTGAGGAAGAAAATACCCAAGAAAAAGGTCCAAGCACTTAAAAATTCTACCCAACCAGAAAAGTACTCTCCAAACACAAAGAAATGAGAATCCAAAAGGGTTTTCAAAAATACAGCACCAAACTAGGTCAATGAAGCTCAAGGATGCAAGGTATCACCATTTAAGGTCTTGAAAATTAAGGCACAAGTAACTCAAGAAAAGTCCAGCAATGAAATTTGTGAAAAATCCAAGATAAATCATGAAGATATTAGAGTGTCTTAGGATTTGAATGCAAAAAGAATGGGGTTCATAGCTTAAAGGATGATAAAAATAGAAATTGGACAAGGCAGATTGGTCTATGAGAGTTCACAAGAAAGCAATGCTCAATGTTGAATTTATTTGGCCACGTGGGATGAAAATAAAAATCTGGAAAAATCATGATAAAAAATTAGATGGATCAAGGAGTGTACATGAATTTTTTTTGGATTTTTTAGAGTTAAGGAAGTATTTAAAATGGATCAAAAGCAAATGAAATAAAATTGGTAAAGAAAAAGAATAAAAATAAAGCAAATGGGCCAAGGGGGTGTAAAGAGTAAACACGCTAGTTCAAAAAACAGCATTGGGCCTTGCGTGGGGGTGTGGATAGCGCGGGGGGGCTGCACCTTCTTCTTCATGAAGAAACCCTAAAATTCTCACCACCATTAATGAACAAAACCCTAACCCTAAACCCTAGCTTCATGAAAATCCAAACTAAGCCACGGCCGGCCATGAAACTCTCCAGAATACATAATCTAACATCACTAAACACAAATACATGCTTGGATTGGATTAAAACTCAAAGAAACTCAAGATATGAATGAAAATAAAATTGTCCATGAAACTTTAAATCACCATAACTTTGTGAATACTCAACCATTTCACAAACTACAAAGAGCATTGTAACCACCACAACATGAGGATTCTAAAACACACAACCAAATACATTTCTATGAGATTCGAAATTTGAGCATACCTAAGGTGGTGTTCCAAATTTGAAGTCAAGAATGGTATAAAGTGATGGCAAATGATCTCCTTATCCCCTTAGATGCAAAATAAATGCATCTAAGGCTTTGCAAACTTGTGAATCCAGCAATATGCTTCCTTGTGCTTCAAAGCGTCTCAAATGGCCACTTGAACAAACTTCACTATAAATCTAGATCCATGGGTGCTTAATGATCCTTGAGATGAGAGGAGTATGAATGTGGTCTTGGATTGAAGAAAGCTTGCCTAGATCAAAAGTTATGGCACAAAATGCAAATGTGCACAAGGAATGGGAAATGGATGATTCTTGAAGAATAATCCAAACAAATAGTATGGAAATGATCTATGAGTGATGAGGATTAAGAATCCAGCAAGAGTTTTGTGAATGGATTCTTGTAGCAAGAGTTTGTGGAGAATGAGCAATTTTGCATAAGAGATGAGAATGAGAGAATGGGTGTGTGTTCTGGCTGCCTCTAACCCTAATTCTGATTGTTATGGAATATATATGGCAATGCAAAAGGGTTAGAACCAATGCACGTGAGAGAGAGCTGATTTTTGTGAAAATGCAATTTTGGCCCAAGTGTGCCATAGGCATGCCAAGCTCATGATTTTCTGGCCTCTCTTGCATGTGCATTCACCATCCCACCAATGATTCCCAGCAGACAACTTCAGCCCTTGGATGTAAGCTATCACACCATTGCCATGCCTTGTGCAAATTCAAGGGTAAAATGCAAGTTTTATGGAACTTTTTCATGTGCATGAATTTTGCCACTTTTCTTTGAGCCAAATGACCTAAATGTGATGCATTTTGATTGTGTAAACTTACTTTGGACAGAGCATAGCAAACTATCCACTTTTGAGCCTTTGTGCAAATGGCTTGGCCTTGAAACTTGGAAATTTGCCCTAAAATACCTAAATTTTCGAGGGCCCTATCTCTCAAACCATAAATCCCATGAAAATGTACTTGTACTTTTTAAAAATGGCAGCCCTTACTCTCCAACTTTCATGTTTACTTTGGGTCCATTTGAAGATTTTTTGATCAAGTTAAGGCCTTGTGAAGTTTTAGGTCAAAATAGCCAAAAATATTAACTTTTCCATGACCAACTTTGTGCACTTTTGCCAAAACCCCTCAAACCACCAAAATTCTTGTACTTTAAGCTCACCAAACATCTTATAACATTGAATAGACCTTATTTGGCCAAAAAAATTGGGTTGGACCCTTTGGAATGACACAGTTGACTTTTTCTGGGCCCAGTTGACTTTCTGTTTCATCTGCAAGTAACTGAAGCAATGACTGACTTCCACTTGGAATGTTTCCATGAAAATTGACATGTAGGAACCTCTTATCATATAGAAAACATTTCCCAAAATAGTTGGCCAAAATTATGAGGTTAAGGCCCTTGAAGCCTAGACCCTAATTTGGTTGCACTGCTTAGGAGCCTTGCATTGTCTTGAAACTTGTGATGATTAAGCAATCTTCTGAGCTTTTGCAAGTGAACTTGGCCTTGCCAAAGGAGTCTAGACTCATCATAGGCCTCCCACAAATCCATTGGAACCCTTGCCTTGGCTTAAATGGCCTTCAACACCTCCCCAGATGGCCATATGCCTCATGCTAGGGCTTGATGTTCGTCATGCTTTATTTTTTTCTATGCTATAATGCTATATATATGATATGCTTATGATGAAAATGGTGTATTATGATGCTTAAAATGAAGAGGGCAAATTTGGGGTTCTACAGCTGCCCCTTTTCAAGCAACTGTTGATCTGAAAAGGACGATTGCTTCCGCTTTCGACCGTTCAAGATAAACTGTGGTTGAATACCCAAGAAAACGGAAATTTGTGCTCTGATGCAAAAAAAAAAGAAATGGGAAATAAACCCAATCCAATGACGTTGCAAATGATCTGAGAGATGAGCAAACGAGCTCCTTCCAACGAAACCAGAGGTTCTGATGAAACATGAAACGGACGAGTCTTCTTGTGACCTGTGACGCCAGGTGCAGAAAGCGGACGAGTCCTTAAGAATCTTCAGAGTAACCTGAGATAGACGAATCTCCTTCACTAATCCTTACGCAGATAAGCAGAATAAGACGGACGAGTCTTCTTCGGATAACCCTTACGCAGGTTCCGGGGATGCATATAAGTCTGTGGGATAGACATGCAGCTAGGATGGACGAATCCTCTTCGCGAATCCTTACGCAGATAAGCGGAATAAGACGGACGAGTCTTCTTCGGATAACCCTTACGCAGGCTCCGGGAATGCATATAAGTCTGTGGGATAGACATGCAACTAGGATGGACGAATCCTCTTCACGAATCCTTACGCAGATAAGTGGAATAAGACGGACGAGTCTTCTTCGGATAACCCTTACGCAGGTTCCGGAAATGGTTTTGACGTTTTAATCCCACCGTCAGGGTTTTCAACCTCTTCACGAATCCTTACGCAGATAAGTGGAATAAGACGGACGAGTCTTCTTCGGATAACCCTTACGCAGGTTCCGGAAATGGTTTTGACGTTTTAATCCCACCGTCAGGGTTTTCAACCTCTTCAATGCGGACGAGCATTGGAATGATCATCAAAGAAACACGGACGAGTGTCATAAGTCGACAATACGGACGAGTACCAGATGATGATCCAAGAAACACGGACGAGTGCTTCTGATATTGATACGGACGAGTATCAGCTTATTCCAGACGATCTTCAAAAGAAAATACCAAACACGGACGAGTGTCGGGGCGTGCAGACGAGCACTAGATAAGTAGCAGACACGGACGAGTGTCGAAGGATGCGGGCGAGCAATCTTCAAAGGAGTAACAAGCACGTACGAGTGCTAAGAGATGCGGTCGAGCATCAAATAAAGATGCGAGTACGGACGAGTACTGGCGACTTTCTTGGGGATATGCCTCAAATAAAGAGGAATCGAAAAATGCACGGACGAGTGCTGCAGGGATGCGGTCGAGCATCAAATAAAGATGCGAGTACGGACGAGTACTGGCAACTTCACTGGGGAAAAACTTCAAAGAACTAATAAACACGGACGAGTGCCGAGAGCTGCGGACGGTCATCAAATAAAGATGTTAGCATGGACGAGTGCTGAGGAATATCTCAAATAAAGAGGAATCTGCCGAGGAAAAGGCACGGACGAGTGCTGAAAGAGGATGAGCATCAAATAAAGATGCTAGCACAGACGAGTGCTAGGAATACCTCAAATAAAGAGGAATCTGCTGAGGAAAAGGCACGGACGAGTGCTGAAAGAGGATGAGCATCAAATAGAGATGCGAGCACAGACGAGTGCTAGTAGATATAGACTCTACTGGGGAAAGTGCACAGACGAGTGCCGCAAGGTGCTAATTCTTCTGGAGACTGCGGATGAGCAAACTGAATCATCAGATAAGTGTCTAAGAGTGCGAACGAACACTGAATAACATCAACACAGGCAAAGGCTGATCATGCTGGGGAAGTAGACACTTCCACTCTGGCTGAGGAATGAAGTCCTGGCGGCCTGTGGGAGAAGATTCCAGCAACCTGTTGGGGACTCAAAACTTTTAACTCTGACGAAAACGAAGTGTTGGCAACCTGATGCTTGCCGGAGAAGCTTTCACTAGAAGAAAGACGACTCTGCGTGAGGTATACTTCGTTTAACTGCTTTGAACATCTGCTGAGGATCTGATCATCCTGCTCTGACTCCACTGGGGAGAATTTCCTCTTGCTCTGCTAGGGAAATCCCTTGGGAATGAGAATCCCGATGACTCTGTGGGGAAATGAAGTTACCTGCAACTCTGCTGAGCCAGGAGAATTTCTAGCGATTCTGTTGCGGATAATAAACTTCTGACAACTCCACTGTGGATGGGAGACTTCTACTAACTCCTGCTGGGGATTGACCCGACTTCTGGGGAGTGCAAGTGTTCAGATACCTATTGAGAATAAGTCACTTGTAAATAGGCGCTCTGTCGGGGAAATACCTCTGCTTGGAGAATAACCCTCTGCTGCTTGGGGATACGGTGATAACCTGCAAATCCTGCAATAACAGAATACACACACATGCACCAAGATTGGTACGGCCTGATCTATTCATCTGCCGTCACCTGACACTCAAAGCGATGTTAAGCGTCCCTGCAATTTCGTTTTTATCAGTTTGAAAAAGCAACATGTTTCGCTTGCAATGTTATTTGTCAAAAATTCAGGACATTTTTGTAAACAAAATAAACATAACACGGTGTTTGACTGAATATTCTTTTTATTGATTGGCCTCTGAATAGGCAAAATTTTACATCAGGAAGTAACCACCTGGAAAGAGGTAGCTACTGTAAAATTGAGAAAAGAAACTATCCTAATGGCAATGGCACGGCATTCCAAAGAGTTTCCTTCCTGCTATGACTGGCATATCCTCAAGACTTTCCGTTCCGTCTTCGACCTTCTGAAGAGAATGAGGGGGGCTGATCTCTACCCTTCTGATATGGTCAAGCTTTTTGAAGCGGTGATGTGGTTCAGATAAACCGGAGCGCAGTTGTTCGCTTATTCCCTGATTTTGCGTGGATCGCCCTTTCGGGTTTTCAATCCACCGGGCTACCCTTTTTTGCCTGAGTTGTCCGATGTGGCTTTTCAACTCAGCGGGTGTACATTTTTTTAATTTTTCCCTAATTTTTGCCCGAGCTTTTATTCTGTTTTTAGCTTGCCGGGATGCCCTTTTTTTTGCCTGGACTATAATTCTGTTTTTGTGTCCAGCGGGTCTTTTATGCGAAGTATTTTTTAACTGCGTCCGAGTTAACAGGGTATTGGAAGTCTTCGCCATCCATAGTGGTGAGCATCAGTGCTCCGCCTGAGAATACTTTCTTCACTATGAATGATCCTTCATAATTTGGGGTCCACTTGCCCCTGTGATCTGAACTGGGAGGAATGATCCTCTTGAGTACAAGCTCGCCTACTTGGTACTCCCGAGTACGTACTCGCTGATCGAAGGCTCGCTTCATTCTCCTTTGATAAAGCTGGCTATGACAGATAGCTGCTAATCTCTTTTCCTCAATTAGGCATAGTTGATCGTATCGAGCACGTACCCACTCAGCCTCATCAAGCTTGACATCCATCAGCACCCGCAGTGAAGGGATTTCCACTTCAACAGGCAAGACTGCCTCCATGCCGTAGACTAAAGAGAAGGGGGTTGCCCCAGTCGACGTCCTGACTGACGTTCGGTACCCATGCAACGCAAACGGTAGCATCTCATGCCAATCTTTGTAGGTGATGACCATTTTCTGTACAATCCTCTTGATATTCTTGTTAGCTGCCTCTACCGCACCATTCATCTTTGGTCGGTAAGGAAAGGAATTATGATGTTGGATTTTGAAGTCCCGGCACAGTTCTGCCATCATCTTATTGTTCAGATTAGAACCATTATCGGTAATGATTCGCTCGGGCACTCCATATCTGCATATGATATCTCTTTTCAGGAATTTTACTACCACCTGGCGAGTAACATTGGCATAAGACGCAGCTTCTACCCATTTGGTGAAGTAATCAATCGCGACCAAGATGAAGCGATGTCCGTTTGACGCCGTTGGTTCAATCTTTCCAATCATATCAATGCCCCACATGGCAAAGGGCCAGGGTGAAGACATCACATTCAGAGGATTTGGAGGCACATGCACTTTATCCGCATAAATCTGGCATTTATGACATTTTCTGGCATAGGCACAACAGTCTGCATCCATGGTGATCCAGTAATAGCCTGATCTTAGCAACTTTTTAGCCATTGCATGCCCTCCAGCATGGGTACCAAAGGATCCTTCATGCACCTCGTGCATCAGCAAGTCTGCTTCCGCCCTATCAACGCATCTGAGAAGTATCATATCAAAGTTTCTCTTATACAGGGAGCCATCAGTGTTCAGGAAGAAACTACCAGCTAGCCTTCTTAATGTCTTCTTATCATTGGAAGATGCCCCAGGTGGGTATGTTTGATCCTCCAAGAAGCATTTGATGTCATGGTACCAGGGCTTATCATCTTTGACAATGTCTGCTGAGCACACATATGCTGGCCTGTCAAGTCTGGATACTGCAATTTGAGGCACAAAATTGGCAGCTTGCACTTTGATCATGGATGAAATGGTAGCTAGAGCATCTGCAAACTGATTTTCGTCTCGAGGGATATACTCAAGCTTGACTGTTGTGAAGAAAGTCAACAGCCTCCTTGTGTAGTCCCGATAAGGTATCAGATGATCTTGGTGCGTGTACCATTTGCCATTGGTTTGATTAATTACCAGAGCTGAATCTCCGAACACAGTCAAAGTCTTGATCCTGAGGTCAATGGCTTCCTCAAGACCCATAATACAAGCTTCGTATTCAGCTTCGTTGTTAGTGCAGTTAAAGGTGAGTTTTGCCGAGAAAGGCATGTGAACTCCCTTAGGTGTAATGAGTACTGCACCAACACCACGACCATTCATATTAACAGCCCCATCAAACATCATAGTCCATTCTTTTTCTGGGTCAGGCCCTTCAGTGTGAATAGGCTCTTCATGATCTTTTGCTTTTATGAACATGATGTCTTCATCAGGGAAGTCAAATCTCATAGGATGGTAATCATCAATGGGTTGCTCAGCTAGATAATCAGACAATACACTGCCTTTGATAGCATTTTGGGATGTGTATTGAATATCGTACTCTGTGAGAATCATTTGCCATCTTGCAACCCGTCCGGTAAGTGCTGGTTTCTCAAATATATACTTGACTGGATCCATCTTGGAGATCAACAAGGTAGTGTGGGTCAACATATACTGCCTTAGTCGGCGAGCAGCCCACGCTAAAGCACAGCAAGTTTTCTCGAGCAGTGAATAACGTTGTTCACAGTCGGTAAACTTTTTGCTTAGGTAGTATATTGCATACTCTTTTCGACCAGACTCGTCATGCTGGCCCAACACACACCCCATTGACTTTTCTAATACTGTCAAGTACATGATCAGAGGTCTTCCTTCAACTGGAGGCATAAGGATCGGAGGCTCCTGTAAGTATTCCTTGATTTTGTCAAAAGCCCTCTGACAGTCTTCATTCCACCTGACCGTTTGTTCTTTTCTTAATAGCTTGAACAAGGGCTCGCAGGTTGCTGTAAGATGAGATATGAACCTTGAAATGTAGTTCAATCTACCTAGGAACCCTCGAACTTCTTTCTCAGTTTGTGGTGCAGGCATTTCTTGAATGGCTTTAACTTTGTCAGGGTCAACTTCGATCCCTTTCTCACTTACAATAAATCCCAGCAGCTTACCAGATCGTACCCCGAATGTGCATTTGTTGGGGTTTAGCCTCAATTGGTACTTCCTCAGACGCTTGAATAACTTCAACAGATTTACCAGGTGGTCTTCTTCTGTGAGGGACTTGGCAATCATGTCATCCACATAACATTCAATTTCTTTATGGATCATGTCATGGAATAATGTTACCATAGCCCGCTGATAAGTGGCACCAGCATTCTTCAGTCCGAATGGCATCACCTTATAACAGAATGTTCCCCAGGGTATGATGAAAGTTGTCTTCTCCATGTCTTCAGGTGACATTTTGATCTGATTGTATCCTGAAAATCCATCCATGAAGGAGAACACCGAGAACTGAGCCGTATTGTCGACCAATACATCAATGTGAGGTAAAGGGAAATCATCTTTCGGGCTGGCTCTGTTCAGGTCCCGATAATCTACACACATCCTCACCTTTCCATCTTTCTTTGGCACTGGAACGATGTTAGCTACCCAAGGCGGGTAACTAGTCACGGCAAGGAACCCGGCGTCCCACTGTTTCTGTACCTCCTCTTTGATCTTCGTCGCCATGTCGGGGCGAGTTCTTCTTAGTTTTTGCTTAACAGGGGGACAGTCTTCTTTTAACGGTAATCGATGCACAACTGTGTCTGTATCCAACCCTGGCATGTCCTGATATGACCAGGCAAAGACGTCAACATATTCACGCAACATTTCAATCAACCCCTTCTTAACTTCAGTCTACAAGCTGGCACCTATCTTGATTTACTTCTTAACCTCTTCTGTGCCGATGTTGATAACCTCGATTTCCTCCTGATGAGGCTGAATAACTCTTTCCTCTTGCTTCAACAACCTGACCAGTTCTTCAGGGAGTTCGTAATCTTCCTCAACCTCTTCATCAGCTTGGTAGATTGGATTGTCGAAGTTATGCTCAGTCATAGCAGGAGAGTTGTCAATGGAATCCGGTTGATCGACACTGCACAAGTGATGTGCTCATTCAGAATCTGTTTAGAGAAAACACACACCAAAAGCAAGAAAGAAAAACACATTGCCATTTTCTTTATTTGTGCAAAAATTAAAATTGAAAGAAAAGGAACGATTTGATTGAAAAATGTCCTTTATTTATGACAAATAAATGCTTTAAAAACATGGAGGCCCATACAATGGATCCTTGTACCTTGGGCAGAGTACAGGATTTGACATGCAGTATGTAAAAAATGACAAATAAACGATTACTTTGTGATCCAGGTGACTTCGACGATGTCTTCCGTAGACCAATTGGGCAGCTCCTCTCCTGGTGCACACGGGCGGATCCAATTATCCAGTTCGCACTCGCTATCTTCGTCTTCACTGGTAGCACAGATATGGTTGCGGTCCAGCAACCCAGCACTAGTAAAGGTAATGGTCTTGTTGTCTGATGAACGGACGAGCTCATCAGGCTGATACCCAAGCCCGAACTTGTCCTCCTTCTTTTCCAGCTCCAGTAGTCTGCCCCAGCCCTGGGCACTGCCTGATTGCACAACCTCCTTGGCCTGCTTGTAGGAGGTAATAGACGTACCTTCTTTATCTTCAGCCCTACTCAGAGGAGACAAGGAACTAACATTCACTGCTTCAAATTCCTGACACAGAGTTTCATGAATTTCACCATCCATCTCCACATATTTGAATGTAGATAGATGGCTCACAAATATGTCCTCTTCACCGCACACAGTCACAACTTGACCATCCGCTACGTACTTGAGCTTCTGGTGCAAGGTTGATGTCACAGCCCCTGCGGCATGAATCCAGGGTCGACCAAGCAGACAACTATAAGCAGGTTGGATGTCCATCACGTAGAACGTGCTCTTAAACACTTGCGACCCAACCTTGATTGGCAACTCAACCTCTCCAAAGACAGACCTTCGAGAACCGTCGAAAGCCTTCACCACCAAATCACTTGGCCTCAAAACAACCCCTTCCACATTGAGTTTCATTAACGCCTTCTTCAGCAAGACATTAAGAGATGACCCAGTATCAACCAGGACATGAGACAGCACAGCCCCTTTGCATTCAATTGTGATGTGGAGAGCCTTGGTATGATTCCTCCCTTCAGTAGTAAGGTCCCTATCAGTAAAGCCCAGACCATGGCTCGCATTTACACTTCCCACCACAGCTTCTAACTGATTCACGGTAATCTCCTGAGGAACATACGCCATCTGCAACACCTTCAGAAGGGCTTCTCTATGAGCTGGTGAGCACATCAGCAGTGACAAGATAGAGATTTTGGAGGGGGTTTGATTTAGCTGCTCGACTACCTTGTAGTCGCTCCTCTTAATAATCCTCATGAACTCCTCCATTTCCTTCTCGAAAGTACTTTGACTAGTAGCGGGAGTGGCATTATCGTCAGTTGTTATTTGTTTCCCTTTGGCTTTAGCAGAAGCCTCAGCATCAGTGTCTCCTCTCAAAGTCTGGGGAGCGAATAAGCGACCACTCCTCGTGAAACCTCCACTTCCCCCAACATTCACCACAGCTGGGTCCATGGTTACTGTCTTATTTTCCACTTTCTGTCCTCCGACATACACTTCTGATCCGTAATGCCACGGAATAGCCTTCTCATCTGAATACGGAATAGGTCCAGGCACCGTGATGGTGACGGGACTTACTTCCGGGACATAAATAGTAACCGGCTCTCTTTGCGCTGGCATTTCAGCAGGATCATAGTATATGGTCACTGTTGACACTTCATCAGTCCTCTTAACAGCCCTGTCAAACTGTAACAGCCCATCATCCATCAGTCTCTGTAAACCAGTCTTCAATCTGTCACAACCATTCTTCGACTCAACACAGTCTTCGCAATCAAACCCACAACCCGGGAAAACCTGACCCTTCACCAACCTCTCCTTGACCAGCAACAAGGAGGTCTTCACTTCTTCAACCTTCTCCACCAAGTTCAACCACTCCTCCATCTCAATAGCATTAACCCTGGATCCCCCATGATTAGGGATAGGGTTATTTGTGACATTCGGAGGCGGCGCAAAATTGATTGCCTTGGAGTCGATCAATTCCTGAACTTTATAGTGCAAAGCCCTGCACTTCTCTGTTGACTGCCCGGGTGCCCCAGAATGGAAAGCACATCGAACATTGGCGTCGTAACCTGGAGGAAGAGTTCCAGTAGGTGGAGCCAAGGTCCTCAGTTGAATTAAGTTCAGTTCCAACAATCTCTGGAGTAAAGCTGTGTAAGTCATTGGGATCACATCAAAAACCCTATCAGCTTGGCGTGACTGCCTCTGCTGATACGGTCTCTGTTGATAGTTGCGCTGCTGTTGTTGTTGAGGCTGTTGTAGAGCCTGTTGAGCTGGTTGAATTGGTGTAGTGGGAATTGTGACTGCAGCTATCTGATTGTATTCTCGTCTATAACCTCTGCCTCTGTCTCGGCCATATACTGCGCTAGCTTCCCCTTCTCTTCTTCTAGGAGGTCCGCCAAAGGCTTTCCTCGCTCCTCCAGAGCTACAAGCAGTATTAGGGTCCTGAATCTTCCCCGTCTTTAACAGAGTCTCAACTCTCTCTCCAGCAATCACTATATCATTGAACTTGGTGGCCGAGCTAGATGCCAATCTTTCTAGAAAAACACCTTGGAGAGTGCCCATAAACATGTCGGCCATTTCGTCCTCCAAGAGGGGTGGTTGCACCCTGGCAGCTAGCTGGCGCCACCTCTGGGCATATTCTTTGAAACTTTCTTTTGTCGCCTGAGCCATGTGCTGCAACTGCGTGCGTTTCGGAGCCATGTCCATGTTATATTGATACTGCCTCACAAAGGCCTCGGCTAAATCCTTCCAGCTCTTGATATTGACCCTATTGAGCTTCATGTACCATTCAAGAGAAGCTTCCACCAAGCTATCCTGAAAATAATACATCCAAAGTTTCTCATCCTCTGTATGAGCGGCAATTCTCCCAACAAATGATTGCAGATGGGTCTTCGGGCAAGTAGTGCCATCATACTTATCAAAGGTTGGAACTTTGAACTTATACGGGATCCTGACCCCAGGAACCAAGCCCAAGTCAGTTATGTCAAACCCCAAAGAGCTTTGGGATTGAATAGCTTTGATTTGCTCAGCCATCTCTTCGAACCTCTTGTTCATCTCTGCTCCTTGACCTTCATCTTCATCAAGTAGGGTGAACTGGTCATCATGATTGTCCATCTGAATGTTGTGCAACCCATCGTTGATTATTGTCACTCCTGGCTGTGTAACAGGAGGTTCAACCTGACGTGCGCCCGCACCGGTACGATTGTCAGCAGTAGCAGCAGCCGCAGTGTTCCTATTCTGATTCTCAACCATCTCCCGCAGACGCTCTTGGGTCTGCCCCATGCCGGCCATTAGTGTCATAAAATTATCCATCCTTTGTCTCAAATCTGTCAAGTCTGCTTGTAACTGGTCCATGACTCGTTCTCTGTTAATCTTGGTTGGATATCTGTGTACTGTTGGTTGCCCCCGAACTTTACGAGGAGCTATAGTGCCTGAAACACAAAACACGTTAGTAACCGAGACACTACCTGCAAAACAACAAACATGTTATATGGATGCAATGCAGTTGTTTATGTTTCCAATCACAAGTCATTTATGCCCCGGTTCCGGTATTT
Organism: Lathyrus aphaca; assembly: GCA_963966055.1. NCBI lineage: Eukaryota > Viridiplantae > Streptophyta > Magnoliopsida > Fabales > Fabaceae > Lathyrus > Lathyrus aphaca. The sequence continues at coordinate 217,700,206 of OZ014520.1, read as the reverse complement.
AGCAAAGAGAACCAGATGGGCACTGATCCTCGACTTCCAGAAACCTTCGCGAGAGACCACATTCAAACCGCAACAACAAGCAAACCAAGAAATAATGGAAAAACCAAAACATAAATCAACCTATTAGGCAAATAACACAGAATTCCCCGTAGGGTACAAGTCTTTACAAGGAGAAACAATCAACTTGGACTCCTACAACATGCCTGTAGGTAATCCAGATACAAGAAAAGTAAACTAAAAAGCAGAACCAACGCCCAAGGACCCTGAAGCTCCATCACTAAGCCCCCCATCAGATCTGACCTTCTTGACTCCCGCCATCAACTTTAAGTCTTCAATTTCTTTAAGTGCTGCTTCGAGGGCTTGTTGACTGTCTGCGAGTTGTTGGGTCTTCTCTCTGCGAATTTTGTGGACTTGCTCCACCTCTTCTTTTTTGTAAGCCATCTGAACTTCAAAGAACTCTTCTTTTTCTTTATATTGTTTCAGCTCTTGCTCTCTTTGTCCCTTCAACCAGACAATAGACTGACGAGCATCTCTGAGGGTCTTTGACTTCTTTTTGCGCTCATCTTCTCTCTGGGCTTCCATCATCCCCAATCTGCGGAAATGTGCTTCTCTACCTGCAAAGTCCTTCTCCTTAGCCTCCAAAGTCGTCTGTATCTTCAGCAACTTCTCTTCAGCTTCAATCCTGGTCCTGTTGGCTTGGTGATACAGGCTTACCATCTAGGTATTTTCAACTCTAACTGCATGTAGTTGGGCTTCCAACTTCTTGAATTCCTCTAGAGGCACAGTATCAATGGACTCAGCAACTGGGGGAACCGGTGTTGAAAATGGTAACAAAACTCTTCTAGCTCTGTCTTTCAACCAAGCTTCGTACTCTGGGAATGTCTGATTGTTACACTTCCCAAAGCTAGCTATCCCTTCTCCCTTAATGCACTTCCAAGCTCCCGCAACCTTCCTCACTAAGGGCATATTATCTTTCACTGAGAAGTAGAAAATAGGGGCCAGTTTCAAATCTTCAGGCACCTCTCTCAAAGCGTATCCCAATTGTCTTCTTAACAGGATTGGATTGTAATTAATCCCTCCGGTTATTCCCAACAAAGGCACACTATGATAACTCCCGCAGCTGGTGATGAAACGTGCACCTTGCAGCCTTTGAGTGAACCATCTAACATCTTTGGCCAGCAACTTTTCCAGCTTTTGAGCCCATACTAGAGTGTGGTCACTAAACACTCCCGTACTAGGCAAATGTCTCATGAACCACATGTGAAATAAAGGAGCACAGCAACGAACCAAACCTCCCCTCTTCTCAGTTTTGTAATGAACTGAGTAATACAAATCCCCGAGTAAGGTAGGCACAGGATTCTTCAGCAAAAAGAGATGTATGGCGTTTATATCTATGAACTTCTCCATATCAGCAAACAAAATAATTCCATAGATAGAAAGAGCCAAGATAGCACAGACAGCATCCCATTCTCCTTCAACAGCCAATTCCTCCGCCTTCTTCACCAGAGCCTCCAAAGAAAACCCAGACACACCTCCTTTAATAATGGTCAAAGACTTCACAGCAGAAGGGCTCAAATAAAGAGCCTTAGCAATAGCCTCAGGTGCCGGTCTACTCATCTCAGAATTGAAAGGAACTTGGTCTCGAACCGGCACACCCAGGATCAGAGCATATTCCTCCAGCATAGGGCCCAACTGAAAATCAGGGAAGGTGAAGAAACGGAGCTGAGGGTCATAATACTGAAGCAATGTATGAATGGCACTCCTCTCGGAAGGATCTAGCTCTATTACCACATCAAGAATACTCCCGTAAGCTTTTCTGAATCTCTCTACCTGGTTGGGTGTAATCAGCTTTACCATCTTTTTCAACAAGCCAACCTTGATATCAAAGAACTTGAAATGAATATTCTGCTTGCGAGGATCCTCCATCTTTAAAGAGAATACCGGAACCAGAAGCAGAGAAATGAACCTGAATGAAAACAAAAACAATGATTAATGATGCAATGATGCAATGCAGATGCAAATGCAAAGACAGATGGCCATCTGAGACTGTCTGGAATCTGGACACTGAAAAAGGCCCCTCTGAATAACTTGACAAACTAAAAGTCCACTGAGTCACACTCTATGATAATCACAACTCTCTGAAGAAGATCTCAAGACCACAGTATCAAGAATACTAGAACAAGAAAACTAGATCTCCGGAACTGTATCATAATATGAACTGCACTGGTAACAAGGGTATGATGAGGTCAAGGGTTCCTGCAAACCTGTAAACCCATCCCCAATCTCACAGGTGTGCTCCGGGTCAAACATCACGGACTCTCAAAGCCGAATAGCAATAATACTTTCACCATTTCCGAGAAATGGCTCATGACCACATCAGGGAAACGGTTAGGCATTATGTACTACGCAGGGAGGCCTCAGCTGAGTCCGGGAAAACAAGCATCCCTTATAAGTCCCCAGCTTCGAGCGCTGAAATCGAGAAACAATAGTACATTCAGCCCGTAGGATACAGTACTAATGTCATACGACCAGATGCTTTGACTGAGTTCCTATAAGAGAACCAGGCCATCCTATGCGAGTCCCCAGTGGACCCTCGGGTGCGAATGGGTTTGCCACAAAATATGGTCTGCCACTGCCACCACTGGAGAGCGTTGTTTCCACAAAGTTTCTCAATGATCGGTCCCCAGATGCACATAACTATCAAGGTCCTATCCTGAAGTGGAGGAAATCCCCACACAAGATATTTCCAAGACGGTCGCAATCTGGGCGTGAAACACACCGCCACTCATCATGCCACATGTGAGTACAATATGTCCACTCTAATCCTAGGGTGCACTCAAGCCGGGTACTTGGCTTATCTCTCAGAAACAATATCACCCGAGCCCACCAAACAGAAAACCAGTCCAGACAGTCCAGTATGATATATGATGCGGAAAATAAATACTGAAAGCTGTAAATAAAGCTGTAAATAAAGCTGTAAATAAACAACAATAAAATACAACAAGCCACAACAAACAAACATCACCCAATGAAATAGAAACACACAAGCGCTAGGAGAGACTCACAGGGGAACCAGAGATTCTGGGTTCGAGTCCCCAGCAGAGTCGCCAAGCTGTCGCTCCCCGGATTTCCATCCTGGTACAAACGCGAAAGTGGCGCGGAAAAAAGAATAGAGTCGCCAGCCAGGCATTTTTATCCCGAAAGAATGGGAATGGTAATGCTGCACAAACCAGAAGAAAGAAGAGGAAGGACACAGGTCCTACGAACCAAAGAGACTGAGTTCGGGAGTCGGTTACGACCTAGGAAGGTATTAGCACCCAGATCGTCCGCCGTACCCGACGGGATCCACGCTTGCAAAAGAAACTGTTTCAAAGGGTGAGGGTATGAAAACTACAGCAAAAGAAATGAAAATGAAAAGAAACTGGAACTGGAAAAGAAGTGAAATAAGAAACAAAGAGAAAAATGTAGGGAAAATAAAGATTGTGCTCGAACGGGCCCTACCCCGCTGCCTACGTACCTCATCAGGATAATGAGGATCAGAGACGCCGTAGTTCCCCTAACTAGGGGTACTAAAAGGAAATTGCTTGTGAATTAAAGGCTTGAACTGCCTATGTTAATGCTCAGGTGTTGCAGGCTCGGACGACGAGTGCGTTACCGTCTTGCAAAGTGACAAGTAGGAGCAAGTTCGCGTACGGAGCGAATGAGGTGAGAAAAGAATTCCCGAAGGAAAGACGCTTATTGTTTGTTTGGTGTTTTTTAGAAGCTTTTATGAGTGAAAGTTTGCATAGGTGAGTGTACCTAAGTCTTACTCAATGGGATGTGTACGTCTCACATCATCCCGAAATGGAATGCGCAAGAGGCACACCTATCTATGGAGGAAATCCCCAAAGCTAGTCCCACAGGTGAAGGCTTAGGCACACTGGCCTATTACCATTATTAAGTATTTTTGTGGTTTTTGGTTAAGAAGTGTCTTTTAACTTTTTCTTTGTGAGGCACTCATGCTAAGACCTATCTACCACGAGTGATGACTCACACCTCGTCCCGAAATGGAACGCGTGCAAGCATCTCATAGCAAAGTCTCATGTCACATGAAAGCACTCAACCTTTATTAAGTGAATTAAAATTAAGTTTGAAGATGAGAAGAGAAAGAGAACCAAAGGAGCAAAAAGGAAAAAAAAACTAGGGGGGAAGTTTCTATCCTAAGTTAGCATGCATGGAGTTCCTAGGGTTTGTGAGGTATTTCTAACCTAGAAAAGATCTCAAAAGAAGAAGAAGAATATAAGAGGAGAGATGAGAAAGGCCTAAGCCCAACAAGAAGATGTTAGTCCATATAAACAAAATGAGAAGAGATGAGAAATGGAGATGTGGAACTCAATTCCCACATCTCAAACTTACCATAGCCCCTGCAAGGTTAGTGTAACAACATAAAATCAAGGCATGAACCAACAAGTCAGAAGCTACACAAGCATATAGGCATGGCAAAGAGTTCACAAGATGATAAGCAAAGCAACACAAGATCATATTGAGATGAGTGGAAGTGAAACAAGTGCAATGAAGGCATGCTTAACACTTAAAGAAATAAAGCACATAAAAGAGACCCAACACCAAGACTCAAGGAGACTCAAACCCTATCCTAAGACCAGGAGCAACCATAAACCTCTAAAGGACCCCAAAAGATGAAGAGAAGTTGGCACAAGTGCCCTTCTAAACTTAAAAGAGACTAGAAGACTCAAAGGATGCAAAACAAGGCAAGGTGAGGAAGAAAATACCCAAGAAAAAGGTCCAAGCACTTAAAAATTCTACCCAACCAGCAAAGTACTCTCCAAACACAAAGAAATGAGAATCCAAAAGGGTTTGCAAAAATACAGCACCAAACTAGGTCAATGAAGCTCAAGGATGCAAGGTATCACCATTTAAGGTCTTGAAAATTAAGGCACAAGTAACTCAAGCAAAGTCCAGCAAGGAAATTTGTAAAAAATCCAAGATAAATCATGAAGATATTAGAGTGTCTTAGGATTTGAATGCAAAAATAATGGGGTTCATAGCTTAAAGGATGAGAAAAATAGAAATTGGACAAGGCAGATTGGTCTATGAGAGTTCACAAGAAAGCAATGCTCAATGTTGAATTTATTTGGCCACGTGGGATGAAAATAAAAATCTGGAAAAATCATGATAAAAAATAAGATGGATCAAGGAGTGTACATGAATTTTTTTGGATTTTTTAGAGTTAAGGAAGTATTTAAAATGGATCAAAAGCAAATTAAATAAAATTGGTAAAGAAAAAGAATAAAAATAAAGCAAATGGGCCAAGGGGGTGTAAAGAGTAAACACGCTAGTTCAAAAAACAGCATTGGGCCTTGCGTGGGGGTGTGGATAGCGCTGGGGGGCTGCACCTTCTTCTTCATGAAGAAACCCTAAAATTCTCACCACCATTAATGAACAAAACCTTAACCCTAAACCCTAGCTTCTTGAAAATCCAAACTAAGCCACGGCCGGCCATGAAACTCTCCAGAATACATAATCTAACATCACTAAACACAAATACATGCTTGGATTGGATTAAAACTCAAAGAAACTCAAGATATGAATGAAAATAAAATTGTCCATGAAACTTTAAATCACCATAACTTTGTGAATACTCAACCATTTCACAAACTACAAAGAGCATTGTAACCACCACAACATGAGGATTCTAAAACACACAACCAAATACATTTCTATGAGATTCGAAATTTGAGCATACCTAAGGTGGTGTCCCAAGTGTGCCATAGGCATGCCAAGCTCATGATTTTCTGGCCTCTCTTGCATGTGCATTCACCATCCCACCAATGATTCCCAGCAGACAACTTCAGCCCTTGGATGTAAGCTATCACACCATTGCCATGCCTTGTGCAAATTCAAGGGTAAAATGCAAGTTTTATGGAACTTTTTCATGTGCATGAATTTTGCCACTTTTCTTTGAGCCAAATGACCTAAATGTGATGCATTTTGATTGTGTAAACTTACTTTGGACAGATCATAGCAAACTATCCACTTTTGAGCCTTTGTGCAAATGGCTTGGCCTTGAAACTTGGAAATTTGCCCTAAAATACCTAAATTTTCGAGGGCCCTATCTCTCAAACCATAAATCCCATGAAAATGTACTTGTACTTTTTAAAAATGGAAGCCCTTACTCTCCAACTTTCATGTTTACTTTGGGTCCATTTGAAGATTTTTTGATCAAGTTAAGGCCTTGTGAAGTTTTAGGTCAAAATAGCCAAAAATATTAACTTTTCCATGACCAACTTTGTGCACTTTTGCCAAAACCCCTCAAACCACCAAAATTCTTGTACTTTAAGCTCACCAAACATCTTATAACATTTAATAGACCTCATTTGGCCAAAAAAATTGGGTTGGACCCTTTGGAATGACACAGTTGACTTTTTCTGGGCCCAGTTGACTTTCTGTTTCATCTGCAAGTAACTGAAGCAATGACTGACTTCCACTTGGAATGTTTCCATGAAAATTGACATGTAGGAACCTCTTATCATATAGAAAACATTGCCCAAAATAGTTGGCCAAAATTATGAGGTTAAGGCCCTTGAAGCCTAGACCCTAATTTGGTTGCACTGCTTAGGAGCCTTGCATTGTCTTGAAACTTGTGATGATTAAGCAATCTTCTGAGCTTTTGCAAGTGAACTTGGCCTTGCCAAAGGAGTCTAGACTCATCATAGGCCTCCCACAAATCCATTGGAACCCTTGCCTTGGCTTAAATGGCCTTCAACACCTCCCCAGATGGCCATATGCCTCATGTTAGGGCTTGATGTTTGTCATGCTTTATTTTTTTCTATGCTATAATGCTATATAAATGATATGCTTATGATGAAAATGGTGTATTATGATGCTTAAAATGAAGAGGGCAAATTTGGGGTTCTACACAAGTGTACCCAGGTTGTGATGCATGTTGTGAATATTGCAAGGTTTCCAAAAATGGGTGTGAAAGCTTGAAGAATGGCATCAAAGGCTTGATTAAGGAAGGTATTCTACAAATTACCACAACAGCTTCTACAACACCAACAACTCCTTGTACAAATGATTCTTCTACAACTGCAACAACAATTGTTCCTACTGATTCATCTACAACTTCAGCAACCATTTCTTCCTTCAATTCAACAAACAACAGTTCCATTTCATCTCCTTCTACAACTTCAGCAATCACCAACAATGATGTCTCCACAGTTACTATCTATTATGACCCTACAATGGTCCCAAATTCCAGCAACTTTCAACAATCTCAACAACAGTTTCAATCAAGCTTCAATTCACCACCACCACCATCCACCAGAAGTCCTGTCACTATCTTCTATGATCCACAGACAATAACGGTTCCAACACCTGCTGCAGTGAGCCCAGTCACCATCACGGTGCCAGGTCCAATTCCATATGATAAAGACAGTGTTGTACCATGGCATTACGGTGCTGACCTTTACTGCAACAGAGAAAAAGTCCTTCTTGATTCTTCAGTTCCTACTCCCCAAGTGGATAATGTCGGGAGAGGCGGAGGCTTCACCCGAAGCGGACGCCTCTTTGCGTCACAAGCTCCAAGAACTAACACTGAGGCAGAGGCTGCTGCCAAAGCCAAAGGGAATAGTGTGATACTTGAAGAATATGCATCAAAAGAGACTCATAAATCATCCTTTGATCAGGATGTGGATGAATTTATGAGGATAATTAAGAGAAGTGACTACAAAGTTGTGGACCAGCTCCACCAGACTCCTTCTAAGATCTCTATATTATCCCTGATGTTCTGTTCCGAAGCCCATCGGGATGCACTACTCAAAGTTCTGCACGCTTCCTACGTGTCGGAGGAGATCACAGTGAATCAGCTTGAGACAGTAGTGTCCAATGTTAATACTAGCCATGGGCTAGGTTTCACTAATGCTGACCTGATAATAGAAGGACATCACCACAACAAAGCTTTACACATCACTTTGGAGTGTAAAGGGGTTGTGCTCTCTCATGTTCTTGTAGACACTGGGTCCTCACTCAATGCCTTACCCAAGAAAGCTCTTGTCAAGCTCGAATATGATGGGATAGCTCTCCGGCCAAGTAACCTTATGGTCAGAGCTTTTGATGGCTCCAAGAGGTCTGTTCTTGGAGAGGTGGAGCTGCCAGTGGTAATCGGTCCACAGGTCTTTAAGACTACCTTTTATGTGATGGACATTCAATCGGCCTATAGTTGTTTGTTGGGTCGACCATGGATTCACGCCGCAGGCGCAGTAACGTCGACCCTTCACCAGAAATTGAAATACGAGTGGGAAGGACAGATTATCACCATCTGTGGTGAAGAAGACATCTTTGTTAGCCATTTGGCTACATATAAGTATATTGAGATGGATGGTGAAATCCATGAAACTATGAGCCAAGGGTTCGAGACCCTGAATGTCAACGAGGCGACGACTGAAGTATTTGCTGCATCCCAGGAAGATAGGATGGGTACTTCAATTGTCTCCTATCAGCAAGCCCGGAAGGTTGTTGAAGATGGTAATGCCCAAGGTTGGGGCAAGCTGCTGCTAGTGGAGAAGAAGGAAGATAAATTCGGTTTGGGTTACAAACCATTCCGACAAGATCAATCAGAGGCTGCAAAGGAGCCCACGTTCATCAGTGGGGGATGCTCACCCCAGATGCTGTTAACAACCTGGAAGACGAGGCGAAAAGTGACCTCAACCTGGAGAGCTGGATACGTCCAAGGATCCCGGGGAATCGAGTCCTTAACTTCTCTTCCCAGGAAATTATAAGGGTTACTCCTGCAGAGTAATTATTATTTCCTGTCTCTTTTAGCATGCATCAAGTCTTGCATCTTGCCCAAGGTGTCAGGACTCATTTTGTAATAGGGCCATATTGTAATTTTGTGCAAATGAATTATCAATATATATCGAACATCTTTTGCAAACGAGTCTCTTTTTCGCTCACTGTCTTTTCATATTTTCACTTTTGTACAAAACAATAAAATGGCAATGTTTTCAAAATAAATAACTTCATTTTCACTTTTTCTAAACAAGATTAAAACCGATCACTAAAACAAACAAATCTCAACCCTTGCAAAGATTATCCTCCAGATTGTACCGACAACGGCACTGCTATGACCTTGTATGACTTCGACAATCCAATTAATCAAGTTGATGAAGGGGTTGAAGAAGACTATGAGTTACCTGAAGAGTTAGCCAGGTTGTTGAGGCAAGAAGAGAAAGTGATTACTCCTCATCAGGAAGAGGTTGAGACAATTAATCTGGGTACCGAAGAAGATTTGAAAGAAGTGAAGATTGGGGCCAGTCTGCAAGCTTCAGTAAAAGAACAGCTTATCGACATGCTTCGAGAATACGTCGACATCTTCGCTTGGTCCTATCAAGACATGCCAGGTCTAGATACGGATATTGTTATGCACAAGCTACCCTTGAAAGAAGATTGCCCTCCAGTGAAGTAAAAGCTACGTCGTACTCGTCCAGATATGGCCATGAAGATTAAGGAAGAAGTACAAAAATAGTGGGACGCCGGTTTCCTTGCTGTAACTAGTTACCCGCCGTGGGTGGCTAACATTGTACCAGTGCCTAAGAAGGATGGCAAAGTGTGTATGTGTGTAGATTACCAGGACCTGAACAGAGCTAGCCCGAAGGATGATTTCCCATTACCTCACATTGATGTATTGGTTGACAACACAACTTAGTTCTCGGTGTTTTCTTTCATGGATGGATTTTCTGGGTATAATTAGATCAAGATGTCACCCGAAGACATGGAGAAAACAACTTTTATTACACCTTGGGGCATATTTTGTTACAAGGTAATGCCATTTGGACTGAAGAATGTCGGTGCGACTTATCAACAGGCTATGGTAACGTTATTTCACGATATGATCCATAAAGAAATTGAATGTTATGTGGATGACATGATTGCCAAGTGATGCGTGTTTTTCGCAAGTGAACGAACACGTCAGAGTAATATAAAAAATTGTCGAATCCACAGAGACCAAGTGTCAATCTATCGTACCTGTTGTTATGGTGTGTATCTAAAGCAACTAAATATAAGGGTTTTAAGAAGGGTGCAATGGTAAATAAAATAATGATTTTAAATAATAAATAAAAGACAGGCTCGAATGTAATTCACGTAATCAATGATAATCCAGTACTTGTTAATGGAACTACTTATGGGCAATGTTTTCTCCTTTGAAAAGAACTAATTTAACAGGAACTGTCGCTTTCGTGTATTCAGAACCGAGTTGTACTCTCTAATCAACCCCTCCTATTGTCACGGATAAAAAGGTGCGTACTGTGTTAGAGTAGTAAACCTATTTTTAAGAAATGTAGTATCTTGACTAAGTTGAAAAGTACTTTAACCTGGATTTCTTAGCAAAAAGAGGTTCTCATGAACCAGACTCTAAACTTCATAACGCGTCTGAAAATCGTTTTAAAATCTCTTTTCATTTTAATCTAAAAACTCCTAATGAACTAGACAAAGCGCTTTTGGCTGTTTTTGAAATAGTTAAAAACAATTAGATTGAAAGATAAAATAGCCCTTAAGTGTTTCCACGAACAATTATACGGATTACTGGTTTAATTACGATCCTTACATCCTAACCTTTATGGAATTAGTTAGACATGATAAAGTAAAGGTTCTTTTTATAATTTTTCATAAAAGTAATTTAGTGCGAGTGCGGAAAATAAAGGAATTTAGTGCGAGTGCGGAAAGTAAACGAAAGTAAAGCGAGTGCGGGAAATAAATAAAATAAAGTGCGAGTGCGGATAATAAAGAAAGTAAAGCAGTGCGAGAAATAAATAAAGAAAGTAAAGCAATGTGGAAAAGTAAAATACGAACTGGAATTAAAATGGCGGCAGGATTAACTTCCTCTAGAGTGCTCCAAAACTCGATCACACAGACAGATTACAGACTCGATCACTCGATTGCAGAAACACCCCGATGTGGAATGGTAATTGCTTTGAAACTGATATATGCCTAGAGAAATCTAAGTTTGGATGAAGAAAAACGAAAATCTAAAGTCCTATTTATAGGAAAACTAAATGCGGGAAAAGACCAGGATGCCCCCTCCACTAAAAAGTGGAGGGAACTGTTTTTGCCTTGTGGCGCCCGCCACAAGGTCATGGCGCCCGCCATGAGGCCAATGGAGAATGAAAGAGTGGGGATCGTGGGTCTTGGCAGTTATGGAGTGGTCTTGAGACGTGGCCACGTCATGGCTAACCCCATGGCGCCCGCCACGGTGGGTGCCGTAAGTGTAAAACGCTGAATTTCTAGGTTTTCGTCCGTTTCCACTCCTTTTTCGCTCCTTTTCTCGATTCAAGCCCCGATTACATAAAAAACCTGAAAACAAAAGAAAACAAAGTAATAACATAACAAAATAACAATAAAAGCTAAGAATGCATGCGAAATCGGAGTCAGAAACACGGTGAATTTTAGTGTGATCAAATTCTCCCACACTTAAACCTTTGCTTGTCCTCAAGCAAACATTAAAGCTCAAGAAAAAATGGTGTCAACACGTGTCTTTGGGCTAAAGGGCTTCTAAGTTCAAGTCAGGATGCAGTGATAGGTACTAACTAAGTGAACCAAGGGTACCATAGTAACACAAACACAAACTTCAATCCTATATTAACCACTCCATGTCATCCCACAATACCTAGGCTTATCTTCTCATCTTTTTGTGTCCTTTTCATTCAGGCGCAATCACATTAAGCCCGCTATCCGTACATGCTTCATAAAATGGTGCTGATGTTTCAAAATGTTGACCTAAGTCACCACATCCTAATCTAAACCTGTCTCAAAGCCCAAAAAACATGTGAAACAACATTATTTTCTTTTTTTTAAAATTTTTCTGGTAAGGCTAAGGAAATGGGAAAAAATGAAGATGTACTAAAAATACACTATACTGGTGACTCGTCAGACTCATGCATTATCTAAGAAAATTAAACTAAATAACTTACTGAAAAGGGAAATAACTGAAAGGAAATAATTATCTAAAAAAGGAATTGACAGAAAGCAATAAAATCCCCTCCCACACTTAAATCGAACATTGTCCCCAATGTTTCGAAATAAGATAAGGGGGGTAACCTGAAAAAGACTACTGAGGAGGAGCATTGGTGCCCTCGTCGTCCTGCTGTGATGATCTGGAACGACGGGATCTACTATGATGCTGGTCCCTCCGGTCGAGTCGTGCCGATAAGGCAGCCTGAGCACTCCGGACCTCTCGAAGGTTACCTAAGATGGAACCCTGAGTAGCCTCTACAAGCTGGTAGTGCCGGCTGTTGAACTCTCTCTGACGGTTCTGCTCTAATGAGATATCGTTCAAGGTACGACAAACGTTGCTATAAGCACGATCCGAAACCAATCGCGATTGTTGCATGAAGCTCATGTTGTCCGTCAGTTGTTGTGAAATAGTAGAGAGAAGTCCGTCTCGCCTTTCCTCTCTAGCTGTCATATCACGCCACATCTCCTCAGTGACATAGAATCCAGGAGCAGTACCTGCAACAGGGTTAGAGGAAGATGGTGCGGTGTGTGACTGTGAAGGACGATGGGGGGACATGTGAGGTATGGGAGACTGCTCTCTCCGATCATACTCTTCATCAGTTTCGTGTGCCTCCCCATCGGGAATATTAGGAGGAAGTGGACCCAAAACAGGTGGAGCATTCAGATCATAGGTCCAGTTCCTTTCATCACGTACATCAGTACGTCTACTGCATGGTAAAGCAACAGATGGGATAGCTACCCCATGAACCATCAACTCATAACCACCTTCTCTCCTCGTTCGGCATAATTTCATGTCTTTCAGAAATTTTAAATTAATTGTGCGAGGAGGTAGTGGTTCAAGTGTAGCTATCTTATCGTTCAGGCCAAGAGCCCGAGCAATAGACGTAACAAGCCCTCCAAAAACAATCGGTCCTGTTTTATTAGTAAGTAAAGCCATGTGTGCAAGCATAAACGGGACCGGATTGATATGGGTACTAGTGAGGCATCCTTGCAAAAATAGGAGTTCTCTAGCATTTACCTTGTTTGGACTCTCCCGGCCAAAAATAGTACATGCCAAAAGATATCTGAAAATTCTTATGGTCGGGTTATGAATGGTCGACGCAAGTATCCCTTCAAAAGAATTAATTGAAGTACTTGAAAGCCTTTGCCAAAAGGAAAATACCTCGGCTGACCACTCCGCATCCAAAGGTGCCTCACAAATCGCACCTTCCCTATGAGGGATTCCTAACAAGCCTGCTAGCTCGTTGGTACTGAATTCATATTCAATTCCAAACAGTCTAAATTTAATAGTACCGACTGTGCTAGCAGTGTTAGGACTGACAGTGTATATCAATGAACTTAAAAACTCAATTGTCAGCCTCTCATAGGTAGGTTCCTGATTAACGAAAATATTATGCAAGCCTAAAAAATCTAATAAATTAAAAACAATATGATAAATACCCAAAGCATACAGACAGTTATCATCGACGTACCTAGTTGAGAGAATTTCTCGACTCTGAAGCCTCTGAATAATTTTCCTTTGCCTATCACCCGGTCTTCCATCACGAAGAAGAAATCCATTGAACTCCATTGTTGGTTGCTCCTTAGGAAGTGAAAATGGTAGAAAATGGTTTATGAGAGAAATGATAAAGTTTTGATTTTTATGGTTTGTGGTGGATGAAAATGAAAATGGATTTTGGATAGGTTTTATGGATGGTGGGTATTTTGGAAATGGGGGAGCTTTAATGGGGTTCAAGGAGGTTTTTGAAAGTTGCAAAAATGGGTTTTTGGAGAAGGAAGGTATGAAAATGGTGAAAATGGGAGTTCAGCCCCGAAATAGGGGAGAACGCCATGGCGCCCGCCATGGGCCTGTGGCGCCCGCCACAAGGCTAAATTCTGATGGGCCTTGGATTTTTTTAAATCCTCCTTTGGGTCCTCTTTGCACCTTCGGTCTTCGGGGGGGGTCTGGATAGTGTTTTCTTCTCTTTCCAAGGCATGAGGCTTGCATATTTTTTTTTTATGAAGACAAAAATGAAAATATTTTTGTCTTATATATTTTTTTTTCTTTGCTTGACAAAATAAAATAATTAAAAATCAAAAAAGAAAAGAGAAAAAATCAACATTAGTGCATAAAATAATATGTATATATAAGGGAAACTCAAAGTGCATGAAAAAAGGAAAATGTAATAGATGCAATAATGTAAGATATGTCTGGAGATGCGATAAATAAAATAAAGCATGAAAAAAAAGAAATTAAATACTAGGGTAATATCGTCAGTGTAGAATGAATCATGTGGTAGGCTTCTTCTTCTGGTTTGATCCACGAATCTCAGCTATCTCCCTCCGAAGCTCTTCAATCTCCTGATATAGAGCATCGGCCTCTGAGGCATGAGTGAGATCAGAAACCTGAATCTGTAATTCCAAGTCCGCTACTTCCTGCTTGAGCAGGGCAGTCTCCTTACGGAGCTCATAAATCTGAGTTTGTAGATCAGGCGGCTGCAGAGACATATTGTTAGATATAACAGTGATTCGGGGAGTAAGAGGTGTAGGAGTGTACTCAGCGGCGGGAGGCGATTTCGGCTCTTCGACAGTCTCTCCATAACCCTCTAGAGCATAACTCCAATTTGCAGGATCATGGACACTGGTCATCAACGGATCTGGTAATGTAAAGTAATGTATCGCTTCGCCGTCGATCAGTAATCTAAACATGTTGGGCTCAAAAGAAGCCCTCCTCATCAGTCCTTTGTCAAGACAAAAGTCAACATCCAGGGTGGTGTAGCAGCAGAAGGTCCTGAGGTGCAATAATTTGCGAGACAAACCAATGCAGTAGCTATCTGTGTAACAATCCCACCGACATGTATGATGCCTACAGATGATCTGGCAACACTAGCAAGGCCCTTCAACAGAAAGTTGCCACAAGCAACTGAGCGAGACTGAGTCGCACAAAACAGTAGGAAAATCTCCTCTTCATTTAGCAGGGTCTCTGTATCTGGAAAACCTAGGAAAGAATGCGCTAGAATCATCTGGAAGTACCTTAATGCAGGGTTGTGGATTACCTGAGAAAACTGAGTGGAAGGATCTTGGCTTCCTCCACCTGATATTTTAGACCAAAACTTTTCCACTTCTCTGCTCATAAAATACCCCACCGGTGTCTCTCGAATAGCATCAGGAGTAGTCTGGAAACCTAGTAAATCACCAAACTCTTTGTGAGAGAAGGAGTAGTCAATCCCGAACAATCTGAAAACAGCGAGTCCATCGGGTCCAGCCCAAGGGTCATGATGAAACGAGCTGAGGAACTCAAGAGTCAAGTTCCTATAAGTGTTGTTCATGTCGTCAAACTGGTCCCTCTGGAGTTGATGGCATAAGAATCTGACGCTTGGCTCTATCCCCAAGGCATCCATGCAGTCATGGTCAGGGTACCTGGTAGGAGCCATGGGGCGTCTCATGTGGACATAGTAATGCTCTCTCTGTGCGTCGTCTCTAAAGGCCACGTGCATGTCATCGGGGTTCTGCATTCTGTACAAGGTTAGCAAACAAGTCCTGAAAGCACATAAAACATTCAATCGTTAGTCCTGACATAATAATAAAATAAACAAATTTAAAATAAAGTAAAAATAAATAAATAAAAAGTACGTAAATAAGAAAACCATGGGTTGCCTCCCATGCAGCGCTTGTTTAACGTCATTAGCTCGACGACCGATTTTTATACATCATTGGAAGGATATGGTGGATCACTCAGAGTATGACAGGTGTATGTTGATGGGATGTCACCTCCTTCGTAGGGCTTCAACCTCTATCCATTGACGATGAACGGTTTACATGTTTGGTTCTTGATTTCAATAGCTCCGGATCTTAGGATCTTAGATACTTCGAAAGGGCCAGTCCATCTCGAACGAAGCTTTCCTGGAAAAAGTCGTAACCTAGAATCGAACAAGAGAACAGGATCGCCTATTTTGAAGTCTCTTCTTATGATTCTTTTGTCATGCCAAGCTTTTGTTCTTTCTTTGTATATGATGGCATTTTCGTAGGCGGATTGTCTGAGATCTTCTAATTTGTGGATGTCAAGGATACGTTTCTCACCAACAGTCAAGTAATCCAAATTCAAAGTTTTGATGGCCCAATAGGCCTTATGCTCCAATTCAAAAGGTAAGTGACATGATTTTCCATAGACCAGTTGATAAGGGGTTATTCCTATAGGGGTTTTGAAAGCGGTTCTATAGGCCCATAATGCTTCTTGAAGTTTCTGCGACCAATCTTTTCTAGATATAGAGACAGTCTTCTCAAGAATTTGTTTGATCTCCCTATTAGATACTTCCACTTGTCCATTGGTCTGTGGGTGGTATCATGTTGCTACTCTATGCTTAACTCCATACTTACTTAAAAGTTTATCAAATATTCTCGATATGAAGTGTGATCCTCCACCACTTATGACTAAACGGGGTGTTTCAAACCTGGGAAATATATAGTTTTTGAATAATTTGATGACTACTCTGGTGTCGTTCGTGGGTGCAGCGATAGCTTCAATCCATTTAGACACGTAGTCAACGGCTACTAAGATGTACTGATTTCCAAAAGATGGTGGGAACGGTCCCATAAAGTCTATACCCCATACGTCGAAGAGCTCTACTTCTTGGATATTTCTTAACAGCATTTCATTACGTCTTGAAATATTTCCTGTGTGTTGGCATCTATCACACTTGACAATGAAAGCATGGACATCACGCCACATAGTAGGCCAGAATAGGCCAGCTTGAAGAATCTTGGTGTAGGTCTTAGATGTGCTCGCATGTCCACCATAGGGTGCAGAGTGACAATGCTCAATTATATTATTTACCTCTTCTTCTGGAACACAACGGCGGAAAATGCCATCTTTACCTCTCTTGAAAAGAAACGGTTCGTCCCAATAGAAGTTTCTCACATCACTGTAGAATTTCTTCTTCCGGTGGTAGTTTAGATCAGGGGGTATGATGTCAGCGGCTAGATAATTAACAAAGTCTGCATACCAAGGTACATTACTTATAGCTAAGGATTTATGAGAAGGCTCAGGTAGGTCTGGGTTATCATCTTCAATAGTTTCTAGTTGGGCTATCAGTCTATCATAGGCAAAATCGTCATTTATGGGTACTGAGTCAGGTTTCAGGTATTCTAGCCTGGAAAGGTGATCAGCTACCACATTATCAGTGCCTTTCTTATCACGGATATCCAAATCAAACTCTTGCAGTAATAGAATCCATCGAAGTAACATAGGCTTGGCATCCTTTTTACTTAGTAAGTAACGAATGGCAGCATGGTCGGTGTAAACTTTAATTTTGGCTCTTACTAAATAAGATCTAAATTTGTCTATTGCGAAAACTACAGCTAGGAGCTCTTTTTCGGTTGTTGCGTAGTTGAGCTGTGCAGCGTCTAGGGTTCTACTGGCATAATAAATTACATGTAACTTTTTGTCTTTTCTCTGACCTAGAACGGCTCCAACAGCATAATCACTGGCGTCACACATTATCTCAAACGGTTCTGACCAATCAGGGGGTTTCATTATAGGTGCTGAAATCAGAGCTTGCTTCAGAAGATTAAATGCTTCAGTACATTTTTCATCGAAGATAAATTCAGCATCTTTCATTAAAAGACCAGTTAAGGGCTTTGTTATTTTGGAGAAATCCTTGATAAAACGTCGGTAAAATCCGGCATGTCCAAGAAAACTTCTTATCTCCCTGATAGTCTTCGGCGGTTTTAGATTCTTTATGACTTCTATTTTTGCTTTATCTACCTCTATACCTTTTTCGGAAACTATATGTCCTAAAACAATCCCTTCGATGACCATGAAATGACATTTTTCCCAATTTAGCACAAGGTTTACCTCCACACATCTTTCTAGGATTTTCTCAAGGTTGATAAGACAATTTTTGAAATCTGATCCACAAACTGAGAAATCGTCCATAAATACTTCCATGATTCCATCTAAATAGTCTGCAAAGATAGACATCATGCAGCGTTGGAAAGTGGCAGGAGCATTACAGAGTCCAAAAGGCATTCTTCTATAGGCAAAAGTTCCAACTGGGCATGTAAAGGTAGTTTTTTCTTGATCTTCGAGGTGAATAGGTATTTGGAAGAATCCTGAATATCCATCCAGGTAACAAAAGTAAGAGTGTCTGGCTAGGCGCTCCAACATTTGGTCTATGAATGGTAGTGGGAAATGGTCCTTCCTAGTTGCTTTATTTAATTTTCTATAATCTATGCACATACGCCAACCTCCATCGGTTCTTTTTGCTACAGGTTCGCCCTTCTCGTTTTGCACGACTGTGATGCCTCCCTTTTTAGGTACTACATGCACAGGACTCACCCATTTACTGTCTGAGATCTGATATATTATACCTGCCTCTAGTAACTTAAGAACTGCAGTCTTAACTACAGTACTCATTATAGGATTTATTCTTTGTTGGTGTTCTCTAGAAGGTTTTGAATCTTCTTCAAGCAAAATCCAATGCATGCATACGGATGGGCTTATTCCTTTTAGATCTGAGATCTTATATCCTAAGGCTAAGGGGTACCTTCGTAAAACATCGAACAATTGGTTTGTTTCTTCTTGGTTTAAGGTAGCACTGACTATAACTGGACGGTTCATTTCTTCATCGAGAAATTCGTATCTCAGGTTTTTAGGCAGTTCCTTAAGTTTTACGGTTGGTTTCATAGGGCAAGGCATAGGATCTGGGGTAAGAGATAAACATTCGTGAAGGTTATCATCAATGTAGGGTCTTTTATAATTGTCATCTTCCAAAATAAGGGTTGATGGCAATTTTATAGACTCAGTTTCTTCGTCTTGTTCTAATTCCCTAATGCATTCTTCGATGATATCTAAGGCATAACAAGCATCTCCTATCACAGGTGCCATAAGAAATTTTGAAAGTATAAATTCTATCTTCTCGTCACCTACCTCAAAAGTTAGTTTCCCCTTTTTAACATCTATTACGGCTCCAGCAGTCGATAAGAACGGTCTACCTAGGAGGATTGGTATGTCATTATCTTCTTTAATGTCCATGACAACAAAATCAGTAGGTATAAACAGCTGACCTATCCTAACGGGGACGTCTTCAAGTATGCCTATAGGGTATTTAACGGATCTATCGGCTAATTGAAGTGACATCTTAGTAGGTTGTAATTCTCCTAAGTTTAATCTCTCACAAACTGCTAAAGGCATTAAGCTCACACTAGCTCCTAAGTCTAGAAAAGCTTTTTCGATGACCTGATTCCCCAAAACACAAGGAATGGAAAAAATTTCGGGATCTTTATCTTTCTTTGCTAACCTATTTTCAGAAATAGAATTACATTCCACGGGTTTCGGATCTTCAAGTCTACGTTTATTCGTAAGTATGTCTTTGAGAAACTTAGCGTAAGAAGGTATTTGGGTGATGGCTTCTGTAAAGGGGATTTCTACGTGAAGTTTTTCTATAACCTTAACGAATTTTTGATATTGATTATCGATTTAGGTTTTCTTTAATCTTTGAGGGTAAGGTATAGGTGGTTTGTATGGCGGTGGTGGTACATAGGTTTTATTTTTAGGTTCTTCTCCTTTTTCTTGACTTTTCGGGGTTTCAGACTCCTCTGGTTCCTTCTCCTCATTCCTCTCAGAAGGTTCGGGCTCACTTAATCTAGGGTTTAAATGTTCCTTATAAGCGGTTCCACTTCGTAGAGTAATGGCATTTGCTTGCCCTTTCGGGTTTTGTTGAGGTTGTCCAGGGAACTGTCCTCCAGGCGTAGTCTGTGGGGCTTGGTTTAAAGCTACCTGAGAGATATGGGTTTCAAGCATCCTATTATGAGTAATGATTTGATCAACCTTGGTTCCTAACTGGGTAATTAGTTCGTTAACATGAGTTTTGGTTCATGAACTCTTTGTTTTGTTGTGTTTGAGAGGTGATAAAAAATTTTACAACTTCCTCAAGGCTCGGACTTGGTGGTACAGGTTGCATAGGTTGATTTATTCTTGGGGCTTGGTAACCTTGTTGTCTCGGAGTTGCGGTATTTTGAATAGGGTTATTATTTTTGTAGGAGAAGTTTGGGTGATTCCTCCATCCAGGGTTATATGTGTTTGAAAATGGGTTCCCTTGGGTGTAGTTCACTTGCTCAGTGTTGGTCTCATTTAACAGATTGCATTCGGCGGATTGGTGTCCTTGCGTTCCACATATCTCACAATTCGGCGAAACTGCGGCTACAGTATTCGGAGTTGTACACATATGTTCGACTTTAAGGGCCAACGCATCCATTTTAGCTTGCATCATGTCTATAGAGCTTAGCTCATGTATTCCTCCTTGGGCTTCCTTCTTTTCCACTGTCGCTCGTTCTACTCCCCATGATTGATGGTTTTGGGCCATATCCTCGATAAGGGCACTAGCTTCAGGGTAAGGTTTGTTCATCAGTGCGCCACCAGCGGCAGCGTCGATGGTCATCTTCGTGTTATAATGAAGTCCATTATAGAAGGTTTGAATGATTAGCCAATTCTCTAAGCCATGATGTGGGCATGCTCTTAATAGTTCTTTATATCTCTCCCAGGCTTCGAACAACGACTCTCCTTGGTGTTGGGTAAATCTAGTTATTAGGTTTCGAAGAAGAGCGGTCTTACTTGGGGGAAAATATCTAGCAAGGAAAACTTTCCTAAGGTCATCCCAAGTTGTTATTGAGTTGGGTGGAAGGGAATCTAACCATGATAGAGCTTTATCTCTGAGGGAAAAGGGAAATAATCTTAAGCGTATCGCCTCAGGAGAAGCTCCATTGGTTTTAAAGGTGTCTGCTAACTGAAGAAAGTTTTTTAAATGTTGGTTCGGGTTATCAGTAGCGAGACCTGCGAATTGTCTCTGTTGCACTAATTGCAGCAGGGATGGTTTAAGTTCAAAATTATTGGCTAGGATAGCGGGGTTTACTATACTAGAACTAGGTTCCTCGTTTGATGGTTGGGCGAAGTCCTTAAGAGGTCTTCGGTTTTGATCTTCGGCCATAGCTTTCATATTCTTATGGAAAAACAAACGTGCGCGAGCGTAACGTTCAGGTTCAGCTAGAGGGTCTACTAAACTTCCGGCACTGCGAATCTTTCGCATTGACCGGTGGGTAACAACCTTAGTCTAAACGGTATAACTACAGGGTAATGAAATTTGACGAAATTGGTCCCCGGTAACGGCGCCAAAAACTTGATGCGTGTTTTTCGCAAGTGTACGAACACGTCAGAGTAATATAAAAGATTGTCGAATCCATAGAGACCAAGTGTCAATCTATCGTACCTGTTGTTATGGTGTGTATCTAAGGCAACTAAATATAAGGGTTTTAAGAAGGGTGCAATGGTAAATAAAATAATGATTTTAAATAATAAATAAAAGACAGGCTAAAATGTAATTCACGTAATCAATGATAATCCAGTACTTGTTAATGGAACTACTTATGGGCAATGTTTTCTCCTTTGAAAAGAACTAATTTAACAGGAACTGTCGCTTTCGCGTATTCAAAACCGAGTTGTACTCTCTAATCAACCCCTCCTATTGTCACGGATGAAAAGGTGCGTACTACGTTAGAGTAGTAAACCTATTTTTAAGAAATGTAGTATCTTGACTAAGTCTAAAAGTACTTTAACCTGGATTTCTTAGCAAAAAGAGGTTCTCATGAACCAGACTCTAAACTTCATAACGCTGTAAACACCCCAAATTTGCCCTCACCCATTCACACCATGGCTTGTGATCACCTCATATGCATAAACACAACCATATCATCTCATATTACATTTTTGATTCACTGCATAGTTTCTAAGTCATCTGCACCTAGGGTTTGTGATCTGAGCAATCCAGGAGCTTCTTGAGCCACTCCAAAGGTCATCAATCACTTCAAAGGGATCCACATGTGTTCTTGTATCACATTACATCCTCTCAAAGTCAGGATTGCAGAAGAATCACAAGAACTGAAGTTTGCATGGAAGCAGAGCCAGGCTAGACTGCACAGTTGACCTAAAATTAGGGTTTTAGTTTCAGAGGCCATAACTCCAATTTTTTTGGTCATTCTTGTTTCCATTGGTCTCTATATGGTATAGGGAGTATGCATATCAATTTTCATGAAGAAATTCCATGGGGAAGTCATCTGGTCAAGGGTTGACTTTCTGGACAAGTCAGTGCAAAATCAGGGCATCTGAGGCACCCAATGACCCAACCAAGGGGTGATCTTCATCATTTTGAGTGTATATGATCTTTATTTGATCATGGAAGAAGGTTGAAGCTCACAAAATTCAAGAATTTGGAGTTTTTGCAAATGTTGACTTTTTGGGTATAGTTGACTTTTCAAGAATGTGTCATTTTAGGTCACTTTTCAAGCCTTGATTCTTGATCCAAGAATGCTTCAAATGGAAAAACTTTGGTCATGAAAGTTGTAGAATACATCTTTCCCTTTTCAAAAAGTACAAGAACATGATCAAATTCTTCTTGGATCAAAAGTTATGGTGTGACAAAGTTGGCTAAAATCATTGATTTTCAAGACATGCCTCAAATGTGAATTTTGCAAAATCATGGACCAAGGCTTTTTGTAACCTCTAGTTGACATCAAACCATGACACAAACATTCCATGAGCTCTAAAAATCAGAATTGGACCAAAGTTTCTCATGTCCATGGTTTGTGTAACAAGACTTTTTTTCATGAAGTTCCAAAAAGTAACAACTTGCAAAACTCATGATCACACTTCACCAACTAGTTGCCTTGGCTGCTGAACCTTCCTAGCATCACACACACATCATGCTGCGCAGCCCATGCCTCTTGTACCAAGCTATAGCTCAAGCCATGCCTTCCTTACACAAAGTGGACCTTTTTGCAAAAGTAAACTTACCAATCAATAAAGGCCAGGTCACATCACCTGACCTATAGGATTATTTTATACTATCCAAATGCAGGCCATTTCATATACCAAGCCAAGCAAAAACACTTCACAACACACCATACTCAAACTCACTCCATTTTGCAAAACTCTTCGAAACTCTCTGCCCAGCTCACAAACACTCAAGCAAACTTCACACATCAACTCACCATGCCTCATTGAGTAGAAACCAACAAAGAACCAGGCCTGAAACAAGCCATAACATCACTTCACCATTTTCACCCCAAGATGCAGTTTCCTTCGAAACACCTTCCACAGCTCACAAACATCCAAACAAACTTCACAAACCTTCTCCGCTCATCATCTGGACCACAAACAACCCTTCACCCTTGCCAGAAACAGCCTGAATCACCATTGCCATTTTCAACTGAGCTTGAGCAGAAGCTGTTCAAACTCTTCATCCAGCCAACATAAATTTCTCCTAAGCATTCAAGCATCACCAGGGGGTCAAGTGGAGTGGATTTCACAAGGAGAGGAGGTCAGAAAGTTGCTGGAGTGAAAGCTTCGAATCTCAGGTAGCTCAAGAACTTTTTTTCCAGAAATGGATTTTTAAGTTCTAAACTTGTTCTATATGTCTTCCTGATCATGAATATGCCTTTAGTTTTGAAAATGGTGATGAAATGAGAATTTAATTGCTCTCTGAAACTTTTTTTGCCCTAACTCTTGTTTGCTTCGATTCAGCCATTCCAGGAAGAATAAATTTGTTTTGATTGGGGGTTTTGGTTCGTGAGTGAGTGGGAATCATTTCCATGCTTTTAGATTTCATTTTAGTGAGCTAGGGTGAGATTTGGCATTTCTCAGGGAAGGTGCTGGCCGGAGAAGACGACCGGAAGTCTTCTCCGGCAGCCTGAAAGTCATTAGCCATTTAATTAGGGTTAGGGCAAATTTCAAATGTGGACCCTTGGATCTGGCTTCCCGCGCGCGTGTGTGGTCTGGATCATGTCATTAGTTCTTAATTAGGTTTAATTTATTTAATTAATTGAAATTAAGAGGTTTGAATCTCAGCCTTTGATCTGCGTGCGCAGTCAACAAGGCTTTCCCCAGACTCAATCCCAGCCTTCCATCTGTTTGACTTTCCTTTTATTTTCATTTATTTTCATTTCTTTTTCATTTAACTTGCATAATTTATTAAAAATAGTAAAAAATGTCTAAAAATTATGAAACTTTTTCTCAAGAGTTTTAATAATTTTTATGACACAAAAATATTTTTGTTTTTATTTTTATCATTAAAAAGGTATTTTTAAATATTTAAAGGATTATTTTTAATTGATTAATGGAAATTAATTTATTAAAAATACTTTTAGGTATTTAAAAATCACCAAAAAATTCATGAAATGTTCTAAGACATTTAGAAACATTGTCCAACCTTCAAACCAAATTTCCTTTTGGATCTTGATGCATTTTGAGAATTTTCCTTTGAATTAAAATCATTTTGGTGCATTATTTTGATCCATAGTTCAAAAAATCATTTCTGCCTATTCATGAGGAGTTGGACATTGATTCTTCTTGCATTGCATTGTGTTTAGCATGTAGTTTTTGAGATAAAAAGGCCATGATTTGATATTGCATTTTCAAATTGTTTGACATTTCTTTTGTTTGGAAACCCTAAAAACCTTAGAATCTTGTAAAAATCATAACTTGAGATTGGTTAAGAGTTGAGATCTCCCCTTTGGGCATTGGTTTAGTATAGGATTAGGGGTCCTTTGGGTGGCATTTCCCATTTTTTATCTTAGGGTTTGCTTCTATTTTGGGTTTTGGTTTGATGTTTGGTTCATAAACCCTAATTTGGGCTTTCCATTTGCATACCTCTTGCATTCCTTTGCATAACATGACTTGCCATGACATTTCAAGCATTCATGTGATTCATTTGACATCATAAGACATATTGAAAGCATGTTTGATCATTGCATCATGAATTTGCCATGTTGTATGCCATGTGCATTTCATAACTTTTCATGTATGTCCATGCTTCCCAACTTGCCTCATTTGCATTCATAAACTTGTATGATCATTTCCATGTGCTGCCTCATGTTTGTAGCATCTCATAGCATCATTATCATCATCAACATGCTTCTGGTTTTGTTTTGCATCATGTCATCTCATCCCATTTTGCATTGCATTTCATTTCTTTTTCTAACATTTCAGGTGGTAAGTGAATTTGAGAAGTGGATTTGCCTTCACTTCTCATAACTTTTCTTTTCATCTCTCTTGCATCCATTGCTTCATTTTTATATGTGTTTGAGTTTGAGCTTGCTCATTCTTCTTCTTCCCACTTTCTTTCTTCAAGTGACTTGACTTCTTAAATGAAGCAAGTTGTTTCTCTTGATCCTTTCATCTGCTCCCTGGTGTTTCCTTTGAAGACTTCTTGAAAACCTCACAAACCTTAGGAACAACCAAGCATGACAATGATTAGGGTTTTGATTAGTCTCCCCTCTTAGTTTTACCTTTGTGTCTCTTTTGAGTCTTCTCTTCTCATCTCATAATCAGGGACTAAACCTTAAAGGCTTTAAGGCTTTGTGATTAAGTTTATGCCTGCATCCTTCTATTAGGATGGAGTGTATAACTTTAAGCTTAAGTGTTAAACCCTTAATGTGTTTAAATCTCTTAATCAATTCACTTAATAATCATCAAGACATCACACTTGTAACTTGGGCCTTGCATTAGGGTTCTAATTCTTCCTTAATTGGTTAAGAAGGACTAACCCTAGTGTTAATGGACAAGTCCCCCTCAAGTTGTCTTACAAACTATAAAAACCACTTCATCATCATACCATTAAATAAAATCCATCTAATAAAGGCTTGTTTTGTCATGAGTTTAATCCCTAATCATAGATTAAGTTGAGGAGCTTTCCTCAGCTTGAACACTCTCATCTATTATCCTTCTTTTAGGATGGTGTAATGAGTCTGTTTAATCCTTGATTATGGCTTAACTTCATTACTCAACACTAAACAAAAACACCAAAAACATCTAAATAATCACAAGTAGGTTAATGATCTTAATCCTACACCAAAGGTGTTTAAGTGTGAGAAGCTGACTTCACACTTAAGGTATTCTCATTACCCCTAATCAGAGGGAAGATGTGATGAGTTTACTAAATCCATTGGTTTAGACTTAAGCTCATTAACTTATGACAAAATCCAAAAAACAATAAAAGACTGAAAACTCAAAAACAAACAATAATCGTCTCCTCCGGGATTCTTTTCTCATCTCATTCACTCACAAACGAGAACTTGCTTCTTCCGTCTAATGCAAGACAGTTTGCATCTGTGCCAGACAGATCATACACTTGAGCATTGACAAGCAAGCAGTTCACAAGTCAATTCATCTTTCAGTCTCTTTGGGTCGAACTACGGTGTTCTGACTTCCTCATTGCACGAGAGGATACGTAGGCATAACTTAACAGTTATCGAACAAAAGTCTCTGTACATTCCCCCTCTTTCCAGCATCATTCTTTTAACCTCATGATCTTGAGCAATTCATTATCATTCCTACACTGATACTGTATATATCACACTTCATTTCTCTTACACTGACACCTGTACATCCTTTTCCAGCTCTTTATACACAGATTGCACTGACACTACCCCTTTAAAACACCAATCTTTTAAGCGTGGATCCCGTCGAGTACGACGGACAATCTGGGTGCTAATACCTTCCCAGGTTGTAACCAACCCCCTTTCTCAGTCTCTCTGGTTCGCAACCGTCTTATCCATCTCTTTCTAGGTTTATGCAGCATTACCTTTCCTCCGGGATAAAAATGCCTAGCTGGCGACTCTATTCATCTCCAGTGAATTCACGGCTGTGTGTTCTCATTGTCCCTCTCGCCGACCGTTCGCGTCTGTACCTTTATCTGGGCCTAAGTCCCATTTATCGGGAGCGACAGCTTGGCGACTCTGCTGGGGACCCTTGTATTGCAACCAGGGCTTCTGGTTCTTTTTGTGGGTTCCTCCTAGCGCTTGGTTGATTTGTGTTTACTGGGGTGTTATGTGCTTATTTGTGTTTATATTTGTATTTATTTTTGCTTTATGTACAGTTGTTTATTTGTTTTCTTTACTGCTTTACATATATCATACTGTCATGTTGCTGGCTGGATCTGGTTTTGCTTTGGTGGGTGGGTGATTCATTGAGAGTTAAGGTCCTATACCTGGGACCTGAGTGACACCTAGGCTAGTGTGAATCATATTCTTTCCCATTCCATTTCGGTCTGGTGCGGGAATATGAAACACGGTTCAGATATGGGTTTCTTCTTGAGAACTCTGTGTTGCAGATTTCCTGCAATGCTAGGGCTATCTGGGAAGCCTGCTAAGTCTGGATGACCTTTTAGTATTGACCTTCAGAAGCTGAGGTGAATTAGAGGAGGAACTTTTATGGTTATTGTAAACACTGTACCTCCGGGTTGGAAGTGTTTACACTTCTCATAACTGATCCAAGTCTGAGGATCCTTGATTTAGAACACTACCTGTGAGGGGGTTGGGCTGTTTACAGGTTTGCAGGTACCTTGACCTCAGAATACCCTGTTACTTTGTTTGTTTAAGAGTACTCCATGTTGGAACAGTTCTTGTGATTCTAAACCCTGGACATGTGGCTCTTTATTTGAGTCCCCCCACCTTGGTTACTGGATTTATAGACCTCCATCTGGAATTCTTGAACACATATGGACTTATATCAGGGCATTTAATCAGATCCAGCTCAGTCACAAACCCTTGCATATCATCTGCATACATAATCATTGCATCATATTGACATTTGCTTATTTGTATTTCAGGGTATCCATCTTCATTTGGTTTTGGTTTTGACCCCATCTTCAGTATTGACCTATTTTCATCAGCACCTGCTTCAGTTATCAGTTATCTACTTCAGCTGTCACCTGCATCAGCCAGTCAGTGGCCCATTTTCTTCAGTGTTATCATCAGTACCTGACTCTACTCAGTCTCAGCATCATGGCTCCTAAAAAGAGCAACATCACCTATCACTTCTTCCAGCCAGAGCTATCTGACATCAGGAGGATTCAGACCCTGATCACTCCAGATCACATACCATTGTTCAGGGAACATTATGGAGATATACTTGATATGATTATGGATCTGGACCCCTCACAGAGAAGCCTGATCCACACTTGCATTCAGTTTTATGATCCCCCACTGAGATGTTTCACTTTTCAAGACTTTCAGCTGGGCCCTCTATTAGAAGAATACTCATCATTATTTGGCATACCTATCAGGGGTGGAATCCCTTTCAACCCTGAGATGGTCTTTCCTAGTAATGGAGAAGTAGCAAAAGCTTTGCATTTGGAACCTGTCCTGATTGAGCAGCATATGACTTCTAAAGCTGGAATCCCTGGCTTCCATCTAGATTTCTTGATCTCCCAAGCTACCCTGAAAGCTTCTTTAGGAGAGTGGAAAGCTGTCTGTGCCTTGTTGGCTTTGAGCATATATGGAATTGTTTTGTTTGCAGATGAGCCTCGATTCATTAGCAAGAATGCAATCCATCTATTCATCCTGAAGAACCCAGTGCCCACTTTGTTGGGGGATCTCTATTATTCAGTGCATCAGAGGAATGAAAAACAGAGGGGAAGATTAGTAAGGTGTTGTGCTCCATTGTTCCATACTTGGCTTCTCAGGCATCTACCCAGGACAGATGCATTCTTGAATCCTCATCAGCAGAGTAACTGGGCTAAAAGACTCACTGCTCTAACTTCAGCAGATATCAGATGGTGCACTCAAAGCACCAAGGGCAGGGATATCATCACTAGCTGTGGGCATTTTCCCAATGTGCCCCTAATAGGAGTTAAGGGCAGTATTAATTACAACCCTCTGTTGTTCAGAAGGCAACTGGGCTATGCACTGGTCCACACTCCTAAGGCACAGGACTTGGTGGAGACTCTTTATTGTGAGAACAAGACTAATCTGGCTGTTGTTAGGCAGGCTGCCTGGGCCTGGGATAATGTTCAAACCAAGGGAGTGACCATCCTAGGGAAGTGCAATAATGTGGCATCAGCACAATATTATGAGTGGTCCCGTGCCAGGGCCCAATTCTCTGGAATGCCCTTTACCATAGAAGACATGCCTGAGTCATCTTCAGCACCACCCCCTGCCACTGTCAGTTTGGAGGAGTTTGAGAGCTTGAAAGAAAGAAATGAGAGGTTAACCCAGGCTTTGCAGAAGACCCTCCGGGAGAGGAGTGAGGGTATGAGGGAGATTGAGAGATTGGAGAAGTTGAGAATGGAGCATCTGACTAAGATTGAGAAGTCTGGGGATTATATCAAAAAGTCTAAGGCTGGTGAACAAATTCTGAAGAATGCTTGCAAGGAAGCCCAGTTCCAGAGAGCAAGGACAGACTTGTATTTAAAGGAGAGTCAAGCCCGGTGGGTCAGGATCACCGAGGCTCGTACCCTGGAGGACAAGAGAGTTCAAGACAAGATGGAACAATTAGAAGTTAGTGCAAAAGAACAGCAAGAAGCCCTGGCAGCAGCCCAGAGGGAGATATCAGAGCTGAAGATCAAAGCAAGGGTGAAGAGGTCAAAAGACCAAAGTCAGCACAAGAAGCTAGCAGCAGCTGTTACCACCCGGAATCTCCTCATCAGGAATCTCACGGAGCGTCCGGCTGATCCTGTGACCGAAGCACTTCTCAAGGAAGTTCGTGAGGATGAGTTTGGTCTTGGTGTTTGACCATTTGTTTGTTGTTGCTTTCATTCCATGTACTTTTGTTTTCTTTGTAATATGTTTTGACCCCTCAGAGGGCTTGTATTTGTAAACAAACTATGTACCATTCTGCTTTTGTAATATATGTATTAGTTTGTTCCACCCGAGTTTACTTCGAAAGCAACGTCAACAGTATCATCTTCAAGGGTCTGGAAGGGTCAAAACTGAATGCCAAGCCAGGATACCTTGAAAACAAATAAGCATAACTGCATTGCATGCTAACCCTTTGTTTGTTTTGTAGGTTTTTGTTTTACTGTCGCTAACTCTGTTGTGATGTTCAGGAACTATTGCTAGGCGCCGGGTATTTCCCCTCAACCGTCCGCACCGTTATCCAACCCGTAACAATCTTCCGGGCATTCAAATGGATCAGGTACAGCAGGACCTTGCAGAGGTTAGAAATCAAATGGCAAACGAAAGATTGGAAATGAGAACGCAGATGACGCAGTTCATGGAAGTGATGAACAACATGGCTCAGAGCCAGGAAAGATTGAGGGCCATGGTGGAAAGGCAAAATCAAGAAGATCCACATATAGGAACTGTCGGCACCAGTAACAATGAAAGGGTCCAACCCCATGTTAACCCCCTGTCTTTGGACCACACCTCCATCCTGAGGTCAATATTCCTGCAAATGTTCAAGGGACAGCCACTGCAGCCAGGGTACTTCAAGAAGACCCCCAAGAGGATCAATTCACAGTAATGGGTGCTGGGGAGGAAGCTTATGATAGAAGGTTGGATGAGATAGCTGAGAAATTGAGGTCCTTAGAATCTCAAAACTCTTTGGGCTTCGATGTCATGGACATGGGCTTGGTAGACGGGGTCAGGATTCCCCATAAGTTCAAGCCTCCTTGTTTTGAAAAGTATAACGGGACTTCATGTCCCCGGACTCACTTACAATCATTTCTGGGAAGGCTGAAGGCCTATACTATGGATGAGAAGCTCTGGATGTTCTATTTCGAAGATAGCTTGACAGGAGCCTCAAGAGAATGGTACTCTCACCTGACAAGGGCAACTATTAGATGCTGGAAGGACCTGGCAGAGGCCTTCATCAGACAGTATCAGTACAACTTAGATATGGCACCCAACAGGACCCTCCTAATGGGAATTTCACAGTCTTCAAGGGAGAGTTTCCGAGAATATGCCCAGAGATGGAGGCAATTGGATGCTGCTGTTCAGCCACCTATGTCTGAAAGGGAAATGGCAGATATGTTCATGAACACCCTTCAGGGAACCTATATTGACAGGTTGGCTGCTTTCTCTTCCACTAGCTTTGCAGATGTTGTCATAGCTGGAGAGAGGATTGAGAGTCTGTTAAAAATGGGCAAGATCTCTGACAATGGTGCCAGTTCGTCCAGTAATGCAAGAAAGCCTTTTGCAGGCCCAAGAAGAACTGGCGAGACCAATGCCATCCACACCAACAGGGGCAGGCCCCAATATGTTCAAAGGTCAATAGCAGCAGTCACCATTCCTGCTCCAGCTCATCCTCAACCAGTCTATCAGCCTCCGCAACAAAACTATCAGCAGCAACCTCAGTACCATCAACAATCTCAGTACCCTCCAAGGAATTACAACAGCAGCAACACCAACAACAACAGTCAACAAAGGCCATTTCAGCAGAGGTCATCTCAAGCTAACAGGGTGATCGATCCGATCCCCATGCCATATGCTACCCTGCTGCCACAACTCCTGAAACTCAACCTAGTTGAGCTAAGGACGCTGGCACCTCCAGATCCCAACAGTCTACCCAGGAACTATGACTCCAATGCTAGGTGTGCTTTTCATTCAAACGCACCTGGCCACAGTATAGAAAAGTGCAGAGCCCTGCACATGAAGGTACAAGACCTGGTAGACTCAAAGGCTCTGAATTTCGCACCACCACCCAATGTCAATAAGAACCCGATGCCAAACCATGGTGGTCCCAGAATTAACGCTATTGAAGAAGACAAGCCGTCTTATTTAATAACCAGTGTGGGACAGATCAGGACACCGTTGGTGGAAATCAAAGCTCAGCTCTTGGAATGTCAAATGTTCCCGGGATGTGAGTTGGGGTGTGCTTACTGCAATATCTCAGTAAATGGGTGCGATAATTTGAGGAATGGCATAGATGGTCTTATTCAGAGCGGCCAACTTCAGATCACCACATCATTTCCAACAAATCCGGCAATCTCATCAGCAACGGTTTCAGAACCTCCTACAACTGCAGCGACCATTGTTCCTGACAATTCTTCGGCTTCATCAACAAGTACTTCATCTGTCATTTCAACTGACCAGATGTCAACAATTGCTCCTTCTACAACTCCAGCACCACTCCATCTTGAAACTCCTACAACAACAACATCCACACTCCCGACAATGCCTCCTACAACACCAGCAACAAATCATGAAGATGTCTCAACTGTCACAATATTCTACGATCCTGAAAACAACTCTGTCTACAACTCAGAAGGTGCTGCTCCCATCAGAGCACCAGTTACAATTTATTATGATCCACAGACTATCACAGTTCCTTCCACAGTCGCAGCCAGTCCAGTCACTATCACGATGCCTGGACCCGTACCTTATGAAAGCAGCAATGCCATCCCCTGGCATTACGGCTCTGACTTGTACTGTGAAGGACAAAGAATCACTTTTGAATCATCAACCCCTGCACCACAAGTAGACAATGTGGGCGGAGGCGGAGGCTTCACTCGAAGCGGACGTCTTTTCGCTCCACAAATTCCGAGACCCACTGCCGAAGCAGAATCTGCTGCCAAGGCAAAAGGGAAGAGCCCTGTGCAGGAAGATCAAGCTGTTAAAGAAGCTTTGAAGACACCCTTCGATCAAGAGGTTGATGAGTTCATGCGAATCATCAAAAAGAGTGATTATAAAGTAGTGGATCAGCTTCATCAGACGCCCTCCAAGATCTCAATCCTATCATTGCTTATGTGCTCCGAAGCCCATCGGAATGCACTACTCAAAGTCTTGCACGCAGCTTACGTGCCTGAAGAGATCACTGTCAATCAGCTGGAAGCTGTGGTTGGGAATGTTAATGCTAGTCACGGACTAGGGTTCACCAATACTGATTTGACAGTGGAGGGCCGCAACCATAACAAAGCCTTGCACATAACCATGGAATGCAAAGGTGTTGTCCTTTCCCATGTGCTGGTAGACACGGGGTCCTCCCTCAATGTCTTACCGAAAAAGGCCCTGGTGAAGCTAGAATATGACGGATTGGCGTTGAGACCCAGCAACCTGGTGGTAAGAGCCTTTGATGGTTCAAAGAGATCGGTTCTGGGAGAGATTGAGCTGCCCATAACGATTGGCCCGCAGACCTTTAAAACTATCTTCTATGTGATGGACATTCAGCCTGCCTACAGCTGTTTGTTGGGTAGGCCAAGGATTCACGCTGCTGACGCCGTGACCTCTACCCTTCACCAGAAGTTAAAATACGAGTGGGAGGGTCAAATCGTTACAATCTGTGGAGAGGAAGACATTTTTGTCAGCCACCTGGCTACTTATAAGTACATTGAAATGGACGGGGAGATCCATGAAACAATGAGCCAGGGGTTCGAAGCCTTGAATGTGAATGAAACATCTGCTGTGCCTGGTACTTCAATATCATCGTACCAACAAGCCCGGAAGGTTGTGGAGGGAGGAAACGCCCAAGGCTGGGGCAAACTGCTATCGGTGGAGAAGAAAGAAGACAGATTTGGGTTGGGTTACAGACCAACTCAGCAAGATCAAGTAGAGGCTGCGAAAGAGCCCAACTTTGTGAGTGGGGGGATGCTTACCCCTGATGCTGTCAACTGTCTGGAAGACGAGCTGGAAGAAGAACGCAACCTGGAAAGCTGGATTCGTCCAAAGATCCCGGGGAGCAGTGTCTCAAACTGGTCTTCCCAGGAAATTATAAGAGTTACTCATGCAGAGTAATTATTATTTCCTGTATTTTATAGCATGCATCAAAGTCTTGTATCTTGCCCAAGATGACAAGACTCATTTTGTAATCGGGCCATCTGTACTTTTTGTGCAACAAGATTAATCAATGAAATATCAGACATCTTTTTGCAAATGAGTCTTTTTTCCTTTCCGTTCACTGTTTTTCTATTTTTCTTTTTGTACAAAAAATAAATGGCAGTGTTTTCAAAATGGCAACTTTATTTCACTTTTCTAAACAAGACTAAAATCAGATCACTAAAATGAACAAACTGAACCCTTGCAGAGAGTGCCCTCCAGACAGCACCGACAACAGCACGGCTATGACTTCGTATGACTTTGACAATCCAATCAATCAAGCTGATGAAGGGGTTGAAGAAGAATATGAGCTTCCTGAAGAGCTAGCCAGATTGTTAAGACAAGAGGAAAAGGTTATTACTCCTCACCAGGAGGAGGTTGAAGTGATCAATCTTGGTACAGATGAAGACGTGAGAGAAGTCAAGATCGGGGCATGCCTACAGGACTCAGTGAAGAGACAATTGATTGACCTGCTGCAAGAGTATGTGGATGTGTTTGCATGGTCTTATCAAGATATGCCAGGGTTGGACACCGACATTGTTGTGCACAAGCTGCCTTTGAGGGAAGAATGCCCACCAGTTAAACAGAAATTGCGCCGCACTCGCCCAGACATGGCAATGAAAATCAAGGAAGAGGTACAAAAGCAATGGGACGCCGGGTTCCTTGCTGTAACTAGCTACCCGCCGTGGGTCGCTAACATAGTACCTGTGCCTAAGAAGGACGGCAAAGTAAGAATGTGTGTTGATTACCGGGATCTGAACAGAGCTAGCCCGAAAGATGACTTCCCATTACCTCACATCGACGTATTGGTGGATAACACGGCTCAGTTCTCGGTATTCTCCTTCATGGATGGATTTTCAGGATACAATCAGATTAAAATGTCACCTGAAGACATGGAGAAGACAACCTTCATCACACCTTGGGGCACGTTCTGCTACAAGGTAATGCCATTTGGGCTCAAGAATGCCGGTGCGACGTATCAACGGGCTATGGTAACATTATTCCACGATATGATCCATAAAGAAATAGAATGCTATGTGGATGACATGATTGCCAAGTCCCTTACTGAAGAAGATCACCTGGTAAATCTGCTGAAGTTGTTCAAGCGTCTGAGGAAGTACCAACTGAAGTTGAACCCCAACAAATGCATATTCGGGGTGAGATCTGGTAAGTTGCTGGGATTTATTGTAAGCGAGAAAGGGATTGAAGTTGACCCTGATAAAGTCAAAGCCATCCAAGAGATTCCTGCACCAAAGACAGAGAAAGAAGTTCGAGGGTTCTTAGGTAGATTGAACTACATCTCAAGGTTCATATCTCACCTCACAGCAACCTGTGAGCCCTTGTTCAAACTGCTAAGGAAAGAACAAACGGTCAGGTGGAACGAAGACTGTCAGAAGGCTTTTGACAAGATCAAAGAATACTTACAAGAACCTCCAATCCTTATGCCTCCAGTTGAAGGAAGACCTCTGATAATGTACTTGACAGTATTAGAAGAGTCAATGGGGTGTGTGCTGGGCCAACATGACGAGTCTGGTCGAAAAGAGTATGCAATATACTACCTAAGCAAAAAGTTTACCGACTGTGAACAACGTTATTCACTGCTCGAGAAAACTTGCTGTGCTTTAGCGTGGGCTGCTCGCCGACTAAGGCAGTATATGTTGACCCACACTACCTTACTGATCTCAAAAATGGACCCAGTCAAGTACATATTTGAGAAGCCAGCGCTTACCGGACGGGTTGCAAGATGGCAAATGATTCTTACAGAGTATGACATCCAGTACACTTCTCAGAAAGCCATCAAGGAGAGTGTATTGTCTGAATATCTTGCTGAGCAACCCATTGATGATTACCAGCCTATGAGATTTGACTTCCCTGATGAAGACATCATATTCATAAAAGCAAAAGATCATGAAGAGCCTATTCACACTGAAGGGCCTGACCCGGAAGAAGAATGGACTATGATGTTCGACGGGGCTGTTAACATGAATGGTCGTGGTGTTGGTGCAGTACTCATTACACCTAAAGGAGTTCACATGCCTTTCTCGGCGAAACTCACTTTCAACTGCACTAACAACGAAGCTGAATACGAAGCTTGTATTATGGGTCTTGAGGAAGCCATTGACCTCAGGATCAAGACATTGACAGTATTTGGAGATTCAGCTTTGGTAATCAATCAAACCAACGGCAAATGGTACACACACCAGGATCATCTGATACCTTACAGGGATTATACAAGAAAGTTACTGACTTTCTTCACAACAGTCAAGCTTGAGTATATCCCTCGGGACGAGAATCAGTTTGCAGATGCCTTGGCTACCATTTCATCCATGATCAAAGTTCAAGCTGCCAACTTTGTACCTCAGATCTCAGTGTCCAGACTTGATAGACCAGCGTATGTGTTCGCAGCAGATGTTGTTAAAGATAATAAGCCTTGGTTCCATGACATTAAGTGCTTCTTAGAGGATCAAACATACCCACCTGGGGCATCTTCAAATGATAAGAAGACTTTGAGAAGGCTTGCTGGTAGTTTCTTCTTGAACACTGATGGGTCTTTATACAAGAGGAACTTTGATATGGTACTCCTCAGATGTGTTGATAAGACAGAAGCAGATTTGCTGATGCATGAAGTGCACGAAGGCTCCTTTGGTACCCATGCTGGAGGACATGCAATGGCTAAGAAGTTGTTATGATCAGGCTATTATTGGATCACAATGGATGCCGACTGTTGTGCCTATGCCAGAAAATGCCATAAATGCCAGATTTATGCAGATAAGGTGCATGTGCCTCCCAATCCTTTGAACATAATGTCTTCACCCTGGCCCTTTCCTATGTGGGGCATTGACATGATTGGCAAGATTGAGCCAACTGCTTCGAACGGCCACAGATTCATCCTGGTCGCCATCGACTATTTCACCAAGTGGGTTGAAGATGATAAGCCTTGGTTCCACGATATTAAGTGCTTCTTGGAGGATCAAACATACCCACCTGGGGCATCGTCCAATGATAAGAAGACTTTGAGAAGGCTTGCTGGTAGTTTCTTTCTGAACACTGATGGGTCTTTATACAAAAGGAACTTTGATATGGTACTCCTCAGATGTGTTGACAAGACGGAAGCAGATTTGTTAATACATGAAGTGCACGAAGGATCTTTTGGTACCCATGCTGGAGGACATGCCATGGCTAAGAAATTGCTAAGATCAGGTTATTACTGGATCACAATGGATGCAGACTGTTGTGCCTACGCCAGAAAATGCCACAAATGCCAGATCTACGCAGATAAGGTGCATGTGCCTCCCAATCCTTTGAACATCATGTCTTCACCATGGCCCTTTGCCATGTGGGGCATTGATATGATTGGCAAGATCGAGCCAACTTCTTCGAACGGCCACAGATTCATCCTGGTTGCCATTGATTATTTCACCAAGTGGGTCGAAGCAGCTTCCTATGCAAACGTCACAAGACAAGTGGTAGCCAGATTTCTGAAAAGAGATATCATCTGTCGGTACGGAGTGCCCGAGCGAATCATTACTGATAATGGTTCCAACTTGAACAACAAAATGATGGCAGAGCTGTGCCGGGACTTCAAGATCCAGCATCACAATTCTTCTCCTTACAGGCCAAAGATGAACGGCGCTGTTGAGGCAGCAAATAAGAATATCAAGAAGATTGTGCAGAAGATGGTAGTCACCTACAAAGACTGGCACGAGATGCTACCATTTGCTTTGCATGGGTACCGCACGTCAATCAGAACATCCACTGGGGCAACACCGTATCAGCTTGTGTATGGTATGGAAGCAGTCCTACCTGTTGAAGTTGAATTACCCTCTCTGCGGGTACTAATGGATGTTAAACTGAGTGAAGCAGAATGGGTTCGGGCCCGATACGAACAACTGAGTCTGATCGAAGAGAAAAGATTGGCTGCAATCTGTCACGGGCAGCTATATCAGAAGAGAATAAAAAGAGCCTTCGATCAGAAAGTCAGGCATCGAGAGTACCAAGTAGGAGATCTTGTGCTGAAAAGAATCCTCCCTCCTCATACAGACCACATGGGCAAATGGACTCCAAACTATGAAGGACCATTCGTGGTAAAGAAAGTTTTCTCCGGTGGAGCACTGATGCTCAGCACCATGGATGATGAGGATTTCCCATCCCCTGTGAATTCAGATGCAGTTAAAAAATACTTCGCATAAAATGACCCGCTGGACATAAAAACAGAATGTAAGTCCAGGCAAAAATAGGGCATCCCGGCGAGTCAAAAACAGAATAAAAGGCTCGGGCAAAAATAAGGGAAATAAATAAAAAATGTACACCCGCTGAGTTGAAAAGCCGCATTGGACAGCTCAGGCAAAAATGGGTATCCCGATGGATTGAAACCCCGAAAGGGCGATCCATGCAAAATAAGGGAATAAGCGAACAACTGCATTCTGAATTTGTCTGTATCACCTACAACTCGGTAAGCCTCGAACGGATCAAGCTTCAATCAGAATCAACATTCTTCAGAAAGCCAGATGAGAAGGACGTCAAAAGTCATACGAGTCATAGTAAAGGGGAAGCTCCTTAAAGCGTCATCAACATTGCCAGCATTTTGTTTCTCAATTTGTAACAATCTCCTCATTTCAGGGGATTTGTTTCTTTGACTGTATCTCGCCAATTCAGGGCATATGAATTAATAAAATCAGATTTTCAGTCACGTCTCGTCTTGTACATTTTATTTTGCAAAAAATGTCTGATATCTTAAAGAAACACTGATTGCATAAGAATACAGATGTTTATCTTCAAATAAAAAACATGCTTGCAGGAAATATGCTTACTCTCAGAAGAATTTAAGCTCCTATGACGGAATCCAGTAAGGGATACCTCGGGATTATCTTGTGCGTTTCTTTATCTCTTTTCAGGGTTGCAGGTATCCAGAACGCTACTTGGGGCATGAAACCTCATCCCAGCAAGCTGGCAAATCAACACTCAATTTTAGCACCCAAAGTGCTCCCTCCCCAGCCGAGTTGCCATCTCGCCCTCAGCCGAGTACAAAAGTCAGGGAACCACCTCCCCACAGAGTTCCAGCCTCCATCCAGAAGAGCAGTGCATGAAGATCGCAACAGAGTGAAGAAAGCTTCTACAAACCCCAGCTGGGTCTCTCATTTATAAGATTAGGTCTATCGATGACCCATATCCCCAAGCAGATATCACCTCATGACAAATCTACCAGTGATCTTATCCCCAGCTGGGATGTCTACTCCAAGCAGATCGATCGAAGACCTTCGCAACAACGGGACCCGGATCCCGGTTTTGATATTTTTGCACAATCATAGCATTCGCATCATATTCACCCACAAAGCGTAGCATTCCGTTTTAACACGGAGCATTACGGCAAAAATCCAACTCATAGCATAATCATAAGCCATGCTACGAACCAACACGTGTGAATAATTACAGTTCATCAACATATAGAAAAATCCCCGCCAGAATCCCCAGCAAAAGCAGCTGCCTCTCAAGTTGCAAACACCAGTATATACTCCTTTTGGCACCCGCCCGTGCCATCTTTCCCCAGTAAAGTTGCCTGAACACCCTTTACAAACAAGATTACCCGTATTACAGATACTTCGTGACACCCGTCCGTGTCATACCCCAGCAGAAAGCCAAAAACATCCTCTTTGCACTCACATATACCTATATACACCTTCTCGACACCCGTCCGTGTCATATCCCCAGCGCAGTCGCTTACACTTTCACGACCCTTATACTTGTTGATATTATTATACTTTTCTCTCTTGACACTCGTCCGTGTCACTCTCCCCAGCAGATAAACATTCATCTATACACCATCCTCACCACTCATGTTATACTTGTACAGATACTCGTCCGTATCTCATATACACCGTTTATATCCCCACAGATTCAACATTGGTCCATGTTCTCTGTTAACCAGATGGTATTCGTCCATATCATCATTTCAGAATATGCGTCAAGTATTTGTTTCTACATGATACTCGTCCGTATCATAGTCTTAAGGATGCTCGTCCGCATCTTTAATCCATACACTGTGTCAAACACTTGTCTTCTTGAATATAGGCGCTCGTCCGTGTCTACCATTCCCCAGAAGAGTCCCTTCAGATTCAACACTCGTCCGTGTTCTCTGTTAACCAGTTGATACCCGTCCGTATCATCATCTCTGAACATGTGTCGGTATTTGTTTCTACATGATACTCGTCCGTATCATAGTCTTAAGGATGCTCGTCCGCATCTTTAATCTATACACAAACATCTAAACACTTATACTTTCTTTTCTTGGGTGTAAACGCTCGTCCGTGTTTACTATATCCCAGTAGATCGCCAACAAAGCAAATTTTCTTTTTATCTGACACTCGTCCTGTGTTATGATAAACTCTGAGAGCAGCCGTACCCTGCTAGGTGGTCGTCCTCCATCATGCTCATCCGATGGCCGTCCCCATCGTTGATTTTTAGCAGCCGTCCCCTGCTAGGTGGTCGTCCTCCACCTTTTTGATGATCGTCCTTCATCACCTTATCCAATGGCCGTCCCCATTGTTGATCTTTGGTTATCTGGCATTCGTCCTATGTCATGAGAAACCTCGAGAGCAGCCGTCCCCTGCTAGGTGGTCGTCCTCCACCTCTTGATGGTCGTCCTCCATCATGCTCGTCCGATGGCCGTCCCCATCGTTGACCTTTTTATCCGACATTCGTCCTATGTCGTGATATTTTCGGCAGCCGTACCCTGCCAGGTGGTCGTTCTCCACCTTTGATGGCTGTCCCCATCATATTTCTTTCACTCCCAACAGAGCAGCCGTCCCCTGCTAGGTGATCGTCCTTCATCTTTGATGGCCGTACCCCATCATCTGTTTATTTCATTTATTCTTTAACCCGATGGTCGTCCCCGTCGTGGTCCCTTTTCTTTTTAGCCCGATGGCCGTCCCCATCGTCGGTTACTTTGCTTTATGAACTTGATGGCCGTCCCCGTCATGTTTCATTAGTTCCCAGAGAATTTTTATGGCTTTATCTTGGTGGCCGTCCCCATCATAATTCTTTCTTCCCCAGCTAGTCGGCCGTCCCCGTCTTTGCTTTATATCCCCAGCATGTCGGCCGTCCCCGTCATTGCTTTATTTCCGCACTTTTTCCAGCATGTCGGCCGTCCCCGTCATTGCTCTTTACCCAGCAGTCTTCCTCTGCTCGACGGTCGTCCTCCGTCGCCCACACTTTACAATATACTTTATTTTCCTTTTGCAATCTATATCCCTTTTCTTCTTCATTCTGTGAGTGCAAATTTTGGACTGTCTTTGGTATTCAACCACAAGTTATCTTGTTTGCATGTTAAGCCGTTTGCTTACAACCTGCACAGCTAACTCATGTTTGAATAGGGGCAGCTGTAAACACCCCAAATTTGCCCTCACCCATTCACACCATGGCTTGTGATCACCTCATATGCATAAACACAACCATATCATCTCATATTACATTTTTGATTCACTGCATAGTTTCTAAGTCATCTGCACCTAGGGTTTGTGATCTGAGCAATCCAGGAGCTTCTTGAGCCACTCCAAAGGTCATCAATCACTTCAAAGGGATCCACATGTTTTATTGTATCACATTACATCCTCTCAAAGTCAGGATTGCAGAAGAATCACAAGAACTGAAGTTTGCATGGAAGCAGAGCCAGGCTAGACTGCACAGTTGACCTAAAATTAGGGTTTTAGTTTCAGAGGCCATAACTCCAATTTTTTTGGTCATTCTTGTTTCCATTGGTCTCTATATGGTATAGGGAGTATGCATATCAATTTTCATGAAGAAATTCCATGGGGAAGTCATCTGGTCAAGGGTTGACTTTCTGGACAAGTCAGTGCAAAATCAGGGCATCTGAGGCACCCAATGACCCAACCAAGGGGTGATCTTCATCATTTTGAGTGTATATGATCTTTATTTGATCATGGAAGAAGGTTGAAGCTCACAAAATTCAAGAATTTGGAGTTTTTGCAAATGTTGACTTTTTGGGTATAGTTGACTTTTCAAGAATGTGTCATTTTAGGTCACTTTTCAAGCCTTGATTCTTGATCCAAGAATGCTTCAAATGGAAAAACTTTGGTCATGAAAGTTGTAGAATACATCTTTCCCTTTTCAAAAAGTACAAGAACATGATCAAATTCTTCTTGGATCAAAAGTTATGGTGTGACAAAGTTGGCTAAAATCATTGATTTTCAAGACATGCCTCAAATGTGAATTTTGCAAAATCATGGACCAAGGCTTTTTGTAACCTCTAGTTGACATCAAACCATGACACAAACATTCCATGAGCTCTAAAAATCAGAATTGGACAAAAGTTTCTCATGTCCATGGTTTGTGTAACAATACTTTTTTTCATGAAGTTCCAAAAAGTAACAACTTGCAAAACTCATGATCACACTTCACCAACTAGTTGCCTTGGCTGCTGAACCTTCCTAGCATCACACACACATCATGCTGCGCAGCCCATGCCTCTTGTACCAAGCTATAGCTCAAGCCATGCCTTCCTTACACAAAGTGGACCTTTTTGCAAAAGTAAACTTACCAATCAATAAAGGCCAGGTCACATCACCTGACCTATAGGATTATTTTATACTATCCAAATGCAGGCCATTTCATATACCAAGCCAAGAAAAAACACTTCAAACACACCATACTCAAACTCACTCCATTTTGCAAAACTCTTCGAAACTCTCTGCCCAGCTCACAAACACTCAAGCAAACTTCACACATCAACTCACCATGCCTCATTGAGTAGAAACCAACAAAGAACCAGGCCTGAAACAAGCCATAACATCACTTCACCATTTTCACCCCAAGCTGCAGTTTCCTTCGAAACACCTTCCACAGCTCACAAACATCCAAACAAACTTCACAAACCTTCTCCACTCATCATCTGGACCACAAACAACCCTTCACCCTTGCCAGAAACAGCCTGAATCACCATTGCCATTTTCACCTGAGCTTGAGCAGAAGCTGTTCAAACTCTTCATCCAGCCAACATAAATTTCTCCTAAGCATTCAAGCATCACCAGGGGGTCAAGTGGAGTGGATTTCACAAGGAGAGGAGGTCAGAAAGTTGCTGGAGTGAAAGCTTCGAATCTCAGGTAGCTCAAGAACTTTTTTTCCAGAAATGGATTTTTAAGTTCTAAACTTGTTCTATATGTCTTCCTGATCATGAATATGCCTTTAGTTTTGAAAATGGTGATGAAATGAGAATTTAATTGCTCTCTGAAACTTTTTTTGCCCTAACTCTTGTTTGCTTCGATTCAGCCATTCCAGGAAGAATAAATTTGTTTTGATTGGGGGTTTTGGTTCGTGAGTGAGTGGGAATCATTTCCATGCTTTTAGATTTCATTTTAGTGAGCTAGGGTGAGATTTGGCATTTCTCAGGGAAGGTGCTGGCCGGAGAAGACGACCGGAAGTCTTCTCCGGCAGCCTGAAAGTCATTAGCCATTTAATTAGGGTTAGGGCAAATTTCAAATGTGGACCCTTGGATCTGGCTTCCCGCGCGTGTGTGTGGTCTGGATCATGTCATTAGTTCTTAATTAGGTTTAATTTATTTAATTAATTGAAATTAAGAGGTTTGAATCTCAGCCTTTGATCTGCGTGCGCAGTCAACAAGGCTTTCCCCAGACTCAATCCCAGCCTTCCATCTGTTTGACTTTCCTTTTATTTTCATTTATTTTCATTTCTTTTTCATTTAACTTGCATAATTTATTAAAAATAGTAAA
The DNA here is from genome assembly GCA_963966055.1 of Lathyrus aphaca. NCBI lineage: Eukaryota > Viridiplantae > Streptophyta > Magnoliopsida > Fabales > Fabaceae > Lathyrus > Lathyrus aphaca. The sequence continues at coordinate 217,656,896 of OZ014520.1, read as the reverse complement.
AAATGTCTAAAAATTATGAAACTTTTTCTCAAGAGTTTTAATAATTTTTATGACACAAAAATATTTTTGTTTTTATTTTTATCATTAAAAAGGTATTTTTAAATATTTAAAGGATTATTTTTAATTGATTAATGGAAATTAATTTATTAAAAATACTTTTAGGTATTTAAAAATCACCAAAAAATTCATGAAATGTTCTAAGACATTTAGAAACATTGTCCAACCTTCAAACCAAATTTCCTTTTGGATCTTGATGCATTTTGAGAATTTTCCTTTGAATTAAAATCATTTTGGTGCATTATTTTGATCCATAGTTCAAAAAATCATTTCTGCCTATTCATGAGGAGTTGGACATTGATTCTTCTTGCATTGCATTGTGTTTAGCATGTAGTTTTTGAGATAAAAAGGCCATGATTTGATATTGCATTTTCAAATTGTTTGACATTTCTTTTGTTTGGAAACCCTAAAAACCTTAGAATCTTGTAAAAATCATAACTTGAGATTGGTTAAGAGTTGAGATCTCCCCTTTGGGCATTGGTTTAGTATAGTATTAGGGGTCCTTTGGGTGGCATTTCCCATTTTTTATCTTAGGGTTTGCTTCTATTTTGGGTTTTGGTTTGATGTTTGGTTCATAAACCCTAATTTGGGCTTTCCATTTGCATACCTCTTGCATTCCTTTGCATAACATGACTTGCCATGACATTTCAAGCATTCATGTGATTCATTTGACATCATAAGACATATTGAAAGCATGTTTGATCATTGCATCATGAATTTGCCATGTTGTATGCCATGTGCATTTCATAACTTTTCATGTATGTCCATGCTTCCCAACTTGCCTCATTTGCATTCATAAACTTGTATGATCATTTCCATGTGCTGCCTCATGTTTGTAGCATCTCATAGCATCATTATCATCATCAAAATGCTTCTGGTTTTGTTTTGCATCATGTCATCTCATCCCATTTTGCATTGCATTGCATTTCTTTTTCTAACATTTCAGGTGGTAAGTGAATTTGAGAAGTGGATTTGCCTTCACTTCTCATAACTTTTCTTTTCATCTCTCTTGCATCCATTGCTGCATTTTTATATGTGTTTGAGTTTGAGCTTGCTCATTCTTCTTCTTCCCACTTTCTTTCTTCAAGTGACTTGACTTCTTAAATGAAGCAAGTTGTTTCTCTTGATCCTTTCATCTGCTCCCTGGTGTTTCCTTTGAAGACTTCTTGAAAACCTCACAAACCTTAGGAACAACCAAGCATGACAATGATTAGGGTTTTGATTAGTCTCCCCTCTTAGTTTTACCTTTGTGTCTCTTTTGAGTCTTCTCTTCTCATCTCATAATCAGGGACTAAACCTTAAAGGCTTTAAGGCTTTGTGATTAAGTTTATGCCTGCATCCTTCTATTAGGATGGAGTGTATAACTTTAAGCTTAAGTGTTAAACCCTTAATGTGTTTAAATCTCTTAATCAATTCACTTAATAATCATCAAGACATCACACTTGTAACTTGGGCCTTGCATTAGGGTTCTAATTCTTCCTTAATTGGTTAAGAAGGACTAACCCTAGTGTTAATGGACAAGTCCCCCTCAAGTTGTCTTACAAACTATAAAAACCACTTCATCATCATACCATTAAATAAAATCCATCTAATAAAGGCTTGTTTTGTCATGAGTTTAATCCCTAATCATGGATTAAGTTGAGGAGCTTTCCTCAGCTTGAACACTCTCATCTATTATCCTTCTTTTAGGATGGTGTAATGAGTCTGTTTAATCCTTGATTATGGCTTAACTTCATTACTCAACACTAAACAAAAACACCAAAAACATCTAAATAATCACAAGTAGGTTAATGATCTTAATCCTACACCAAAGGTGTTTAAGTGTGAGAAGCTGACTTCACACTTAAGGTATTCTCATTACCCCTAATCAGAGGGAAGATGTGATGAGTTTACTAAATCCATTGGTTTAGACTTAAGCTCATTAACTTATGACAAAATCCAAAAAACAATAAAAGACTGAAAACTCAAAAACAAACAATAATCGTCTCCTCCGGGATTCTTTTCTCATCTCATTCACTCACAAACGAGAACTTGCTTCTTCCGTCTAATGCAAGACAGTTTGCATCTGTGCCAGACAGATCATACACTTGAGCATTGACAAGCAAGCAGTTCACAAGTCAATTCATCTTTCAGTCTCTTTGGGTCGAACTACGGTGTTCTGACTTCCTCATTGCACGAGAGGATACGTAGGCATAACTTAACAGTTATCGAACAAAAGTCTCTGTACATTCCCCCTCTTTCCAGCATCATTATTTTAACCTCATGATCTTGAGCAATTCATTCTCATTCCTACACTGATACTGTATATATCACACTTCATTTCTCTTACACTGACACCTGTACATCCTTTTCCAGCTCTTTATACACAGATTGCACTGACACTACCCCTTTAAAACACCAATCTTTTAAGCGTGGATCCCGTCGAGTACGACGGACAATCTGGGTGCTAATACCTTCCCAGGTTGTAACCAACCCCCTTTCTCAGTCTCTCTGGTTCGCAACCGTCTTATCCATCTCTTTCTAGGTTTATGCAGCATTACCTTTCCTCCGGGATAAAAATGCCTAGCTGGCGACTCTATTCATCTCCAGTGAATTCACGGCTGTGTGTTCTCATTGTCCCTCTCGCCGACCGTTCGCGTCTGTACCTTTATCTGGGCCTAAGTCCCATTTATCGGGAGTGACAAACGCGTCCGAAAATCGTTTTAAAATCTCTTTTCTTTTTAATCTAAAAACTCCTAATGAACTAGACAAAGCGCTTTTGGCTGTTTTTGAAATAGTTAAAAACAATTAGATTGAAAGATAAAATAGCCCTTAAGTGTTTCCACGAACAATTATACGGATTACTGGTTTAATTACGATCCTTACATCCTAACCTTTATGGAATTAGTTAGACATGATAAAGTAAAGGTTCTTTTTATAATTTTTCATAAAAGTAATTTAGTGCGAGTGCGGAAAATAAAGGAATTTAGTGCGAGTGCGGAAAGTAAACGAAAGTAATGCGAGTGCGGGAAATAAATAAAATAAAGTGCGAGTGCGGATAATAAAGAAAGTAAAGCAGTGCGAGAAATAAATAAAGAAAGTAAAGCAATGCGGAAAAGTAAAATACGAACTGGAATTAAAATGGCGGCAGGATTAACTTCCTCCAGAGTGCTCCAAAACTCGATCACATAGACAGATTACAGACTCGATCACTCGATTGCAGAAACACCCCGATGTGGAATGGTAACTGCTTTGAAACTGATATATGCCTAGAGAAATCTAAGTTTGGATGAAGAAAAATGAAAATCTAAAGTCCTATTTATAGGAAAACTAAATGCGGGAAAAGACCAGGATGCCCCCTCCACTAAAAAGTGGAGGGAACTGTTTTTGCCTTGTGGCGCCCGCCACAAGGTCATGGCGCCCGCCATGAGGCCAATGGAGAATGAAATAGTGGGGATCGTGGGTCTTGGCAGTTGTGAAGTGGTCTTGAGACGTGGCCACGTCATGGCTAACCCCATGGCGCCCGCCACGGTGGGTGCCGTAAGTGTAAAACGCTGAATTTCTAGGTTTTCGTCCGTTTCCACTCCTTTTTCGCTCCTTTTCTCGATTCAAGCCCCGATTACATAAAAAACCTGAAAACAAAAGAAAACAAAGTAATAACATAACAAAATAACAATAAAAGCTAAGAATGCATGCGAAATCGGAGTCAGAAACACGGTGAATTTTAGTGTGATCACCAAGCCCCTCACGGAAGATGATCATCTGGTAAATCTGCTGAAGTTGTTCAAGCGTCTGAGAAAGTATCAACTGAAGCTAAACCCCAATAAATGCACATTCGGGGTACGTTCCGGTAAGTTGCTGGGATTTATCGTAAGTGAAAAGGGAATTGAAGTTGATCCTGACAAAGTCAAAGTCATTCAGGAGATGCCTGCACCTAGGACTGAAAAGGAAGTTCGGGGGTTCTTAGGTAGATTGAACTACATATCAAGGTTATAATCTCATCTCACGGCAACCTGTGAGCCTTTGTTCAAACTGTTAAGAAAGGAACAAACAGTCGGGTGGAACGATGATTGTCAGAAAGCTTTTGATAAGATCAAGGAATACTTACAAGAACCTCAGATTCTTATGCCTCCGATTGAAGGAAAACCTCTAATAATGTACCTGACAGTATTAGAAGGATCAATTGGGTGTGTGTTGGGCCAGCATGACGAGTCTGGTCGAAAAGAGTATGCAATATACTACCTAAGAAAAAAGTTTACCGACTGTGAACAACGTTATTCACTGCTCGAGAAAACTTGTTATGCTTTAGCGTGGGCTGCTCGCCGACTAAGGCAATATATGTTGACTCACGCTACCTTGTTGATTTCAAAGATGGACCCCGTCAAGTACATATTTGAGAAGCCAACACTTACCGGAAGGGTTGCAAGATGGCAAATGATTCTGACAGAGTATGACATTCAGTACACATCTCAAAAGGCCATCAAAGGCAGTGTACTGTCTGACTATCTAGCTGAGCAACCCATTGATGATTACTAACCCATGAGATTTGACTTCCCTGATGAGGACATCATGTTCCTAAAAGCAAAAGATCATGAAGATCCTGTTCACACTGAAGGGCCTGACCCAGAAGAAGAATGGACAATGATGTTTGATGGGGCTGTCAATATGAATGGTCGAGGAGTTGGTGCAGTGCTCATTACACCTAAAGGAGTTCATATGCCTTTTTTTCTCGGCAAAACTCACCTTTTCCTGCACTAACAACGAAGCTGAATACGAAGTCTGTATCATGGGTCTTGAGGAAGCCATTGACCTCAGGATCAAGACATTAACTGTATTCGGAGATTCAGCTTTGGTAATCAATCAAACCAACGGCAAATGGTACACTCACCAAGAGCATCTGATCCCATACCGTGACTATACGAGGAGATTATTGACTTTCTTCACAACAGTCAAACTTGAGTATATCCCTCGAGACGAGAATCAGTTTGCAGGTGCTTTGGCTACCATTTCCTCCATGATCAAGGTTCAAGCTGCCAATTATGTGCCTCAGATTTCGGTATCCAGACTAGACCGACCAGCATACGTATTCTCTGTGGACATTGCTAAAGATGACAAGCCATGGTTCCATGATATCAAAAGCTTCTTAGAGGATCAAACATACCCACCTGGGGAATCATCCAATGATAAAAATACACTAAGAATGTTGGCCGGTAGTTTCTTCCTTAAATGGTGATGGTTCATTATACAAGCGAAACTTTGACATGGTACTACTCAGATGTGTTGATAAGAAAGAAGCAGACTTGCTGATGCACGAGGTGCATGAAGGATCTTTCAGTACCCATGCTGGAGGACATGCAATGACTAAGAAATTATTAAGATCCGGTTACTACTGGATCACAATGGATACAGACTGTTGTGCCTATGCCAGAAAATGCCATAAATGCCAGATCTATGCAGATAAAGTGCATGTGCCTCCAAATCCTTTGAACGTGATGTCTTCACCTTGGCCCTTTGCCATGTGGGGCATTGACATGATTGGAAAGATCGAACCAACTGCTTCAAATGGCCATAGATTCATCCTAGTAGCCATTGATTACTTTACTAAATGGGTTGAAGCAGCCTCGTATGCAAACGTCACCAGACAAGTGGTAGCCAGATTCCTGAAAAGAGACATCATTTATCGATATGGAGTACACGAGCGAATCATTACTGATAATGGTTCCAATTTGAACAACAAAATGATGGCAGAACTATGTCGGGACTTCAAGATCCAACATCACAACTCTTCTCCTTACAGGACAAAGATGAATGGCGTTGTTGAGGAAGCTCACAAAAACATCAAGAAGATTGTGCAGAAGATGGTGGTTACTTACAAAGACTGGCATGAGATGCTGCCATTTGCCTTGCATGGGTATCAAACCTCAATCAAAACATCCACTGGGGCAACACCTTATCAACTGGTATATGGTATGGAAGTTGTCCTTCCTATTGAAGTTGAACTACCCTCCTTACGGGTATTGATGGATGTAAAGCTGAATGAAGCAGAATGGGTCCGATCTCGGTACAATCAATTGAATCTGATCGAAGAAAAGAGATTAGTTGTAATCTGTCATGGGCAGCTATATCAGAAAAGGATGAAGAAAGCCTTCGATCAGAAAGTCAAGCTTCGGGAATACCAAGTGGGAGATCTTGTGTTGAAAAGACTTTTTCCTCCTCATACAGACCATAGGGGCAAGTGGACTCCGAATTACGATGGTCCATTCATAGTAAAGAAGGTTTTCTCTGGTGGAGCACTGATGCTCACTACTATGGATGGTGAAGATTTCTTATCCCCTGTGAATTCAGATGCAGTTAAAAAATACTTCGCATAAAATGACCCGCTGGACATAAAAACAGAATGTAAGTCCAGGCAAAAATAGGGCATCCTGGCGAGTCAAAAACAAAATAAAAGACCGTGCAAAAATAAGGGAAAAATTAAAAAAAAACATGTACACCCGCTAAGTTGAAAAGCCGCATTGGACAACTCAGGCAAAAATGGGTATCCCGGTGGATTGAAAACCCGAAAGGGCGGTCCATGCAAAATCAGGGAATAAGTGAACAACTGCATTCTGAATTCGTCTGTATCACTCACAACACGGCAAGCTTCGAAAGGATAAAGCATCAGTCAGAATCAACTTTCTTCAGAAAGCAAGATGAGAAGAACGTCAAGGTCATACAGGTCATAACAAAGGAAGTTCACCGGAGCATCGTCAACATTGCCGACACTTTTACTTTTTCAATTTGTAACAATCTCCTCATTCCAGGGGATTTGTTCCTTTGACTGTATCTGCCAATTCAGGGCACCCAGATTAATAAAATCAGAGTTTTCAGTCACACCTCGTTTTGTACATTTTTGTTTCGTTTGCAAAATGTACAATATCCATGATATAATATTTGCATAAAACAAATGAGCCATTCTTAATAAATGCTTGCATGAAATATATTTGCTCTCAGGAATATCTAACTCCTATGACGGAATCCGGTAAGGGATACCTCGGGATACTTGTGCGTCTCTCTGTCTTAACAGGTTGCAGGTATTCAATACGCAGCATGGGGCATGCCAAGCATCACTTCCCCCAGCGCACCTCTTCCCCGAACAATATTTGGAATGCTTTTTCCCAGCAGAGTTGTCAAAGCCCCTTCATCCCTAGTACTGGTCTACTCAACAGGAGCATCCCCAGCCAATCTCCCCACAGAAGTTCTAGCCTCTCCCCAGAAGAGCATTTCCTGAAATTCTCACACAACAAAGTGACGAAAGTTTCCTTTTACCCAGCTGGATTTCTCCTTATAGGGTAGGTCTATCAATGATTTATTTCTCCAAGCAGAGCTATATATCTTAACAGATCTACCAATGATCTCCCCCAGCTGGGGCATCTCTCCAAGCAGATCAGCCAGATATCCAATCTTCAGTGGGATCCAAATCCCGGATCGGTTTCCCTTTGCATAATCATGGCATTTGCATCATTTTTCCCCGCAGAGCGTAGCATTCCGTCTAATACGGAGCATTACGGCAAAATCAAACATTTGCATGATCACAAGCCAGGTTCAAGCTAGTCACCTGCAAATACCATCAATATTTCATCAACAATAAAAGCCAAAGCGTCCCCTTTGCACTCTCCAACATAAATGCCTGCTTATATATATTCTTTTCGACACTCGTCCGTGTCATATCATCTCCCCACATATATAAGCCAAAAATGTCCTCTTTGCATTCAGAAACCTATACATACCCTTTTGACACTCGTCCGTGTCACCTTTCCCCAGCACAGTTGCCAAAACACTTGTTGCTATCCAAATTTTGTTCAACATATTCTTTTCGGCACTCGTCCGTGTCATCCTATCCCCACAGGTCACCAGAACACCTTTTACACTCTCACATACAGATGTTTGTTTATAACTTATACACATTCTCTTTTGACACTCGTCCGTGTCACCTTTCCCCAACAAGTTGAACACTCGTCCGTGTCTTGCTCATACTTCACCAACAATACTCACTCATACTTATACAGAAGATACTCGTCCGTATTTTGTATATATTATCATTCCCCCACAGATTCGACACTCGTCCATGTTCCTTGTTAGCTAGTTGGTACTCGTCCGTATCATCATCTCTGAACACGCGTCAGCGCTTGTTTCTACCGGTACTTGTATGTATCATGGTCCTAAGGATGCTCGTCCGCATCTTTAATCTATACACAGCATCAAAACACTTATACCTTTTATTCTTGAGCGTAAGCACCCGTCCGTGTTTACCATTCCCCGACAAAGCAACTTTTCTCCTATCCGACATTAGTCCTATGTCGTGATACTCTCAGCAGCTGTCCCCTTCCAGGTAATCGTCCTTCACCTTTGGATGACCGTCCCTCATCCTTTCCCCTAGTGGAGTCTCTATTATTGGAACCCTTTTCTATCCGACATTCGTCCTATGTCGTGATATTGTAGCAGCCGTCCCCTGCTAGGTGATCGTCCTTCACCTCTTGATGATCGTCCTTCATCATTTTTATCTGATGGTCGTCCCCATCGTTGATCGTGTTATATGACATTCTTCCTATGTCGTGATAAACCCCGAGAGCAGTCGTACCCTGCTAGGTGATCGTCCTTCACCTCTTAATGATCGTACTTCATCATGCTTATCCGATGGCCGTCCCCATCGTCGACCTTTTTCTATCCGACATTCGTCCTATGTCGTGATAAAGAGCAGCCATCCAATACTAGGTGGTCGTCCTTCATCTTTGATGACCGTCCCTCATCATTATTTCATTTATTCTTTAACCCGATGGCCGTCCCCATCGTTGTTTACTTTACTTTTCATACCTGATGGTCGTCCCCATCATTGCCTTCACATTAATCCCCATAGAATCTTGTTTCTTTACCCGATGGTCGTCCCCCGTCATGCTCTCTTTATTTCCCCAGCTTGTCGGTCGTCCCCGTCATTGCTTAGCTTACCGCTTTATCCCCAGCAGTCGTCCTCTGCTCGATGGTCGTCCTCCATCGCTGTCATTTAATAATCATGCTATATTGTCTTTTACAATTTATATCCCTTTTCTTCTTCTCCCCAGCGAGTGCAAATTGTAGATTGTCTTTGGTATTCAACCACAAGTTATCTTGTTTGTCTGTTAAGCCAGACGCTTACATCCTGCACAGCTAACTCATGCTTGAATAGGGGCAGCTGTAAACACCCCAAATTTTCCCTCACTAATTCCACATCATTGGCTTGTGATCTTTCATGTTTGCATTAGTATAAGCATACTATCTCATATTGCATTTTTGTTTCACTGCATAGTTTAAGTTCATCTGCATCTAGGGTTTGTGATCTGAGCAATCCAAGGATCCATCTGAGCAACTCCAAAGCCCCCAAAGCATTACAAGAGGGTACATGTGTGTTCAATCATCATATTATGTCTCTCAAAGTTCAAATAAGTCAAGAAATCACAAGAACTGGCAAGGCATGGAAGCAGAGTTAGGGTTTTCACTACACAGATGACCAAAATTAGGGTTTAGGTTTCAGAGGCCTTAACACCAAATTTTTGGTCCATTCTTGTTTCTTATGTTCTTAAGATGATATAAGGATCATGTGTACCAAGTTTGATGAAGAAATTCATTGTGGAAGTCATTTGTTCACTGGGTAACTTCTTGAACAAGTCAGAGCAAAATCAGGGCATTTGAGGCCCCCAACAATGGAACCAAAGGGGTATTTTCATCAAATTGAAGTTATATGATCTTTATTTAGTCATTGAAGTTCTTGGAAGTTCACAAAATTGAAGAAATTTGAGCTAAACCAAAAGTTGCCAAAAATGGAAATGACTTGTAATGGAAACTTTCCATTTTGGGAAAGATCTTCAACCTCCTATTTCTCATCCAAAAATGCTTCAAATGAAAATTTCTTGGTCATGAAAGTTGTAGATTAGGTCTTTCCCTTTTCAAAAAGTACAAGAACATGTTCTAATTCATTATGGAACTCGAGTTATGATCCTTCAAAGTTGGCAAAAATCCTATAATTTTCAAGAATACACCAAAGAGGATTTTTTGCAAAACCACTTCCCAAGCCATTTCATGACCTCTAATGCATCTCTAAACATCATACCATCATAGTGCAACTCATTTTGATCAGAATTGGCCCAAGAACCATACACTTTCATGCCTTGAACTTCAAGAAATCTTAAAAGGGCCAAAGCATCTCAAATTTGCAAAATGGTACAAATCTCTCCATACACTTGCATCAGCACACCAAATCTGTTTCTATAGCTTCCCTTGATCTCTGCTGAGCCAGGCCATTCCCAAATCCAGACCTGCCATGTGCCCATACCTCAAGTACAACCAACCTTGACTTTTTGCAAAATCACCCATACCAATCGCATAGCCCACACCAACTATTCTGACCTATCACAGCTTCACATACATGCCTCAAGGGATTCATTTTCATACACACACAAGCCTGCAAACTCTCACACATTCAGATTTCCAAAATCCCTCTCAAACTTCATCTCTTCGAAATTCATAAACCAACCATCAAAACTTCAAGCAAACTTCACCAATCATCTCCATATACTCTCAGATCATTTCCCAACCATTAAACAAGCCTGAAACCTCAAGAATCCAAAACACGATTTCCCTCACCTCTGAACTGAAACCTCAAAAATAGTCCATATAAACTCCTTTCAAGCATTCCAGAAGCATAAGGGGATCAATGGGAGTGGTTTAGCACCAAAGAAGAGCCCAGAAGGTTCCAGTTTCGAAAGCTTCAACTCAGGTAACCTCAAGAACATTTTTTCCAGAAGTGTGTTTTTAAGTTCTTATATTGTTCTATATGTTTCACTGATAATGGGGATGTGTTTGGTTTTGAAAATGAGCAAGAAATAAGCATGTACTGACTGTCTGAAACTCTGCCCGTAAAAATGATTTTGTTCGTTTCTCTTGATTCATGGAAAATAAATGGATTTTGTTGTTGGATTCTTGTTTAGGATGTTTAGTTGAGTGAATCTGGAGAGTTTGATGCATTTTAGTGGCGTTTTGAGGGAGATGACATGAGAGGTTAGCCGGAGAAGACGACCGGAACACTGTTTCGCCCGTCTGAAATTAATTAGGGTTTAATTAGGGTTTAGGGTTAGTTTGAATGTCAGCCCTTGGATGGCCCTTCCCGCGCGTGTTTGGACGGATGAGATTAGTCATTAAGTTTTAATCATGATTAATTAATTTAATTAATTAGAATTAGCCAGAAATCAATCCCAGCCCTTGGTTTGCGCGCTGGTCAAACCCCATTTCCCCAGTTTAAATCCTAGCCCTTGGATTGTCATACCTTTCCTTTTATTTCATTTTATTTTATTTTTTATCCATTTCTTTTCATATATTTATTTAAAATAGTAAAAATGATCAAAAAAATCTGAAATTTTTTATCAAGTCTTTTATTAATTTTCAGAAACCAAAAATATTTTTATTTCTATTTTTTTAATTTAAAAAAGTATTTTTAAATCATTTAAATGTTTTATTTAATTAGTTAATTGATTTTAATTAATTAAAAATACATTTAAGTATTTAAAAATCACCAAATAAATCAGAGAACATTCTTAGATATTTAGAAACATTTACAAACTCACCATACAAATTTCTTTTTGGTTTTGATCATGATTTGACATTTTTTAACGAATTAGGGTTCTTAAAATTGTTCGTTTTCTAACCCTAACTTCAAAAATTCATAATTTTTAAACCAAGTTGAGTTTGTAAATGGTTCTTTTTGCATTGTTCTATTCATGGCTCCTAGCGTCCAAAAACATTTTTACTTCATTTTTATCTAGCATTTTCAAATTATTTGGCATTTTACATTGAGGATCACCCAAAAAACCTTAGAAACTTAGGAAATTCATAGCTCCTTCTAGGTTTAGCTTCTGACCTCCCCCTTTGGATGGTAACCTAGTATAGGTTTAAGGTTACTTTGAGTGCATTTTAAATTTTTTATCATATCATTTGTTTCTGTTTTGGTCATATGCATCTCATGTTGCCTTAAAACATTAATTTTGCATCTTCACTTGCATTCATCTTGCATATGCATCCATACATGAACTTGCCATGACATTTCATACATTCATATGTCATCTTAGACATATTAGGACATGTTAGAATCATGCTTGATCATTTATTCATTCATTTGCCATGATTTTCATTCATTTCCTTTCATTAACGTTCATGAACTTTCAAACCTCAAAGCATGCTTCCATTTGCATCTCATATTTGTATGATCATTCATATACACTTTGTATTCCTTTGAATCATGTCATAGCATCATTTGCATCATGTGTATGCTTCTGGTTTTGGTCTTTGTCTTTTCATGTGCTTCATTCCATTTCATTTCTTTCTTTATGCATCTTATGCTAACATTTTCAGGTGTTAAGTTAATTTGAGAAGTGGATTTGCCTTCACTTCTCATTTCTCTTCATCATTTTTATTTGCATCTTGCTGGTTTTTTTGAAGTGAACTTGTTCACTTGTGTTCATCTCTCACTTTCTTTCTTTAAGTTACTTATCTTCTTCAATGAAGTAAGTAACTTATTTCTTCTGCTTCTTCCTCCTTCCATCTGCTTCTTCCATTGGTGGCTTCCTTGAAGATCTTTCTCAAGCCTTACAAACCATAGGAACATCCAAGCATGATAATAATTAGGGTTGTGATTAGTCCCCCCTTTTTGTTTTTACCTTTGAGTCTTCTTTGTGTCTCTCCTCTCATCTCATCATTAGAGACTAAACCTTTAAGGTTTTGGGACTTTGGAATTAGGGTTATGCCTGCATCCTTCTCTTAGGATGTAGTGTATAACTTTAATCCTAAGTGTTAAACCCTTAATTTGTTTAAACCTCTTAACCAATACATCTAATAATCACTAAGACATTAACTTGTAACTTGGGCCTTACATTAGGGTTCTAATTCTTCCTTTATGGTTAAGAAGGACTAACCCTAGTGTTTAATGGACAAGTCCCCCTCAAGTTGTCTAAGAAATCATAAAACTCATTTCTTAATCTCAACCTTTAATTAAAATCCATTTAATAAAGGCTTGTTTTGTCATGAGTTTAATCCCTAACCATGGATTAAGATGAGGTATCTTCCTCAGCTTAAGTGTTCTCATCTATTATCCTTCTATTAGGATGGTGTAATGAGTTCACTAATCTTTGATTATGGCTTAAACTCATTACTTAACACTAAACAAAAACCCAAATAAACATCTAAATAATCACAAGTAGGTTAATGATCTTAATACTACATCATCATGACAATTAAGTTGAGATGCTTATCTCATACTTAAAGTATTCTCATAATCCCTAATCAGGGAGGATATAATGAGTCTACAAACCTTTGATTTAGGCTTAAGCTCATTAACTTATGACAAACTCCAAAAACAATAAAAGACTGAAAACACAAAAACAAACAATAATCGTCTCCTTCAGGATTCTTTTCTCACCACACTCATTCATAAACGAGAACTTGCTTCTTCCGTCTAATGCAAGACAGTAAGCACTTGAGCTAGACAAGTCATACAGTTGAGCATAGGCAAGCAAGCAGTTCACAGTCAATTTACCTTTCAGTCTCTTTGAGTCAAACTACGGTGTTCTGACTTCCTCATTGCACGAGAGGATACGTAGGCATAACTTAACTGTTATCGAACAAAAGTCTATGTGTCTTCCCCCTCTTTCAGCTTTCTTTCTAAGCCGCAGTTCCTGGGCAACTCACAGCCTTTTGCACTAACACTTGTATATTATTTCCCAGCTTTTGCACACGGATAGCACATACATTACCCCTTTTAAACAAAATCTTGTAAGCGTGGATCCCGTCGAGTACGACGGACAATCTGGGTGCTAATACCTTCCCAGGTTGTAACCAACCCCCTTTCTCAGTTTCTCTAGTTCGTGACCGTCTTATCCATATCTTTTCTTAGGTTTATACAGCATTACCTTTCCTTCGGGATAAAAATGCCTAGCTGGCGACTCTATTCATCTTCACCTTCATTTCTTCCTTTTGCCGACCGTTTGCGCTTGTACCGGGATGCAAATATTTGGGAGCGACACAACCCCCTCACAGGTATTGTTCTAAAACAAAGATCCTCAGATTTGGATCAGTTATGAGAAGTGTAAACACTTCTAACCCGGAGGTACAGTGTTTACATCAATCATAATGTATCCTCCTCTAATTCACCTCAGATGCTGAAGGTCATCTAAAAAAGGTCATCCAGACTTAGCAGGCTTCCCAGATAGCCCTAACACTACAGAAGATCTGTAGCACAGAGTTCTCAAGAAGAAACCCATGTCTGAACAGTGTTTCATATTCCTGCACCAGACCGAAATGGAATGGGAAAGAATATGAAGCCACTATAATCCTATGTGTCACTCAGGTTCCCGGTGTGGAACCTTACTCACAGAGATATCCCTCCCACCAAGGCAAAATAACCAATCCAGCACATGATATGATGACAATAATATGAAATGCATAAAACACTAAATTAAAGCGATAAATAAATGCAGTAAATAAATTTGTACAGAAAGCAATAAATAAAGCAATAAACAAGTATGAACAAAACACCCCCAAAAACACAGATCAACCAAGCTCTAGGAGAAACCCACAAAAATAACAAGAAACCCTGGTTGCAAGATAAAGATCCCCAGCAAAGTCGCCAAGTTGTCGCTCCCCCGAAAAGACACCAGGGTCCCAGGGTGCAGATGCGAACGGTCAGAGAAAAGGGAAAATGAAAATGAATTGAATAGAGTCGCCATCTAGGCATTTTTATCCCAAAGGAAAGGTAATGCTGCATAAACCTGGAAAGAGATGGATAAGACGGTTGCGAACTAGAGAAACTGAGAAAGGGGGTTGGTTACAACCTGGGAAGGTATTAGCACCTAAATTGTCCTTCGTACTCGACGGGATCCACACTTACAAGATTGTGTTAAAGGGGGTAAGTGTATATGCTATCTGTGTGCAAAAGCTAAAGAAAGAAAGTACATGTGTCAGTGCAAAAAGGTGAATTGCTCAGGAACTGAGGCTTTAGAAAGAATGCTGAAAGAGGGGGAAGACACAAAGACTTTTGTTCGATAATTGTTAACTTATATCTATGTATCCTCTCGTGCAATGAGGAAGTCATAACACCGTAGTTCAACTCAAAGAGACTGAAAAATAAATTGACTGTGAACTGCTTGCTTGTCTATGCTCAAGTGTATGGCTCGCCTGGCTCAAGTGCTAACTGTCTTGCATTAGACGGAACAAGCAAATTCTCATTTGTGAATAAGTGTGATGAAAAAGAATCCCGAAGGAGGCGATTATTGCTTGTTTTTATTTTTTTAGTTTTGTTTTTGCTTTTGGTGTTTTGCATAGGATTATGAGCTTAAGCCTAAATCAAAGGCTTGTAAACTCATTATATCCTCCCTGATTAGGGATGATGAGCCTACTTAAGTATGAGATAAGCATCTCAACTTAATTACCATGATGATGTAGGATTAAGATCATTAACCTACTTGTGATTATTTTGATGTTTTTGGGTTTTTGTTTAGTGTTAAGTAATGAGTTTAAGCTCTAATCGCAGATTAGTGAACTCATTACACCATCCTAATAGAAGGATGATAGATGAGAACACTTAAGCTGAGGAAGATACCTCAACTTAATCGATGGTTAGGGATTAAATTCATTATATAACAAACCTTTATTAAGTGGATTTTAATTAAGGGATGAGATTAAGAAGTGGATTTTAAGTTTGTAAGACAACTTGAGGAGGGACTTGTCCATTAAACACCAGGGTTAGTCCCTCTTAACCATAAGGAAGAGATAGAACCCTAATGTAAGGCCCAAGTTACAAGATAAAGTCTTAGTGATTATTAGTGTGTTTTGATTAAGATATGTAAACAAATTAAAGGTTTAACACTTAGGATTAAAGTTATACACTCTATCCTAAGAGAAGGATGCAGGCACAACCCTAATTCAAAGTCCTAAAGCTTTAAGAGTTTAGTCTCTGATTATTGAGATGAGAAGAGAGACTCAAGGAGACTCAAAGGTAAAAGTCTAAGGGGGACTATATACAACTATAAAAGTTATCATGCTTGGATATCCTATGGTTTGTTAGGCTAAAGAGAAAAGATCTTCAAAACCACCAATGGAAGAAGCAGAAGAAAAGAGAAGGAGAAAGAAGAACAAGTTACTTACTTCCTGAAAAAGATAAGTAACTTAAGGAAAGAAAGGGAGAAAGATGGAACATAAGTGAACAATTTCACTTCAAAGACATGTAAATGCATATGAATGAGATAAGAAGAGGTGGGAAGTGAAGGCAAATCCATTTCTCAAATAACTTACCAAAGGTTCCTGAAATGTTAGTATGAATGCATAAGGCATAAAGCATAAAGAAATGAAATGAAATGAGATGAAAGGACCAAAGTCAGAAGTGACTATACAATTCAAATGGAATATGAGATGATTCAAAGTCATACAATGTGAATATGAATGTGCATACAAAGATGAGATGCAAAGGAAGCATGCTTAGAAGCTTGAAAACGCATGGATGTTTATGAAATGCAATGAATACCAAACATAGCAAATGAATGAAAAAATGATCAAGCAAAGTTCTAACATGTTCTAAGATGCCTAAGATGATATATGTATGCTTGAAATGTCATGGCAAGTTCACATGATGATGATATGCAAAGAAGAATGCAAATGAACATGAGAAATTAGGGTTTTATGAATGTATGAGATGAAAATGACCAAAACAGAAGCATACAACATGACAAAAAATTGAAATCTAGCTCAATCAAACCCTAATCCCATATAAGATCACACCTCAAAGGAGAAGGTCAGAAGCTAATCCTATTGAAAGTTATAAATTTCCTAAGTTTTCTAGGGTTTTTGGATGATTCTTAAGGGAAAATGCAAATCAACTTGAAAATGCAAGATAAATCCATGAGGAAAATAACCTAGAAACTACATGCAATATCTGAAACAATGCAAAAAGAATCAAGTTCAAACTCTTCATGGTTAGTCAGAAATGAATTTTCCAAACTAGGGTTAGAAAATGTGATAAAAAAGAACCATAATTCAAAGAAAATTGTGAAATTATGATCAAACCTAAAAAGAAATTTGTATGAAGAGTTTGAAAATGTTTCTAAATGTATTAGAATGGTTCATGATTTTTTTGGTGATTTTTAGAAACCTAAATGTATTTTTAGTTAATTAAAATCCTTTAATTAATTAAAAATAACATTTAAATATGTTAAAAATACTTTTTAAATGCAAAAAATAAAATAAAAATCATTTTTGGGTTTAGATAAATATTTAGATCAGAAATGCAAAAGGAAATATTTTCGTGGTGTTTTTAACTATTTTTAATAAAATGAGAAAGAAAATGCAAAGAAAATAAAAATAAAATGATTTAAATAAGAAGTATGCGCATCCAAAGACCCAGATTCAAACAAAATTGGAGGGAGTTGACTGGCGCGTGTTTTAAAGGCCCAAATCAAATCTGGTTAATTAAATATTAAACCTAATTAATTAACCTAATTAAAATTAAGTGGACAAATCCTGGCCCTCTAAATACGCGTTAAACACCATCTGACGGCTCACATTCAAACTGACCTGATTAAACCCTAAGCATTTTCAGGTGATCGAAGCTAGCTCCGGTTATCTTCTCCGGCAACACCAAATCCCCATCCCCTTCCCCAGGCTACCCCAGACCAAAATAACTGCCCAGAAACACTCCTCATGCATCATACAAGCAAAATCACTCATCAAACATCATTTATATCACAAAAATCATGCAAATCGAATCAAAAACAATTTCACGGGCAAAGTTTCAGAACAACCATATATGCTCATTTCTAAACCATTTTTAATTCTAAACATATCAGAGTGATCAGCTAAGCATATAGAATCATTTGATAACAAGAAAAAGGAGTTATGGAAAAATTGTTCTTGATGATACCTGAGATGAAGCTTTGCAGTTTTGAGCTTTTTGGCCTTCTCCCTTGCGCAAATCAACTCCAATGGACCCCCTGAGGATGTTGTGATGCTTAGAACAAGTTTTTAATGGCTGGTTTATGAGTTTTAGTTCTGAGTATGCAGAAATTGTGTTTTGGTTTGAGCTGGTTTCAGGCCATGGTGAGGGGTGGGAAATGATCCTTAGGTTGTGTGTGGTTGAATATTGAAAGAAATTTGGAGTTTTTATGGCTGAGGTGTGAGAATTGAAGAAGGGAAGTTTTTGACAAATTTTGTGCAATCTGAGTTATGGGATGTTTCAAGCTTGTATGTTATGTGTAATGAGCTCCATAAGATTAGTATAGGCCAATGAGAGTGTTCAGAAAGTGGGTGGTGGCATAGTGTGATTGGTATGGGCCAAGTTGCAAAAATGTCAACTTTGTGTACTTGAGGTATGGGCATGGTGCAGAGCTGTTTCAAGGGGTGTCTTGGCCTCAGCAGAGTTTGTGGATGGTCCTTGGATCAATAGAGTGCAGCTAGAAGGCTTGGATGAAGAGATATCATGTGTTTTGCAAATTTCCAACTTTGATAATTTTGTGAAAATGAGGTATGGTTTCTTGTGATCCAAGGCACAATTCTGGTTCAAACGCATTGCACTATGTTGGTATGATGTTTAGAAGTCAATTAGAGGTCATGAAATGGCTTAGAACTTGAATTTGCAAAAAATCCTCTTTGGTGCACACTTGAAAATTATAGGATTTTTGCCAACTTTGAAAGGCCATATCTTGAGGTCTAGGATGAATCAAGACACGTTCTAGTACTTTTTGAAAAGGGAAAGATCTAATCTAAAACTTTCATGTCCAATAATTTTTCATTTGAAGCATTTTTGGTCATGAAAGAGGAGGTTGAAAATCTTTCCCAAAATGGAAAGTTTCCATTACAAGTCATTTCCAAAAATGGCAAGTTTGCAATTGGCTCAAAATTCTTCAACTTTGTGAACTTCCAACCACTTCTAAGATCAAATAAAGATCATAGAACTTCAATTTGATGAAAATGATCCTTTGGTACCCTTGTTGGGGGCCTCAGATGCCCTGATTTTGACTTAACTTGCTCAAGAAGTTACCCAATGATCAGATGACTTCCACAATGAATTTCTTCATAACACTTGGTACACATGATCCTTATAACATATTAAGAACATTAGAAACAAGAATGACCAAAAAAATTGGAGTTAAGGCCTCTAAAACCAAAACCCTAATTTTGGTCATTTGTGCAGGAAAACCCTAGCTCTGCTTCCATGCCTTTACCAATCTTTGTGATTTCTTGACTTTCATGATCTTTGGGGAGTATAATATGATTATAGAACACACATGGACCCTCTTGGAAAGCTTAAAAACCATTGGGATGACTCAGATTGATTCTGGGATTGCTCAGATCACAAACCCTAGATGTAGATGAAAATGGAACTATAAAGTGAAACAAATATGCAATATGAGATGGTATGTTTATGCTAATGCAAAAATGAAAGATCACAAGCCATGGTGTGAGAAAAAGTGAGGGAAAATTTGGGGTGTTTACACCATCCTGCTGAGGATGCCTGGAACGACAGAATCTGATGTGGTGCTGGTCTCTCTGGTCTAATCGGGACGATAAGGCTGCCTGAGCATCTCTGACCTCTCGAAGGTTACCTAGGACGGAACCCTTAGTGGCCTCCATAAACTGGTAATTTCGACGGTTGACTTCTTGTTGACGGGACTGTTCTGCTGTGATCGCAGTCAAGGTGCGGCAAACATTCTCGTAGGTACGATCCGACCTCAATCACGATTGTTCCATGTAACTCATGTTATCCGCCAGTTGATGTGAAATGGTAGAGAGTGAGCCGTCTCTACTTTCTTCTCTAGCCTTCATATCATGCCACATCTCCTCAGTAATATAAAATCCAAGAGTAACACCTGCAATAGGGTTAGAGGAAAATGGTGCGGTGTGTGGATGTGAAGGATGGTGGGGGGACACGTGAGGTACGGGAGATTGCTCTCTCCGATCAAATTCATCATCAGTGTGATGTCCCTTTCCATCAGGAACATTAGGAGGAAGTGGACCTAGAAAAGGTGGAGCATTTAAATCATAGGTCCAATTCCTTTCATTACGTACATCGATATGTCTACTGCAAGGCAAGGCAACAGATGGGATGGCTACACCATGAATCATAAATTCCTAACCACCTGCTCTTCTCACTCAGCACAATTTCATGTCTTTTAGAAATTTTAAGTTAACTGTGCAAGGAGGTAGGGGTTCAAGTGTGGCTATCTCATTGTTCAGGTTAAGGGCCCGAGCAATAGACGTAACAAGTCCTCCAAAAACAATTGGTCCTATTTTATTAATAGTTAAAGACATGTGTGCAAGCATAAACGGGACCAGAATGATATGACTATATGTGAGGCTTCCTTGAAAAAATAGAAGCTCTTTAGCATTTACCTTGTTTGGATTCTCCCGGCCAAAAATAGTACATGCCACCAGATATCTGAAAACTCTGATGGTCGGGTTATGGATGGTCGATGTGAGTATTCCTTCAAAAGAATTTATTGAAGTATTTGACAGTCTCTGCCAGAAGGAAAATACATCAGCCGACCACTCTGAATCCAAAAGGGCCTCACATATAGCACCTTCCCAATGAGGGATTCCTAACAAGCCTGTTAGTTTGCCGGTACTGTATTCATATTCAATTCCAAAAATTCTAAAATTGACAGTACCGACTGTGCTAGCAGTGTTAGGACTGACAATATATATTAAATAACTCAAAAACTCAATTGTCAGCCTCTCAAAGGTAGGTTCCTGATTTGCAAAAATATTATGCAAGCCTAAAAAATCTAGTAAATGATAAACACTATGGTACATACCCAAAGAATACAGACAGTTATCATCCATATACCTAGTCGAAAGAATTTCTCGACTCTGAAGCTTTTGAATGATCCTTCGTTGCCTATCCCCGGGTTTTCCTTCGCTAAGAATGAATCCGTTGAACTCCATTGTTCTTGCTCCTTGGATGAGTTGAAGGTGGTGAAGAGTGGTTTAAATAGAAAATGGTAAAGGTGAGATTTTTATGGTTTGTAATTAATGGAAATAAAAATGGAACTTGGAAGGGTTTAATGGATGGTGAATGAATGATAAAGGTGGGAGCTTTAATGGGGTTCAATGGAGTTTTGGAAAAGGGAAAAATGGGTTTTGGAAGTTGGAAGGTTCAAAAATGGTTAGGGGAATGAATTTGTCCCGAATTTTGTGGGACGTCATGGCGGACGCCATGCCTCTATGGTGGGCGCCACAAGGCCATTTCGTGGCTGGGCCAAATTTTTAAAAATTCCAAGTGGACTTTTGCATACCTTTTTGTCTTTGAGGGTCCAGATAGTGTTTGTTTTCTTCTTCTTAGGCACGATACTTGCACAACCTTTAATAAATATTAAACATTAAAAAGAAAATCCCTTTTTTGTATGAATTTTTTTGTTATTAGACATATATATATAAAATAAATATTCATGCATATAATATAATATAACATATATATAAATGATTTTCAACCAAAATACATAGCAAATGTAGCAGATGAAATAATATAGAGTATGTCTGGGGATGCAAGAAATAAAATAATGCATAAAATATTAAATACTAGGGCAGATAATGTCAGGGTAAAATAATCATGTAGCATGCTCCTCCGCCTGGTCTGATCCATGAAGCTTAGTGATCTCCTGACGAAGCTCTCCAATCTCCTAATATAGAGCGTCTGCCTCAGTGGCGTGGGTAAGATCGGAAACCTCAATCTGTAAAGCTAAGTCCGCGATTTCCTGTTTGAGCCTGGCAGTTTCTCTGCGGAGCTCATAAATCTAGGTCTATAAATCAGGCGGTTACAAAGATAGATTGTTAGACAAAACAGTGACTCTGGGAGAAGGAGGTGTAGGAGTATACTCAGCAACAAGAGGTGATTTTGGCTCCTCAACAGTCTCTCCATGACCATCTAAAGAATAACTCCAATTAGTTGGGTCGTGGACACTAATCATCAGCGGGTCAGGTAGTGTGAAGTAATGTATCACCTCGCTATCAATTAGTAATCTGAACATGTTGGGATCAAAAGAGGCTATCCTCATCAACCCTCTGTCTAGGCAAAAGTCGACATCCATGGTGGTATAGCTACAGAAGGTCCTGAGATGTAACAACTTACGAGATAGACCTAATGCAGTAGCGATCTGAGTAATAATCCCACCGACATGAATAATGCCTAGAGATGACCTGGCGACACTGCTAAGGCCATTCAGTAGAAAGTTGCCACATGCCACAGGGCGTGACTGGGTCGTGCAAAACAATAGGAATATCTCCTCCTCGCTAAGCAAAGTCTGAGTATCTGGTAAACCAAGGAAAGAGTGTGCTAGGATCATCTGGAAATACCTCAGTGCATGGTTGTGGATAACCTGAGATAGCTGAGTGGAAGGATCCTGGCTCCCTCCACCTGAGATATCGCTCCAAAACTTCTCCACTTCTATACTCAAAAAGTATCCCATCGGCGTTTCGGGAATAGCATTTGGGGTAGTATGAAAACCTAGTAAATCACCAAACTCTTTGTGAGAGAAAGAATACTCAGTCCCGAACAACCTGAAAATAGCATGTCCAACGGGTCCAGCCTAGGGGTCATAATCAAATAAGCTGAGAAACTCCAAAGTCAAGTTCCTATAGGTGTTATTCATGTCGTCGAACTGATCCCATTGGAGTTAGTGGCATAAAAATATGACGCTTGGCTCAATCCCCAAAGCATCCATGCAATCCTGGTTTGGGTACCGCATAGATGCCATAAGGCGTCTCATGTGAACATGGTAATGCTCCCTCTGGGCATCATCTTTGAAAGCCACGTGCATGTCATCGAGATTCTACATCCTGCACAGGGTTAGGAAAAAGGTCCTGAAATCACAAAAACATTTAAAATGTTAGTCCTGACAGAATGATAAAGAAAATAAAATAAAAGTAAATAAATGTAAATAAGATAAGAAACCCATGGGTTGCCTCCTATGAAGCACTTGTTTAACGTCGTTAGCTCGACGACCGGAACTTATTCATCATTCGTAGGATTTGGTGGATCACTTAGAGTATGGCTGAAGTATGTTGTTAGAATGTCTCCTCCTTCATAGGGCTTCAGTCTTTGTCCATTGACAATGAAAAGTTTACATGTATGGTTCTTGATTTCAATAGCTTCAGATCTTAGGATCTTAGATACTTCGAATGGGCCAGTCCATCTCGAACGAAGCTTCCCATGGAAAATTCGTAACCTAGAATCGAATAGGAGAACGGGATCACCTATTTGAAGTCTTTTCTTATGATTCTTTTGTCGTGCCAAGCTTTTGTTCTTTCTTTGTATATAATGGTATTCTCGTAGGCTGATTGTCTGAGTTCTTCCAATTTATGGATATCAAGAATACGTTTTTCACCAGCAGTTAGGTAATCCAAATTCAAAGTTTTAATGCCCCAATAGGTTTTATGCTCTAACTAAAAACGTAAGTGACATGATTTTCCATAGACTAGTTGATAGGGGGTTGTTCCTATAGGGGTTTTTAAAGCGGTTCTGTAGGCCCATAATGCTTCTTGAAGTTTTTGCGACCAATATTTTCTAGATATAGAGACAGTCTTCTCAAGAATTTGTTTAATCTCCCTATTAGATACTTCCACTTGTCCACTAGTCTGTAGGTGGTATGGTGTTTTTACTCTATGCTTAACTCCATACTTGCTTAGACGTTTATAAAATATTCTTGATATGAAGTGTGATCTTCCATCACTTATGACTAAACGGGGTGTTCCAAATCTGGGGAATATATAAATTTTAAATAATTTGATTACTACTCTGGTGTCATCTGTATGTGCGGAAATAACTTTAATCCACTTAGACACCTAGTATACAGCTACTAAGATATACTTGTTTCCTAAAGATGGTAGGAATGGTCCCATAAAATCTATACCCCATACATCGAAGAGTTCCACTTCTTGGATATTTCTTAGAGGCATTTCATTACGTCTTGAAATATTTCCTGTACGTTGGCATCTGTCACATTTGACAATGAAAGCATGGACATCATGCCACATGGTAGGCCAGAATAGGCCAGCTTGA
This sequence comes from Lathyrus aphaca, assembly GCA_963966055.1. Lineage (NCBI taxonomy): Eukaryota > Viridiplantae > Streptophyta > Magnoliopsida > Fabales > Fabaceae > Lathyrus > Lathyrus aphaca. The sequence continues at coordinate 217,632,757 of OZ014520.1, read as the reverse complement.
AGAATCTTGGCGTAGGTCTTAGAGGTGCTTGCATGTCCACCATAGGGTGCAGAGTGACAATGCTCAATTATACTATGTACCTCATCTTCTGGTACGCAACGGTAGAAAATGCCATATTTACCTCTCTTAAAAAGAAATGGTTCGTCCCAATAGAAGTTTCTTACATCACTATAGAACTTCTTCTTCTGGTGGTAATTTAGATCGGGGGTAAGATGTCAGCGGCTAGATAATTAACAAAGTCTGCATACTAGGGTACATTACTTATAGCTAAGGAATTTTGAGAATGCTCATGAGGGTCTGGGTTATCGTCTTCAATAGTTTCTAGTTTGGCTATCAGTCTACCATAGGAAAAATCATCAATTATGGGTACTAAGTCAGGCTTCAGGTATTCTAGCCTAGAAAGATGATCAGCTATTACATTCTCAGTGTCTTTCTAATCACGGATATCTAAATCAAATTCTTGTAGTAATAGAATCCATCGAAGTAACCTGGGTTTGGCATCCTTTTTACTTAGTAGGTAACAGATGGCAGCATGGTCGGTTCCTATTAGATAAGATCTGAATTTGTCTATAGCGAAAACTAAAACTAGGAGTTCTGTTTTAGTTGTTGCGTAGTTGAGCTGGGAAGCATCTAGGGTTCTACTGGCATAATAAATTACGTGTAACTTTTTTATCTTTTCTCTGACCTAGAACGGCTCCAACAACATAGTCACTAGCGTCACACATTATCTCAAACGGTTCTGACCAATCAGGGGGTTTCATGATAGGTGCTGAAATCAAAGCTTGCTTCAAGAGATTAAACGCTTCATTACATTTTTCATCAAAGCCGAGAAATTGTCCATAAATACTTCCATGATTCCATCTAGATAGTCTGTAAAGATAGACATCATGCAGCGTTGAAAAGTGGCTGGGGCATTACACAGTCCAAAAGGCATTCGTCTGTAGGCAAAAGTTCCAGCAGGGCATGTAAAGGTAGTTTTTCTTGATCTTTGAGGTGAATAGGTATTTGGAAGAATCCTGAATATACTTCTAGATAACAAAAGTAAGAGTGTCTAGCAAGGAGCAACAACATCTGATCTATGAAGGGCAAAGGGAAATGATCTTTCCTGGTAGCTTTGTTTAATTTTATATAGTCTATGCACATACGCCATCCTCTATCAGTTCTTTTTGCTATAGGTTCGCCTTTCTCGTTTTGCACGACTGTGATGTCTCCCTTTTTAGGTACTTACATGCACAGGGCTCACCCATTTACTGTCTAAGACCTGATATATTACACTTGCCTCTAGTAACTTAAGAACTTCGGTCTTAACTACATTACTCATCATAGGATTTATTCTTCTCTGATGTTCTCTAGAGGGTTTTGAATTTTCTTCGAGCAAAATCTGATGCAGGCATACGAATGGGCTTATTCCTTTTAGATCAAAAATCTTATATCCTAAGGCTGAGGGGTACCTTCGTAAAACATCTAACAATTGGTTTGTTTCCTCTTGATTCAAGGTGGCACTGACTATAATTGGACGATCCATTTCTTCATCAAGAAATTCATATCTCAGGTTCTTAGGCAGTTCCTTAAGTTTTACGGTCGGTTTCATAGGGCAAGGCATATGATCTGGGGTAAGAGATAAACTTTCATGAAGGTTATCATCAATGTAGGGTTTTTTATAATTATCATCTTCCCAAATAAGAGTCGAAGGCAACTTAATTGTTTCAGTTACTTCTTCTTGTTCTAATTCCCTAATGCATTCATCAACGATATCTATGGCATAACATGCATCTTCTATTACAGGTGCCATAAGAAATTTTGAGAGTATAAATTATATCTTCTCGTTACCTACCTCAAAGGTTAATTTCCCTTTTTTGACATCTATTATGGCTCCAGTGGTCGATAAGAATGGTCTACCTAGGAGGATTGGTATGTCGTCATCTTCTTTAATGTCCATAACAACAAAGTCAGCAGGAATAAACAGTTGACCTATCCTAACAGGGACGTCTTCAACTATGCCTATATGGTATTTTACGGATCTATCGGCTAATTGAAGTGACATCTTAGTAGGTTGTAATTCTCCTAAGTTTAACCTTTCACAAAATGCTAAAGGCATTAAGCTCACACTAGCTCCTAAGTCTAGAAAGGATTTTTCGATGACATGATTCCCCAAAATACAAGGAATGGAAAAATTTCCGGGATCGTTATCCTTTTTTGCTAACTTATTCTTGGAAATAGAACTACATTCCAAGGGTTTCGGATCTTCGAGTCTACGTTTATTAGTAAGTATGTCTTTTAGAAACTTTGTGTAAGAAGGTATTTGGGTGATGGCTTCTATAAAGGGGATTTCTACTTGAAGTTTTTCAATAACCTTAACGAATTTATGATATTGGTTATTGATTTGGGTCTATTTTAGTCTTTGCGGGTATGTTATTGGTGGTTTGTATGGCGGGGGTGGTACATAGGTTTTATCTTTAGGTTCTTCTCCTTTTTCTTGACTTCCATGTTTTTCATATTCCTCTGGTTCCTTCTCTTCATCTCTCTTAGAAGTTTTGGGCTCACTTAATCTTGGGTCAAAGGGTTCCTCATAAGCAGTCCGACTTCGGAGAGTAATGGCGTTTGCTTGCCCTTTTGGGTTCTGTTGAGGTTGTCCAGGGAATTGTCCTCTAGGTGTAGTCTGAGGGGCTTGGTTTAAAGCTACCTGAGAGATCTGGGTTTCAAGCATCTTATTGTGAGTGATTATCTGGTCAACCTTAGTCCCTAACTGGGTAATCAGTTTGTTAACATGGACGTTTTGGTTCATGAATTCTTTGTTTTGTTGTGTTTGAGCAGTGATAAAATTTTCCATAATTTTTTCAAGGCTCGGTTTCGGGGGCACAGGTTGCATAGGTTGATTTGATCTCGGGGCTTGGTAACCTTGTTGTCTCGGAGGTGCGGTATTTTGGATAGGGTTATTATTTTTATAGGAGAAGTTTAGGTGATTCCTCCATCCTGGGTTGTAGGTGTTTGAAAATGGGTTCCCTTGGGTGTAGTTTACTTGTTCAGAGCTGGTCTCATTTAACATACTGCATTTTGCGGATTGGTGTCCTTGCGTCCCACATATCTCACAATTCGACGAAACTGCAGCTACAGTATTCGGTGTTGTATACATATGTTCAACTTTAAGGGCCAACGCGTCCATTTTAGCTTGCATCATGTCTATAGAGCTTAACTCATGTATTCCTCCTTGGACTTCCTTCTTTTCCACTGTTGCTCGTTCTACTCCCCGAGATTGATGGTTTTGGGCCATATCTTCGATAAGGGCGCTAGCTTCAGGGTAAGGTTTGTTCATCAGTGTGCCACCTGCGACAGCGTCGATGGTCATCTTAGTGTTAGTGAAGTCCATTATAGAAGGTTTAAATGATTAACCAATTTTCTAAACCATGATGTGGGCATGCTCTTAATAGCTCTTTATATCTCTCCCAGGCTTCAAACAACGATTCTCCTTGGTTTTAGGTAAATATGGTTATTTGGTTTAGAAGAACAGCAGTCTTACTCAGGGGGAAATATCTAGCAAGGAATACTCTTCTAAGGGCTTCCCAAGTTGTTATGGAATTAGGTGGAAGGGAATCTAACCATGATAGAGCTTTATCTCTGAGGGGAAAATGAAATAATCTTAAGCGGATTGCCTCAGGAGGGGCTCCATTGGTTTTAAAGGTGTCTGCTAACTGGAGAAAGTTTTTTAAATGTTGATTTGGGTTCTCGGTAGCAAGACCTGTGAATTGTCTCTCCTGAACTAATTGCAGCAGGGATGGTTTAAGTTCAAAATTATTAGCTGAGATGACAAGGTTTACTATACTGGAACTAGGTTCCTTGTTGGATGGTTGGGTGAAATACTTAAGAGGTCTTCGATTTTGATCTTCGTCCATAACTCTCCTAATTCTATGAAAAATAAATGTGTGCAAGCGTAACGTTCAGGTTCAGCTAGAGGGTCTACTAAGCTTCCGGTACTGCGAGTTTTTCGCATTGACAGGAAGGTATCAACCTTAGTCTAAACAGTATAACTACAGGGTACGAAATTTGACGAAATTGGTCCCCGGCAACGGCGCCAAAAACTTGATGTGTGTTTTTCGCAAGTGTACGAACGCGTCAGAGTAATATAAAAGATTGTCGAATCCACAGAGACCAAATGTCAATCTATCATTATCTGTTGTTATGGTGTGTATCTAAGGCAATTGAAAATAATAGTTTTAAAGAGTGCGCAATGATAAATAAAATAGTAAATTTAAATTAATTGATAAAGAAGGGTTCGAATGCAATTCACATAATCAATCGATAATTAAGTACTTGCTAATAGAACTACTTATGGGCAATGTTTTCTACTTTGAGAAGAACTAATTTAACGAGAAATGTCGCTTTCGCGTAATCAGAACCGAGTTGTACTCCCTAATCAAACCCTCCTATTGTCACGGATAAAAAGGCACGCATTGCGTTAGAGTAGTAAACCTATTTTTAAGAAATATAGTATCTTAACTAAGTTGAAAAGTATTTTGACCTGGACTTTCTAACAAAAAGAGGTTCTTACGAACCAGACTCTAAACTTCTTAACGCGTCCAAAAATAGTTTTAAAATCTATTTTCTTTTTAATTTAAAAACTCCTGATGAGCTACACAAAGCGCTTTTGGCTGTTTTTGAAATAGTTAAAAACAATTAAGTTTAAATAGGCATTGGAAGGCTTTCGATCTTACCCAACAGAACTTTAAAGAATAGGAAAACTTATATTGAAAGTCAAAATAGCCCTTAAGTGTTTCTACAAACAATTGTACAGATTATCGGTTCAATTATGATCCTTACATTCTAACCTTTATAAAATTAGCTAGACAAGGTAAAGTAAAAGTTCATTTTAATATTTTTCATAAAAGGTATTTAGTGCGAGTGCGGAAAGTAAATTAAGTAAAGTGAGAGTGCGGAAATAAAATAAAGTAGTGCGAGTGCAGAAAATAAAGAAAAGTAGTGCGAGTGCGGGAAATAAAGAAAAGTAGTGCGAGTGCGGAAAGTAAGTAAAGTAATGCGAGTGCGGAAATTAAATAAAGTAAAGCAGTGCATAAATAAAATAAAGTAAAGCAGTGCAGAAAGTAAAATACGAACTTGAATTAAAATGGCGGCAGGATTAAATTCATTTCAAAGTGCTCCAAAACTCGATCACACAGACATATACAGACTCGATCACTCAATTGTAGAAACACTCCGATGTGAAATGGTTACTACTTTTATAACTGATATATGCCTAAGAAATTCTAAGTCTGGATGAAGAAAAACGAAAAACTAAAGTCCTATTTATAGGCAAACAAATAATATGAGAAGACATGGATGCCCTTGCAACCGAAAAATGGAGGGAACTTCATTTTGCCTTATGACGCCCGCAACACCCTCATGGAACCCGCCATGAGTGAAAAATGAAGTGATGTAGTGGAGATCATGGGGAACTTGGCAGTTGAGGGGAAGTGGAGACGTGTTCACGTCACGGCTGACCCCATGGCGCCGGCCACAGTGGGTGCCACAAGTGCAAAATGCTGAATTACTTGATTTTTGCTCTTTTCAGCTCCTTTTTCGTTCCTTTTCTCGCTCGAGGCTCCGATTCAACTAAAAACCTGAAAATAAAGAAAAACATAGTAATAACATAACAAAATAGCAATAAAAACTTAGAATGCATGCGAAATCAGAGTCAGAAACGCGGTGAAATTCAGTGTTATCATAACCATTCTTTCGTCTGACCAAAAAGATGGCGTCGAAATGATAATATAAAAAAAATGATATTTTCATCAAAATGGTCGAAAAGAACATTTTTGGGGGGAAATTTGTCATCTCCTAAATTTTGACGTTAACCTAATTGAGATAGTTGGGCTTAGAAAAGAGTTTCTTGTTATAAGCTAAAAGGAGGTCTTTTCGAACTGGCTCAATAAAAGGTGTGTGTAACGCCTCATATAATAAATACCTAGATTATCATTATACAAGAGTTTATTTGGTACTGACACCATCATAAGTTCCTAATAGCATAATTCACATTCTTGACCAATTCTAAAAAAACAACACAACTATGGTACAAGACATGGAAATCATACTAAAATAAAAATACTAAGATCAATAAAATATCCATTATTGTACAAGATAAATACACAGCGGAAAAACTAAGACTATGCTTCTCTTGAAACATCCCACGCATAGCTCCACTTGTAAATCAAACCTATAGAATAAAACCTGAAAAAAGCAACAATAATAGTGGGGTGAGATAACAACATCTCAGTGAGTTCCCTATCTTAGAGTTCCCTCGGCTCTAAAGGTTCAAATCTAATCATTTCTCAAGTCTTTGGAATACCCACCTCAAGTGCTATCGGCAAGGCTTCCCGTGGGACTCAGTGTAATACCCACCTCAAGCCACAACCTAAGTCTTTACGGATGCTTCCCGTGGGACTCAATGTAATACCCACCTCAAGACTTACTTAAGACTTCGTTGGGCAATGCTTCCCATGGGACTCAGTGTAATAAACATCTCAACCCACTACCATGCTTCCCGTGGGACTTAGTATAATACCCACCTCAAGCCTAAATCATGCTTCCCGTGGGACTCAGTGTAATACCCACCTCAAGCGTAAACCATGCTTCTCGTGGGACTCAGTGTAATACCCACCTCAAGCGTAAACCATGCTTCCCGTGGGACTTAGTGTAATACCCACCTCAAGCCTTTACTCGGGCAAGACTTCCCATGGGACACAATGTAATACCCACCTCAAGTCACTACCATCTTCCCACCAACGGTACCTCAAGCCTTTACAGATGCTTCCTGTGAGACTCAATGTAATACCCACCTCAAGACTTACTCAAGACTTTACGAAGGACACCATGAAATACGCGTCAACGGTTTTGCATCAACCTAGTTTATTCCTAAACATCTCATAAGTTATACCATCTAACAGTTTCTGGTTACATTACTAGGCCATACTATTGGTTTATGGTAAGATTTCCTCATTCCTTCTCCATTCTTGATGCCTTTAATTATATAATTCTCAAACATATAATCTAACATTTTAATTTAATTATCACAATTAAACTAATCCCACAATAATCTCATTGTCTCTACTTTCACTCAGTCTTCATGACTTAATCTATATTCCACAAATCGATTAATACCACAATTAATCAATTCACACATTTAATTATATGAAATTAATTAAATCTCATAAATTAATTAATTTCACTTCTAACTCAATATTTTATCTCACCATTGGATAGTACGTTGTCATAGCTTTCCAACGCTTCGAACGAGGACCAAAACAAACTTACGGTTCAAAAGATACGCCTGTTATAAATTTCCATTTTTCTGTAAATAGCAGTGGTAACCGGTTACTACCAGGAGGGTAACTAGTTACTGCATGACAGAACCCAAAAAATATGGTTTTTTCTTCACTCTAAACCATTATAAATCATACCTAAACATGGTGGAACATCTAGGTAAGCATAATAGGTTCAAACCACACATAACCCGACTATTCTACCCGATTATTTCAGCATTTTATCCGTTAGGTTCCATTGATTAACAATTTTATCATATCTAACCTAAACTCTAAACATCAAAAACTCTTAAAATAAAATATTCTAACTAGAACCCACCTCGACAATGATGAGGAGTTTGATGAAGATGAAGATGATTGATGAAGAAGAATGATGATCCAAGCATTTCCTCTTCTAGGATTTTCTTCCTCTTCTCCTCTTTTCCTTTCTCTTTTCTCTTTTTCTTTCCTTCTTTCTTTCCCTTCTTACTAACTTTCTCTCTTTATAACACATAACTTGTCTTTATGTTATAAAACAAACAATTGTTATACTTATATAACAAATTTTTAGTAATCTAACGGGTCCAAATTGAGAGTATCCAAAAATGTCTCTAAGTCAAATATTTAATAAAACCTCTGAGTCAGATAATACTAATTAATTAATTTGAGTTCTTCGGTTGCTCTAATTATTTTAATTGAAAACTCTCATAGCACATCGGAACCCTATTAATCTTAATTAATATTATCCATAGAATCTATTAAAATACGGGGTATTACAGTGTGAGTCAAAAGAGTCCTCACCTACAGATTCTATACTTAGAAGATTTCTAAAGTTTAAATTATTTTCTAAGTGTGTGTTGAGATTCGACCATGCCCAGTTCAAGGAAGAGTGACATTTACTCAAATTGTACACGTTCAAGCCTTGGAGGGAAAATGTGTAACTTTTGATTCAAAGACAAGGACAAGTGGCACAAGATGAAAGCTTATTCAACATATAGTGGGACAAGTGTCACAATCCTAGGATCAAACCGTCGAAAGTGGTTATACTTTATTTCTATAAATAGCTTAGTCTAGTGTTAGAATAAGTGTGTGTGAAAATCATATTGTACTAGTTACTCCGTATCCACTCAAAGTATTCGCATGTAGAAAAAAGAGTGCAGTGAAAATGTATGTGATGTAAACACCACCATTTTTATCTTCCAAAGTCTTTTATGTTAAAGCACCATTTTATCTTCAATGTCATTTATGATTTAAAGTCATTTATCTTTCAAATCCTTTTATGTTAAAGCATTTTACCTTACCATTTCATTAACTTTTACAAGCAATTTACTATCTTTCTTTACATTTTCAGACCCTTTAAGTTTGTTTTCCTTGCATTTAACCTTTCCTTTACCTTTCCTACAATTTTAACATTTTTACCTTGGCATTTCATTTACTTTGAAAGTCCTTTCTTTTACTTTATTTTCTTGCTTTTTACTACTTTCTGAATCTTGTCGAAGGTTTCATGACAATTTCCCAAAAAACATCACAATTAACAAACGATTAGCACATATCCTAGGATCAATCTGGTCGATCATGTGAGTAACTAAAGGTGTTTTTAATATCCTTGGAGGACCAGCGGTTGTTTACTAATTTTGGGGGTAAATAGTGGAATGGTCGTATTTAGAAGACACTTTGATCAAGATGGGATTCGGTAACAAGTGGTTAAAATGGATTATAGGATCCGTATTTAATAGCTACTTATCTATCCTTATTAATGATAGCCCCTCGAAGGATTTCAAGGCATCGAGGGGCTTGAAACAGGGCGATCCGTTATCCCCGTTTCTTTTTGCTATTGTTGCGGAGGGATTGGCTTGTATGGTGAGAAGTGCGGTTGATAGTAACATGGTGTCCGTCTTTAAAGTGTTGAATCTTCCTTCGAGTAGTGTTATTCAATTTGTTGATGATACGCTACTTATCGGAGATGGCTCGGTTACAAATAATTGGGCTTTTAAATCTATTCTTCGGGCTTTTGAATTGGTATCCGGTTTGAAAATTAATTTTGCTAAAAGTTGTTTGTATGGGATCGGAGTAGAACCTGATTTTCTTGTGGAAACAAATCAGTACCTTTATTTGCAACTCTGGTAGTCTTCCGTTTAAATTCCTCAATTTATCAGTGGGAGGTAACCAACGTCGTTATTCTTTTTGGAAACTGGTTATTTCGTGCATTAGAAACAGATTATCTAGATGGAATGGTAGGAATCTTTCTATTGGCGGTAGATTTTCTCTTATAAATTCGGTTCTTGTTAATCTTCTGATACACCATTTGGCTTTTTTCAAGGCTCCTAAGAATGTGTTGAATGAGATCATAGCTTTACAAAGCCTTTTTCTTTGGGTTGGATCTTCCAATAATCTGTTTGTTTCTTGGGCATCTTGGAGTTTTGTTTGCAAGCCTAAGGACTGAGGTGGTTTGGGCATAAAAAATGTCGGTCGTTTCAATAAAGCACTGCTAGCAAAGTGGCTATGGAAGTTCACTCAAATCAGAAACGAGCTATGGAGGCCATTGCTAGAAATTAGATATGGCAATTTGAAGTTGAAAATGTAAAACTTCTTGGAAGTCGGTAACTCGAAGTTTGATTCTTATTGGATGAGGGATATTATGTCATCTGGAATTGGCGAGGGGCATCCGAATTTCTGCAATTTGATGGCTGGCTCGGTAGGCAATGGTAAGGATATTGCTTTTTGGCAAACCTGCTGGAACGGAGATTTGAATTTCAATAGTAGATTTCCGCTGTTATTTCAATATTGCGGGAAACCTTCTTCTTCTATTTCTTACATGGGAGTGTGGGAAGGTGATCAATGGAGATGGAGTCTTAGTGAAGTATTTGAGGATAACCATTTATTGCTGGAATCGGATATCCAACAGTGTTATCAGGTCGTGGCAGATGTCGTTCTGCATAGAAATATGGAAGATAAGTGGAAATGGTCCTTAGATTTAGATGTTGGATTTTTCGTTTCCTCTTATTATTCTTTTTTGGATTCTAATGAGCGCGATGCTGAGTTAGAGGAAAATATTGTTGAATTTTTGGCTACTATGTGGAAATCGGTTGTTCTGGTTAAAGTCCAAGTGTTTGCTTGGAGGCTAGGGAATGACAAGTTTCCTACTAGGTCCAACTTGGAGAAAAGGAACATTATTGTCAATGATGAAGATAGGGTTTGTGTGAATTGCGTAGAAGAGTGGGAAAATTTGAATCATCTTTTTTTTTCGTGTCTAAAATCTGTTTCGGTTTGAAGCAAGATTTATGAGTAGGTTGATATTAGAAGAATTGAAGATGTTAGTTGTAGTCTCCATGCTCACGTCTTCAAGACTGAGGTAAAGAAGAGTTTTTAAACTCTATTTGGTTTATATCTTGTTGGAATATTTGGAGGGCCAGAAACAATTTTATGTTCCAGGATTCGAATTGTAATGTAGAAGATATTGTTGATTCTATTAAAGTTATTTCTTGGAATTGGTTGATCCTTGGAACCCTGGTTCTAAGAAGTGTAACTTATACGAGTGATATAAGTTTCATTTCGATTTTATGTAATTTCCTTTTCTTGTTGGTTGTAGTTCTTTGGTTTGAGATTTCCTTAATCCCATTTTAATGAAATTTGCTTATCAAAAGAAATAAACCTGATTAAATAGAATAATCCTTATTAAATACAAATACTTACTTTGATTAAATATTTATAAAACTAAAACACTTATAAAATTAAAACACGCTGAACTTATCTATATTCACGTTTCTTCTCCATGTGTATTCTTCAAATTTTTCCTTAGATTTCTTTCTCTTTTATTTCTTTCTCTGATTTACTTGATTGTTTTCCTGCGTTGTACCTATGTATTTCTTCTTCCAATGTTCTTCTTTTTCTTGTTTAGGTTACATTTTATGCTACTTTTTAGTTCCAGTTTTTTCTTCAGCTCTATTTTTTTAGTGTTGTGTTTTTCTCTTTGTATTAGTGCTCTATTATCATTTAAGTTTTCTTTTGTTTAGTATTGACAATTTACTTTTTCTTGTTTATGTTACTACTTTTATTTTTTTTAGTTCTATTTTTAAGTATTATGAGACATGCCACATCTATTGTATTTATCTTGTAAGTTCTATTTTGTAGAACTTCATATATAAATTCTAGTTTCTCCCGTATATAATTGTATTTTTTAAATTCTATGAATTCAGTTTTTTTTTTTTTTTTTTTTTTTTATAAATGTATAAGTATGAAACAATGTTTTTTTGCCCGTGCCATGCTTCCACAATTTTTCATTTTGTCATATGCCATATTTTTATGGCGTATTACTACTTTCTATGTTAGTGTCTATGATTTTTTTAAAATAAGATGTATATTAAATAAGAATACAAAAATGTACTCAAACTTGATACAAAAGGAAACAATCCACGCCCAAACAAAATTATAAAAATATATTTTATAATCAAAATTGAAAATGTTTTAGAAATTAAACTGATCTATAACATTTTTTCTTTCCTACACCAAAAAGTTTCAATAAAATACTTTTTTTTATAATTGTCCTTTTATAAAAAATTTATGATTGAGAGGATTGTTATTAGTAACAAGAACGAAAATAATTACCACACCAATCACTGATCTTCATTTTCAAACTTTCGATTTGATTATCAGGGCGAATGTTGATTTGAAGACTGTAATTTGATTAATAAAATAAAATTTAAATTACTTATCAAGACAGTCTAGAAATAAACACTCACCAACTTAATTTATGTTTTCATTGTTCAAATTGCTAATTTGAAAATGAACACAGGTTTGGATTGGATGTAATTGGTGTGGTCATCAGAAGATATTTATCAACGGAAGCACAATGCAAAACCTTTGTGCAATAGTGAAGGAAAACAGTTGTATGACATGTTTAATTCCAAATTTTCAATTTTGATTTTAAAATATGCCATTAAGTGATTTCACATCGAAAGTGATTTACATGTGTGAAATGTGGCTGGTATTCTTAGTAAATCAATTATTTCCCGAATTCTATCTAATTATATTATGCTCTATAAGGTTATAACTTAAATTAAAATCAAATATTTTATAAAAACTAGTTTGAAATGAGAAATGATTATAATCTGATTTAAAACAGGTTAAAACCAATTTTGATTAAAAACAAATTTACAAATAAATTAGTTATACAAACTTTTTAATTTTTGAAATATGAATCTATTTTAAACAAAATTGTTGAAAATCAATTTTTATATTTTTTAAGCAAATATTTAAATTATAAAATTAGAAATTAAATATTATGTTAATATGTATCAAACTTTAAGAAAACCAGAAATCAACTTCAAAAAAGAGTTTTCATAAAACCTACTGTATCCATCAAATATCATGAATGAATGTGCTCAATAAAATTTACAAAAGTTTCATAACTTTCTCTTATACATGTCGTTAGCTCATTCATTCTATGGTCAGCTTGTTAAGATATATGAGCCAACAACCCCATTAAATCAGAAAACTGAGCAATTCTAAAAGTATGCACCCAACACCATAAAGGATAAAGGATAGTAAGTTTTGGGTGTATACTTGACATGAAATTTCTTCCTAAAGAATACAATTCATACTATTCAACTACAAGTTGAAGGACCAATTTTATGTTTTCAATAAATGGGAATATTATGTGTGTCATGTATATTTAAGGGGAAAAAGCTTACAAAATACCCTACCTTTAATTATTGTTTCTAATTGTTTGTGCATTTCCAAAGACTTCTAGAACAAGATTAGACCGGAAAATATCATAAAAGGAGACCAATGAATTGGATATGATATAAGACTTCTATAAAAGGAGTTATTCTCCTACCTCTAGGATTTTCAGCTCAACTGTTCGACCTTCGGCAACATTACCTCTTTCTCCCAAGTAAACAAGATAGCGCATAAGTAACCAATATTGACTGAGTGACTCCGTCATTGATCATAAGCATAAGCCTGCATCCACAATAACTTATACAGTTAAACCGGAATAATCAATGATCGAAGCTTTTACCCACGAGGTGGATATATATCTATATGCAGGGTCAACAATATCAAAAGATAGTGGGTTTAGTGTTGAAAATTAATGGACAATTAATATTTATGGGTGTGTTTAAATATGATAAAGTTAAAGAGGATATAAGTGTCTCATAGACAAAAGTGGAAATTTTCTTCAAATTTGTCGGAAGGAATTTTGATCAGTTTTTGTTCCACCTGTGGAATTTGCCTTCAAATCTGTCTTAAGGAATTTTGGTCAGTTTTAATACTAAACATCCACCGATGAAAGTTGACGTTAAATTTGTCTCGGACTACTGAAAGTTTGAATTTCAAGTACAAAATATATAACACTTCGTGAAGTGTTGCTTTGGAATGAATATAGGTAATGTTTGGAAACAATGCAACTTTTGGTCAAAAGATGTTGTTTCATCAAGGGTCGCAACCTTGTGAAACAACACGCCTATAAATACCTCATTCCGGGATTCATAAAATAATCTCACATCGGAAATCCTCTTGTACAAATTTCAAACATTTTTCGCTACATAATCGAGTTTCTGTTGGTCTTGCGCAAATTCGATATAAGACTGAATTATCCTAGATATTCATGTGTTCCAACTCTAAGACAATTTTGAGAGTGCTTGAAATATTTTGAAGGAAAGTGATTTCGTTCACAATTCCAGCATCGGGTCATTCGATTTATATTAAATTTATAACAATCTTAAAAGTATTTTAAATAATGGTAACCGAGATTTTGTTTCAAACATCAAATGAGAAATTGTCGTATGGGAGACATATTTTGAACATAAGAAGAATTTAAATTACAAATCTGGGTACGTTTTATTGTTTCTAATATAAATTAGAGCATCATGAAAAAGTTATTCATATCAAAAATAATTATTGATATGAGTTAGAGATAATGAATGATACTTATAATTTCTTGAATGATAAAGAAAGTACTAGTAAGATACTCGTGCTCCCGCACGGGTACAATTATTTAATATGATATAAAATAAATTTAAATGTAGATGTAAATTTGAAACGTTATAAAATGTATTTATATATGTATCTAAATTTGAAATTAGCTATTAATTTTAAAATGAATAATAATTATATAAATTCAATTGTATTAAAATATAAATAGAAAAAAGGGACTCGTGAGATGAAAATTTTTAATATTTGATAATAATGATTTTATCTTTCAAATTAAAATGATTATTGATTAAAATAAAATATGTATTGTGATTATAGTGACCCGTGAAATATAAATAATATTTGATACAATATAAAATGTATTTATATACATATGTAAATTTTTTGAAATGAGTTTTTTAATTGTAAATTGACAAATAATTATACAATCTCAATTGTATTAAATAATCATGCAAAAAGAAGAAAAAAATGACTCGTAAGATGTAGACAAGAAAGAAAATTTTGATGCAATAATGATACCTGAAATTAAAAAAAAAAATATTTTATGTGATGTAAATTGTATTTAGATACAAATATAAAATTTAAAATGATATGATTAATTGTAAAATAAAAAATAATCATATAAACTAAATTGTATTAAATTATTATATAAAAAGAAAGAAAAAGAAAAAAAATTATGAGATGGAGAAATAAAAAAAATTAATATTTAAAAATAAGAATTTTGTCTCTCAAATTAAGATAAATATTTATTAAAATAAAATAGATATTATATTGATAGTGACTCGTGAGATAAATAAATTTTTAATTTTATTAAAATTAAAAAATAGATTATTAGTAATTGTTGTGCTAATAAATAAATAGAGAAAAAAATTAATGAAAGTGAAAAATTGTGTGTGGGGTGGGGGGGTGGGGGAATATGAGAGAGATTTGAAATTTGAATGAAAGATAGAAAATAAGTGTATATAATATTTAATTGTAATTTGAGAATATGTGTAGACATATGTTATACATAAAGAGATTTAAGAATGTTTTAATGGTAATATTTGTTAATTACTATTTTGTTCATAATGTAGTATAAAAATATTTTGGTGAAAAGGTGTAATTAGTAAAACATACATACAATTTATTTTTTATATGCAGACAGTAGAAGAGTGCATTAATACCTTAAATATAAACTATATATGGTCCTGTATCGTTTCTGGAATTATTTGACTTGGGTTTTGTTTGTGTTGATAATTGATATGGGTACAATAATATATATTTCTAAGGCATGTGTATATGGTAGTTGATATTTAATTTTGAAAGCATATTAGGGAAATTCATTTTGTTACATGTTTCTATTCATAAATGATTATGGTTAAGTTAGAGGCTTATCTCCTGTTGTTTCCCAACATGTATTATTATATATGATTCTTGCATTGCATGTGAATGATTTAAGGAATGTGTGAACGCTACTGTACTACTATTAATCTATACTATCTATATAGAGAGGATATACCATTTTAGAGTGGACTACTTTAATTCCAAAAATATCCTTTATATTTTTTTTAATAAATAAAATAATAATAATAATAATGTTAATAACTTCTATTACATTTAACTTTAAATAATTTATTACTTTTAACTTCCACTAACTTTCCTAATAAATTACATAATAACTTGCAATTACCCATTACTATTAGTTTTTGTGTTTATTATTTAATCTTTCTTCTATCAATGAGATTTTTTCTCTTTCAATTCATCTTACTATTATTATTATTTTATTTTTTATGGTTCGTTTTTACTTTTTTTTTTAATTAAAGAATCGATTTATTCAACATGAACATGAAGTTTGATCTCTTCGTGTAAAGAGGTAAACTATTAAATTCTCCAATTTTTTTAATATATCAATTGTTTTTTTTGTTACAATTATCTTTAATCATTGCATATAGGTTAATGAGATGTTGAAAGAATACCAAATTAACTGGTTTAGAGAAGATGGTGAGGAAAAAGTAAAAAGACTAAAAATAGATTCAAATTTAATTAATTTAATATTTAATCTAATTTGAACTTTTTTATTTTATTGTATGTGAAATGTCATTAGTGTGAGAATCCTAATATTTTTTTTGTTATTGTTTTGCAGAAGCGTCGTCCGTTGGTTATTGTGAAAATGTCCTAATATATTTGATTTTTGTAGAACCATATAAATCTATTTGGTTTGATTTTTGTATAACTACTCCAATTTATTTAGTTTCATTTGTTTTATTTGTGTTATAAATTTAATTTTGTGGTACTATATGATTTTTTTTCTTTTTGTTTAGTAAGAAAAGTGTTTAGTCATTGATTTGTATATATTTTGATTAAATCTATAGAAAGTGATGCGCTGTGCTAAAGGGAGAATGATTCTTGAGAAGATTGACAACGGTAGAATATTCCAGATGCAATTAACAAGATATTTAGATATGATTACGATATTATGAAAATGCTTTGGAATTACAAACTTTTATATTTTGATTTTAATTATAATTTATTTCTTAAATGTTACAAAATTCATTATACGATATGATATGATATGATATGATATACTTGCCTTTGTCTTGAAGGCTTTTAGAGTCGAGACTCTAACTTTGATCTAGCATTTTGATCTACAATTGATAATTTGTGATGGAGGAGTGAAGTTTCAATGGATATCATGTAGGATACCACACGATGACAAAAAACACAATTGCACAATCATGGGATAGATAATCCTTATCTTTTTCTATGTTATCTTTTTTATCAAATAAAATAAAACTCTCATATTATAGGTAGATTTAATGTAAATTTATTATTTTTCTGTACGTGAACTTAATTAAGTTGTTTATCTAATCTTATTTTGTAAGATATTTGGAAATAAATGCACACCTTATAGATATAATAGTGTTGGAACATAAGAAAATGGAATAAATGTTCTTTTAAAAGATTTACATAATACATTTTTAGAGGTATTATTTTTTACTCTACAAATGTTGAATTTTGGTTCATTTATTCAGCTCATAGATAATTTTTTTACTTTCTTAAATTTGGATAGGGGTTTCTATTTAAAGTTTATTTTTGGTTGAAAATCCTTGAAAAATATTCATTACATTTTTTTTTACTAAGAGCTTTTACTTTTGAAGAAAAAAAAGAGGAATACGTTTGGTTGGGTTTAAAGCTAACGCATGATAAACCAATTAATTTTAAGGACAATAATGCATTAAGTTGTGTGTGGTTTAGGATAACAAATTCAGAGTGATTGTTTTATTGTAAGTTGTTATTAAGAAATGGAAATCGGTTATCTATAACTATCTATGAAAGATATAAAGAATTTTGGGCTGACTGTTTTTCTTACCTATTTTGTCCTTTAAAATATAGTTTATTTATTTTTGTAAAAATAAAATGCTAATAAAAAGTGCAGTTATTTTAGAGAATTATCTTAACGGCCAATAAGAATCTATAACTGCTACATAGGTTGTTTTTTCAATTTATTTTATAAATCTCTCAAAATATAATTGTTTCAATACAAATTGGTGACAAGTAAATAATTTTTTTTATTTAATACATTTAATATATGTAGAAATTAGATAAAACATGTTCATATGATGATGTTTTATAATTTATGCGAATGAGAGGTAAATAAAAAAAATCTTCAATTATTTACTCTATTTTGATTATCAATTTGTAACTCTCTCCCATTATGTGTTTCTAATTCATATTTAAAACGCATATGTCTTTCTTTACCATTTAAAAACATTCATTAAAAGCTGAAAGACAATGGTTAATATAATTCTTCTTCTTTTTTTATGTTTATCTTTTCATATTATTAACATTTGAATAAATGGATACCAAAAAAAAAAAAGTTTTCCCCATTTAAGATTATATTTGTTTATATTTTAAAAATGTAATACTATTTAAATGTAAGAGAAAAAATTCATACTGATTAGAGAAGTATCAAAAGACATTCATGGGGTATTTGTATTTTTTTGTCCTATGTATCTTGGCAGTAGAATCAATGGTATTATTAACCATGAACTATTTGCTTCTGTCAAAAAGGAGAATTCTTTGGCGATTTGCTTAAATATGTTTATGAAGGAATTGTTGTTTTTTTAGTTGCACTTTTACTTTTTTCTATACATATACTTTGTCTATGACAATGTTTCTCTGTAGTAATCGAGCCAATTATTTTAACAATTCTTTACAAAGACAATGAGAGTGTAAATAGTTTGAGAGTATAAAGATAAAATTTATTTTTTTTAAACGTATTTTTTTTACTGTAATACCTCTTTCTAACCTCTAAATTATTCCACTCATATTATTGATTTATTTGAAAAAAATTGGTTGAATAATGGTATATCACAATACGATCCTTGGTATTCATAAGAAAAATTAATTTGCAAATATTACGTATTACAATTTTTTTTTGGTAAGTATCTGAATAAATATGCTAGACCTCATCATATAAATAGTTTACGTTAAAATCAAACTTATAAAAATTACACTGTTCATATTTTCACGCGGTGCACCTTAAAAAAACGGATAAACGGGCACGGGAGTGCCCGTTTGAACGCTAGTATAATGATAAAATGTGTGAACTTAAAGTAAGATGCATCAGCAATCTCAATTTTAATTAATGTGTTTTATTTATATTAATAAAATAAAAAATGAGGCAAACTTTAATTAGCATGGTTCGGACACGTCACCATTGGCTCGGAGGTTGCAATGCAATATCAACTGAACCAATACATCTGTTTGTGACATATTTGAATACGAAACGACATGTATTATATTCGTAATTTGAATAATAAATTTAAAATAAAATAAAAATACATAACTAAGTTCATATAATTTTTAAATTTATGCGATTATAAATTATGTCTTTTTTATTAATTTGTGGTTGCAACTTTGATAGAAAAAATACACTCGTGTTTATTTGTATGATAAAAGGATATACTTTATTTGGTTTATGGTTTATGGTATATACTTAAATGTAAATTACATGTTAAATATTATATTCGCTTACAAATAATTTGTTTTATTGATCAATTATGGTTCAATTTTATGTTGATATATTTAGATGTTATTAATATACTTATGTGTATGTGAAATTTTATATGATGTGACAAATATGTGTAAGGTGCAATTTATTTTGAAAATAATTTGTTAATTACTAAAGTGGTCAAATTCATTGGTGTTTATAATCTATATGCTATTGAATTATGATCTATATGCTACGTGAATTGTTTATGCTCGGTGAAATTTATTATTATAAGACATATAAAGATTATCAGACAATGAATTATGATAGACTTCTAAATTTGAAGTCTAATGTAACATTTGAAACTGATATGTTGAATTTTGAGATTCTTATCACGGAGGATAAGAAATCTGAGATTCTCACAAAATTAAGAACCTCGCGAGGAGGGTTCTTTAGGGATTGTTGAAACACAACCCAAACTTGGGATGAGCAAGAAAGTCTGAAAGGCTAAGGATCTAGAACCGAACAAAATCAATTATCGACATATTTTTTATATCTAGTAGAAGGAAAAAATGAGAATTTTGTTCATAAGATTCCTATTACTCTTCAAGTGGAAGATGATCCTAGGACTTATAATGAAGCATCAGCTTCAAAGGACTCCTCTTTTTGGAAGGATGTTATCCAAGACAAATGGATTCAACCATGTCAAACTATACTTGCGAATTTATCTATATACCTAAAGGATCAAGATCCATTGGATGCAAGTGGATATTTAGAAGAAAGTGTCATAGTGATGGTACACTAAACACCAACAGTAATATATTAGTTGTTCCGGACTGGGCCTCTAGACCACATTGGGCCATGACCCAATATGTCGAGCAGAGGCCCATATGCTCGGGAAGGCACGTCTGCTAGACGCACATAGACGCTAGACGGTCGGGCACGTACTCAGAATGGGCAAGGAGCGTGTCTGCCAATTCACCTGCCACGTCATCCAACAGTCTCTCCCCTTTTGTCTCCTGAAAGATATGGGCAGTTGGACCAAGGACCATGCCACTTAGTTAGGTCTTTACGCTTCTCACGGGTTCCTTGGCAGTTCTTTCTTGGGCCTAGCTGATCCAGCCCAAGGAAGGACCTTGGCCCAGCGCTGAGGGCTCTCTATAAATACCCTTTTTTACTAAAGGGTCAGATATTCTGATTCCACTCTTCTAACTTATCTATTTACTGTACCTCTATTAACGTTGACATCGGAACGCCTTGCAGGCACACCCCCTCCATTCCATCCATTGTTGTCTTCACCCAATTGCTGGAAGGCCCTCCTGATCAGGTAAGATCAGTGGCGCCGTCTGTGGGAAACTAGCTTCCCCTTCTTCCACAGCAGAAGATCAAAGCTCAACTACTCCATCCTTTTAGTATGGTCGGAGAACAGCCCAACGACCGTAGCCGTCCCCTCGTCGACTATACGATAGAGAACAAGTTAAACTACCATGAATCTGACGCCCGAGATGGGCGCCCTTCCACCCTATCCTCTAAACCAGAGGACAATGGGAACCAACCTCAGATTCAGGACCAGGCGATCACCACATTCAAGCCCATCCTTGTGCCCGTCGAAGGGGATGCCACCATGATTGCTATGGTGAATGCCCTCAATCAAGCCAGCTCCATCCTCTACCAGCAGTACGAGAGAATCATGGCCCTGGAGGCTGACTGGCAAGAGAGCCGACCTCAACAAGAATGAAGGACGCTGCAGCATCCAGAAGCTGAGAGGAAGCGGGGAAGCTCCCCTCCGCGCCGGGGATGACGCTCCCCGGAACCCAACAAGAGTAGGTCACGAGCACGCCGTGATACCGGCCGATCAGGGACCTCGCCAAGGCACGACCAGAGCCCTGGTAATGATGAGCTCTCCCCACTAAGGAGCGATGGAGAAGACCCACATTTCCCCCTCTCGCGGGCGATGATGGAGGCTCTACTCCCCAAGGGCATGGAGAAACCCCCAAATTTGGCCATCTACGACGGGACCACTGACCCTGACGATCATGTCGACAACGTTAATGCGATGCTCGACTATCGCAATGACATCATCGGGTACCTCAAATGCAGGTTGTTCTCGACAACTATCAGGAAAGGAGCCATGGTCTGGTACAAAAGCCTAGCCCCATAATCCATCACATCCTGGAGAGTCATGAGTTCCATGTTCACGAGGCATTTTACAGCCTCCCGACGCCATCCTAAGACCGAGGCGACCCTCGAAGCCATAGTGCAAAGGAAGAATGAAACAATGCGCTCATATATCGAGCGATTCAACCAAGAGGCTGTCGAGATGGACACCACAGAACACATGAAGAAATACCTCCTCGAGAGGGGACTTCTGCCCGGAAGTGAACTTAGCAGGGCAGTCGGGATAGAATCTCCCCGCACCCTGAACGACCTCCTGCATAAAGCACAGGCTTACATTAGATATGAAGAAAAACAGGTCGCCCACAACGCTCGCAGCAGTCACAACGCCAGGGAGACCGACCATCCCAAACGTGAGGACCCGAACATTCCCCGTCGCAACGGGGACAGGCGAAGGGAGGAGAAACCCTGTGAGCCTCGCGATGGAAGAGGACCCGCGGGCTGATATAACGAGTATACATTGCTAACAGCTCCGCGCGAGTGCATCCTCGCCGAATGCATCAACTCTGACTTCAAACAGGGCAAGGTGAGGTTCCCCAAACCTTCTGCACCCAAGCCCCACACGGAAAAATCCAAGTATTGCAGGTTCCAAAGAAGCCATGGGCACGTGATTAAAGACTGTGTCCACTTGAAGGATGCAATAGAAATCTTGATCCAAGAGGGCCATCTCAAACAGTACACTAAGAAGAATGAAGCTTTCAAGCACGAAGAGCAAGAAATGAAGAGCCCCGCAAGAACACGCCCCCCGACGACTCTTCTTATCAAGTGGCCCTATGCATATCAGGACCAGAGGACTTCATCATCCCCGACTCACCATTAGAAGGGAGAATCACTGCCTTCAGCCCCTGAGAAAACTTTCCAACCGCTCTTGTCATATCGGGGGGAGGGATGAACGGGGAAAGCGCTTCCCTTTCAGTAAAATGCAAGTTCGACGAACTCCTGCTGACTGCGCCCGAGAAAAAGGAAACATTGACAAAGTATCGGGGCAAGTCCAATTTGATATCCTTTTTCCTAGAGGAGCTTTCGGGAGGTTCCCCCAACTCAGGCATCCCGCTACTGATCAGAGCCAAGTGTCGCTCCCCGGATTTCCATCCTGGTACAAACGCGAAAGTGGCGCGGAAACGAATAGAGTCGCCAGCCAGACATTTTTATCCCGAAGAAAAGGAATGGTAATGTTGCACAAACCAGAAGAAAGAAAAGGAAGGACACAGGTCCTGCGAACCAAAGAGACTGAGTTCGGGAGTCGGTTACAACCTGGGAAGGTATTAGCACCCAGATCGTCCGCCGTACCCGACGGGATCCACGCTTGCAAAGATAACTGTTTCAAAGGGTGAGGGTATGAAAACTGCAGCAAAAGAAATGAAAATGGAAAGAAACTGGAACTGGAAAAGAAATGAATAAGAGAACAAAGAGAAGAAAATGTAGGGAAAATAAAGATTGTGCTCGAATGGGCCCTACCCCGCTGCCTACGTACCTCATCAGGATAATGAGGATCAAAGACGCCGTAGTTCCCCTAACTAGGGGTACTAAAAGGAAATTGCTTGTGAATTAAAGCTTGAACTGCCTATGCCATTGCTCAGGTGTTGCAGACTCGGACGACGAGTGTGTAACCATCTTGCAAAATGACAAGTAGGAGCAAGTTCGCGTACGGAGCGAATGATGTGAGAAAAGAATTCCCGAAGGAAAGACGCTTATTGTTTGTGTGTTTTTTATGAAGCTTTTATGAGTGTGTCACAAGGAAGTGAACTCAAGCTCTTTTCCATGGAATGTGCACTTGTCACTACATTCCAAGATGGAATAGTAGAACAAGCACACTCAAGTAAGGAGAAGATCCCCAAAACTTGAAACCAAAGATTAGGGCCTAAGCTCACTAACTTGCTTATTCATTAAGTGATTTTGGTTATTTACAGATGAAGAAGTGTTTTTTTATGCTTTTCTTTATGAAGAAGATACCTTGATCAGACTTGTGCATCACAAAGTAAACTTGTACTATCCCAAGATGGGAAGACTACAAGCATACCTCATAGGATAAGGCTATGGATCAAGACACCACTTCACACTTATTAAGATGTTTTTTAGAGTTATGAGATGAGAATAGAAGAAGAACCAAAAGGATCACAAAGGCAAAATTCTAGAGGGGGACTAAACAATCCTAAGTATTAACATGCATGGATGTCCTAAGGGTTAGTGAGGTTTTCTATCCTAATGAAGAAGGAGGAAGAAGAGGAGAAGAAGAAGATAGAAGAAGGGATGAGAAAGGCCTAAGCCCAACAAGCAAATGTTTAGCTCAAATAAACATAAGAGGAAGAGATGAGAATTGGAGATGTGGAACTCAATTCCCACATCTCACACTTACCATAGTCCCTGCAAGGTTAGTAACATGCATATAAGTGAAGCAAGATAAAGAAAATGGCATGCTAAGATCAAACAATCAGAAGTGAAATGGTATGAACAAATTCACAATGCAAATGCAACTCAAAGGAATGAGGAGTGAAGCTTATAAGCAAAAGATGCAACATGAACATATATGAGAACAAATGCACACTTAAGGAGAATGCAAAGCAACAATGCATAAGACATGAACACAATGCACACAACCAGAACCAAAACAAGATGAAGCAGGGCTTAAGAAGCCAACAAGATGAAGATAAGAGAGGTACAAGACCAAACAATTACAAAATGGAAGTAAAAGAAACAATGAGATGAAGTGAAAGCACTTAAGGAAATAAATGACTTAAAGAAGAAGCAAACACAAAAATTCTTAAGACTCAAATCCTATGCTAGGACCAGGAAGGTATCAATACCCCAAAAGAACCCCAAATGAGAAGAAGAAGTTGGCACAAGTGCCCTTCTAAGCTTATATGAGACTTAAAGGTTCAAAGGAAGCAAAATGGGACAAGGTTCAAAGCAAAATTCAAAACAAATCAACCAAGCATCTAAAAATTCCACAATTGAAACCAAATGATGTTCAAACATGATATAACAATGGGCCAAAAGGGTTTGAGAAGATTCAGAAACAAACAAGGTCAAATGGAGGCAAGAACACAAGCTAGGGTTACAAACTTCCATCGCAAGTCACAGGATCAAGACTCAAGAAATAAGTTTCTAAGAATCAAGAGAAAAATCACATGAGAATTAAAATGTCTTAAGAATCCAGAGCAAAAAGAATGGGATCAAAATTAAAAATATTGAAGAGTATGGAAAATGGACAAGGCAGTGTGGTCAAAATGAACTTAAAAAGAAGTCAAGTGAAACAATGATTTAATTCAGACACGTGGAAATGGAAATAAATTAAATAAAAATATGAGAAAATGAAAGAGACTCAAAATAATGTTCATGATTTTTTTTGGATTTTTTTATATGACTAGAACTATTTTAATTAAATGAAAACTAAACTGAAATAAAAGAAAATAAAAGAAAAATAAAATAAAAAGAAATGGATGGGAGGTGTGATGAGTAAGGCTTGTACGTTGAAATCAATTGGGTCTGGGGACATGGGGGTGCGCTTAGCACTTGCTAAGCCCAACGCTGCACAGGTTTATATTATTTATGGTGGATATTTTATGGAAAAAGGATGGAAAAATCAGGGAGTGTTGGATGCATCCAACGCGCGTGGTTCATGGCTCATTAATTGAGCTGGCAGTTTGGTGGATGGTGATTGGTTAGTGTACAGTAATTACTATGGGCTGAAGAACATAAGGAATAAATGAAATAAAAGGAAGAAACACATGAGACGGAGAGGGCTGGAGGGCTACGTGGCTGCATCTCAAGCGCTGGATGAAAGGATCCAATGGTTATGGGACTGTCTTCTTCACACAAACCCTAACATGAACATTTTCCAGTTTCCGGTGACCGGAGCTAGGGCTCCGGCACCGGAATTCATCATAGCAAGAACAAAAATTAAAATAAATGAACAAGAATATCCAGATCCATTAAATGAGGTACTCTGAACATGAAAATGAGCTCAAAAACTCCTAAAAGTCAAAGGATCAACGGGATCGAACAAAACAAAGAAGCACCATCAAACTTGAAACTCACATAACTTATGCTATGATGCACCAATTTCAAATCTAAAAAGTGCAGAATCATCAGCAAACATCAAATAACACAAAGCAACACATTAATTCCATTTCCAGATCACAAAGTTTCAAGGTATACCTGAGGTGAGGATCTTGGTTCAGTGAGCTAGAAAACCAAAGGCTGCGTGCAAATCACTCCACTTACTCCCTAGATGAAAAATAAATGCATCTAAGGTCTTGAAACAAGCTGGATCTGAGGTTTCAAAGCAAGTTTCCCTGAAATGGAAATGTTACTAAACTTGAGAATAAGCTTCAATGAGGGAGTGTTTAATGATCCTGAGCTTTCCTAGATTACAGATCCACAATTGGTTTGGAGATTGGATGCTTGGGTGAAGAGGAATGAGAGAAAATGCAAAGTTGCATGAAGTTTGTGAATGAGAGAAAGAGAGAGAGAGAGATCTGGCTTTCTAAAACCCTAATTGCTCTTTGTGTGACCTCACAAGCCTTTGCTGAAAGAATGAAATGAAATGCACGAGTGAGTCATGAGAAAAGTGTGAATTTTCCAATTTTGCACTTTGTGAAATAAGAATGCTATGCTCATGCTATCTTGGGCCTCTCAGCACATGTGCCATGCATTTCCCACCCTTTATCAAAATGTAATCTATCCTGGCCTTTAGATCAAGCCCTCACACTTATTTCATGACTTTTGCAAAATATCCTCTTTGTAAGCAACTTTCTTATTATGCACGAAAATGTGATTTTCTTTGGAGAAAATTGGTTCAAATGGGATGTATTTTAAGTTTGAAACACAATTGAACCAATACCAAGTCTCACAATTAAGCTTTGAGGCCTTTTGCTTTTGGTGGCATGCTTGAAAAGTGAATTTTGCCCTAAAAACCTCAAATTTTCGAAGGACCTATAGGGAGATCCACAAATCCTATGAAAATGTACTTGTACTTTTTGAAAATGGGAGCCCTTACTCTTCAACTTTCATGTTTGACTTTGGTCCATTTGAAGAATTTTTGATCATGTTAAGGCCATTTGAAAATTAGGGCAAAAGTTGCCAAATTTGGAAAATTCCATAAACCAACTTTGTACCATTTTTCCAAAACTCTTCAAATCTCCATGATTCTTGAACTTTGATCATTCCAAACCTCTCATAACATTGTAAGGACCCCTCTTGGCCAAAAAATTTGGGTTAGACCCCTTGAAATCAAGCAGTTGACTTTTTAAGGGCACAATTGACTTTTTACTTCATCTGCAAGCAACTGAGGCATTGTCTGACTTCCACATGGAATTTTCTCATAAAAATTGACACATAGGATCCTCTTAACATGTAGAAGACTTTGCCCAAATGAAATGGCCAAAGTTGTTAGATCTTGGTGCTTGAATCCCAAACCCTAATTTGGGTGCCTTGTATAGGAGCTTTGCCTTGTCCTGAGATCTCTGATGATCATGCAATCTTCTGAGCTTTTGCCAATTGATTTGATCTTGTAAATGGAGTGTAGAATCACCATAGGACTTGTATGCAACCCTTGGGACCCTTGTCATGGCTTGAAATGCTTCAAGGACCTCCACAGATGACCATATGCTTGATGCTAGGACATGAAGGATGTTATGCCTCATCTTTCTATGATATGATGCTAAGAAAATGATATGTGTATGATGAATATGGTATGATATGATGCTTAAAATGAAGAGGGCAAATTTGGGGTGTTACACCAAGATGGAACACTTTGACGTTCGACGCATCCTGGTCGACCAAGGTAGTTCGGTGGACATCATGTACGTCCACCTATTCAAAACCCTAAAGTTGGACAAGACCAACTTATCTCCCTACGTCGGATCCGACCTCCAAAGGTTCAACAGGGCCACGAAAAAGCCGTGGGGTTACGTTGAGCTCATCATCACCTTCGGAGAACAAGAAACGGCCAGAGAAATCAAGATCCAATTCCTGGTCATAGAGTGCCCCTCCCTTTACAACTGCATCCTCGGTCGCCCGACCCTGGCTGAACTGACGGCGGTCCGGTCCACCGTTCACCTGAAGATGAAGTACTACACCAAACTGGGCCGCGTGGTCACAATCCACGATGACATCGAGGCCGCCCGAAGGTGTTACGACGCTGCAGTAAAGGCACAGGCCACAATCAACACCAAAAACAACAAGAAGCCCAGGATCGAAGAGCCTCCCCCCTAGGGAATCAACGCTATCGACCTCGATTTCCGCATCGGCGAGGAAGAAGCCAAAGAACAGGGACCCATCGAGGGGTAAGCTCCCACTCACCCATTTCGCCCGGTCCCAGACGAAGAGTTTGAGCTCGTCCCGCTAGGTGACGATCCCGGCAGAGCAGTGAAGATAGGTACGGGCCTGCCCGAGGAAACAAGGAAGCAACTCGCGATCTGCCTCAGGGAGAATGTTGACCTCTTCGCATGGAATGCCACAGAGATACCCGGCCTAGACCCTGAAGTCTCCTACCCCCAGTTAGCTTTAGACCAGGCGATTAAGCCCGTAGCACAACGTAGGTGCAAACAGTCCCCCGAGAAAGCGGAGGCTGCTGAGCGAGCTGTCAAAGACCTCTTAGAGGAAACTTTTATTTCTGAAGCCCAATACGTAACCTGGCTCTCTAATGTAGTCCTCGTTAAGAAAAATAATGGAAAATGGCGTATGTGTGTTGATTATACCGATCTTAATAAGGCTTGACCCAAAGATGTTTTTCCTCTACCTAACATAGATAAACTGGTCGACAACTCTGCAGGTTTCAAACTCTTATCCTTCATGGACACATATAGTGGATATAATCAAATCCCTATGTCAGACATGTACAAGAGACACACGACTTTCATGACCCCGACGGGAAATTACTATTACAACGTAATGCCCTTCGGGCTAAAGAATGTCGGGGCCACATACCAACACATGATGAACAAAGTCTTCCGAGGAGAAATCGGAGACATGCTCGAAGTATACATGGACGACATGATCGTCAAATCACACGAGGAGACCGACCACGCACGACACCTCCGCAAGGTTTTCGAGCGGGCGCGGCAATGCAAAATGAGGTTTAACCCTGAAAAGTGCACATTCTGTGTCTGGGCAGGAAAATTCCTAGGCTTCTATCTCACTGAACGGGGAATCGAGGCCAATCCCGACAAATGTCGGACATTCTCATAGTTCCCGACCCCTAAGTCTAAAATATCCATTCAATCCTTCAACGGGGTGCTCGCCTCACTCTCCCGTTTCATCGCCAAATCCGATCAACACGCTTTACCTTTCTTCAAACTCCTCCGAAAAGAGGCCCCCTTCGAGTGGACCGACGAATGCAAACAGACACTGCTCCATCTGAAGAAGGCACTCTCCGAGCCCCCAGTCCTGTCCCGACCACCGGATAGGGAGACCCTGTACCTATATCTGTCAGTGGCAACCGAGGCCGTCAGCGCCGCTCTCATCAGAGAAACCGATGAATGGCAAAAACCTATATACTTCACGAGCAAAGCACTCCAAGGCCCTGAGCTCAGATACCAACAAATCGAAAAGGTCGCGTTATCCCTCATAAACGCCGCGAGAAGATTATGTTACTACTTCCTTGCCCACACGATCAAGGTGAGAATCGATCAACCAATAAAACAACTCCTTGGTCAACCAGACATGGCCGGCAGAATGTTGAAATGGTCGCTGGAACTTTCTGAATTCGAAATCTAATACGAGAACAGGAAAGCTCTGAAAGCTCAGGCCCTGGCCGACTTCGTCGCAGAAATGACGCACAGCCCGAAGTCAGCGGACGACACCCACAAATGGACGATCTTCATCGATGATGCCTCTAGCCCGGCTGTAAGCGGTGCAGGAATCATCCTCGAAAACAAGGACGGAATCCTGATCAAGGTCTCATTGGCATTAGCCTTCCCAACCTCCAACAACCAAGCCGAGTATGAGGCTTTCCTCGCCGGTCTAAGATTAGCCGAATACCTAGGAGCAAAGGAAGTAAAAATTATCGACAGACTCCCAACTCGTGGCATCACAGGTACGGGGAGAATACCAAGCCAAAAACGATAACCTCATCGAATACTTGGCATTGGTAAGGGAAAGACTCGAAAAATTCGAGAAGTGGGAGGTCCAACACGTGCCCTGCGAACATAACACGCGGGCGGACGTCCTGTCGAAACTCGCGAGCACGAGGAAGAAAGGCGGAAACTAATCAGTAATCTATGAAATCCTTCCTCGACCTAGCACCGAAAGGCCTCCGCTCCCGCTCGAGGTAAACGTGATCGGGGGCGATCATTTTTGGATGACACCCATCTACAACTATCTCACGAAAGACGAACTCCATGCGGACCCCAAAGAGGCAGCCACAACTAAGAGAAGGGTGTGCTCATACGTCCTCCTCGAAGGGAAACTCTACCGTAGGGGACTCTCCATCCAGTTTCTCAAATGCGTCGAGGAGGAGAAAGTCCCCGACATATTAGGGTAAATGCATCGGGGAATCAACGCCCAACATCCTGGTGGAAGATCGCTGGCGCGGAAGGCTCTACGAGCAGTCTACTATTGGCCGACTATGCAACACGACTCCAAAGAGCACGTCAAAAATGAGACAAATGCCAACGACATGCCGACATGCATCTCGCGCCTCCCAACGAGCTAAAAATGCTCTCCTCCCCTTGGCCTTTTGCCTGGTGGGGCATGGACATCCTCGGGCCATTTGTGACCGTTTCTTACCAAAACAAATACCTCATTGTAGGGGTAGACTATTTCACCAAGTGGATCGAAGCAGAAGCACTGACCAAAATAACGGCACAAAACATTCTTCGATTTTTCAAACGAAACATCCTCGCTCGATTCGGCATACCCCAAGTCCTCATCACTGACAACGGAACACAATTCATGGACGGAGTATTTCAGGACTTCGTAGCCAGCCTAGGCACTAAACAACACTTCACATCCGTCGAGCACCCTCAAACCAACAGGCAAGTTGAAGCTGCCAACAGGGTAATCCTATGCAGAATGAAACGCAGACTCGGTGAGGCAAAGAGGGCATGGGCCGAGGAACTACACATCGTCCTGTGGGCATACCGCACAACGCCACACTCCACGACCGGAGAGACTCCGTTCAGACTAACGTATGGCACCGAAGCAGTCATCCCGGTGTAAATTCGAGAGGAAACAAGATGCATGGAAGTGCCCCTCGACAAAGAGATGAACGACGAGGCACTTCGAGCCGAGCTGGATCTCGTCGACGAGATCCACTCCGAAGCAGCCCTTAGGGAAACCTCCCTCAAACAAAAAATAGCTTTATGCCACGACGCAAAGGTCATAAAAAGAGAGTTCCAGGTGGGCAGCCTGGTCCTCAGAAGAAACAATCAAAACCCAAGAGAGGGCAAACTGGCCACCAACTGGGAAGGACCATACCGCGTCCGTGACAAGACGGACAATGGGGCCTATTATCTGGAAAACCTACAAGGTGAAGAACTCGCTAGACCATGGAATGCAGAAAAACTCAGACAATATTATAGCTAAACGTAACCCGGGGAGACATGGGAGGTACGACCACACTCTTCACCACCAAAACAAAGGGAGGATCTGTGCTCCTCAAAGGCGAACACAACCCTCCCCGACGTTGGGCACCTCAAACGAGCCCCAGTGTCGCAGTACCACGTTGGCAGGGCACCCAGCTCGCGATGGGAAAACCCAAGCCCCGAGGTCAGAGTTTTCTGATCGCAAACCCTACCTCGATTCAGGGCGAGCACAAAGCTCGCCACCTCGTCAGTTCCCCAAACCAACGAGCCTAGCGCAGTCGAGCAAGAACAGTTCAAAAATAAATAACGAAAAACAAATTAACAATGAAAGTAACATTCATTAAATGGTCGAAACCGACCAAGAAACCGTTACAAAAGGAGCCCGAAGGCCAAAATCCAAACAGGCACAAAGGCCATTACAAACAACGGGCGCGAAGGTCATTACATAAGCAAAGGCACTTAGGCCCAACTAAAAGTAAATCAGAAAAAACAAAAAATCCTGAAGACTCTGCCCGAAGTTACTCTTCACGGTCATCATTCTCTTCCTCCTCCAAATCCTCCTCGGCTTCAAAGGGGCACACGATCTCCGCGTCGGCCACACAGTAATTATGGGTTGACCCCTCCGTCACAAGCCCCGGGTTCAACACCTTGAGCTGCTCGATGGCATTGTCGAACCCATCCTTGAACACCACAACCAAGTCTTTGTTGAGTGCGTGGATGTGATCAACCAACTCACCCCGGGTGCGGAAGGCAAGCTCCTCCTCGGTCTCATCATCCCGAGGGCGGATAGTACCCTCGAGCAAAGCAACTCATGCACGGAGCCGCACATTCTCATCAGCCACCTCCTTGTGCCCCGCAGCTTGATCCTCTAGAATCTGCTTCTCGGCCTTCAGAGTGTCCAGCTCGAGCTTCAGTTCCTCCAATTCTTTCTTCAGCCCCTCCTGCAACTGGTGCTCCTCCTTGTAGTCGGATAACTCCTTAGACAATCTATCCTTCTCAGTCCGAGTAGCTAGAAGGGCATCCTCCAAATAGGTTGTGGAAACAACGGTCTCGGACAGGACCATGGGAGTCTCCATCACCCGGATGACGGCGGCCAAGTCTCCAGCCAGGTCCTTCCGCCTAGCATCTGCCCCCTAATTCACAATGGCCCTCGCCTCGGGCGCCGCCACCACAACGGAACCTTCAGCCTTAAAAAACTCCTGCTCCAGGTAGCAAGGAGGCAGCAAATAACTCCCGGAGGCACCAGACTCGTTGCCCCCCACAGCAGCAGACCGGGCAAGAGTCCCATCCAAACGCTTCCGCTTCGGTAGAGGAGAGGTGGAAGGAAGAGGATTATCCCGTATATGGATCGGGGAAGTTTGTTGATCGGGTTGAGGGGAGTTGGTCGTCGGGCTAGCAGTACCCGAGCTGCCCACCTCGAGCTCAGTAGCCACCTCATGAACACGAGGCGCCACTTTCTTTTTCTTCTTGGGACCCTGTCTAGAGTCCCGGCCTGGTTCGCCAGCTTTAAGACCCGTTCACGGGCTATGGGCATAGTTCTTGTAAAACAAAAACATAGAAATATTAGTTGAACAAGCACGAGACCGAGAAAAGAAAACAAGTCGAAAAGACCAATGCAATAACTCCACGGCCTCCTCGTCTGTATCACACGCGAGCAGATCCCTGGTATTTATGAGGCAGGTCTCAGAAATAGGCATCCCAGCCTCATCAACGTGGGGGTTGTCTTGTCGATCCACCCAGACTTCCTGGTTAAAGCTCTGCACATACTCAACCAGCCTTTTGTAAGCCAGTCTATCCTCGACCCCTATGCTCGAGAATCTGACCCGGTAATGGCTAGTCGATAGGTTAACATGGTCGGGCTGCCATCTCAAGGAGATCCTCGACATAAGCTTCTCCTCACCGTCAGCGTTTCGCTTGTAGTAGTAAAGAGAGTTCAGGGCGAAACGGGTGATCGGCTTCACCGTATACCATCGCCCCTTAAAGTTTCGGGCAGAGTCGACATAGGTCTTGAATAATCTCACTGGCTGCTTCAGAGACATCCAGCTATGACGTCCCCGGGCACCTGACTGCTGCAGGTAGAAGATGTGGAAGAAGAGAGACAAAGTGCACCCAACGCCAAGAAAACGGCAGACTAGCTCGAACGCCCGGATAAAAGCGATAGCGTTCGAATGCAGTTGCGACGGTGCTAGTCTAAGCCACCTAAAAACCCCATCTAAAAAGAATCGAAGGGCATCCTGACCCTCGCCTCTCGGAAGGCAAATTCGTACATAGCAAATTGTTTCCCCGGGAAACGATGGCATATCCGGTCCTCTTCCCGAGGAGCAAGACATTGCCAGTTTGCAGGATCTTCAGGGTTGATGTCCTCCACCATGGCGTATGCGGTGGTCGACTCATCGGAAAAATATGATTCTTCTTCCAACGGTTCGTCCGCGACCCACGACAAGTCATTGCGCCCAGACGAGGAGACATGTTCATTTTCCTCCTCGACATCCCGTTCGTCGACTTTCCGGTGCTCGACATTTCCATCCTCGACCCGCCGATGCTCGACGGTAAATGAAAAGCAGACAGGAAAAGTGAATTCAACATCGCATCAAATTCACCCTTCCACCGCAAATCAAGTGAAAGGGAGAAAGGCTAAAACGTCCGGAACCTCACCAAACTACACTAGACCAACGGAGGGACAACCCTCGTTTGCATCCGAGCACGTGTAAAGATTCTAAACCTACGCATTCATATACATGAACTCTACACCCGCGACACGCTAGACATGCCCAGAATATTCATATGCATATGAATTTTACACCCGTGACATGCAAGCCTTGCCCGGGATATTCATATTTTTATGAGTTTTATGTCCGAGGCATGCTAATCCTGCTCAGGACATTCATACCCAAAACCTAAAAACTAACCCTAAACACAGATCCACCTATTCTACACGAAGATTTTCTTAATCTACACAGATAAAACATGCATCTCACTACTTATTAGACGAAAAAACACGCAAAAAAGAAAGGTTGAGGTTGTTACCTAACATAGTGAAGACGGGGAGAAGACTGTTGCACGCGGGCAGAAAACGGTGGTGCAGACGGCAGAGAGGGGCGGAGACGAAATTCTTCTCAAGTGCTTTCGGTTAAACGTAAGAGAGAAAAAGTTCAAATGAAGTGGACCACCCCCTTTATATAGCAAGAGGCGCATGGGCGGACGCACTAGGTAATCATTGCCTAAGACCCTACACCGGCGCTAGCACAAAGTACGAAGCGACGCACCATTAATGCTGAGACACGTCAGTCCACAAGAATCCTGAACGATGCTGAGCAACTACAAATCTCCCCGGCTATGGGATACGTCCCCGGCCTCTGTGAACGCCACGTGCCCGACAACCTCAGCATCACATGCAACGGTTTGGCTAACATCATGCTCGACTGGTATATGCTTGACACATTCTCAAACGTGCCTACGTCCGGTTATTTTATAATTCATCGCTCTACCCCCGAGACTCGACTTGTGGGCCTCCTGTTCCGGACTGGGCCTCCAGACCACATTGGGCCACGACCCAATATGTCGAGCAGAGGCCCATATGCTCGGGCAGGCACGTCTACTAGATGGACATAGACGCTAGACGGTCGGGCACATATCCTATGTGTCGGGAACGTACTCAGAACGGGCAAGGAGTGTGTCTGCCAATTCACCTGCCACGTCATCCAACTGTATCTACCCTTTTGTCTCCTGAAAGATAGGGGCACTTGGACCAAGGACCAGACCACTTAGCTAGGTCTTTCTTCTCACGCATTCCTTGGCAGTTCTTTCTTGGGCCTAGCTGATCCAGCACAAGGAAGGACCTTGGCCCAGCGCCGGGGGCTCTCTATAAATACCTTTTTTTACTAAAGGGTCAGGTATTCTGATTCCACTCTTCTAACTTACCTATTTACTGTACCTCTATTAACTTTGACATCGGAGCGCCTTGCACGTACACCCCCTTCATTCCATCCATTGTTGTCTTCACCCAATTGCTGGAAGGCCCTCCTGATCAGGTAAGATCATTAGTAATCAATGATTTTAGAGAAAATGAGGGTGTTGATTATTTTGACACATATGTACTTGTAGCAAGCACAACAAGAATTATAATTTTGTTTGCATTAGCTTCCTTGTATGACCTTATAGTTTATCAAATAGATGTAAAAACAACATTTTTAAATAGAGATCTCAATGAGGAGAGATTTATATGGAACAACTAGAAGGATTATTGTAATAAACAAATGGTGTGCAAGCTTGTCAAATCCTTGTATGGATTAAAAAAAGCATCGAATAATGACATCTAAAGTTTGACTCTGTCATTGTAAGATTCGCCAATTAAGGGGAGACACACAACTTAGTGGAGACTTTTCAATCATTATCAAAATACTAATTCAAAAAGTTTGTCATCATCAAAAGGGGAATATTTAGAAGAATATATCATATATCTAGTTCAATTTTGACGAAGACAAAGACTAGCATATGAGAAAAGGTTTAAAAGTGTCATGTACATCAATGATGAAGTTGATTAAGAAGTTTTAGCATATAAATTCAAGTGAAGATTTGAGAGAAGTGAATATAAATAAGGTGCTCATTGTAATTTATACTATACTACTTTAAATTGCACATAATTGCATCTCTCACTTCATCTAAAACCTTCTTGCATCATCAAGCATGATTATCTAAAAATATTCTTCATCTGATTCTTATTACAAGTGTTTTTACACAATGTTGTGTGAGAATATTGTGTCATTCACTTGTCTCCATTTTGATTATATGATTGATCATTAGAAACGAGATGGATAAAATTTTAGAAACAAAGAGGTTTATAACTTCCACATTCAACATGAATAATCTTGGACTAGTTGACACACGTTTGCGGATCAAAGTAAAGTGAAATAGTGGGGGTTATGAACTTAGTCAAACACACTATATTGAGAAAGTACTTGATAAGTTCAAACACTTACACTTTAAGAAAGTGATCACTTAATTTGATCATAGCGTGAAACTTCAAAATAATGATGGAAGAGTTGACACGCTTTTGCGGATCAAAGTAAAGTGAAATAGTGGAGGTTATGAACTTAGTCAAACACACTATATTGAGAAAGTACTTGATAAGTTCAAACACTTACACTTTAAGAAAGTGATCACTTAATTTGATCATAGCGTGAAACTTCAAAATAATGATGGAAGAGTTGTGACTCAATAGGAATATGCAAGTGTATGCAATGTACTAAAACCGACATAGCATTTACAATAAGTAAAATGGGTAGATTTTACTAGCAATCCAAATGGTGAGCACTGAAAGGTCATCATTAGGATTTTTGGCTATTTTATAAAAAACAAAAATCTTGGCCTCCATTATGGTAGATTTTCTGCCATATTAGAAGGATATACCAATATGAGTTGGATACCGAGTGTTGAATATTATATATCTGCACTTGGATGGATATTTACACTAGTTGGAGGAGTAATTTCTTGGAAGAGCAAGAAACAAACATGCATTACCCTTTCGACCATGGAATCAGAGGTTGTGGCTCTCGCTTCTGCTGGTCAAGAAGCAGAGTGGTTGAGGGATCTTCTGTTGGAAGTTATGTTGGAACAAGACAATGTTTCAAAGGTAATGATACACTGTGATAGCCAAGCCACGTTAGCAAGAGCATTCAGCGAAGTGTATAGTGGAAAATCTAGGCATATAGGGCTTAGACATTCGTTCGTGAGAAAATATATTAAGGATGGAAACATTTCACTCACCTATATATGAACAAGCTATAATTTGGATGACTCATTTATTAAACCACTGGCCAGAGACTTAGTAAAAACAACCTCGAGAGGTATGGGGTTGAAACTCCTTGAGTAAGAGTTCCGACAATGGTTGCAACCCAATCTTACGTTAATAGGACATTGACCTCAAGATTCAATGGGTAACAACAAGTCGTTGATTTGGATATTTGTCAAACATTTCGTGATAATGTTGACCTGAAAATGAGAGTTGGGTTTTATTTTAAACTCTTAATGATGTTCAATACCGAGGGTACGTGTCTCATGGAAAAAGATACAATATGAACTTCACCTATGTGAATTTTGAGATGGTGTCGTCTCAAATTGGGGGTTGGAGTTTCTCTCATGAAAAATTCATGAAACAGGATAACATATGACCATAAATAAGTGCTAAGCGAGATATGTAGAGGAAGAACCTTTAAAGAGTGTGTGTAAGGTGACGTAGGTCTAATCATATGGATTAATGGTTTTAAAGAAATGCTACCTAACATTCTTATTAAACTTTGTGTTGTCCTCACTAAGGTTAAGTTTTAAATCGAAAGATACCTAATTGTATTAACACTATTTATACTTCATTTTCTGGAATTAGACTTGTCATTATTAGAACAAGTGGGGGATCGTTGGAAATTAATGGACAATTAATACCCATGGGTGTGTTCAAATATGACAAAGTTAAAGAGGGTATAAGTGCCCCATAGACAAAAGTAGAAATTTCCTTCAAATTTGTCTGAAGGAATTTTGGTCAGTTTTTGCACTAAACATTCACCAGTGGAATTTGCCTTCAAATTTGTCTAAAGGAATTTTGGTCAGTTTTTGCACTAAACATCCACCGGTGGAAGTTGCCGTTAAATTTGCCTCGGGCTACTGAAAGTTTAAATTTTGAATTCAAAATATACAACACTTTGTGAAGTGTTGTTTTAGAATGAATATAGGTAATGCTTGGAAACAATGCAACTTTTGATTAAAAGGTGTTGTTTCATCAAGGGTTCCAACCTTGTGAAACAACACACATATAAATACCTCATTCCGAAATTCATAAAATAATCTCACATCGGAAATCCTCATGTACAAATTCCAAACACTTTTCGCTACATAATCAAAATTTTGTCGGTCTTGCGCAAATTCTATATAAGCCTGAATTATCTTGGATATTCCCGCGTTCCAACTCTAAGACAATTTTGAGAGTGCTTGAAATATTTTTAAGGAAAGTGATTTCGTTCACGATTCCAGCCTCGGTCCATTCGATTTATATTAAATTTATAATACTTAGCTCACCAAAGCCTGCTTCTTTATATTGTGATACCATATGGCTATCATATAAATGAGGAAGCCTTATAAAAGGGTTCAGGCGATCAATATATTCCCGATGTAAGTCTGGAAGCAAAATTCACCGTAAGCACATCTATTATCTACATATCAAAAGTTGATTGGATACTTTGTCATTTATGTCCTTCCATCAAAATATTTTTACACTACATTATGGACAAAATAGCAATTAACAAATGTTACAATGAAAACATCATTAAACCTCTCTTTGTATGACACATGTCATACACTATTGTCAAATTATAATAAAATATTACATACACTCATTCTCTCTCTCTCTCTCTCTCTCTCTCTCTTCATTCAAATTTCAAATCTCTCTCATATTTTTTCCACACTTTTTTCACTTTCATTTTTGTTTTTTTTCTATATTTATTTATTATCACTAAAAATACTAATAATCTATTTTTTAATTTTAATAAAATTAAAAAATTGTTTATCTCACGGGTCACTATCAACATAATATTTATCTTAATTTAAATGACAAAATTCTTATTTTTAAATATTAATTTTTGTATTTCTCCATCTTATAATTCTTTTTTTATTTTTATATAATTATTTAATACAATTTAATTTATATGATTATTTTTCATTTTATAATTAAATATATCATTTTAAATTTTGTATTTGTATATAAATACATTTTATATTGCATCAAATATTTTTTTATCTCATGAGTCATTTTGCATCAAATTTTTCTTTTTTGTCTTTCTTCGTCTCACGAATCATTTTTTTTTCTTTTTGTATGATTATTTAATACAATTGAGAATGTATAATTATTTTTCAATTTACAATTAAATAATTCATTTCAAATTTACATATGTATATAAATATATTTTATATTGTATCAAATATTATTTTTATTTCACGGATCCCTATAATCAAAATAAATATTTTATTTTAATCTATAATTATTTTAATTTGAAATATAAAATCATTATTATCAAATTTTATTTTATTTTTCATCTCACGGGTCCCTTTTTTTATTTGTATTTTAATACAATTGAATTTATATAATTATTGTTAATTTTAAAATTAATAATTAATTTCAAATTTAGATACATATATAAATACATTTTATAACGTTCCAAATTTACATGTAAATTTAAATATATTTTATGTCGTATCAAATAATTTTACCCGTCAGGTAAAGGCTGGAAATGAGTCGAGTCGAACTCACCTCACCTCAGCTCAGCTCGACTCGTTATGTTTTAGTTCAGCTCACATTAGCCAACTTGATTAACGAATGAGTGTGATTTTTAAAAAAAATCATATTTTTGTCAATCAGATTGACGAATCCTCCTAAAATTATGTCATTTTGATAAATACTCTCAAAACTGAGTTATTTCAACATTTTTTATTAAACTATGTTATTCATAAAAAAAATTCATGGATTGACTTCAAAAATTTAATAAATCACTCCTATCAAATAGTTTTCCTGAAGAAAATAACTTGAATAAAGATATGAAGGGATTTTAATAAATAATATACAAAACATTCTCACCTTCTTTGTTGAAGTGCAAAGGACTTTTATTTCTCACCTTCGGTATGTCTGGCATATCATTCTATAAATGTACGAGTCTCTTCAACAATGCCGACATTGGGGTTGGGCAATCAGGCCACAACCCATGACCTCAAAAAAAAAGGAATTTTTTTTTTATAAATTATAAATTAAATATATAAATATTAGATGTTCAACTTATTTTTTACTCAAAGGTCAATAATCTCACCTGTTGTATCTAAATAAGTTTATTAATTTTCTTACTTCCTTATTATTTGGGCCAATTTTTAAATTGGAACAAGAATTGCAAATTACAGCGGATGGCCTTTCTCATCAATATCATATTCTACAAATGATTTACTATGGTTTACTAGTGTCTATGGTTTTAATAGACTTCTCACGTAAATCACTTACAAAGACAAATTTTATAGACAGAATTGAAAATGTCTTAGAATTAACCAAGTCATTCAACATTTTTCCTTTACTAATATAAAAAAGTTCAAATAAATATAATTGAACACTTTTATCAGAATTGTCATTCAATTAGATAAATCTTTTTTGATGAATTTTTTATCGGGACGAGGGATAATTTTCTTACTAGCAATGTGATCAACAGCACAAAATTTAATTTTGCCATGATAAGAAATTTAATTTTCATTTCATTGATCAAACTGATAATCTGGAAATAAACACTTGTGGATGTGATTGGTGTGGTAACTATTATCAGTCTTACGACTAATAAGAATACTCCTCATCAAAACATATTTATACAATTGAAAACAATTCTATAAAAAATGTTCAATTATGTTTATCGGAACCTTTATGCAGTAGTCAAGGAAAGTATAGTACAATATATTTAATTCCAAAACATTTTTAATTTTGCTTATAACACCTATCCTTAGATTCTATGTTATCTTACCGATGGTTGAGACAAATACTATTTTGCCCTTCTTGCTCCACAGTCCTGTCTTAATTTGCTATATGTTGCTATTGTTTTTACATTAACCATCTTCCTTTCCTTTGTTTTCCAAAAATCTTTTTCTTTCTTATGTCTTGAAACCCTCCATGTTTCCTTCTTTCAACTACCATATTTAAGTGCTCAACGTCCTTTCAATTTTAAATTTTTGTCATATCACCCTCCAAATTTTTATCATTTCATTTTCCTTGCATCTTCATTTCTTCTCACTTCATTTATACGTTATTTTGAAAACAAACCCTAATATTCAGATAACCTCTTCTACTCCACCACCTTTTTCTTCTCTAAACAAATATTTTTCTGTCGAATCACCTATCTTCTCCGACCACTAAACAACAAAGCTATGGTGAGCCTGTTTTCACGCATTATGTTACTAAATGAATAGTTAGTATTTATGTTTTTTTTTGCAGGTTTTGGATTTCTGACTTCCTTCTTCATCAACAACAACAAAGGAATTGAGGGAAAATTCGAAAGGTATGGTTATGCGAGAAAACTGAAGAATCGGGAAAGCTTGAGTTTTCTTTTTGTTGGTATTGATAATGAAAAGGGGATGATTTTTGGTTATTGTTTTATGAATAGATCTTGGGTTTGGAAATTTTGAGTTCGTAGATTTTTTGAGTTACCTTCTATGATAACTTAATTTCTACTTTTGATTTTTACAGGTTTTGGGTTTCTGACTTCCTTCATCGTCAACAACAATAAAGGATTTGTAGGGAAAATCGAAAGGATGGTTATGTGAGATTTTTATTTTGTTGATGTTGATAATGAAAAGGGGATGATTTGTGGTTACTGTTTTATGAATAGATATTAGGTTTGGAGATTTTGAGTTATGATAAATGATTTTATTTTGTGATGGATTTGTTAAGTTTGTATTGTTGTTCCTTTTATTTATTTTTTCAGGTTGTACATCCACCTATATTTGGCGATTCATCGTCGTGTTTCGACGTCGGGTAGTGCTTTTAAAGAGAATAACATGTTTAATCATATGAATTTCATAGATTTGTTGAGTTACCTTTTGTAAAAATGTAATCTCTCTTTTTTGCAGAATCCTAACAATAGGGAGATTTTTTATAATGAAATTGTGAAGACAATTTTTTATAAGAATGTTAAAGTAATGTATTTCTTTCTTCTAGTGGGTATGAATTTGGTGAATCTCTTTCATTTTTTTAGGGTTTCTCAATTGTGTATATGGATTTCTTTCTTTTGGATTTCTTTGTTAATGTTACCCATGATTTATATTAATTTGTGAAAGAAGTAGTTTCTTAAACCATTAATTTTAATAATATTTGTGTGTATGTGCGCACACGTAACATCGTTTTTTATAAGAGTATTGTAGAAATTGCAAATTTTTGTTATTTGAGGAATTTCAGGAGCTTGAAGAACTTGCAGATCCAATGAAAAAATAAGTTAAGTTATTTGAGGAATTTCAAGAGCTTTAAGCAACTTGCAGATCCAATGAAAAAATAAGTTTCAGGAGCTGTAAAAAAAGGTTTTGTTTTTTTGTATGTTTTGCTGAATGATTTGAAATTTGTTTTTTTGAGTGTTGTGTGTTTGTGATATTTACTGTATAAAAAATGGAGATAAGTTGAAATTTTGCAGGCCTCTGCACTTTTGGCCTTGCCTATTATTTTACTAGCTAGAGGTTTTTCAGCCATTTCCGGGTTAGTCTTATATGTTCCTTCTTTTTTATTGAAATTCATATTGATGTACTTTTTGTTGATATATTCACTGTCACTTACTAATTCTTTGTTGATGTAGATGATTGTTGCGATAAACTTAATCGTGATTATAAGGTATATATCAATTGATTTTCATTGTATTTACTTATTTGGTTCCTGGAAGTTTTTAATAAAATTGTGTTATAGGCCAACATCGTTTCCAACGCATTTTGTCGCTGAAGGGTCGGATCAAACTCGTGGTTGGTTAGTTTCAGGTAAAGGCTTTAACAATTTTCAGACAGGGTAACACTATCATTTATTGTGCATATAAGATCCAATGTTGTTTATATACTGGTTTTGCAGTGGTGCGGTGGCGGTGTTTTGCGTCTATAGACTGGTTTTGTAACACCCAAAATATTCCCACGAATTTTTAATTTAAAATCGGAGTTGTTAAAACACATAATTAATTTTTAGTGTCACATTCACTACAAACACACAGCTCAATTTGACACGTATTACAAAATATTTGTACTTGCAACGGAAATCTCTAAAGAAACACAAAATAAGATTCAATAGAAACATGTTTTTCCAAAATAATTAAACAAAGAAAATAATTGTCGTCCCGACACCCCAAAGCACATATCAGAGTCGACTCATTTAATTGTAAAGTACACCGATTTCACCAACCACCAACTCTACTAATCCTAATCACCTGCATGTTTCCAACATAAGGGTAACATTTAAACAGAATGGGTGAGATACTTGTAAACACCCCAAATTTTCCCTCTCTTTTTCTCACACCATGGCTTATGATCTTTCATATTGCATTTGCATAATCATACCATCTCACATTGCATATTTATTTCACTGCATATGTTGCATAGTTAGGGTTTGTGATCAGGAGAATCAAAGAAGTGATCTGAGCCATCTCAAAGGCCTTGAAGCTTGTCAAGAAGGTCCATGTGTGTTCTATTATCATCTTATGCTCCCCAAAGTTCATTAAAGTCAAAATTTCACAAAGCATTGCAAGGGTGTTCATGCAGACTGAGCAGTTTCTACACAGATGACCTAAAATTAGGGTTTTGGGTTTGAGGCCCTTAATCTCAAATTTTTTGGTCATTCTTGATTCCATTGGTCTTAATATGTTATAAGGAGCATATATACCAAATTTGATGAAGAAATTCATTGTGGAAGTCATTTGATCAATGGATAACTTGTTGTGCAAGAAAAGTCAA
Organism: Lathyrus aphaca; assembly: GCA_963966055.1. Lineage (NCBI taxonomy): Eukaryota > Viridiplantae > Streptophyta > Magnoliopsida > Fabales > Fabaceae > Lathyrus > Lathyrus aphaca. The sequence continues at coordinate 217,589,375 of OZ014520.1, read as the reverse complement.
AATCAGGGCATCTAAGGCCTCCAACAAGGGCACCAAAGGGTCATCTTCATCATTTTGAGGTTCTATGATCTTTATTTGATTTTATAAGTGGTTAGAAGTTCACAAGATTGAAGAATTTTGAGCCATTTGCAAACTTTCCATTTTTGGACATGACTTGTAATGAAAACTTTCCATTTTGGGAAGGATTTTCAACCTCCTCTTTCTTGATCAAAAAGGCTTCAAATGAAAAATATTTAAACATGAAAGTTGTAGATTGGATCTTCCCATTTTCAAAAAGTACAAGAACTCCTCTTGATTCATCCTACAACTCAAGTTATGATGTTTCAAAGTTGGCAAAAATCACATAAATTTCAAGTTCATGCCAAAGAGGGAATTTTGAAAAATCAAGTTCTAAGCATTCTAAGGACATCTAATCCACCTCTAAGCATCATAACATGATAACACAACTTTCCTTGACCAAATTTGTGCCTTGGATTACAAGTTTCCATGGATCATTTTCACAATATTTCTAAAGAGGGAAAATTGCAAAAGCCATGCTATCTCATGATCCAAGTGCTGTAGATCACTCAATTCAATCCAAAGGCCTTCCATGAATCAAGCTGAGGCAGGACAAGCCTTGAAAACTCCTCTGACCCGTGCCATGATTGTGGTAAAACACTTGCCTTTTTTGCAAATTGGCCCATACCAATCAAGTTGTTCCACCACCAACTCTCTGGCCAATCACAATGACTTATACAAACATCATGGACCTCAAAACACACAAGACACAAGCCTGGAAGATCACACATATTCAGAATCACAAAAAACCTCAAAAATATTCATCTCTTCGAAACTCAACACACAATCATCAAACCTCAAATATTTTTCCACTAATCATCTCAAAATCACTCAAGGAACACAAACCACCCTTTACTTTGGCCTGAAAACCTCTCAAACAAAAACACGATTCCTGCACTATCAGAACTGAAACACACAAACCAAGCCATTTAAACTCCATTCAAGCTTCTCAATAGCATCAGGTGATCATTGGAGGTGATTTGCACAAAGGAATAGGTCAGAAAGCTCAAGTTTGGAAAGCTTCATCTCAGGTAGTCATCTCAAATCATTTTTCCAGAACTACTATTTTAAGTTCCAATGTGAAAGAGCATACTCCACTTATCATTATGTGCTTTGTATTTTTGAAAATGGTTGGAAAATGAGGTGTATGAAGCTTCTGAAATTTTGCCCGTAAAACTTGTTTGATTCGATTCTCTTTGTATGTGCAAAATAAATGAATTTTGTGGCTTGATTCTTGTTTAGTGTTGTTAGAGGATGGATTCTGGAGATTTTTGGGGCTTGGGGTAGCTTGTAGAGAGAGATAGAGTGAGGGAGTTGCCGGAGAAGACGACCAGAGCTCTTCTCCGGTCGCCTGAGTTTGTTTAACCTTAATCTCATTAATTAGGCCAGTTTGAATTGTGACCCTAGGATCTGTGCTTAGCGCGCATTTTGGATGGCCAGGATCATTCATTAAAACCCTAATCCACTTAATTAGTTTAATTTTTAATTAATTAAGTCAGAAAAATATCAACCATCAGATCACGCGCCAATCCCATTTTTGAACCCCCAGCCCTTGATCTGTCCTATCCTAAGTCACGTGGACTCTCCATATCACGCTTAGGATCCCTTAACTTTCAATCCCGACCTCTCCTTTTGCATACTTCTCATTTTTATTTTATTTTCTTTACATTTATTTTCATATAATTATTTAAAATAGCAAAAATATTTTTAAAATCATCATTTTTTGCATTTTCATTTCAAATATTTTTCTAAACTCAAAAACATTTTTATTTTTAATTTTTGCATTAAAAATGTATTTTTAAATAATTTAAATGTTTTATTAAATTAATTGATTTTAATTAATTAAAAAAATATTTAGGTATCTAAAAATCACAAAAAAATCATGAAGCATTCTCATACATTTAGAACAACTTACAAACTTATCACACAAATTTCTTTTTAGGTTTGATCATGTTTTCACAATTTTCTTTGAATTAGGGTTTATAAAATTCACATTTTTCTAACCCTAACTTGAAAAAATCATTTCTGATCAACCATGATGAGTTTGCATTTGGTTCTTTTTGCATTGTTTCATACTTTGCATCTAGTATCTAGGTTATTTAACTCATAATTTTGCATTGCATTTTCAAATTGTTTTGCATTTTTCAATGTGAAATACCCCAAAACCCTAGTTAACTTAGAAAATTCATAACTTCCTCTAGGTTTAGGTTTAGGCCTCCATCTTTGGGGAGTGATCTTGAGTGTGTTTAGGTTTTGTTTGATTTCATTTTCAAATTTTTATCATGATGTATGCTTCTGTTTTGGTCATTTGCATCTCATACATTCATAAAACCCTAATTTTCTATGTTCATTTGCATTCATCTTTGCATATCATCATCATATGAACTTGCCATGACATTCCATGCACTTGTATGTCATCTTAGACATCCGAGGACATGTTAGAACATTGCTTGATCATTTCTTCATTCATTTTATATGCTTTGTATTCATTGCTTTTCATGTGTATCCATGTGTTTCTAAGCTCCTAACATGTTTGTTTTGCATCTCATCCTTTGTATGATCATTCATATGCATCATGTATGACTTTTCATCATATCATGACACATTTATATTTCATGATTGCTTCTGGTCTTGGTCATTGCATCATTACTTGTTTCATTTCATTTCATTTCTTTCCTTATGCATCTCACACTAACATTTTAGGGGCTTATGGTAAGTTGTTTGGGATGTGGATTTGCCTTCACATCCCACCTCTTCTCATCTTTTCATTTGCATCTTTTATTTGTCTTTGAAGTGAACTTGTTTCACTTGTGCTCTCTTGCTCTTTTCTCTTTCTCTTAGGTTACTTATCTTCTTCAGGAAGTAAGTAACCTATTCTCCTTTCTCTTCTCTTTTCATCTGCTTCTCCTTCCCTTGTGGCCTCATGAATATCCTTCTCTTTAAGCCTCACAAACCATACGAACATCCAAGCATGATAACTTTAGGGTTGTACATAGTCTCCCCTAGATTTTTACCTTTGAGTCTCCTTGAGTCTCTCTTTTTATCTTATAATCAGAGGCTAAACACTTAAAGCTTTAGGACTTTGAATTAGGGTTATGCCTGCATCCTTATCTTAGGATGGAGTGTATAACTTTAATCCTTAGTGTTAAACTTTTAATTTGTTTACACCTTTTAATTAAAACACCTAATAATCATTAAGACTTAAGCTTGTAACTTGGGCCTTATATTAGGGTTACATCTCTTCCTTATGGTTAAGAGGGACTAACCCTAGTGTTTAATGGATAAGTCCCCCTCAAGTTAGTCTTACAAACATAAAATCCACTTCTTAATCCCACCTTTTAATTAAAATCCACTTTAATAAAGGCTTGTTATATAATGATTTTAATCCCTAACCATGGATTAAGTTGAGGAGTCTTCCTCAACTTAGGTGTTCTCATCTATCATCCTTCTCTTAGGATGGTGTAATGAGTTCACTAACCCCTGATTAGAGATTAAACTCATTACTTAACACTAAACAAAAAAACAATAAAAACATATTAATAATCACAAGTAGGTTAATGATCTTAATCCTATATCATCATGGTAATTAAGTTGAGATCTTCATCTCATGCTTAAGTAGGCTCATTATCCCTAATAAAGGAGGATATAATGAGTTTACAACCCTTGATTTAGGCTTAAGCTCATTATCCTATGCAAAACACCAAAAACAATAAAAAACTGAAAACACAAAAACAAACAATAAACGTCTTCTTCGGGATTCTTTTCTCATCACACTCACTCTGAAAACGAGAACTTGCTTCTTCCGTCTAATGCAAGACAGTTAGCACTCGAGTCAGACGAGTCATACACTTGAGCATAGACAAGTAAGCAGTTCACAACAAATCATCCCAGTCTCTTTGAGTCTAACTACGGTGTTCTGACTTCCTCATTGCACGAGAGGATATGTAGGCATAACTTAACAGTTATCGAACAAAAGTATCTTTTTCCCCCCTCTCTCCTTCTAGCTTTCTTTCTAAGCATCATTCTTGAGCATTCACTCTCTTTTTGCACTGACACACTGTACATTCCTTCCTAGATTTTCATACACAGTCAGCACATACATTATCCCCTCTTAAACACAATCAAGTAAGTGTGGATCCCGTCGAGTACGACGGACGATCTGGGAGCTAATACCTTCCCAGGTCATAACCAACCCCCTTTCTTAGTTTCTTTGGTTCGCAATTGTCTTATCCATACCCTTCCAGGTTTATGCAGCACTACCTTTCCTTCGGGATAAAAATGCCTAGCTGGCGACTCTATTCAACCTCAACCTCCAACATCACTGACCATTCGCGTCTGCACCGGGACGAAAGTTCGAGGAGCGACAAGGGCTTCTGGTTCTCTTGTGGGTTTCTCCAAGCGCTTGTTTGTTTGTGTTTACTGGGAGTGTTATGTGATATATGTGTTTTTTTTGCTTTATTTATTTCTTTCTGTACAACTTTATTTACCGCATTTTCTTTATCGCTTTCATTTACTGCTTTATGCATTTCATTTTATTATCATATCATGTGCTGGTTTGCTGGTTTGCTTTGGTGGGAGGGGTATTCCAGTGAGAAAGGTCCAACACAAAGGTCTGAGTGACAGACATAGGATTAGAGTGGCTTCATATTCTCTTCCATTCCATTTCGGTCTGGTGCGGGAATATGAAAACACGGTTCAGACATGGGTTTCTTCTTGAGAACTTTGTGCTACAAATCTCCTGTAGTGCTAGGGCTATCTGGGAAGCCTGCTAAGTCTGGATGACCTTTTTAGATGACCTTCAGCACCTGAAGTGAATTAGAGGAGGATCCTTTATGATTAGGGTAAACATTGTACCTCCGGGTTAGAAGTGTTTACGCTTCTCATAATAGATCTGAATTTGAGGATCTTTGTTCTAGAACAATACATGTGAGTGGGTTGGGTTGTTTACAGGTTTGCAGGAACCCTTGGCCTCAACATACCCTGTTACTGGATTTTATTTTAAGGTTACACTATTTTGGACTAGTTCTCTAAAACCCTGGACAAGTGACTCTTTATTTGAGTCCCCCACCTGGTTACTGGTTCTCAAGCCTTCATCCGGATTTCTGAACACTCAAGGACCCTACCAAGAGCAATTGACAATCCAGCACCTGATCACAAACCCTTGCATATCATTCAGCATACATCATATTGCCTCATTTAACATTTGTCTATTTGTTTTACAGGGTATCCATCTTCTCGTCAAAACCAAAATAAATAAATTAAAAAAAAAAACAAACCGGATACCCTCGAAGGACAAATAGACATACTGCATTGCATGCTAACCTCATCCTCATTTGTTTTGCAGGTGTTTTGTTGTTGTTTTCTCACTTTGCTGCTTGTTTCAGGAAATATTGCTTGCAGGAGGGTCTTTCCCGTCAATCGCATCCACAGATATCCAACTAGACACAACCTTCCGAGTCTACAAATGGATCAGTTACAGTAAGAACTGACAGATGTGAGGACTCAGATGACTGATGTGAGGACTCAGATGAATCAATTCATGACTGTGATGACTGGGCTAGCATATACCCAGGAAAGATTAAGGGAGTTAGTTGAGCGGAAAACTCCAAAAGATAACCATGTAGGCACTGGAGGTACTAGTAAAAACGCGCGCGATCAGCCGCAAACAAATCCACCAGAGTTTGGGCCCCACATCAACCCTGAAGTCAATGTTATTGGAAATACCCAGAGAAACACTAGAGATCGTATTCTGCAGGAGGATCCTCAGGACGAGCAGTTTACAGTGTTAGGTGTTGGGGCTGATGAAGTTTATGACCGTCGTCTGGACAAGATATCTGAGAATCTGAGATCCTTGGAATCCCAGAACTCTTTGGGATTTGATTTGATGGATATGGGTTTAGTTGAAGGAGTCAGGATTCCTCACAAGTTCAAGCCTTCTTGCTTTGAAAAGTATAACGGTACCTCCTGTCCTCGTACCCACTTGCAATCTTTTCTGGGGAGATTGAAAGCTTATACCATGGATGAAAAACTGTGGATGTTTTACTTCGAAGACAGTTTAACCGGGGCATCCAGAGAGTGGTATTCTCATCTATCAAGGGCTACTGTCAGAAACTGGAAGGACTTAGCTGAGGCCTTTATACGCCAATATCAGTACAACCTGGATATGGCTCCCAATAGGACCCTCATGATGGGTATGTCTCAATCCTCGAGAGAAAGTTTCCGGGAATATGCTCAAAGGTGGAGACAACTTGCTGTTGTTGTCCAGCCACTTATGTCTGAAAGAGAAATGGCTGAAATGTTTATGAATACATTGCAAGGAACATACATTGACTGGCTTGCTGCTTTCTCTTCTACTAGCTTTGCTGATGTGGTTATAGCAGGAGAGAGAATTGAAAGCCGATTGAAGATGGATAAGATTTTTGACAATGGTGCTAGCTCCAACAATGCAAGGAAACCATTCTCCGGACCCAGAAGAACAAGAGAGACTAATGTAGTGCATGTTAAAAGATGTAGGCCCCAATACTTGCAAAGATCATTGGCCGTAATCACCACTCCTGCTCCAGCACCTCAACAACAACACTTCCCGCAACAACAACAGTTCCCGCAACAACAGAGATCTTATAACAACAACAACCAATAACAACGTCTGTTCTACAGGGTTATCAATGTCAGTTCACAAATCAACAGGGTTATCAATCCCATCTCGATACCCTATGCAGCTCTACTTCCACAATTATTGAAGCTCAACCTGATTGAATTGAGAACTTTGGCTCCACCAGATCCTCTGAATCTTCCAAGGAATTATGATGTCAACGCCAGATGTGCTTTCCACTCCAATGCACCTGGCCATTCAACAGAGAAATGTAGGGCCTTGCACATGAAAGTCCAAGATCTGATTGATTCCAAAGCTTTGAATTTTGCACCTCCACCAAATGTCACAAAGAATCCAATACCGAATCACGGTGGGCCGAGGATTAATGCTATTAAGGAGGACCAACCAGCAATTCTGATTGATGACATTGCAAGTATTCAAACACCACTGGCCAAAGTTAAAGCTCAACTATTAAAGTGCCAAGTGTTTCCAGGCTGTGAGGCCCATTGTGAGGCTTGCAGGATTTCTACCAATGATTGTGCAAATCTGAAGAATGGTATCAGCAGTCTTATCAAAGAAGGCATCCTACAAATCACTTCAACAGTTCCAACTCCTACAACTTCAACAAACATCTCTCCTACAACACCAGCAAACACCATTTCAAAGGAATCTCCTACAACATCAGCAAACATTATCTCAACAGAGTCTTCTACAACAACATCAACCATCAATGACGATATCTCAACGGTCACCATTTATTATGATCCAGCAATCATTCATGTTCCGGATTCTATTGACAACAACTTTCAGCAACATCAACATCAACATCAACAATTTCCTGCACCTGCATCATCTGCAATTAGACCTCCTGTCACCATCTGCTATGATCCACAGACTATCACAACTCCTTCTTTTGCAGCAATCAATCTGGTAACCATCACGGTACCTGGACCAATTCCATATGACAATAGCAGTGTCGTGCTTTGGCATTACGGCTCAGATCTTTATTGCAACGGAAAGAAAGTTACTCTTGACTCTTCAACTTCTACACCACAAATTGATAATGTAGGGGGAGGCGGAGGCTTCACTCGAAGCGGACGTCTCTTTGCCTCACAGTTCCCAAAAGTTAATCCTGAAGCAGAAGCTGCTGCCAAAGCTAAAGGCAAGAATGTGGTGCCAGAAGAACCAATTGCCAAGGAGACTCAGAAGACGTCCTTTGATCAGGATGTAGACGAGTTCATGAGAATTATAAAAAAGAGTGACTACAAAGTTGTGGACCAGCTCCACCAAACACCCTCCAAGATCTCCATTCTATCTCTGCTCATGTGTTTCGAGGCTCACCGGAATGCACTACTCAAAGTCTTGCACGCAGCTTATGTGCCTGAGGAGATCACAGTCAATCAGTTAGAAACGGTGGTTGCAAACGTCAATACTAGTCATGGACTAGGGTTCACCGATACTGACTTGACTACGGAGGGGGGTAATCACAATAAGGCTTTACATATCACCTTGGAATGTAAAGGTGTTATACTTTCTCATGTCTTGGTTGACACTGGGTCATCTCTCAATGTCTTACCAAAGAAAGCCTTAGTCAAGTTGGAATATGATGGTCATGCACTCCGCCCGAGAAACCTAGTTGTCAGAGCCTTCAATGGTTCTAAGAGATCAGTTCTCGGAGAAATTGAGCTTCCTGTGGTAATTTTTCCACAGACTTTCAAAACTATCTTCTAGGTGATGGACATTCAGCCTGCCTACAGCTGTTTGTTGGGTCGACCCTGGATTCATGCTGCTGGCGCAGTAATGTCTACCCTTCACCACAAGTTAAAATACGAGTGAGAAGGCCAAATTATCACCATCTGTGGAAAGGAGGACATCTTTGTTAGTCACTTGGCTACTTACAAGTATGTAGAGATGGATGGAGAGATCCATGAAACAATGAGTCAGGGTTTTGAAGCCCTCAATGTCAATGAAGCAACAACTGAAGTATCGGGTACTTCAATTGCTTCTTACAAACAAGCTTGAAAGGTTGTTGAAGACGGGAACGCCCAAGGCTGGGGTAAGCTGCTACAAGTTCAGATAAAGGAAGACAAATCTGGGTTGGGTTAAAGACCATCCCGACAAGCTCAAGAGGAGGCTGCTAAAGCTCCCAAGTTCATAAGTGGGGGAATGCTGACCCCAGATGCTATCAACAATGTGGAAGACGAGGCTGAAAGCGACTATAACCTAGAAAGTTGGATTCCTCCAAGAGTCTCGGGCCAACAATTCCTCAACTGGTCTTCCTAGGAAATTATAAGGGTTACTGCTGCAGAGTAATTATTATTTCCTGTTTTAAGCATGCATCAAGTCCTGCATCTTGCCCAAGGCATCAGGACTCATTTTGTAATAGGGCCATATATGTATTTTGTGCAAATTGAAATTAATGAACAATGGACATCTTTTGCAAACAATCTTTTCGCTCACTGTCTTTTCATTTTTGTTTTTGCACAAAACAATAAATGGCAATGTTTTTCTTAATAATAACTTCATTCACTTTTTTATAAATAAGATAAAATCAATCACTAAAATGAAAAACTCTCAACCTTTGCAGAGATAGCCCTCCAGAATGCACCGACAACGACACTGTTATGACCTTGTATGACTTTGACAATCTGATTAATCAAGCAGATGAAGGGGTTGATGAAGACTATGATTTTCCAGAAGAGTTGGCCAGGTTATTAAGACAAGAGGAAAAGGTGATTGCTCCTCATTAGGAGGAGGTTGATACTATCAATCTTGGTACCGAGGAAGATGTGAAAGAGGTGAAGATCGGGGCCAGTCTGCAAGCTCCAGTGAAAGAACAGCTCATCAGTATGCTTCGAGAGTATGTCGACGTTTTTGCTTGGTCCTATCAAGATATACCAGGTCTGGATACATATATTGTCATGCACAAGCTGCCATTGAAAGAGGATTTTCCGTCAGTTAAACAGAAGTTGTGCCGTGAAAATCAAAGAGGAAGTACAAAAGCAGTGGGACGCCGGTTTTCTTGATGTAACTAGTTACCTGCCGTGGGTTGCTAACATTGTACCCGTACCTAAGAAGGATGGCAAGGTGCGTATGTGTGTTGATTATCGGGATTTGAACAGAGCCATCCCAAAGGATGATTTCACATTACCTCACATTGATGTATTGGTGGATAACATATCTCAGTTCTCGGTATTTTCTTTTATGGATGGATTTTCTGGATACAATCAGATTAAGATGTTGCCTGAAGATATGGAGAAGACAACTTTCATCACACCATGGGGCACGTTCTGCTACAAATTAATGTCGCTCGGTCTGAAGAACGCTGGTGCAACATATCAACGAGCTATGGTAACATTATTCCACGATATAATCCATAAAGAAATTGAGTGCTACGTGGATGACATGATTGCCAAGTCCCAAACAGAGGAAGAGCATTTGGTAAAACTATTGAAATTGTTCAAGCGTCTGAGGAAGTATCAGTTGAAGTTGAACCCCAACAAGTGCACATTTGGGGTACGTTCTGGTAAGCTACTGGGTTTTATTGTAAGTGAAAAAGGAATTGAGGTTGATCCTGATAAAGTCAAAGCTATTCAGGAAATGCCTGCACCTAAGACTGAGAAAGAAGTTCGAGGGTTCTTAGGTAGATTGAACTACATCTCAAGGTTCATATCTCATCTCACTGCAACCTGCGAACCCTTGTTCAAGTTGTAAAGAAAAGAGCAAACAGTCAAGTGGAACGATGACTGTCAGAGAGCTTTTGACAAGATCAAAGAATATCTGCAAGAACCTCCAATTCTCATGCCTCCAGTTGAAGGAAGACCTCTAATAATGTACCTGAAAGTATTAGATGAATCGATGGGGTGTGTGTTGGGCCAGCATGACGAGTCTGGTCGAAAAGAGTATGCAATATACTACCTAAGCAAAAAGTTTACCGACTATGAACAATGTTATTCACTGCTCGAGAAAACTTGTTGTGCTTTAGCGTGGGCTGCTCGCCGACTAAGACAGTATATGTTGACTCATACTACCTTGTTGATCTCAAAGATGGATCCAGTCAAGTACATATTTGAGAAGCCAACACTTACCGGCAGGGTTTCCAGGTGGCAAATGATTCTAACAGAATATGACATTCAGTACACCTCTCATAAAGTCATCGAGGGCAGTGTATTGTTTGACTATCTAGCTGAGCAACCCATTGATGATTACCAGCCTATGAGATTTGACTTCCCTGATGAAGACATCATGTTCTTAAAAGCAAAAGATTGTGAAGAGCCTATTCACACTGAAGGGCCTGACCCAGAAGAAGCATGGACTATGATGTTTGACGGGGCAGTTAATTGTAGCGGTTGCAGCGTTGGTGCAGTGCTTATTACACCTAAAGGGGTTCATATGCCTTTCTCATCAAGGCTCACCTTTGCATGCACTAACAACGAAGCAGAATATGAAACTTGTATCATGGGTCTTGAAGAAGCCATTGACCTCAGGATCAAAACCTTGAATGTATTCGAAGATTCAGCTTTGGTAATCAACCAGACCAACGACAAGTGGTACACTCATCAGGAGCATCTGATTCCCTACCGTGACTATACGAGGAGATTGTTGACCTTCTTCACATAAGTTAAGCATGAATACATCCCTCGAGATGAGAATCAGTTTGCAGACGCTTTGGCTACCATTTCATCCATGATCAAATTATAGGTCGCCAATTATGTACCTCGGATTTTGGTATCCATACTGGACAGACCAACATATGTATTCTCTGTGGACACTGTCATTGATAACAAGCCTTGGTACCATGACATTAAATGCTTCTTGGAAACTCAGACATACCCACCTGGGGCATCATCAAACGATAAGAAGACATTAAGAAGGCTAGCCGGCAATTTCTTCCTCAATACTGACGGCTCATTATACAAGCGAAACTTCGACATGGTCTTGCTCAGATGTGTTGACAAGAAGGAAGCAGACCTACTAATGCACGAAGTACATGAAGGTTCTTTCGGTACCCATGCCGGAGGACATGCAATGGCAAATAAGTTATTAAGATCAGGTTACTACTGGATCACAATGGATGCAGACTGTTGTGCTTATGCCAGAAAATGCCACAAATGCCAGATCTACGCAGACAAAGTGCATGTGCCTCTGAATCCTTTGAATGTAATGTCTTCACCTTGGCCCTTCGCCATGTGGGGCATTGATATGATAGTAAATATTGAACCGACTGCTTCAAATGGTCACAGATTCATCCTGGTAGCCATCGATTACTTCACCAAATGGGTTGAAGCAGCTTCGTATGCAAATGTCACCAGGCAAGTGGTAGCCCGATTTCTGAAAAGGGATATCATCTGTCGATATGGAGTTCCCGAGCGAATCATTACTGATAAAAGTTCCAATTTGAACAACAAGATGATGGCAGAAAGTTGTCGGGACTTCAAAATTCAACATCACAACTCTTCTCCTTATAGAACAAAGATGAATGGCACTGTTGAGGCCGCTAACAAGAATATTAAGAAGATTGTGCAAAAGATGGTAGTCACCTACAAAGAATGGCACGAAATGCTACCATTTGCCTTGCATGGGTACCGAACCTCTATCAGAACATCTACTGGGACAACACCTTATCAACTTGTGTATGGTATGGAAGTTGTCCTACCTGTTGAAGTTGAACTACCCTCCTTACGGGTAATGATGGATGTGAAACTGGATGAAGCAAAATGGGTCCGATCTCGATATAATCAACTGAGTTTGATTGAAGAAAAAGATTAGCAGCCATCTGTCATGGGCAGTTATATCAAAAGCGAATGAAGAAAGCCTTCGATCAGAAAGTTAGACCTCGGGAATACCAAATGGGAGAGCTTGTTCTGAAAAGACTTATTCCTCCTCATATAGACCACAGGGGCAAATGGACGCCAAACTACAAAGGCCCATTCATAGTAAAGAAAGTTTTCTCTGGTGGGGCACTGATTCTCACTACTATGGATGGTGATGATTTCTTATCTCTTGTGAATTCAGATGCAGTTAAAAAATACTTCCCATAAAAGGCCCGCTGGAAATAAAAACAGAATGTAAGTCCAGGCAAAATTAGGGCATCCCGGCGAGTCAAAAATAGAATAAAAGACTCGGGAAAAAATAAGGGAAAAATTAAATATAAAAAAATGTGTACACCCGCTGAGTTGAAAAGCCACATCGGACAACTCAGACAAAAATGGGTATCTCGGTGGATTGAAAACCCGAAAGAGCGATCCACGCAAAATCTGGGAAAAAGCGAACAACTGCATTCTAAATTCTTCTGTATCACTCACAACATGGCAAGCTTCGAAAGGATAAAGCATCGGTCAGAATCAACCTTCTTCAGAAAGCAAGATAAGAAGAACGTCAAGGTCATATAGGTCATAGCAAAGGAAGCTCACTGGAGCGTCAACTTCAACATTGCCAACACCTTTATTTTCTCAATTTACAACAATCTCCTCCTTTCAGGGATTCACTTCTTCACTGTACTTGCCCATTCAGGGAACACAAATCAATAAAATCAGAATATTCAGTCACACTTTGTTTTGTAAATTTTTGTTTCGTTTGCAGAATGTCCAAAGTTCATAATACAACACTTGAATGAAAACATATAAGCCATTTTCAATATATGCTTGTAGGAAATATGCACTCTTGAACAAATCTAACTCCTATGACGGAATCCGGTTGAGGATACCTCGGAACACTTGTGCGTTTCTTTTTAACAGGTTGTAGGTACTCAAGACAGACAATCTCACAGCATGGGGTATATCAAGCCTCGTATCCCCAACCAAGTCAGCAATCACCTCATCAGCAGGGTTACTTGACAGGAGTTTTCCCCCACAAAGTTGTCATCCCCTCAGAGGATCCTTCGAGAAACTCATTAAATCCCCAGTGTGTCGCTTGGACGAAGGAGTTACAACAAATTACTTCCCAGAAGTTCCCTCCTCCCCAAGCAGGATCTCCCAAGCAATGTCTGAACTGCTCTTCCCCAGCGAAGTTTCCAGGAACTCCTTCTCCCTAGCAAAGTCGCCAGGAACTTCTTTTTCCCCAAAGAATTTCCAGAGTCTTCTTTTCCCTAGTGAGGTCGCCATATTTTTCCTCAACTGAGTTGCCAAGATCCTCTCATCTCCAGCAAGTTGCCAGAGTTTTCCTTTTTCTCAGCCAGTCGCCAGGACTTTCTGTTCCCTATCAAAGTTGCCAGTTCCTCCCTAGCGGAGTTGCCGAAGCCTCCTCATCCCCAGCATGAGTCTCTTCAACAGAAGCTTCCCCAGCCGAGATCCCCACCGAGTTCCCTAGGAAGATCGTTCGGTGATCCTCTCTCCCCACAGATCGGCCAATGATCTCTTTCCCCAGCGAAGTTCTCCCTCCAGACAGATCGCCCAAAGATCTTTCTCCCCGCAGGATCCGGATCTCGGATCGGTTCTCTCATTTTGCATAAATCATAGCATTCACATTATTTTTCCCCAAAATAGGCGTAGCATTCCATCTAATACGGAGCATTACGGAAAAAAATCAAACATTTGCATGATCATAAGCCAGGTTCGAGCCAATCACCTGCAGACATCAGAATCACTTCACCAGCAATATACAAAACTTATCCCCCGCAGACAAAGCCAGAATACCTTTTGCATTCTTTATACAGATACTTGTTCATACTTGTACATATTCTTTTTGACACTCGCCCGTGTCATACTTCCCCAACAAGTCAAACACTCGTTTGTGTCCCTTGCTCAATTTTTTGACACTCGTCCGTGTCTTGCACATATTTCCCCAGCAAGTCAAACACTTGTACGTACTTAATCCTTTTGATACTCGTCTGTATCTTGTATATATCACCTCCCCGACAGATCAAACACTTGTCTATGTTCCTTGCTTAACCGATTGATACTTGTCCGTATCATCATCCTTAAACACATGTCAGCGTTTGTTTCTATCGATACTCATCTGTATCGTGGTCCTAAGGATGCTCGTCCGTATCTTTAGTCTATACACACTGTCAAACACTTAAACCGTTTATTTTAAAGTGTAAGCACTCGTCTGTGTTTACCATCCCCCAGTAAGTCACCAACAAAACAACTTTTTGTCCATTCGTGATATTTTCTGCAGCCGTCCCCTGCCAGGTGATTGTCCTTCACCTTTGGATGACCGTCCCCCATCCTTTCTCCCAATGGAATCCCCATTGTTGGAACTTTCTATCCACCATTCATCCTATGTCGCGGTATCTTTTTAGCAGCCGTCCCCTGCTAGGTGATCGTCCTCCACCTTATGGTGACCGTCCCTCATCATTTATCTGATGGTCGTCCCCATCGTTGATCTTTGTTATCTGACATTTGTCCTATGTCGAGATAATCCCCAACAGAGCAGCCGTACCCTGCTAGGTGACCGTCCTTCACCTCTTGATGATCGTCCTTCATCATGCTTATCCGATGGTCGTCCCCATCGTTGATCTTTTCTATCCGGAATTCGTCCTATGTCGGGATATTTTCAGCAGCCGTCCCCTGCTAGGTGATCGTCCTCCACCTTTTGATGAGTGTCCCTCATCATTATTTCATTTATGCTTTTACCCGATGGCTGTCCCCGTCACGGTTTATTTACCCTTTAACCTGATGGTCGTCCCCGTCAGTGCTTTCCTCATTTCTTTAATCCCCAGAGATTTTTATTTCTTTACCCGATGTCCGTCCCCGTCGTGGTTTTTTCCTTTATCCTGATGATCGTCCTTCATTAGTTTACACGATGGCCGTCCCCGTTGCGATCTCTTTATTTCCCAGCATGATGGTCGTCCCCGTCATTGCTTTACTTACCGTTTTTCTTCCCTAGCAGTCGTCCTCTGCTCGATGTTCGTCCTCCATCACTTTCATTAGATACTCATACTATACTGCCTATTACAATTTATATCCCTTTCCTTCTTTTAATAAAGAGTGCAAATTTCAGACTGTCTTTGTATTCAACCACAAGTTATCTTGTTTGTCTGTTAAGCCAGGCGCTAACACCCTGCACAGCTAACTCATGCTTGAATAGGGGCAGCTGTAAACACCCCAAATTTGCCCTCTCTTTTTCTCACACCATGGCTTATGATCTTTCATATTGCATTTGCATAATCATACCATCTTATATTGCATATTTATTTCACTGCATAGGTTGCATAGTTAGGGTTTGTGATCAGGAGAATCAAAGAAGTGATATGAGCCATCTCAAAGTCCTTGAAGCTTGTCAAGAAGGTCCATGTGTGTTCTATGATCATCTTATGCTCCCCAAAGTTCATTAAAGTCAAAATGTTACAAAGCATTGCAAGGGTGTTCAAGAAGACTGAGCAGTTTCTACACAGATGACATAAAATTAGGGTTTTGGGTTTGAGGCCCTTAATCTCAATTTTTTGGTCATTCTTGATTCCATTGGTCTTAATATGTTATAAGGAGCATATGTACCAAATTTGATGAAGAAATTCATTGTGGAAGTCATCTGATCAATGGATAACTTGTTATGCAAGAAAAGTCAAAATCAAGGCATCTGAGGCCTCCAACAAGGGCACCAAAGGGTCATCTTCATCATTTTGAGGTTCTATGATATTTATTTGATCTTATAAGTGATTAGAAGTTCACAAGATTTAATAATTTTGAGCCATTTGCAAAGTTTCCATTTTTGGACATGACTTGTAATGAAAACTTTCCATTTTGGGAAAGATTTTCAACCTCCTCTTTCTTGATCAAAAAGGCTTCAAATGAAAAATCTTTAAACATGAAAGTTGTAGATTGGATCTTCCCATTTTCAAAAACTACAAGAACTCCTCTTGATTCATCCTACAACTCAATTTATGATGTTTCAAAGTTGGCAAAAATCACATAAATTTAAAGTTCATGCCAAAGAGGGAATTTTGCAAAATCAAGTTCTAAGCATTATAATGTCCTCTAATCCACCTCTAAGCATCATAACAGGATAACACAACTTGCCTTGACCAAATTTTTGCCTTGGATTACAAGTTTCTATGGATCATTTTCACAAAATTTCCAAAGAGGGAAAATTGCAAAAGCCATGCTATCTCATGATCCAAGTGCTGCAGATTACTAAATTCAATCCAAAGGCCTTCCATGAATCAAGCTTAGGCAGGACAAGCCTTGAAAACTCCTCTGACCCGTGCCATGCTTGTGGTACAACGCTTTTGACTTTTTTTGCAAATTGGCCCATACCAATCAAGTTGTGCCACCACCAACTCTCTGGCCAATCACAATGACTTATACAAACATCATGGACCTCAAAACACACAAGACACAAGCCTGAAAGATCACACACATTCAGAATCACAAAAAACCTCAAAAATCTTCATCTCTTCGAAACTCAACACACAATTATCAAACCTCAAATATGTTTCCACCAATCATCTCAAAATCACTCAAGGAACACAAACCACCTTTTACTTTGGCCTGAAAACCTCTCAAACAAAAACATAATTCCTGCACTATCGGAACTGAAACACACAAACCAAGCCATTTAAACTCCATTCAAGCTTCTCAATAGCATCAGGGTGATCATTGGAGGTGATTTGCACAAAGGAAGAGGTCAGAAAGCTCAAGTTTGGAAAGCTTCATCTCAGGTAGTCATCTCAAAACATTTTTCCAGAACTCCTATTTTAAGTTCCAATATGAAAGAGCATGCTCCACTGATCATTATGTGCTTTGTATTTTTGAAAATGGTTGGAAAATGAGTGTGTATGAAGCTTCTGAAAGTTTTCCCATAAAACTTGTTTGATTCGATTCTCTTTGTATGTGCAAAATAAATGAATTTTGTGGCTTGAATCTTGTTTAGTGTTGTTAGAGGATGGATTCTGGAGATTTTGGGGGCTTGGGGTAGCTTGTAGAGAGAGATAGAGTGAGGGAGTTGCCGGAGAAGACGACCGTAGCTCTTCTCCGGTCGCCTGAGTTTGTTTAACCCTAATCTCATTAATTAGGCCAGTTTGAATTGTGACCCTAGGATCTGTGCTTAGCACGTGTTTTGGATGGCCAGGATCATTAATTAAAACCCTAATCCACTTAATTAATTTAATTTTTAATTAATTAAGTCAGAAATAATATCAACCATCAGATCACGCGCCAATCCCATTTTTGAACCCCCAACCCTTGATCTGTCCTACCCTAAGTCACATGGACTCTCCATCTCAGCCTTAGGATCCCTCAACTTTCAATCCTGACCTCTCCTTTTACATACTTCTCATTTTTATTTTATTTTCTTTACATTTATTTTCATATAATTATTTAAATTAGCAAAAGTATTTTTAAAATCATCATTTTCTGCATTTTCATTTCAAATATTTTTCTAAACTCAAAAACATTTTTATTTTTATTTTTTGCATTAAAAATGTATTTTTAAATCATTTAAATGTTTTATTTAATTAATTAATTTATTTTAATTAATTAAAAATACATTTAGGTATCTAAAAATCACAAAACAAATCATGAAGCATTCTCATACATTTAGAATAATTTACAAACTCATCACACAAATTTCTTTTTAGGTTTGATCATGTTTTCACAATTTTCTTTGAATTAGGGTTTATAAAATTCATATTTTTCTAACCCTAACTTGAAAAAATCATTTCTGATCAACCATGATGAGTTTGCATTTGGTTCTTTTTGCATTGTTTCATACTTTGCATCTAGTATCTAGGTTATTTAACTCATAATTTTGCAATTCATTTTTCATTGTGAGATACCCCAAAACCCTACTTAACTTAGAAAATCCATAACTTCCTCTAGGTTAGCTTTAGGCCTCAATCTTTGGGGAGTGATCTTGAGTGTGTTTAGGGTTTGTTTGATTTCATTTTCAAATTTTTATCATGATGTTGCTTCTGTTTTGGTCATTTGCATCTCATACATTCATAAAACCCTAATTTTCTATGTTCATTTGCATTCATCTTTGAATATCATCATCATATGAACTTGCCATGACATTCCATGCACTTGTATGTCATATTAGACATGTTAGAACATTGCTTGATCATTTCTTCATTCATTTGGTATGCTTTGCATTCATTGCTTTTCATGTGTATCCATGTGTTTCTAAGCTCCTAACATGTTTGTTTTGCATCTCATCCTTTGTATTATCATTCATATGCATCATGTATGACTTTACATCATCTTATGAAACATTTATATTGAATGATTGTTTCTGGTCTTGGTCATTGCATCATTACTTGTTGCATTTCATTTCATTTCTTTCCTTATGCATCTCACACTAACATTTCAGGGGCTTAGGGTAAGTTGTTTGGGATGTGGATTTTCCTTCATATCCCACCTCTTCTCATCTTTTCATTTGCATCTTTTGTTTGTCTTTGAAGTGAACTTGCTTCACTTGTGCTCTCTTGATATTTTCTCTTTCTCTTAGGTTACTTATCTTCTTCAGGAAGTAAGTAACCTATTCTCCTTTCTCTTCTCTTTTCATCTGCTTCTCCTTCCTTGGTGGCCTCCTGAAGATCCTTTTCTTTAAGCCTCACAAACCATAGGAACACCCAAGCATGATAACTTTAGGGTTGTACATAGTCTCCCCTAGATTTTTACCTTTGAGTCTCCTTGAGTCTCTCTTCTAATCTTATAATCAGAGGCTAAACACTTAAAGCTTTAGGACTTTGAATTAGGGTTATGCCTGCATCTTTATCTTAGGATGGAGTGTATAACTTTAATCCTTAGTGTTAAACCTTTAATTTGTTTACACCTTTTAATTAAAACACCTAATAATCATTAAGACTTAAGCTTGTAACTTGGGCTTTATATTAGGGTTACATCTCTTCCTTATGGTTAAGAGGGACTAACCCTAGTGTTCATTGGACAAGTCCCCCTCAAGTTAGTCTTACAAACATAAAATCCACTTCTTAATCCCACCTTTTAATTAAAATCCACTTTAATAAAGGCTTGTTATATAATGATTTTAATCCCTAACCATGGATTAAGTTGAGGAGTCTTCCTCAGCTTAAGTGTTCTCATCTATCATCCTTCTCTTAGGATGGTGTAATGAGTTCACTAAACCCTGATTAGAGATTAAACTCATTACTTAACACTAAACAAAAAAACCAAAAAAAACATCTTAATAGTCACAAGTAGGTTAATAATCTTAATCCTATATCATCATGGTAATTAAGTTGAGATCTTCATCTCATGCTTAAGTAGGCTCATTATTCCTAATCAGGGAGTATATAATGAGTTTACAACCCTTGATTTAGGTTTAAGCTCATTATCTTATGCAAAACACCAAAAACAATAAAAAAACTGAAAACACAAAAACAAACAATAAACGTCTCCTCCAGGATTCTTATCTCATCACACTCACTCTGAAAATGAGAACTTGCTTCTTCCGTATAATGCAAGACATTTAGCACTCGAGCCAGACAAGTCATACACTTGAGCATAGACAAGTAAGCAGTTCACAGCAAATCATCCCAGTCTCTTTAAGTCGAACTACGGTGTTCTGACTTCCTCATTGCACGAGAGGATACGTAGGCATAACTTAACAGTTATCGAACAAAGGTCTCTTTGTCCCCCCCTCTCTCCTTCCAGCTTTCTTTCTAAGCCTCATTCTTGAGCAATCACTCTCTTTTTGCACTGACACACTGTACATTCCTTCCTAGCTTTTCATACACAATCAGCACATACATTATCCCCTCTTAAACACAATCAAGTAAGCAACCCCCTTTCTCAAGTCGTAACCAACCCCCTTTCTCAGTTTCTTTGGTTCGCAAACGTCTTATCCATACCTTTCCAGGTTTATGCAACATTACCTTTCCTTCGGGATAAAAATGCCTAGTTGGCGACTCTATTCAACCTCAACCTCCAACATCGCCGACCGTTCGCGTCTGTACTGGGACGAAAGTTCGGGGAGCGACAATACTTACACCAATAAAAGGGAAAAATAATAAGAACAAAAGCTAGTATCATCAAGTAACTCACCACTTCTCATCTAACAACAATTAAAAAAATACACCGAAACTTAATATATATATCATGCACACAACCACAACTTATGTAATGAGACTCTACCAACTCTATGCATGAGGTACCATTTATCGATCTTTGTTTCATAATTCAGTTCTCGTCGGAACTCTCGACCCCTATTTCATGGCCCAATATGATCCCTATTTCATGATCACACCCTCGACCCCTGTTTCATGGTCATGTATAATCCTTATTTCATGATCACACCAACATCACACCAATCTCCTTTGGGATTTGAATGGACATACCCTACATTGGTACACCATTCCCAACCATGCACATGTCATGCACCATCAATGACAACTACAACAACTACTTCATGCAATTAACATCAACAACTAACATATAACAACAACTTACTATAATACCGAACAA
This sequence comes from Lathyrus aphaca, assembly GCA_963966055.1. Classification (NCBI taxonomy): domain Eukaryota; kingdom Viridiplantae; phylum Streptophyta; class Magnoliopsida; order Fabales; family Fabaceae; genus Lathyrus; species Lathyrus aphaca. The sequence continues at coordinate 217,568,363 of OZ014520.1, read as the reverse complement.
CATCCACAACATGCATCTTCGAATACGACAATGTATATCAACATCAATGAGAACACATCACAACATAAATCAACAGTTGCATCAATATATGTCAACATAAATGTCAGGTAACAAAAAAACAACAAGCTCACATAGAACTTGGCCTCTTACCCTCAACCTGTTTCTACTTACCTTTATCAGCTGGAGTTTCATAAGGTTTCCCATGATGCATCTGTTGCTTTCCTCTTCTCTTAGCCAAACTCTTGAAGTGATACGATCGAGCCTTGTTGTCTTCTTCAAAGATTCTACAGTAATCAACTAAATCTGGAAATCTTTGGATGCTTTGATAACCAATTGCCTGCTTAATCTCAGGCCTCAAACCATTCTCAAACTTAACACACTTCGAGAACTCAGCAGTCGCCTTACTATAGTGCAGATAAAAAATTTCCAGATCAAAAAATTTGGCAGCATAATCGGTAACTGACATACTTCCTTATTTCAGTTCCAAGAACTCAATCTCTTACTTTCCTTGAACATCTTCAGGAAAGTACTTCCTCAAGAATTCCCTTCTAAACATAGTTCAGGGAATTTCCTCACCAAACGTCTCCAACCGCTGACGAGTGCCAACCCAGTAGTCATCTTCTTCTCCCACCAGCCTGTGAGCACCCAACCGTACCTTACTGCCTTCAGAACATTCCATCACTTGAAAGATCTTCTCGGTCTCCTTGAGCCACTCTTGTGCTCCATCTAGTTCATTTTTTCCCTTGAATATAGGTGGATCATTCTTCCGAAATTCATCACTCTCATGATCCCCAACATTCATCGTATTTTACATAGCTTGAGTCATCGCCTGCATAACGGCGGAAAGTGCATCATTATTTCTTTCAGCCATTCTAAATTTGTCATACAACAACAATCCAAACAACGATTAAGAAATCTACAACAACACTCAACAACGAATTGATGACTCAACTACTTGGTCGGACGGACCGACCTGCTCTGATACCACTTTGTAACACCCAAAATATTCCCACGAATTTTTAATTTAAAATCAGAGTTGTTAAAACACACAATTAATTTTGAGTGTCACATTCACTACAAACACACGACTCAATTTGATACGTATTACAAAATATTTTTACTTGCAGCAGATATCTCTAAAGAAACACAAGATAAGATTCAATAGCAACATGTTTTTCAAAAATAATTAAACAAAGAAAACAATCATCGTCCCGACACCTCAAAGCACGTATCAAAGCCAACTCCTCTGATTGTGAAGTACACCGACTTCGCCGACCACCAAATCTACTAATATTGATCACCTGATGTTCGCTGGTGTTTTCCGAAGAACAACCTCTAGTTTCTAATCCAACGTTAGATTAGTTTACTTGCAGGATCAACCATACAAATCCTAGGACATAAGTGTGAATTGATTTGGTAGAAAGTGATGATTTTTAGCAATATTGATGGTTTCACTTTTTTTAAGTTTCTCTCATATGTTTGTATGCTTCATAGAACTAAGAACTAAGAACAAGGGTAAAATAACTTGGCAAACTTAAAGAAAATAACTTCTAAACATGTATAAAGTAATGAATAAGAACAAATGCAGAATGTTGAACTAAAACAAAAAACTTGTTAATTGCTTAGATTGTAAAAAGTGAAAAGATGTTAAATAAACTTGGAATTTATTAAACTTGAAGAATTAAAGATGGTGTTTACACGTACATATTTCCAGAATCACACTCTTTTCTCTCACAGGGGTACTTTGAGTTATTTATAGGAATTTGTACAAATAAATTTCACACACCCAAATATGACAAGAATTGTTGTATTTAGACAAAAACTAAATAACTACCCCTAATAGACAAATCCTACGATTACAATACTTGGCCTTCTTCGTGTCTTTTTCTATCAAATGCTTCCACGTGTCCCTTCTGCCAAATGTCTTTCATCTTTAAAATTTAAATTCCAGTGCTTGCGTCGAAACAACACGTCTTCTCAAAGTTGTCGAATTCATCGAAGACCAGCCCTTGCCACCTTCAACTAGACTCACTGAAGCTGTCGAAACATTATCATTTCCTATCTTTGTCGAAGACGTTGAAAACGTTCTTCACATTTCTTTGGTCAAAATTAACCCCTAAAAACATTTTATTCCCTGATCGAACTGCTGCTTTGGATTCTAATTTCATGGCATCGAAAATCCCTGTCTACAAATTGCCCCCAGCAAAGATTTTTTCGACTACTTTGGAGAAAATTCATTTGTTGTCGAGAATTACTTCGATGCCATGTCAACTTTATCATTTTCATCATTTCCAAGACTGGATACTTCAAATCCCCGGAAATCTTCATCATCATATCTTTTCTCAAAACCGTCAACTCAGCCCACATTTCTGACAACTACTATATCATCCCCTAAAGGCTAGTAAGCTTTCCAACTTTCGTCAGCCCACTTTCTTTATGAAATAAGTTCTCCACGTGGCCCATGACTCAATCAAAACTCAACCGTTTCAATCCTTTCGTCTATAAATACTAAACCATTTCTCCCTTCGAAACCTTTTACACAATCTTCTTCTTCTCAAAGCAAAGAATTATATCCCTCTAAACTGCAAAGAAACTTCCTTCCAGCCAACAATGGCCTCTAAAACATCTTCCAACAACAAGAAGACTAAAAGCTTCACTTCACTTCCATACGCACACAGGCTGAATGGACCTAACATTGTTGGAAAACAACAATACATTCCAGAGCCTTCCGAAAACGATAGCATTTACAGCTCTTAGGTATTAATTCCTATACTGGTTTCTGTTACTTGTCATTCTATCTTAGGACTTCTTCCCAATCCAGACATTAACCCAGATAGGTTAAAAGAATATTTCCCTTCATATCAATGTCTAAAACCTATAGGAGTTGGGGTTAAACCCAAACAAACTGAAGAACCAACTGAAGGTTCAAATTCGACCACTGATGAAGGTCTGAATTTGCTTCATCTAAACAATTCTAGGATCTTTAGAAGAAGTCCCATGGCGAAAGATCCCTCCGACTATCTTGCTTGGTTAGCAAAGATTGAAAAATTTAAAGAACCCTTTTGGAGAGAAGTAGGAATATTCGACTTAATCCAAATGTCAAAAATAGGACCTAGCTATTGTCCTAACATGATTTTAGCTTCCCTCTTTTTCTAGGATAGCACCTATAACAATTTTCACCTTCCTTGTGGAATGGTCACACCAACCCTTTTTGACCTAGCAGCAATATGTGGGCTCAACCCTCTAGGATGGAACTTCGATCCAACTGTTCTGAACAATGACTCCATTGGTTTCGACACCAGCAAAGCCTCTTACTCCGTCTTCATCAACCACTACCATGATAAGACGACTATTACAATGTCTAAAGAAGAGCACATAGCCTTATTAACTTTGTGGTTGTCAAAGTATGTCTTCTGCTCCCGCTATTTACAAGTGGAAAAAACATTTGTCACCATAGCTAATCAACTCAAAGATGGGATCAGATTATGCTTGGGCGAGATAATCCTGGTAAACCTGTATGAGTCCTTGAGCGAAAGCGTAGAATTCCTGAAAACTGCCAGTGACAAAGAGAAACTTAGCATATCAGGACCCCTTTGGCTATTACAATTGTGGCTTAATGCCACTTTCGAAACTTCTATTCCTATAAAGAATGTGGTGGATGAAGAAGAAGAAAAAGATAAAGTCGTCAAATGGCCCAGGTTAGCACAACTGATGCCATCTGATGAAGGGCTCAGTCTTCGACAGGCTTTCACGAGTTATGTCATGATTTTCACCAAGAGGTATAACTTTACTCCTTCCATGGCACCTTTCGCCCATAGAACAATTGGTCCTGAATGGTTCACCATACAACCTCCCTTTGAGATGGAAGAGGATGAAAAAAAATTCATCGAAATTTGGGAAGCATTCCTGGTCCCTAGGATCCTTCTCTCTCACCATAACGTGACAAAGACCAAGATCGCTTTAATTGTTTATCAACCCAACCTAGTTGCTAGACAATTTGGATTGGTCCAGCCGAAACCAAAATCCATCTTTCCGAAGAAAGGCTCCATCCTTTTCTATAACTCCTACCATTATGAAGAACAAAACCTCCAACTGGCGAAGAAATATTTTGATGGTTCTGTTGATATCTGCCCAGTGGTTTTTCGACCTTATTTTCTTTGCACCCATGAATTTGATGTTTGGTGGAGGGAGTACTATCGCACCAAATTATATGATGTAAAAGCATTCACAACTCACCTGACAAATGCATTTACTCTTGTGTAGGATCGGACGAAGAAAGGTAAAGGACAACATATCAAAGAAATACAAAAGTTTCAAAAATATTTTGAAACCATCTATAGGCCAGAGGAACTTAGTCGAACCATAAGCGAAGCAGCTGTGACTTTAAAACATAAGTTGATGGAGATACTGGATAAATTGAAATTGCCTTCGTATGTTCGACCAGAACAACGATATGAACTAGCTTTCAATCTTTATCCACCAAGGTTTCCCCTCTTCCTTCTGCTGACTTTGGCGTGGAATTGAGCCATCCATTTCCAGATTGGTTTGTTTGTGGGGACTCTTTGAAAATCCTTCGCCAACAATCGAAAAAACCTACTGAGCAAGTGGTTCTGAATAAGTTCACTTTGGATGATTACAAAGGACACCTTCATATTAGAATAGAACATGTTCACGTGGAAACTCACATTCTTGAAGGTGTTTTAACGAAAACAATTTTTTATTTCGATATTTTGAACTTGTCTGTTATTTATTTATTTCTGACTTCATTTTTTTTCTTCAGTTACCAAAGTCCAAACCAAAAAGGCTGCTGTCAAAAGCACTACTGATGTGATGGAAGAAGATCCACCCGTTACCACTAAGAAAACTTCAACTAAGGTACAAATCCTCTTCTCTTAGATCAACCTACCTTTTCACTTTTTAAAACTGAATTATCTTTTACTACCATGTCTAGGAAAGTTGAAAACCACCACCTACGCCCAAAAGAAAACAACCAGAAGAAAAGGTGCCTAGTGAAGAATCTGGTGATTAATCACCAGAACAAAGTCAACCCCAAAAAAAGAAGAAACCTACAAAAGCTCCTACTCCAAAGTCCAAATTCAAAGTAGTGAAAGAAACTCATCCGCCAATTCCAGTTGCAAATGTGCAAATAAGGGACGCAGGAGTGGGAATTCCAGTTTTCACACTGATATTCCTCAGGTAAATCCTTGTTTCGACTATTTAACCTTTATCTTCTTAACATATTTTCTCTTTTTTAATTTTGGGCTATTCGCAGGTCAATTTTGACAACACTCTTGAAAAGAAGGGAACAAAATAAGATGTTCCAACACATCAAGGTGTCAGTCCAACACCCTCATCTCCTAAACCTCTGACAAAAGAACCAGAGGCGGAAGAACCACCATCGCCTGATTATCCTTAATACTATGACGACCACTCTCCTTCTCCTCCTCTAAATGCAGATGCTCATCGGCAGGACGAAGACCCGAAAGCTGACGTTGAGTTCGAAGGTGATAATATCAAAGGAGTAACTAGTGGTGATGATGACAAGTCGAAGGAATAAAATGTTGGGTCACACCAAGGGCAACCAAGCCAACCAAATCCTGACTCACAGAAAGGAGGGTCAACTGGTTCGACAACTCTTTCTCGTGAAGAGATTAAGAATCTTAAAGTGAAGAAACCCTTGGAGTACCTCAAAGTTGTACTCATTACCCGTTTCAACTTCCAAGACTCTTCTCAAAGTACTTCGACTACTTCAGGAGTCACTTCCAGCGCGCATTCTCTTGAAACTATCATGGCTGAGATCAAGACAAAAATCCTTGATGTGGACTTGTTCAAGGTTTTATATGTAAATTCAACTGCCTGCTTTGATTTGAAGAAGATCCTAAAACAAGTCAACGTCTTGGAGTCTCCTGCTCAAGTGAGCAGCTTCATGATGGACCTGACTACCCTGGTCGACATGGTGAGTGCTGACCAGCATCGTCTTAAGGACTTTGCACAACAAATCTCCAAAAAATCAGAAACCGAACTTGTTGAATGGGATGATACAAACATTTCGACCAACAAAATCACAGAGCTGCAGTAGATTTCTGAGGCTTATGCCAAAGAGATTGTCGAATGCGATGGCAACATTCAGAATGAGAGGAGGAGATGGCTGAACTTCAAAAGAAAATCTTCCAGGAGAAGAAACGCAAAGAAACTCTTCAGAAGCCTAATCAGAAGGAGATCGATGAAGAGCTAAAGGTGGGGGTTCATCATGCTGAAAGGGCTCAACTACTTACTCAAGAAATTGAGACCCTTTCGACCAACAAGAGCTTCTGTGAACATCGACTCCAAATCCAAAAGAAGAAGTTTGATGAGTTGAAGAAATCTTTTGAAAAAATTCAATTGTAATAGGGATAGCTTTTATGTACTAGTTTTTTGCTCAAGTTAATTTTCTAGTAAACTATTTGTAATGAATCTAATGCCATTTGTTTGGCAAAGTACACTATCTTTTCCTTTATATGAAATTTTACTCTTTGGCTATTTTTACTTCTTGCAATATTGGTTTGTACCTTTTTAAGTACTTTCCATTTATTTTAAATATTCTTTCGTCTTTCCCTATTTCTCCGATTTCATATGCTCCGTTCGAAAAACATTTCAAAACTTGGAAAGGTCCTTCCCACTTAAGGGACCACTTTCCCAATGCTCTATCTTTTCGATCCATAAGAAGAATTACCTTCCAAACCAGATCACCAACAAAAAGAATTTTATGCTTTACTTTTTTATTATAAATCTTTTCAACTCTTTCTTTTTGCCTCTTTAACAAATCCAGCGCATGAAATCTTTCTTCATTTAAATCAACCAATTCGTCCATCATCATATTCCAATATACATCTGATGGAATTTCATGATGCCTCTAGATTCGAATCGACTGTAAATAAATTTCGACTGGCAAGACTGCATCATGACTATAAGTCAGCCTAAATAGGGTTGAGTTCGTAGCCTCTTTAGGAGACGTTCAACAAACCCATAAAGCTTGATCTAAAGTCTTATGCCAATTCTTAGGTTTTTTACCCACCTGCTTTTTAATTAAGTTGATTACCACTTTATTAGCTGCTTCAACCTGTCTATTCGCCTGAGCATAGTAAGATGTCGAAGTAAGGAGTTTGAATCTTACTTCTTTTGCAAATGCTTGCATTCTCTTTCCAGTAAACACCGATCCATGATTTGTGGTTATTGTTTCTGGAATTCCAAACCTATAAATTATATGTCATCGAATAAATTCGATGACTGTTTCCCGGTCTACATTTACTAAAGGTATAACTTCAATTTATTTAGTAAAATAATCTATTCAAACAAGAATGTATTTTTGTTCCTTTGAAGAAGCTGGTCGAATTTCACCAATTATGTCTAAAGCCCAACCCCTGAATGGCCAAGGCTTCATAATCGAATGCAATTTACTTGTAAGAACGTGTGGTATGCATGCGTATAATTGGCATTCTTGACATCCTTAGGCAAAATCAATACAGTCTTTCAGCATTGTTGGTCAGTACATTCCCTGTCGAAACAACAACCATTTCATTTTATGTCCTATTTGATGTGCACCACAGGCTCCATTATGTACGTTTGACAAAGCTACACAAGCCTCTTCTTCGCCTAAGAATTTTAACAAAACCCCTTCTGAGGTTTTCTTGAAGAGCTCATTTCCAAAAAGTACATAGCTTAAAGCTATGTACTTAACTTTCCTTTTGACCCTCATATTTGGGTCCTGTAGATACTCCTTGATAGGCTTTCTCTAATCTCCAACTCTTGAGTCATCAATGTTGAAAATTTCAAAGTTTTCTTTGCCACTGTATCTTAACTTTATTGTTTCCAAATCTGATGGAGACAACTTGGTGGACATAACTCTTCCTCTAACTTCAATAGCCTTCTCTAGATTTTCTTTCGACACCTTATACCCATATGCTATTTGGGCAAGGTCATTCGCCTCTTGATTCTCCATCATGGGTATATGTTTGATGTCCACATAGTCGAATTTTTTTAGAAGTTTGTTGGTTATGACGAAGTAGATAATCAAATTCTCTTTTACACATTTATATTCTTTAGTCAGATGTTTCACTACTAATTCAGAGTCACCCATTATTTCGACTCTTGTTGCCCCCAATTCCAACAAGATTTCAAGTCCAGCAATTAAAGCTTCGTATTCTGCTTCATTATTCGAACACAAGCCTTCAACTTTGTACTTGAATTTTGTTGGATTTTGTTAGGAGAAATAATTAGTATTCCAACGCCAGTTCCATTCTTGTAACTGGAGCCATCAAAATATAATTTCCAAGGTTCCATTTCGACATACTCTATCCCCTTTTCATTTATGGAATGGTCTGCTATGAATTCAGCGACCACTTGTCCCTTAACAGCCTTTAAAGGCAAATATTTTAGGGAATATTATGTTAATGCTAAAGCCCAATTCCCTATTCTACTATGTAAAATGGATTTAGATAACATATACTTTATTACGTCGAAATGAGAAGATACATATACATCAACAGGTTTTATATAGTGTTTCAACTTCATACAGGAAAAGTATACTCATGAACATAACTTTTCTATAACTCTATATCTAGTTTTGGCATCATTTAGGACCCTGCTGAGGTAGTAAATGGCTATTTCGACGCCATTTTCGTCTTCTTGACACAGCATACTTCCTAGTGTTTTATCTGATGCCGAAATGTATAATCTCATGCTTCTTTTTCTACAGGGAGGCATCAAGATTGGAGGGCTGGAGAGGTATCCTTTGATCAGATCGAAAGCAGCTTGATGCTCTTGCCCCAGTCGAAGTCTTCCTTCTTCAGTCGAAGCAGAGGTGAAAAGGCCTGCGTTTTTCCACTAAGGTTGGAGATAAACCTTCTGAGAAAGTTCATTTTTCCTAGAAGAGACTGCAGTTCCTTCTTTGTTGATGGCGCTTTTGCTTCCATTACGGCCTTGGCTTTGTTTTCATGGATTTCGATCCCCTTTTTGTGAACCACAAAGCCTAAAAAGTCACCCGCCTGCACACCGAAAGCACATTTTAAGGGATTCATCTTTAAACCAAACTTCCTCATTCTCTCAAATGACTGTCGAAGATGGTCTATATGACTTTTTCCTGAAACAGACTTAATCACAATATCATTAATGTAAATCTGCATGAAAGTTTCAATATAATCATGAAAAATTGAATTCATAGCACGTTGATAAGTCGCTCCAGTATTTTTTAAGTCGAAAGGCATCATTATCCATTCATAAGTTCCTATTACCCCAGGAAAACGAAAATTTTTCTTAGGAACATCTTCTTCTGCAATAAAGATTTGATTATAACCAGAGTATTCGTCTAACATACTTAAGTACTCATGGTCTGTTGTCAAATCTACAAGCATTTATGCAACTAGCATAGGGTATTCATCCTTTGGGGTGGCTGAATTTAAGTCTCGAAAATCAATACATACCATAAGTTTTCCATTTTTCTTTATTACAGGAACTATGTTTGCAATCCAATCGACATACCCGGTCGTGCGGATGAATTTTCATTTCAGAAGTCTTTCGACCTCTTCTTTTATTTTTGACAGAACTTCTGGTGCGAAATGTCTTGGGGCCTGCTTCACTGACTTCTTTCCCTCCAGTATTGGCAGCTTCAATTCGACCACGCTTCTGTCTAAACCAGGCATTTCATCGTAGTCCCATGCAAAGCAATCTTTGTATTCACGCATGTTGCACCCTAAAATTTGCCCTCACAATACAAGACTTTGTATGCTTATAAGGTTCACAAGGTTCACAAGACCTTTTATGAGGTTCATGAAGTTTACAAGATACTTTATGAGGTTCACAAGGTTCACAAGACCTTTCATGAGGTTCATGAAGTTTACAAGACACTTTGTGAGGTTCACAAGGTTCACAAGACCTTCCATGAGGTTCATGAAGTTTACAAGACACTTTATGAGGTTCACAAGACCTTTCATGAGGTTCATGAAGTTTACAAGACACTTCATGAGGTTCACAAGGTTCAAAAGACACTTTATGAGGTTCACAAGATTCACAAGACCTTTCATGAGGTTCACAAGACATCTTATGGGGTTCACAAGGTTCACAAAGTTCATCATTGGTCAGAAGATTTGACAATTCCCTCAGACAATGTATCCTCCTAAGCAGTGCATCCAAAACTAGGGTTTTGACTTTAATCAGGCTAAATGGATTTCCAAGACTTCAGGTGAGCTTCATAACATCTTATATGTGTCTAAGAATCCCCATGACAAATTTCAGAACTTTTCTCAAAGGTTTGCACAGTCAAATGATCAGATAGGTCAAAAGCAGTCAAAGCAGTTAAAAAGTCAAACTGAGGTCAACTGTGGTCAAACCAAAGTCAAACTTCATGATTTTTTGCCAACATCAAGTATATGAAGTAAAATTCATCATTTGATCAAGGTTTGATCATGATTCATCAAGGAGATTTCAGATCATCAAGAATCAGGGGTTTCTAAATTAGAGTTTCCTTAGGAAAAGTCAACTGAACTTTGACCAGCCATAACTTTCACATGCTTCATCAAATTTTTCCCATCCAAAGCTCATTTTTAAGGAAATTTAATTCTATACAACTTTGTGTCTCACAAGCCAAGCCCAGAAATGCTTCATTTGGAAGGTATGAGCTAAGACATTATAGGTCCTTTTGAAAGTCAACAAAAAGTCAACAACTTCAAAAGGGCATAACTTGAGAATGGTAAATGATATGGACATGAAACCAATGGGGTTGGTTAGATGACTCTTCAAGCTTTCCAAAATGTCCAAGAACACCCTCATAGCATTAAAATTGAAGGATGTGTGCCCTTGCAAAGTTGGGAAATTTTAGGGAAGTTTATGAAGTAAATGGAGGTTTAAAACCAAATTCTTCCAAATGGGCTTGCCATGTGATGATCCAATCCATACAAATACCTCATGCACGACCCAACCCTCATTTATTCAGATTTTTTTATTATTTTATTTTATTTATTGTGATTTTATTCATTTTAAATCATTTTAAATCAAAATAAAATAGAAAAATCAAATGTTTAAATGAGATATTGCTTCTAGAAAATCATAAATATGGCTTGGATCAAATTGATATGAGAATTATGGTGATTGTCTCAAAATAGCAAGGATATATCAAAAAATATTTGGATTTTAAGACATGATATTTTTCAATCTCATTGATCCAAAATATCCAAAGAAAAGTCCAACTTTTTGACCTAATTCAGTGTACTACATATACACAAACTCATTACAATGCATGACACGAATTTTTCCAGCCTCCAAGAACACCAAGCAATTTCAAAATTTCCATAAAATCTCAATTTTCGGTTTTGGTAATTCAATCATATTCAGAGGCTTTTATGTATTGCAATAGCTTTATTGATGATCATTGAACATAATTAGATCATCATATGCATCAAAACCACACTGAATGGCATAAACCGATTGCACTTTTGTTCTTAGTTTCTTGAAAATCGATTTTGATTATACGCGTGTTCTAACTCCAATTTGAGTATGTAATCTTGTTCATGGTGATGTTTAGAACGTTTCTGGGCTGGTTGATTGAATTTTTTATGCAGGTTTATGAAGAAGCCATGGTTAGGGTTTCGGTCACCTATTTGGGGCTTCATGATAAAACAAATATAAATGATTTTTGAGAACATAGAAAGACTGTGTGAGCTCTGAGGATCACGTTGCATTAATCAATTTGAAGTAATTTTGCTGTTTCGATGATGATTGATTTTCGCAGGTTATACATATTGAAAAAATCGCAGGTAATTGTGTAGGAGAAAGCGCAGGGAAATTTGCAGGTCATGAGGTAGGGGATGAAGCTGTTTGGCGCGCATAAGGAATTTGAAATTCACGCAAAGAATAAAACAAACTTGTTTTATATATATGACAACTAAAGCGCGCAGCTCAGATGGTTTGTGTAGTTGGCTGATGAATGAATGGTCCTGGGATCAAAACCTCCCCAGGCCATTTTGGTTTTGTTTCTTTTCTTAATATTTTGCAGGATAAAAAATAAAAAGATTTGGACGTATTTTGCTATCACCACGCGCACGCTGGCCTGGTGGTTGTAGAGGCAGGATTCAAGGATTGAAGCTCAGGGGCTGGGTTCGAATCCCAGCCCAGGTAAGTTTTTTTTTCTACTTTTTCTGGTTTTCTTATTTTCTTTGTTTATATCATAATTAATTAAATTTAAATAATAAAAAAAATGGAATGTTTATATTATTGTTTTCTAGTTTATAATTTAGGACTCATTTTTTTTTTTAAAATTAAATCTTATTAGAAAAAACTATTTAATATTTATTTTTGCATATTATTAATATGGTATAATTTTGTATAATTATTAATTAATTCTAATTCATTTTTCTAAAAAATATATAAACCCTAAAATATTTTCATAAAACCTAATTTTCTATAAACCCTAATTGTAAATATTAGTTTATTTGTTTATTTTAATTTCATAATTCTTGTTTATATTTTAATTAATAAATAAATCTTAATGTTTTTTTTAAATAATCAAACCCTAATTTTCTTTTCAATTTAATTATGACTTTTAATTTATTTGTTAACTTTAATTATGTATTTTTTATTTTTAATTCTTATGTGTAAATAATTCTAGGTTATGCTTAAAATAATTAAAACTTGATAATTTAATTTTTGTAAATATAATAATTATAATTAACTTTATTTTCATAATCATGTACATATTTCTATAATTTGTTTATAATTTAATTCTTGTATATAAATATGCTTAAAATAATTAAAATTCTTAATTTAATTTTGTAAATATAATAATATGATTATTCAATATGTATATATTCTATAATTTGTTTATAATTTGATTTTTGTATGTAAATAATTTTTGATATATGCTTAAAAATAATTAAAATTTGCTAATTTAATTTATTTTCATAATATGTTTATAATTAACCTAATTTTAATAATTTGTACATAATTTAAAACTTTATGATAATTAGCATATAATTGTTTATATTTTCTTGATCTTAAAAAAATAATAATTGTTTATATAAAAAATTGATCTTTTAATTATTATGTTAATATTATTATTTATTTTATTATTAATGCTATTTATTTTGATATTTACTTTATTACTAACCCCATTTATATTGTGATTTATTATTATTATTTCACTAACCCAATTATATTATTATTATTTATTTTTGCTTATTTATTTAATTTGCTTTAATTATTATTATTATGTAATTGTTCCCTTTATGTAATATTTTAATAGTAATATTTATATTTAAATGCTATGGTTAGTAAAATAGGGAGTGAAACATGTTTGTATTTAAAATTAATTTAGATCACTAATTTAAAAGATAAATATTTAAAATTGTACACTCACACACGTAAGTCGATCTTTGATCGCCATCTCACTTCCTTAAGGATACCTCTCATGTTGCCTAAACAAAAAGGTCAAGTAGGGTGTATAAAGCAAAGTCCCTCGTTTCACATCATCTAGTCCCTTAACAGATAAAGATAATAAGTCCCTTCGAATTGCTTATACACCCCACAGTTGCCTAAATAACAGATGACCCTTCACTTGTCCCTCACATCCAAGGTAATGACTACATATTCCTTAATAATAGGGATAGTCTTACCATTTAAAGGATTCAAGAACAGAAAAGACTTAAACTTAGGGTAGGTTCCTCTTAGATACTTGCTCACTCTTCAAAACATTTCAAACACTTCATATTTTCAAACAAATTTTCAAAACAAAGGTTTTATACGCATCCGTACATGGATCATTATAAAACACTTAAGAAAATTTTTATTCACACACTTCACATTTCAAAAACATTTTAAAGTGAGCTAAGTAACTAAGAGCCCATGGATAACCATGGATGTAAAGGGTGCTAACACCTTCCCTTTACATAACCTACCCCCCGGACCCAAAAATCTTTTAAAAGGTCTTTCTTGTTCTTTTATGCCTTTCCTTTGGATAAAATAAAAGTCGGTGGCGACTCTTGCTATCCGCAACATAACTAAAGTCAGTTCTCCCACCGTGTTACAACACAGCAACTGGATTATTTCGACTTTGAACTGAGGGTCCATCTTGGCACTTATGTAAGTTGGCATTTTTTTGCCCCCTTTCCCAAGTCTAATTCTTCCAATGGGTCTTGTGCCACCATTTTCATGCTGGTCATCATTGGATCTTGTTCGAACCCCAAAGGCTCGTCATCATAAATGGTGTCAAGCTTTTGGTCTTGCCATTCGCTTATTTGAATGTTTTCACTATTTTCTTCAACGTTTTCTTTTAGACATTGTTGGTTAAATTTGTTCTGATTGGCTTCAACGGCCATGACTTTTGCTTCGGCTTCAAGTTCCACCTTCAGTCTGTTTTCGGCTATGTAAGCCGTAATTCTTTCTAACGCTAATGCTTCAGTCATAGTCTCCAAATTCACTTCCCCATCCAGTTGGTTCTATATGGGCAGTTCCTCATATATAGTTCGATTCATCGACAACTTCCTCATCCCACTAGAAACCATATGTAGGGTGGAGGTACATGGAGCAGTAAGCGTTGTCAGTTTTCCTGAGGTTAAAGTTGGTTGGACTACATGGGGGTATATGTGCCAAGTTTTTGTCGAAATTGAGGCGGTCGACGTGGTTTACGTCAGTCATGAAATAACTTTGGTCCGCCTCTATGTTTTCCACTATGTCATCTGCTCTCCAAATAGCAATTCTTTGGTGCATAGATGAAGGTACAACTCTCACGCCATGTATCCATTCTCTTTGCAAAAGAAGGTTATATTTTGCTTTCAACGCTATTACTATGAACATTGTTGGTCTTGTTATTCCAACAGTTAGATCTACCTGGATTACACCCATGGTAGTTCTTATTATTCCTTCGTAATTTGATAATACCATGTTGTGAGGCTTGGTGTCAGAGCCATTCTTACCAATCTTTTTTAACATAAAGTGAGGCATTAAGTTCACTGCTGCTCCCCCATCCACTAGTATTTTGTTTACTCATATGTTCTCGATTTTTCCTTTTATGAACAAAGGTTTCAAGTGCCCCTTCAATGAGTTATCTGGTCATTCGAAGAACACATTCTGTTCTTCGATACAACCATTGTTCATTATGTAATAGTATATTGGTTTGTGAGCCATTTGCTCTTCTTCGACATTGTCATCTTCGTCCTCTATCTGCATCACCCTGCCATAGACTCTGGGCTGGACTGAGACTACGTTGCATACAACGTCGAAAGAGGCTTCAGAATCGGATTTGAAATCATCAGTCATTTCTTCGTCATCTTGAGCTTTCGGCTTTATTTGTTCGACCCTTGCGCCTAGAATTTTGTTGTTAGATACTTCCTTCCTCTCTAACTCTTGGACGTTGTGGCTTTATGCAACTTCATCTTTGCTTCCTCTTTCCATAGCTTCCTTTTCTGCTCTCTTTTGCCTTTGGAACCTTCTCCATTGAGACTTCGTCATGGGGTTTTTACCCTTATAGTTCTATGAGGGGTAAGCTCTAGGTTTCTGTTTTTCGACCTCGACTTTTTGCACTACCGAAGGTCCCCTTTGAAAGTTGAAGCTTCTCCAATCCTTTTATCCTTGAGCGTCCCTGACGGGTTGTACCCATCTATCGTCGACGCCTTTGTTTGTTAGTTTGAATGAATGGTAGCTTCGACCTCCAATCCTTTGCTGGTGGTGCCCACTTCTTCTTGGGTCATATCTTTCTACTTTTGGGGTTGGTATTGCCCCCCAGTTTCCTTTCCTCTTGGAATTTTCTATCATTTCCAAATTATTTGCTGCCTTCTTGTCAAAGATGGCGCTGCAACGTGGGTACAACATCACTTTAGCTTTCCTCCGTTGACACCTTTTTATAAAGTCAATCAAATTCTCGTCTTCTTTTGGGTATGCTAACCTCTGATACTCTGCTCAACGACATTCATCAGGAGTCTGCACTGGGTTATTTTGGGATGTTTCGACCATGTTGATACTAGCTGGTTTTTCACCACTAATCTTCAAGCTGTCCATCTTTTCTATCAACCTCCTTTCAGCCTCACATATCTCCTTTGTTGAGTCGTCCTCTTCATTTGGAAATGTGTTTCCACAGGTTTTCTGGCAGCAGTTTTCGACTTGCTTTTCCCTGGGATCCTCCATTATTCTTTGCAGGATTCCATAGGTGATTGGCTCTTCAAACATTTCGCCAATATTCGCTTTTAGCATGGTAGCACTTTCACCAACTTCAGTATTGATAGTGAGGCCTTCAGCAACCTTCTTTTCACTGTCACCCAGATCATCAGTAATTCTCTAGTCCTTTGTTATATTGGGGCTTTCAGTAGCTTTCCACTCCTTTTTGACGGAGTCCTCAATGGCTTCGTCGTTGCTTGTTTCGTTGTGGCCTTTAGTGGCTTTAACCCTGGTCATTTTGATGAGGCCCTCAGTGGCCTTCAGGTTTGCTGGGATGAAATCCTCAGTGATTTCGTCAGCTTTTGTTTTGCCAATATCATCTGTTATTTCAATCTTGGTTTTAATGTTGAGGCCTTCTGTGGCCTTCTCGTTGTAGTTAATTGATTCACCTTCAACAATGTGCTTAACATCCTGCAATTCAATGACTTCGTCCAGGTTTACAAGATCCTCGGTAATATCTACCATATTGACGTTGGTGTCAAAACCATCAGCAACTTCCACCATTTCGAAACTATATTAAGAACCCTCTCCTACTTCCACCGTGTTAATGATTGATGGCTCAGCATAGTGGGCTTCAACAGTCTGCATGGGATTTGAGCCAATTTTCATTTGTTGTTTGTCACTGAACTTCATCCTTCCATCACGGATAGCATTCTGCACTAGATCCCTGAAAAGGAAACATTAAGATGTTTTATGACCTAGAAAACCATGGTACTTACAAAAACCTCTATTTTTCTGTTGTTCCATGGGAGGCACTTTAGTGCCTGGGGGAACTATCATCTGACCATCTACGACTAATTTTTCAAAGATTTCGTCACACTTAGTGACATCGAACGTATAAGTTCTTTTGGGGAATTTATCGTTCTTTTCAGATTCGACTGGATTTTTTCCGTTCGACGAAACTAGCACTTTACAAGAATATGGTGGTCCTTGTTTTAGTTCTGCTAGGTCAATTTCCTGTTCATCGAAACTAGTTGATTCGTCTATGTTTTCTATATTGTTTTCGTCCTCCTGGCGTATTCCTACATAAGCCACTCTTTCTCTCTTATTTCTATTTGTCCTAAATTTCTCAGTTTTCAGTCTTTCGACCTACCTCACCCTATCTGCTAACTTTGACATGTCTCTCAGATATTGGGTGTCTAATTTCTTTCTTATAGAATAGTCTAAACCCCCTGCGGCCATTTCGACCAATTCACGTTCAGGTACTTGGGTGAAACATTTGGCCTTTAGTAATCTAAACCTATTCAAGTAGTCATCTATTGGTTTAGAGAGTTTCCTTTTTACACTAGCCAATTCTTTCAGACTTATTTTGGTTTTCCCCGTGTAGAATTGTTCATGGAACAGTCTTTCTAATTGGGTCCACGTATAAATAGAATTCGCAGGTAGGGACGTAAACCAAGTAAAAGCATTTTTTGTTAGGGAACATGGAAAATATTTTGTCCTTAAATTTTCATTGTTTGCTATTTCTTCTGCTTCGATTAAATAGCGTGCTACATATTCTATGGTCGATTCGCTAGTATCCCTTGAGAATTTGGTGAACTTAGGCACTTTCCACCTTGGGGGTAATTCTTGTTGCAGAATATACTCAGATAATAGGGAGACGTAATTGGGCCTTTGTGCTCCTACATTTACCCCATTCTATGCTATTATCCTTTCGACCATGGCCGCTAAGTTGTTTTCGGCAGGCATAGTATTATAGCGCATCTGTTGCACTATGTAATCAGCATCTTGACCCATTTGGACTAGTATTCTCCTAGGCTCTTGCTGGGCATGAATCTCTACACGAGGCTATTCGACTACTTCCTCTTGGTTTCTAACATTTACTTGGGGAATTTCTAGTGGCCTCTGATTTATTGTAGGTTCTTCTTCGACAGGAGTCCTAGGGCCTTGAACTATTTGTTCTCTAGATTGAGTTTAGGGTACACCGGAAAAATTAGCAATACGGGTCATTTGTTCTGCCAACAATTGGTTGGTTTGGGTTGTGTTTTGTATTAAAGGTTTAAACACTTATCCCATTTGTTGTATCAACATGTGGACCATCTCATGATTACTTTCGTCCATTTGTTGCTTAATTACTTGTGCCACATTAGTAGTAATTGCTGGCGTATAATTTAGAAATCCAGTGGAGGTTGGTTTAATCTTCCCATGTTTCCGCTAGATCCTGATCCTTGCAATGGTGAGGACCTATTTGCCGAGGAGTCAGAATACAGTGAGGATGCGTTTTGCAAATTTTCCATTGTTGTAGTAGGCATCCCATAAGGTTGTTCCCTACCATACAGGGGCATTGAAAGGTTTGTCATAAAGGGTCTATGAACACTCCCTATAGGAGGAGGCGTTCCTATGGGCATCTGGGGTCCCATGGAAGAAAAACTAGGCGCACTTTGAGATACTATAAACGCAGGTGTTGACCCTGATGAAGAAGGTATGGCTTCTTATACAGAGATTGACCATGTATTTCCTCCAGTCGAAGGGGTAGGGTTAAGTATCATAGTATTTTCGTTTTGACTATTTGGCGGATTCGCCATTCTTCTTACTCTTGTTCGTTTAGGTCTTTCTATGCCGGTTACGGCTAATTTACCGCTTCTTAGGATCATGCAACGAATTAAAGCCTTTTTTGATTGAGATTTGTTATGATATTTTTCGCACAAAGGTCCCACTGGGCGTGCCAATTTGTTCACAGGTGTTTTCCGACGAACAACCTCTGGTTTCTAATCCAACGTTAGATTAGTTTACTTGCAGGATTAACCATACAAATCCTAGGACATAAGTGTGAATTGATTTGGTCGAAAGTGATGATTTCTTAGCAATATTGATGGTTTCACTTTTTTTAAGTTTCTCTCGTATGTTTGTATGATTCATAGAACTAAGAACTAAGAACAAGGGTAAAATAACTTGGCAAACTTAAAAGGAAATAACTTTTAAACATGTATAAAGTAATGAATAAGAACAATTGCAGAATGTCGAACTAAAACAAAAGACTTATAAATTGCTTAGATTGTAAAAAGTGCAAAGATGTTAAATAAACTTGGAATTTATTAAACTTGAAGAATTAAAGATGGTGTTTACACGTACATTTTTCCAGAATCACACTCTTTTCTCTCACATGGGTATTTTGAGTTATTTACAGGAATTTGTACAAATGAATTTCACACACCCAAATCTGACAAGAATTACTCTATTTATACACAAACTAAATAACTGCCCCTAACAGACAAATCCTACGATTACAACACTTGGCCTTCGGCATGTCTTTTTCTATCAAATGCTTCCACGTGTCCCTTCTGCCAAACGTCTTTCATCTTTAAATTTTAAATTTCAGCGCTTGCGTCGAAACAACACGTCTTCTCAAAACTGTCGAACTCATCGAAGACCAGCCCTTTCCACCTTCAACTAGTCTCACTGAAGCTGTCGAAACATCATCATTTCCTATCTTTGTCGAAGATGTTGAAAACGTTCTTCACATTTCTTTGGTCGAAATTAACCCCTGAAAATATTTTATTCCCTGATCTAAATGTTGCTTTGGATTCTGATTTCATGACGTCGAAAATCCCTGTCTACACCTGCATGTTACCAACATAAGGGTAATATTCAAACAGAAGGGGTGAAATACTTACACCAGCAAAAGGGGAAAATAATAGGAACAAAAGCAAGTATCATCAAGTAATTCACCACTTCTCATCAAACAACAATTAGACAAATACACCGAAATATAATACTGATATTATGCACACAACAACAACTTATGCAATGAGACTCTACCAACTCTATGCATGTGGTACCATTTATCGATCCCTATTTCATGATCTAGTTCTCGTCGAAACTCTCAACCCCTGTTTCATGGCCCAGTATGAGCCCTATTTCATGATCACACCCTCGACCCCTATTTTATGGTCACGTACAATCCTTATTTCATGACTGCACCAACATCACACCGATCCCCTTTGGGGTTTGAATGGACATACCCTACCTTGGTACACCATTTTCAACCATGCACATGACATGCAGCATCAATAACAATTATGCATGTCTACAACAACTACTTCATGCAATCAACATCAACAACTAACATATAACAACAACTTACTACAACACTGAACAACATCCACAACATGCATCTTTGAATACGACAACGTATATCAACGTCAACGAGAACACATAACAACATCACAACACACATCAACATATATCAACATCAATGTCAGGTAATAAAACAACAACAAGCTCACATAGCAACATCAAGTATACATATCAACTCATGTTCATATTAAGTTATGCTCATTATTCTTCCAATTAATCACATAACTCATCCCTACCTACCTCTAACAGCACTACATCGATCCATATCCCTTAATATATCAATTAAAGGATTTGAGAGAATTTTTCAGAATAAAAATGATTTATTTTTCACTCCAGGTCTCACTAAGCGAAATGCTTGCTCGCTAAGCGAGCAACTCTCTGTAAAGAAAGGTCCAAAATTTTCACTCGCTCGCTAAGCGAGGACTGCGATTTCAGCAGTTTTCCTTCTGCGAAACAGCCAAAACCTTGCTACGATTCTTATATCCAAAACCAGTTTTTACAGCCAGAAAACTCATAATTTCCACAATCACACACCTAATTCATACAATTATTACAAAATCAACAATTTCTAACAACCTAACATGATTTTTCATCAAAATTCTCCCAACCTCATATCCTCTACTCTACAATCTCATGTCTAGTATTCCTATTATGAAACTCTTAGTAGATGAAGAAATCCCACCCTTACCTTAGTTTGATGAACGATTCCCTTCTCCTAGCCAGAATTCCTCTTCAAGCTTTTGTTTTTTCTCTTTCCTTCTTCTCTGTTCACGTTTTCCTTTCACGACTAATTCCTTCTTTCCTAATTTTCAAACATAACTCTTAGACCCCAACTAAGGATTTCCTATATTGCCCCACTATCCTTCACCAATTTACCATTTTACCCATTTCTCTTTATATTCCAATATCTTAATTATTCAATATAATGTGATTTATTTAAATTCATATCATATTAAGTAATATCATACTCCTTCCACGTACTACTAACTTCACACCACACACAAAACACAATAATTCCAATTAAATAATTAAATAAATAATCGGGGCGTTACAGGTTTTGCAGTGGTGCGGTAGCGGCATTTTGCGTCTGAATAGTAGAATTACTCAAATGGTTAAGTGTTTAAATGAGAATTTTGGATTTTTTTTTTTATATTAGCTTTGAATTTAATGATAATTTTGGATTATTTTTCATCACTCAGTCATATTGAGTTATTTGTTTTAGGTACAGGATTTGAAAGAAAATATGGGAACTTCTTTTCATCCGGTCCAAAAGGTAAAATGGCATCTATGAATTATTTTAATATCCATTGTTAAAATAATGCAATCTACATTATAAAGGCTGAAATATTGTATGTGGCTGAAATTTTGAATGTGGCTGAAAAAAGATACAGGTAAATCACAAATCACATAATTCCACATTATTATAAAGGCTATATATACAGGAATAATTAATACATATAAGATATATATTTTTATTATTGAGTTGTGAGGTGTATATATAATCAATTGAATTCAAAATTTTCAATTACTCTTCGCTATTAAATGTAGTATTTGATCCATTTGTAGATATTTCGGACAATGCAATAAGTTATGGAAAGTGGTTTATTCATTATGTATTATTTTTTATTAAATGAAAAAGAGTTCTAAATTGATTTGAAATGCTATTACTTTTTGAGTGATAAATATGAATGGTACAAAACAAATTGACTACTGACTATCCTTTTTTTATAATTAGTTTTTCTAAAATATCAACTATATTCCAAATGAATTAGTGTGTCGTATGTTTTAGATAGAGTTTTAAAAATTTATTAAAATTCGTCTCATTTATTAAAATTTATTTAATTAATATAATAATGAAAAATAAATCTGTCTCATTAGTATAATTAAGATAAAAATATATTTGATAAAGAAACTTCATTACATTCTCTTGTTATCTATTAAACCACTATGATTCATTGTCATGTATAGTCTAATAATTATTATTTATTAGATTTACATCTAATAATTATTATTTATTAAGTTTACTATTCGATTCGATTCAATTCAGGAATCAATTAATATGTGTATAAACCAAATATATAACAATATGCTAACATCAATCACTAATGCAGGTATTTATTACTGATAAATATCATATATTATATCATATTGTTCAAAATTTTAGTTCATAATAGCTTTAACAAATACAAGTAAACTAGTTCCTAGAATAAACATTTTTAAGAAGGCGTTTTGGTCTTCAGTCAAGAATGTTAGAGCTTGTACTGGAGTTTGACCCTAGAACTACTGTTTCTTGTTGTTGTGCAGCCAGTTGTTTTGTCTGCGTATTGGTTGTTCATGTAATTGTAATTTTTGTGTCTTATGTTTTGGTTTTTTTTGGATTGTTGGGTGGCTTTTCTAGATATAATTGTGGTTGGGTGGTTGCTTGTCTAGCTTCATGGTTGATAAGTTTTGTGATTTTACTAAATGTTGCTTTGCTTGTGCATGACTTATGCCAAATTAAGCCTCAATAATTCATATTTAGCTTTTTCTAAAAAAAAATCACATTAACATTAAAGAAACTTAACCTAACTAGCCACGCTTCAATTTGTCTCTTTAGTTGTCTTCTTCTCTCATACTCGTGTTTTCAACTTCTTTCTACAAACAACCCATTGTTGCTTTTATAGATAACCAAACTAGGGTTTAGAAATATGTATTGGATCAGACTTTATGATTTGACCTTTTTTTTCTTCTGAAATGCATGAGGTTCATTTCCAAACTGCAATTTTATAAATAAAACAAAATTTAAATTCGTTGTAAGGCACTTTATAAATATAAATAGCCATGCACCACTTTAATTTTTGTTTCATTGATCAAATTGCTAATTTGAAAAATGAAACATGTGTGAATGTGATTGGTGTGATCATCTGAAGAGATTTATCCGATTGAAAGACAATACAAATGTTAAATATGCTTATCCAAACTTTGCAAGGAAAAGTGTTGTATGACACATTTAATTCCAAGACATTTTCAATTTTGACTTTAAAATATGCTCTTAAATGGTAAGTGATTTACAGGTGAAATCTATTACTAGGCACCAAGCCTTATTTGTATCTACAGAATCCCATATATAGTAAATCAATCTATTTCCCAAATTCTATCCAATTGTATCATGCTCTATGTGTTCATAACTTTGACAAATTAAAATCAAATGTTTTCCAAAAACCAGTTTTGATTAAAAGTTAATTTTCAAATAAATTTTGAGAAATGATTATAATCCGGTTAAAACCAATTTTTGATTAAAAGCTAGTTTAAAAATAAATTAATTATACAAACTTTTTAAGTTTTTGTATTTTGAATTTATTTTAAATAAAATTGTTGAAAATCAAATTTTGTATTTTTTAAGCAGGTATTTAAATTATAAAATCGAAAATTAAATATTATATTAATATGTATCAAAGTTGAAGAAAACCAGAAATCAACTTCAATTAAGAGCTTTCATAAAACCTACGGTATGTATCAAATATATGAATGAATGTGCCAATAAAATTTATAAAGTTTCATAACTTTCTCTTGTACATGTCGTTAGCTCATTCATTCTATGTGCAGCTTGTTAAGATATATGAGCCAACAACCCCACTAAATCAGAAAACTGAGCAATGTTAAATAACTCAGAAACTAAAGGATTCTAAAAGTATGCACCCAACACCATAAAGGATAAAGGATAGTAAGTTTGGGTGTATACTTGACATGAAATTTGTTCCTAAAGAATACAATTCATACTAGGGATGGCCATCCGTTCGGACCGGTTCGGGCCCAAAACCTCAATCCGACCCAACCGTCGGATGACATATATGGGTCAATTTCCGATCAAATTAAGTATTTGTTTTTTTCGATTCAGGTTGAAACGGGTTCGGATAACTGAATCAAGAAAATTAAACTTTGTACTCCTACACTTATCCCTTATCCCTACATAATTTTCAATATTTCAATTTTGCCCTTTCAATATTTAATTAATTATTTTTAACTTTTACTGCGAAGTCAGATTAAAAAAATATTATTTTTTTACATTGGACGAGACGAATCGAAAGTATCATGGATAGGATTTCCAGTGCAGAAATTTCCAAACCGGAAGTAGCCAGGATAGGTTATCCGGTTCGCGAAAATTCTTCACCGGAAGTAACACGCTTGTGTTATCCGGTTTAGGTTTTTCTTAACTGGGTGTAGCTATGTTGGGTTTTCCGGTTCGTATTTTATTTTTATTATTTAATTATAACTTTTACATTTTTTTTAGGAGACAAGAATCTGCCTTTGATGATATGCGCGAAGGATGACTCAAAAGTAGATACAACAGAGATATTCTCTACTACTCAGAAAATTCCTACAAGAGAAGATGTTGTAATACCTCAAAATTTTCCCTCTCATTTTCATGGCATTTAGCATACCACATTGCATATCCAAATCCACTTCATGACCTAAAGCATTGCATCATAACCAGCATAGCTGAGGCATGAGGCTTGTGATCAGTGATTGAAGAGATTGGTGGTCATCCAAAGGCAATCAAAAGGAAACATGGCTTCTCAATATTTTGCAAAGGGTTCACAATATCCCACAAGTTTTCATTTGAGGCCACAAGTCATAGAAAGGAGTGAATTGATCCAAACATTCAAGTAGTGCAACATCTCCTGACAAAAAGGGTCAAATTAGGGTCTCTGATTAAATGAACTTCTCAAGGAAATTTTTGGTGCAAACTTGATCCCATGGTTTTCTACATTATATTAAGTACCTAGAGTTGAAATTTCATCCATTGAATCATTTTGGAGGGTCTTCAATTGATCAGTTAATTGAAAATCAAGGAATTGGGGAAAAGTCAAACAGGATGAGTAAAAAGTCAACTCCTGACTTTTTGAGGTCAAATTCATGAAATTAAGGCTACAAGGAGTATATGGATTAAATTTGATCAAGAAATGATGGAGGGATCATGAGAAATCAAGAAAATCAAAACTTACCATTTTTGGAAAATTAGGGTTTCCAAAAATGGCAAGTTTTAGTCATTTTGCAGCCAACTTCAAGAGAGGCATTCACTCAAAATTTAAGTCAAATGAAAATTCCACTTGGGCTGTTTGAAAGAGGGCATCCTAAGCTTCAAATCCATATGTGGAACATATCCATAGCATTCAAATTGAGGAAGTTATGATCATTCAAAGTTGGTGCAAATTAAGGCAAGCTAGGGCAAAACCAAGGCAGACCTTGCATCCTGTGTGCGTGTCAGGCAAGGCTTTTCATCAAACATGTGAGGTGAAACATATCAATCCAAATTACCCCATAAAGGAGGTTTCTAATGAATTTTCTTTGAACATCAAAGTTGTTCATTGGCATGTCCTTTACAACTTTGATGTATAAAGAATTTTTGTTTGATCAATGATTTGAGAGATATGAGGGGTCAAAGTGGAAACCTCACACTGATCATCCCATGTGCATGATGCCCAAGGCATACCCAATCTCTGCATGCCCATGTATGTAGTCTTATGCATTGAGTTCAATGGCAATTTTGAAGTACCTAGAGGTCATATCTCATCTTGGAGTAAACATCAAACTTGTTCTATGTTGCATTATCTTCATTTTGATCACAAGAATGCCTACATTTGGTTCCTTGACCATGAAGATATATCCATTGAAAGTTCACAATATGCAAGATGTTTCCTTGTGCACTAAGGCAGTGGTGTAATATTCAAATTCAGAACAATATAGGTTTGTAAGCTTCACTTATCAAGTAGTGAACATAAGGCATCAT
This sequence comes from Lathyrus aphaca, assembly GCA_963966055.1. Taxonomy (NCBI): domain Eukaryota; kingdom Viridiplantae; phylum Streptophyta; class Magnoliopsida; order Fabales; family Fabaceae; genus Lathyrus; species Lathyrus aphaca. The sequence continues at coordinate 217,542,340 of OZ014520.1, read as the reverse complement.
GTTTAGAGCTTCAAATGATCACCTACCTACATGATCATGCTATACCACCATGTGTTTCCTTCAAAATCAAGCAAATGAGAAAGTTGAACATGATAAGCATGCTGCAAACATGATCAAGCCATCTTCAATTTTCATCACAGCCAGCTCATCATAAGTGTCATGGACATCACCATATTGGATTCAATTCGAGTGAAACAGGTTCAGCTCATTACACTTGCCTCTCACTTCAATTCTTCATAACCAACTTAACTCATTCCCAAGTGAATTGACTCGGTTAACCATGGTTCTAACTGTGAACTATGTTAGGTTAAGAGCTTAACCTCCATTATAAAAGATCAAACCTAACTGAGTTGCAACACTTTTTCATTTTGCTCGAAAAATCACTCTAAACTTCAACATTTAGCTCTGCATTCTCCTTGAAGTTTCACTGCATTTTGGATTGATCAAGCTTTATCTTCCATCTACATTCTCCATTCTTCCATTTCTCATCATCATCATCAACTCAAGCTCCATTTCCATGGCTGAATTCAGTGGGAGCTTCAACATTGCACCGGTGCATATCTCTGCAAATTGCTAAGATTCTAACTGATTTTCATCAATCTTGCATCAATCATCATCATTGCAGCTTCACCATCATCCAAGGCACAAGATCCATGGCACAAGCTGTTTGAAACTTCAAGATTCAGTTGCAGCATCATCACTGCATTACTCCAAGTTTCTCCAAGATTAATCATCCAGTGAGTGTTTATTTCACTCCACTAAGGATCAGAGACAATTAGCAATCATAGAAGGAACCTCACCTCTGGATTTCTCCAACCTCTGCATATCTGCATTTTCAGGTTTCTTCTGAAACTCAACTTGCACGATTTCCTTCCATTTTATTTGATTTGTGTGGTTTAAAGCTTGATAGAAATTGTGCATACTCTGGCTAGTTGATAGGCATAATAGATGCTTAGATTCAGTTTCTTAGGTGGATTTTGTTTGCTTCGATTTGCACTGATTAGGCATGATAAATGAATTGTGATCTTGGATTCTTGTTGTCCTCAACCTTGCGAACATTCCTATTGTCTTAGATTTCACTTCCATGAGGTTTTGAACTTTTCCCTAACCAGGACTCACCGGAGAAGGTGATCGGAGACTAGCTCCGGTCACCTGAACAGTGCCCTAAATTTGTTCTTAACTTTAAGTCATGGCCTTAGGATCTTTTTTATCTAACGCTCGTTAGTGTGCCAGCGAATTAATGATTCACATGGCTTTCACGTGCACAAATTTTGGTCCTAAGTATTCACACGCGTGTCATCCATTTGGTTATTGTGTGTCTTTCAATCTCATCCATTGGATTAGCATGCTTTGAGTCCATCATAAATTTCAGATCAATCCTTCGGTTCAGGTTAAGTCAACATTTTGACTGAAGTACACCACAAGCAAGTGTTCAGCGCCCCTGGGTTGGGATTTTCATTCATATTCGCACTTGTTCACTGTCGAATTTGGTAAACAACCTTTGGTTTTCCAATCTTACTGAATTGGTTTACTTGCAGGACCAACCACACAAATCCTAGGACACAAGTGCAAATTTAGATGAAATTCTGAACTCTTAGAGTAAAAAGTCTTTTTACCCTTTATTTGATTTGTTATGTCTTTCATATATGAATGATTTTGATTAGGTTATTTTAAGTAAAAGTTTTGAAGTAAATTTGACAAAGTAAATTTGACAAAGGTAAAAATTTGCATAAAGTAAATAATGAAGGATAAATGGTTGGTAAATGTAAAGGAAAAATTGATAAAGAACTTTGAAATTGATAGAAATTTAAAGAAATGGTGTTGTTCACACATACATTTTCCAGATAAAACTCTTTTTCTCTCACACGGGTACTTTAGAGTATTTTTGCAGGAATTCGGTACAAGTTTTTCACACACTAAATATAACAAATATTATCCTATTTATATACAAATAAAATAACTGCTATCAACGGAAAAATCCTAAGACTAATGACACTTAGCTTTCTTCTGTTCTCCTTTCTTCAAAAGCTTTCACACGTCCTTCTGCTAATTAAAATAATTGTATGAATTTGAATTTATCCTTAATGTCGAAGCAACGCGTCCCTTCAGGCTTGTCGGATTGTTGAAACATAATATATCAACCAAATATGTAGAAACAATACATCATCTTTCTTTGTTGAAATTTCGAACGCTTCAATTGTCACCCAATTTCTGTCGAACTGTCGAAAACATGTCAACTAAATATTGTCGAAATATCTTTTCAAATATATTTCTTTAGTTCTCTTCCTTCATAAATATCTTTCTCTGTCAAAGAACATCATTTTATCTTCCAAATCATGGTGTCGAAAACTTGTGTCTACAAATTGCCCCCCAGCAAAGGTCTTTTCGAATATTTTGGAGAAAAGTCATTTGTGTTCGAGAATTGCTTCGACGTTATATCAACTTTTTATTTTCATCATTTCCAAGGTTACATATTTCAAATACCCAGAAATCTTCATCATCATTTCTTTTCTCAAAACGTAAACTCAGTCCACGTTCTAGATAACTACTCCACTACCCCCCTAAGGCTAGGAAATCATGAGTTTCTCAACTTCCATCAGCCCACTTTCTTTATGAGATATATTTGCCACGTGGCCCATGATTTAATTTAAACTTAACCGTTTCAATCTCTTTTGCCTATAAATACTAAACCATTTCCTTTCTTCCAAACTTTTCTCACAACCTTCTTATTCTTAAAGCAAAGAACTTCATCACTCTAAACCGCAAAGATACTTCACTTCAAACAACAATGGCTTCCAAGAAAACTTCTAGCAGCAAGACGACTAAAAGCTCCACTACGCTTCCATACGCACACAGACTGAATGGACCCACGATCATTGGAAACCAACAGTACATTCCAGAGCCTTCCAATGAAAAAGAAAAAGATAGCATTTACAGGTCTCAGGTATTAATTCCTATACTGGTTTCTGGTAGTTGTCATTCTATTTTAGGACCTCTCCCCAATCTAGACCTTAACCCAGACAAGTTAAGAGATATTTCCCTTCATATCAATGTTTAAAACCCATAGGAGCTGGGGTAAAACCCAAACAGATTGAGGAACCAACTGAGGGTTCAAATTCGACCACTGATGAAGGTCTGAATTTGCTTCACTTAAACAATGCTAGGATATTTAGAATAAGTCCCATGGCAAAAGATCCCTCCAGCTATCTTGCTTGGTTGGTAAAGATTGAAAAGGTTAAAGAACCCTTTTGGAGAGAAATGGGAATCTTCAACTTAATCCAAATGTCGAAAGTAGGACCTAGCTACTATCCCAACATGATTTTAGCATCTCTCTTTTTCTGGGATAGCACCTACAACAACTTTCACCTTCCTTGTGGAATGGTCACACCAACCCTTTTCAACCTGGCAGCAATATGTGGAATCAACCCTCTAGGATGGAACTTCGACCAAACTCTTCAAAACCAGATTCCATTAATTTCGACACCAGCAAAGCCTCTTACTCCATTTTTATCAACCACTATCATGATAAGACAACCAATACAGTATCTAAAGAAGAGTATATAGCCTTCTTAACCCTATGGATGTCGAAGTATGTCTTCTTCTCCCATTCCTTGCAAGTGGCAAAGAAATTTGTCACTATAGCTAATCAACTTGAAGAAGGGATCAGACTATGCTTGGGTGAAATGATCTTGGTGAACATGCACGAGTCCTTAAGTGAAAACGTAGATTTCCTGAAAACTGCCACTGACAAAGGGAAACTTAGCATTTCAGGACCCCTATGGCTATTACAACTGTGGCTTAATGCCACTTTCGATACCTCTATCCCTGTTAAGAACATAGTGAATGAAGAAGAAGTGAAAGATAGAGATGTCGAATGGCCCAGGTTAGCACAACTGACGCCATTTGATGAAGGACTCAATCTTCGACAGGCTTTCACGAGTTACTTCATGATGTTCGCCAAGAGGTATAATTTCACTCCTTCCATGGCGCCTTTTTCCCACAGAACAATTAGTCCTAAATGGTTTACCTCACAACCTCCCTTTGAGATGGAAGAGGCTGAACGAAAATTCCTTGACGTCTGGGAAGCTTTCTTGGTCCCTAGACTCTTTCTCTCCAACCATAATGTGACAAAGACCAAAATTGCTTCAATCGTTTATCAACCCAACCTAGTTTCCAGACAATTTGGATTGGTCCAACCGAAACAAAAACCCATCTTTTCAAAGAAAGGTTCCATTCTTTTCTACAACTCCTACCACTCTGAGGAACAAATTCTCCAACAGGCGAAGAAATATTTTGATGGTTCTGTTGATATCTGCCCAGTGGTTTTTCGATCTTCTTTTCTTTGCACACATGAATTTGATGTTTGGTCGAGGGAGTAATACCGCACCAAATTCTATGATGTAAAAATGTTCACAACTCACATGACCAATGCATTTACTCTTGTGCAGGACAAGATGAAAAAACGTAAAGGACAACATATCCAAGAGATACAAAAATTTCAAAAATATTTTGAAACCATTTATAGGAAAGAGGAACTTAGTCGAACCATAAGCGAAACAGTAGTGACTTTAAAACATAAGTTGACAGAGATATTGGATAAATTGAAATTGCCTTCATATGTTCGACCAAAACAACGATATGAGCTAGCTTTCAATCTTTATCCACCAAGGTTTCCCCCTCTTCCTTCTGGTGACTTTGGGGTGGCGTTGAGTCCTCCATTTCCAGATTGGTTTGTTTGTGGGGATTCTTTGAAAATCCTTCGTCAACAATCCAATGATCGTGGGTCCATTCAACTGCCTACTTCGACTTTAAGAAGATCTTGAAACAAGTCAATGTCTTGGAGTCTCCTGCTGAAGTGAGCAACCTTGTGATAGACCTGACCACCTTGGTTGACATGGTGAGTGCTGACTTAAATCGTTTGAAGGATTTTTCCGAATAAATCTCCAAGAAATCTGAAACCCAACTTGCTGAATGGGATGCTACCACCGTTTCGACCAACAAAATCACAGAGCTGCAGAAGGTCTCTGAGGCTTATGCCAAAGAGATTATCGAATGCGACACCAACATTCAGAAATGGAAGGAGGAGATGGTTGAACTTCAAAAGAAACTTTCTCAAGAGAAGAAGCGTAAATAAACTCTTCAAAAGCCTAATCAGATAGAGATTGATGAGGAGTTAAAAGTGGGGGTTCATCATGCTGAAAGGGCTCAACTACTTACTCAGGAAATTGAGTCCCTTTCGACCAACAAGAGCTTCTGTGAGTGTCGACTCCAAATTAAGAAGAAGAAGTTTGATGAGTTGAAGAAATTGTTTGAAAAAATTCAATTGTAATAGGGATAGTGAATAAATTTTTTATGTACTAGTTAATTCTCCAGTAAATTGTTTGTAATGAATCTGTTGCCTTTTGTTTGGCAAAGTACATTATTTTCCCTTAATATGCAATTTTAATTTTCGGCTATCTTTACTTCTTGCAATATTGGCTTATACCCTTTTAAATACTTTTCATTTATCTTTAGTATTCTTTTATCTTTGTCTATCTCTTCGACCTCATATGCGCCATTTGAAAAAACATTTAAAATTTGGAAAGGTCCTTCCCACTTAGGAGACCATTTGCCCATTAATCTATCCTTTCTATCCATAGGAAGAATCACCTTCCAAACAATATCACCCACTAAAAGGGTTTTAAATTTCACTTTCTTGTTGTAAAACTTTTCGACTCTTTCTTTTTTCCTCTTTATCAAATCTAACGCACGCAACCTCTCTTCATCCAAATCAACTAACTCGTCCATCATCATGCTCCAATATATATCTGATGGGATTTCATGATGCCTTTAAACTCGTATCGACTGTAAATAAATTTCAACTGGTAGCACTGCATCATGTCCATAAGTCAATTTGAATGGGGTAGAGTTTGTTGCTTCTTTGGGAGACGTTCGACAAGCCCATAAAATTTGACCCAAAGTCTTATGCCAGTTTCTAGGTTTTCCACCTATGTGCTTTTTGATAAAATTTATCACAACCTTGTTTGTTGCTTCGAGTTGTCCATTTGCTTTGGCATAATAAGGTGTCGAAGTTAAGAGTTTAAAACATGTTTCTTTTGCAAACATTTGCATGTTTTTCCCAATAAATACAGAACATTGATCAGTAGTTATTGTTTCTGGTATCTCAAATCTATAGATTATATATTTTTGGATAAACTCTATAACTGCCTCTTGACAACCTTTTGCAAATTCGACACAATCTTTCAACATTGTTGGCCAGTACATACCTTGTCGAAATAATAACCATTTCTTTTTATGGCATGTTTGGTGCGCGTCACATGCACCACTGTGCACATTCGACAAAGCTATGTAAGCTTCATCTTCGCCCAAACATTTCAGTAAAACTCCTTCTGCAGTCTTTTTATATAATTCCTTTCCAAGAAGAACATAGCATAAGGCTCAGTACTTTACCTTTCTTTCGACTTTCTGATTTGGGTATTGTAGATAATCCTTAATAAGTTTTCTCCAGTCTTCAATTTTTGAATCACCTACATTGAAGATTTCAAAATTGTCTTTATCCCCATAACCTAATTTTATTGTCTCCAAATCTGATGGGGACAATTTGGTGGATATAACTTTTCCCCTTACTTCAATAGTTTTCTCCAAGTTTTCTTTCGACACTTTGTGTGTTTAATGGCTACTTTGTCTAATTTTTTAAGGATTATGTTAGCTATTACGAAGTACATAATCAGGTTCTCTTTGACACATTTATATTCTTTTGTCAATTGTTTTATTACTAACTCAGAGTCACCCATTATTTCGACTCTAGTTGCCCCCAATTCCAACAATATTTCAAGTCCAGAAATCAGAGCCTCATATTCTGCTTCATTATTTGAACATAATCCTTCAACCTTGTACTTGAATTTTGTTGGAATTTTGTCAGGAGAAATAATCAGTATCCCAACGCCAGTTCCGTTCTTATGACTGGAACCGTCGAAATACAACTTCCATGGTTCTAATTCGAAATATTCTATTTCATTTTCATTTATTGAATGGTCATCTATGAAGTCAGCAACCACTTGTCCTTTAACAGCCTTCAAAGGCAGATATTTTAAGGAATATTCTGTCAATGCCAAAGCCCATTTCCCAATTCGACTATGTAGAATAGATTTAGATAACATGTACTTTATTACATCTAAATGAGAAGAAACATATACATCAACAGGTTTTATACAGTGCTTTAACTTTGTACAATAAAAATACACACATAAACATAATTTCTCTATCAGACTATATCTAATTTCAGCATCGTTTAAGACTCTACTGAGATAATAGATGGCCCTTTTGACGGCATTTTTTTCCTCTTGACACAGCATGCTTCCCAAAGTTTTGTCTGATGCTGAGATGTATAACCTCATACTTTTTCTTCTGCAAGGGGACACCAAAACTGGAGGACTGGCTAGATACTCTTTGATCTTGTCGAAGGCATCTTGTTGTTCTTACCCCCATGCAAAATCTTCCTTCTTTAGTCGAAGTAGAGGAGAGAAAGCTTGCGTTTTTCCACTAAGGTTAGAGATAAACCTTCTGAGAAAGTTGATTTTCCCTAGCAGAGACTGCAATCCCTTTTTTGTTGATGGTGTTTTCACTTCCATTATGGCTTTGGCTTTGTTCTCATTTATTTCGATCCCTTTTTTGTGGACCACAAAACCTAAAAAATTACCCGCCTGCACACCAAAAGCGCATTTAAGGGGTTCATTTTTAAACCAAACTTCCTCATCCTTTCAAAGGATTGTCGAAGATGATTTAAATGATTTTTCCTGAAACAGACTTGATTACAATATCATCAATATAAATTTTCATGAAAGTTTCAATAAAATCATGAAAAATTGAGTTCATAGCCTGTTGGTAAGTTGCTCCAGAATTTTTTAAACCAAAGGGCATTACTACCAATTTGTAAGTCCCTATTGCTCCAGGGCAACTGAATGCTGTTTTAAAAACATCTTCTTCTGCAATAAAGAATTTGATTATAGCCAGAGTATCCATCTAACATACTTAAGTACTCATGGCCTGCTGCAGAATCTATTAGCATTTCTGCTACTGGCATAGGATATTCATCCTTTGGGGTAGCTGAGTTTAGGTCTCTAAAATCAATACACACCCTTAGCTTGCCATTTTTCTTAATTACAGGCACTATATTTGCAATCCATTCAACATACCTGGTTTTGCGGATGAATTTGCATTTTAGAAGTCTGTCGACCTCTTCTTTTATTTTCGAAAGAATTTCTGGTGCGAAGCGTCTTGGAGTATGTTTTACTGGCTTTTTTCCCTCCATTATTGGTAGCTTCAATTCGACCAAACTTTTATCTAAACCAGGCATCCCGTCGTAATCCCATGTGAAGCAGTCTTTGAAGTCTTATGTAAGTTGGCCTTTTTTCTGCCCCCAGTCCCAGATTTATTTCTTCCAATGGATCATGCGCCACCATTTTCATGTTAGTTGACACTAGATCTTTTTCGAACCCCAGAGGTTCGTCATCATAGATGGCATCAAGATTTTGGTGTTGCCATTCGCCCAACTTGTTGTCATCATAGTCTTTGTCAACGTCCCTTGGAGGACATTGTTCGTCAAAATTTTCTTTATTGGCTTCGACGGCCATATATTTCACTTCGGCATCGAGAGCCGCTTTGAGTTTATTTTCGGCTATATAAGTCGTAATTCTTTCAAGAGTTGTTTCTTCTGTCATCATCATCAAATTCACTCCCCCAACTTGTTGGCTCAATAGGGGAAGTTCCCCATATGTGACTTGGTTCGCTAATTACTTCTTTGTCCCACTGAAAACCATGCGTTGGGTGAAGATATATTGAACAGTATGCGTTGTCAGTTGCTTTCAAGTCGAATTCAACTGGACTGAAGGGACGTATGTGAGCCAAATTATTATCGAAACTTCGACTGTTTGCACTGTTTATTTTGGTCATAAAATAGCTTTGATCTACTTCAATATTCTCAATAATCCCATCAGGACGTCAGATAGTTATTCGCTGGTGCATTAAAGAAGGTACGGCTCCTATTCCATGAATCTATTCTCTTCCAATTGTAAGTTATAATTTTCCCTTAAAGCAATGACTATGAACAATGTTGGTTTTGTTATGGTTCCAATAGTCAAGTTCGCCTGGATAACGCCCATGGTAGTTCCTACTTTCCCTTCATAATTTGACAGTACCATATTGTGAGGTTTTGTGGCAGAATCATCCTTTCCAATCTTCCTTAGCATGAAGTGGGGCATCAAATTTACTGCAGCTCCACCATCCACCAGTATCTTATTTATACAAACATATTCGACCTTTCCCTTGATGAATAAAGGCTTCAGGTGTCCTTTCATTGAGTCATCTGGCCTTTCAAAGAAAGCATTATGCTCTTCGACACAACCATTATTCATTACATAATAACACACCGGCCTAGGTCCCATTGTATTGTCTTCCATGTTCTCTTATTCGTCTTCGACCTCCATAGTCCTGTCATAATCCATGGGAAGGACAGACACCACATTGCAGACCACATCGAATGAGCCCTCTGAGTCAGACTTGAAATCATCAGTTAGTTCATCGTCTTTTGGCACTTTTTTGTTGAGTTTCGACATCTCTAACATGCTTCTTGGTTTGTTCTATTGGGAAGGTTCCTCTTCGCCTATGGCCTGGGCAATTTTGCTTGATTATGCGTTATTTTTGTTCATACTTTCCTTTTCGATCATGTTTCCTTCTGTAGCTTCTTTTTCTGCCCTCTTCTTCCTTTGAAATCTTCTCCATTGGGATCTTGACATAAGATTCTTCCCTTTGTAGTTCTTTGATGGGTATGGTCTTGGTCTTGGTCTTTCAATTTCTTTCTTTCCTTCTACTGAAGGTCCTCTCTGAATTTCAAAATTTCTCCACTTATTTGGTCCTTGAGTATCCCTAATGGGCTGGACCCATTTATCGTCAGCAAATTTGCTAGATGGTTTGTAGGTGTTGTAGTGTCTTTCTCCAAACCTCTGGATGTGGTGCTCACTTCTTCTTGGGTTATATCTTCCAGTTTTGATTGTTGGGATTGTCCCTCAGTTTCCTTTTTTCTAGGACTTATACACTACTTCTAAATTTGTTGTTGCCTTCCTGTCGAATATTGCACTGCAACATAGACATAACATCACTTCAGTCATCTTCCTTTGACACCTTTGGATGAATTATGCCAGATTCTCATCCTCTTTTGGATATGCCAGCCTCTGGTGCTCTTCTCGACGTCGATCCTCATCAACTTTCTCTTAGTCTCTCTAATACAAGTCCACCATGTTGATGTCTATCTTTTGTCCATCAGAAATACTTAATTTATTCCTTTTTTCAACAAGAGCTCCTTTGACTTCAATCTGGTTCTTTTCCAGGTGGAAACTTTTATCTTTGATTTGTTGCTCTTTAGGATCTTCCATTGTTCTGCGCATGATTTCATAAGTGGCAGGTTTTACAGGGCCTTCAACAGCTTCTGCCTTGATTCTTGTAATGTCCTTATTGGCAGGTCCCACAGTGTTGACGTAGTTTGAAGCATTACTCATCTTTATGAAGCCTTCAGAAACCTTCTTTTCGACGCTAAGGAAATTGTTAGTTGTCTCTTCCTTAGTGCTTACAGGGACATCTTCCCATCCAGTTGGTTGGATTTCGTTGATGTCAATGTGAGAGCTTATGGGAGCAGTGTATTTCATGAGGTAATCGAACTTTCCACTGGGCTCCCCTAAAGTATCCCATATTATTCCATCTTCAACAATGTTATTGTTATTTCCTTTGTTGAAACCTTCAGTAGTTTCCACCCTTTTCTGGTTTTCAGAGTCCTTAGTAACTTCAATTTTATCCTGACTGTCGAAACCTTCAGTACTCTCAACTTTGTTTTGACTGTCGAAACCTTCATTAGTCTCAACTTTGTTTTGACTATCAAAACCTTCAGTAGTCTCAACTTTGTTTTTACTGTCGAAACCTTCAGTAGTCTCAACTTTGTTTTGACTGTCGAAACCTTCAATAGTCTCATCTTTGTTGATGTAGTCATTGAATTTCTTCACATCAAGGCATTCAGTAACCTTGATCACTATTGGCAGGGTCACACATTCTTTGGATACTTCTTCCACTTCAGGTTGGTCTAGAGATCATCAGCAATCCCCACCAAGTTAATGTGGGTGTCGAAACCTTCAGTAGCTTCTATCATTTCAAAACTATCCTCAGACGCATTTTTGACTTCGACCATATTCACAATGAATGGTTCAGCATAATTGGCTTCGACAATCTGCATAGGATTTGAATCAATCCTCATTTGTTATTTTGATTTGTCTCCAAATTTCAATCTTCCATCACGGATTGCATTCTGAACAAGATCCCTGAAAAGGAAACATTGAGAAGTTTTATGACCCAAAAAGTTATGGTATTTACAAAAACCTGTCTTTTTTTGTTGGTCGACAGGAGGCTCTTTAGCACTTGGTGGTTTTATTAACTGTCCATCTTTAACCAACACGTCGAAAATTTTGTCACACTTGGTGACATCGAACATATAAGTTCTTTTGAGAAACTTATCATTCTTTTCTGGTTCGACAGTATTTTTTCCGTTCGACGGAACCAGTACTTTACAAGAGTATGGTGGGCCTTGCTTTAGTTCTGCTAAGTCAATTTCTTGTTCGTCGAAACTAACTGGTTCATTTTTGTCATAATCATCATCTTGGCATACTCCTATATAGGCCACCCTCTCTTTTTTACTTTTATTTGCTCTAAATTTTTCAGCTTTTAACCTTTCGATTTGTCTCACCCTATCTGCTAGTTGTGCCATGTCTCTCAAATATTGAGTGTCTAATTTCTTTCTTATAGAATAATCTAGACCTCCCGCAGTCATTTCGACTAACTCTTGTTCTGGCACTTGTGTGAAACATCCTGCTTTCAGCAATCTGAACCTATTTAGGTAATCATCTATGGCCTCTGAAAATTTCCTCTTAACACTGGCTAATTCTTTCAAACTTATTTTAGTCTGTCCCATATAAAATTGTTCGTGGAACAATCTTTCTAACTAGGTCCACGTATATATGGAGTTTGCAGGCAAGGATGTAAACCAAAATGCATTTTTTGTCTAAGAACTTGGGAAGTATTTAATTCTTAAATTTTCATTGTGGGTTATTTCCCCTGCTTCAATCAAATAACGTGCTACATGTTCTATGGTGGATTCACTAGTGTCCCTTGAAAATTTGGTAAATTTGGGGTTTTTCCACCTTGGGGGTAATTCCTATTGTAGAACATATTCAGATAATGGGGAATCATAACTAGGCCTCTGTAATCCTATATTTATCCTATTTTGAGCCATTATCCTTTCGACCAAGGCTGCCAAATTGTTTTCGGCAGGCAAGTTGTTATACCATATTCGTTGTTGCAACACATGATCAGCATCCTGACCCCTCTGGACTATTACCCTCCGGTCACCTGAACAGTGCCCTAAATTTGTTCTCAACTTTAAGTCATGACCTTAGTATCTTTTTAATCTAACGCTCGTTAGTGTGCCAGTGAATTAATGATTCACATGGCTTTCACGTGCACAAATTTAGGTCCTGAGTATTCACACGCATGTCATCCATTTGGTTATTGTGTGTCTTTCGATCTCATCCATTAGATCAGCATGCTTTGACTCCATCATAAATTTTAGATTAATCCTTCGGTTCAGGTTAAGTCAACATTTTGACTGAAGTACACCACAAGCAAGTGTTCAGCGCCCCTGGGTTGGGATTTTCATTCATATTCGCACTTGTTCGCTGTCCAATTTGGCGAACAACCTCTGGTTTTCCAATCTTACTGAATTGGTTTACTTGCAGGACCAGCCACATAAATCCTAGGACACGTGTTCAAATTTAGATGAAATTCTGAAATCTTAAAGTAAAAAGTCTTTCGACCCTTTATTTGATTGGTTATGTCTTTCATATATGAATGATTTTGATTAGGTTATTTTAAGTAAAAGTTTTAAAGTAAATTTGACAAAGATAAAAATTTGCATAAAGTAAATAATGAAGGATAAATGGTTGGTAAATGTAAAGGAAAAAATTGATAAAGAACTTTGAAATTGATAGAAATTTAAAGAAATGGTGTTGTTCACACATACATTTTTCAGATAAAACTCTTTTTCTCTTACACAGGTACTTTAGAGTATTTTTGCAGGAATTTTGTACAAGTTTTTCACACAATAAATCTAACAAACATTATCCTATTTATATACAAATAAAATAATTGCTATCAACAGAAAAATCCTAAGACTAGTGACACTTGGCTTTCTGCATGTTCTCCTTTCTTCAAAAGCTTCCACGTGTTCTCTTGCCAAACGAAATAACTGTCTGAATTTGAATTTATCCTTAATTTCGAAGCAACGTGTCCCTTTAGTCTTGTCGAATTGTCGAAACATAATATATCAACCAAATTTGTAGAAACAATACATCATCTCTCTTTGTCGAAATGTCGAACGCTTCAATTGTCACCCAATTTATGTCGAACTATCAAAAACATGTCAACTAAATATTGTCGAAATATCTTTTCAAATATATTTATTTAGTTCTCTTCCTTCGTAAATATCTTTCTCTGTCAAAGAACATCATTTTATCTTCCAAATCATAGTGTCGAAAACTTATGTCTACAGCACCCCCAATCTTTTAAACCCAATTCATTTCAACTTGTTTTTATTTCTGAACGCACCCCTCCTCCTTTTTCTTTCTTTTATTTTTATCATTTAATTCCATTTCAATTTCATTTTATTAAAATTACTAAACCTTATCTAAAAATCCTAAATAAATTCATACATTATCTCCCACATTCTTACAAATTTCCCTCATTTTTTATTCTTATATTCCATTCATTTTTCATCCAGAATTGAATTTCCATTTCATTTCTTGTGGTTTATTCTCATTTTTGCACACTTTGTCTTCACCAATTTATTTATTTCAAACTAAAATTGATATTGATCCCAGTCTTTTTGCCATATCTAGAGGACACTTTGAGAATCCTAAAAATATTTTGCCTCAATTTTTAGGTTATGTTTGGTACTATTTTGAACCTTTCCTTTGAGCTTGATCATCCAAAACCCTAATTCACATTACACCTTCATTTGAGTGAGTTAAAATAGGAATTTATATGAGATTTTTTAGAGGTATGTTTGTCCCTGGTTTGTGACCTTGAGTGTCAATTCTCATATTTTTATCATGTCATTTGAATTTTTTGAGTGCCTTGGCTTATAAGTCATATTTTGGTCCCTTTTCTCCACTTCTTCTCATTTCATTTTGGTAAGGCCTTTATGTCATTTATTTGAGGTCCCCATTTTGAGTCTTTTAGGTCCTATTAGAAGTCTTTGGATGATGTGTATCCATTTTAGGTCCTTGTGGTTTGAGTTTTTAGGTCATGTGATCTTAATGTGTCATATATGTTCATGTATGCCTTAATTTTCATTCTTCTCCTTCATCTCACTTCTAAACCAACTTTGTGGGTGGGATAGCCATGTTATATCATTGTTAGACATTATATAAGTGCCTTATATCCATTGTCATTCATTCATCTCAAGTTGTAAGACTTTGTGATCCTTTTTAGTGTCATGTGGTGTCATAAAACTTCAAAATCATACTTTTGGTTCTCCAACCTTAATGCCATTCACTCTAATTCATTTGTGACTAATTCTTTGAGTTTGAATTCCATTTTAATATTACATCAAGCCCATGGATTTTGTATGGGGAGTTCGAGTTCTTTTGATCATGTTTGACTTTTTTCCTTCTAATCTTTTTCTTCTTTTGGAATCACATGTTCAATACTTATTCCTTCATATTTCAATCTTATGTTTGAATCTCTCTCACTTGAATCTCTTTCTTCCCATTTGGTTTCACACTTTAAGATAACAAATTTGCCATAATTAACCATGTGAATACTTCATGTGCCCCATTTAATGTTTAGTTCTATTTTTTGCATTCACCTTTGACCTCATTCAAGTTTGCCATACTTAACCATGTGAATACTTCATTTAACTTCATCTTGATTTCCATTAGGGTTTAGTACCGCATTAGGACATAGATTGTAGTTGTTTGATTTCTTAACATTAGAATACTTTAATAGGATTTAGCTACTAACTTTAGAAGTCCTTTTATCATTTAGGATCCTTTAGATTTAGGTCTTAACCCTAGGAAGTCTTTAGTGCTTTTCCTTGGCTAGTTTAAGCTAGTTTGAGCTTTTGCCATGGTTTAAGTTTTCAATGTGCTTTGTAAAGCTAATCTTTGTTTTGTAGGGAGGTTGAGGTAAGCCTTGTTTATACAAATTCTTCCTCATCTCTTTATTCTTTCTAAATGTGATTACCTTAGCACTTTGTGCTTTATTGGTATAGGCATCCCTTTCTTTAGACCACTTACCTTCCTTAGGAAGTAAGTTGAGTTATAATTTTTTTTTCTTCTTTTCCTTTCTTCATTAGGATTAGAAAACCTCACAAACCATTAGGGCCCCCCTTTTGGTATGCAATAAATAACTTAGGATTGTGTCTTAGTCCCCTTAGTGTTTTTCCTTTCTCATTGGAGTCTTCTTCTCTCATCTTCAAACAAAAATCCAAAAGGCGCTTAATAAAGGATGGAAGTAGTCTCTTGTGTATATCCTTATCCCATGGGGCACTCATATTCATTCCATCTTGGAATAGTGTGAGCTTGTATAGCATGATGTACAAGTCTGATCATGAGACTATATTCACAAATAAAACATAAAAGACATTTCTTCAAAAGCTACAAAACATGTAATAAGTTCAACAAGCTAGTGAACTTATGCCCTAATCCTTGGAAACAAGTCTTGGACAAATTATCCTTACTTGGGGTGCTTGTTCTACTATTCCTTCTTGGAATGTAGTAGCAAGTACACATTCCATGGAATAGATTTGTATTTACTTCCTTGTGTCAAATTCATAGAAAACTCTTAAAAAGCAAACAACAAACAATAAGCGACTTTCCTGCGGGAATTCTCTTCTCATCTCACTCACTCTAAACGCGAACTTGTGACGACTTGTCTCATTTGCAAAACAGTAAACACACTCGTATCAGATGATCCTGCAGCACATGAGCATAGACATAAGCAGTTCAAGCCATAAAAAAAACAAGTTTCTGCCTTAGTTAGGAGAACTACATCGAATCTGATCCTCATTTTCCCGATGAGGTATGCAGGCAGCGGGATAAGGCCCGCTCGAGCACATTCTTTATTACCTACATTTTCCCCATTCTTTCTTTTTGTTCCCTTTCTCATTTACATTCCCATTGCAGTTAGCAGTTTTATTCAGCAGCAACTTCATTCTTTTACCCTTTGAAACAGGCTAGCAAGCGTGGATCTTGTCGGGTACGGCGGACGGTCAGGGGTTCCTAATACCTTCCCAGGTCGTAACCGACTCCCGAAACCAGATCTTTGGTTTGTAAGACCTTGTCCTTTCCTTCTTCCTCGGGTTTGTGTAGCATTACCTTTCCCATTCATTCGAGATAAAAATGCCTGGCTGGCGACTCTACCTTTTCCGTGCCACTTGCGCGTTTGTACTAGGATGAAAATCCCGGGAGCGACAGCTAGCGACTCTGCTGGGGATCGAACCCAGAATCTCTGGTTTCCCCTTTGAGAGTCAATCCTAGCGCCTGTTTGATTTTGTTTTTTTGGGTGTTTAGTTGTGTTGTGTGCTTTAGTTTAGCTTTACTGCTTCATTTATAGTTTTATTTCACAGCATTTATTTATCGCTTTCAGTATTTATTTTTCCATGCATCATATATACTGGATTGTCTGGCTGTGCTGGTTTCATTTTTTCTGTGGGATGGGATTTGTTACTTTGAGATAAGCCAAATACCCGGCTTGAGTGCATCTAGGACTTAGAGTGGTTCCACTTTTGCTTCATGGCATCTTGCTATGTTGGTATTAGTGAGTTCCACACCCAGACTTGCGACCGTCTTGGGAATGTATTGATACCAGAATCTTTCTGGGGCAATATACGACCTTGATAGTTATGTGCATCTAGGGACCGATTATTGAGGACCTTTGTGGAAACATCCCTCTCCAGTGATGATAGTGGCAGACCACATTTGTTGGAAAACCCACTCGCATCTGAGGGCCCACTGGGAACTCGCATAGGATGGACTGGTTCTCTCATAGGAATCCATTTAAAGCAAATTGTTTGTATGACGGTAGTATTGTACCCTTCGGGGTGAATGTACTATTGTTTCTTGATTCAGTGCTTAAAGCTGGGGACTTATGAGGGATGCTTGTTTCCTTGGACGCGGCTGAGACCTCCCTGAATAGTACATAATGCCAAACCGATTCCCTGATTTGGTCATGAGCTATTTCTCAGAAATGGTGAACATATTATTGCTATTCGACTTTGAGAGTCCGTGATGTTGACCCTAGTAGCACACCCGTGAGATGGGATGGGTTTACAGGTTTGCATGAACCTTAAGACCTTCAACACACCCACTGTGCCATCATGATTCAGTATTGTGATTTGTTCTCTTACACATTGATTCTGAGA
Organism: Lathyrus aphaca; assembly: GCA_963966055.1. Lineage (NCBI taxonomy): Eukaryota > Viridiplantae > Streptophyta > Magnoliopsida > Fabales > Fabaceae > Lathyrus > Lathyrus aphaca. The sequence continues at coordinate 217,524,822 of OZ014520.1, read as the reverse complement.
TTTGAACCTTTGATCAGAGAGATGATTATTATGATGTGATGATGTTGTGACCCTGCACAGGCACTTGCTTATATGATTGACACTTCACAGACACATCACTAATCACATGCCTTGCCTTGCATAAGCATCATGACATCATTAATCATATGTGTTATTTTTATTCTCAGGGTTCATATTACTCCCGATTCTCGGTCGTATTTCTACTTCAAGATGGAAACTCCAAGGAAGAAGAATGTTCACTACACTTTCCCACAACCAGAAACTGAGAGTATTCCAAAGATGATCAGTTTGATGAATGACAAGGTTCTGGATGACTTCAGAAGAGAGTATGGAAGGATCTTGGAATATGTGAATAAACCAACAGTTGATCAAAGGTACAACCTTCATTCCTTGCTACAATTCCATGATCCATAGTTACGAGTCTTTGTGTTTTCAGATTATCTTTTGGCTCCTACATTGGAAGAAGTTTCCAGCATCCTTAGGGTCGCCATCAAAAGTGGTGTTCCCTATTATGGCTTGGAGAATATTCCTTCATGCAGAGACATAGCTGACATTTTCCATTTGGATTTGTCCAAAGTTAGTAGAGGGTTGGATGTCAATAAAGGTAAGGGATTTCTCTTGAATTTTCTTGTCAAGGAAGCTCAAGATATGGCCTCAGAGAACAAGTGGGCTAAGTTCAGTACATTGCTAGCTTTGATGGTATATAGGATAAGCTTGTTCCCATAGGAGAAAGGTTTGATTAGCATGGAAGTTGTTGTCATCTTCATTCAGAAAAATCCAGTTCCTACACTGCTAGGTGATTTATAGAATAGGGTCCATTATAGGAACGAGAAAAGAAAAGGGTATGTGAACTGTTGTGCTCTTTTGTTTGCTGATTGGTTTGTAAGGCAACTCCCAAAATCAGGACCTTTCCAAAACTTGAAACAATATTGGAAGTGGTCCAAAAGATTGATGGGCTTAACCTCAGACAACATATCTTGGGGGTGCAATAGAGACCTGATAGGCAAAGAGATTATTGCCAGTTGTGGCACTTTCCCCAATGTACCCTTGCTAGGAAGTAAATGGGGAATAAACTATAATCATTAGTTGTCTAGGAAACAGTTTGGTTATCCTCTGAAGGTTCCACCATCAGCTGAAGAGGCAGTTGAGTCATTGTATTTCTCGATAGAAGGAAATATGGAGTTGTGTATACAGGTAGCCCAAGCTTGGGAGGTCAGGATAAGGAAAGGAAAGAAAGATTTTGGGAAGGTGGACCCGAAAACATATGATCCTTTTACTACATGGTTGAAAGATCGTGTAGAAGTCTTACTTCTCCCGTTCTCTATGGAGTACCCTTTATACCCTAAGGAGAAGTTACCCTTGAATTCAGTACCTCTCAAAGATTACCAGAAATTGGAGGCCTTGGTTAAACAACTTAGAATGGAAAATCAAGAGGCCAACAATTCATGCCAAAAGTTGATGATTCAGAATCAGAAGTTAGAATAAAGATCTCACCAGGCTAAAGAGATGGTCAGGCTCAAGCAGCGGGACTTCCAGGAGAGAGAACTCTACTTCAAGAAAAGAGGGTTAGCTGAAACTCACAAGGTGAGTCAGCTCCGGAAAGATAAAAAAGCTTTGAACGAAGCTAATGAAGCTATAACCTTGTGGCAGGAGAAGTGGGAAGATAATATGAAGAAACAGAAGGAGTTGGAGACTAAATACAAGCTGGAGATCAAAAGTCTTCAGGATACTCTAGTTGAACAAGGAGAGCTGCTCCAAAAGGCCCACGACAAACAAATGGATTACCTTCAGGATATGGCAAAAAGTCAACAGATAGTAGAAGACACTCAAAAGGAAATAGAAGAGTTAAAGTTTCGAGCTGATGTTAAGAAAATCAAGACCGATCCAAGTGCAAGCAAAGAAAGTGAGAAGGTGTTCCTACAACAGATTGAAGAGTTGCATGCCTCTTTTGATCTCAAAGATCTCCTAATCCAGAAGCTTATACAGGAACCAGATCATCCAGACATAGCCCAGTTTCTCCAAGGTATCAAGCGCCTTAGATGGAGGTTGAAAGATATAGAACTTCCTAGGGTTTAGTCTCGTGCTCTCATATCTGGATTACCCACAGGCCTATTGTGGGATTCCTTTTTATTGATGTACTTTGTTTCTTTTCTAATGTCTGAACTGGTACCCTTTGAGGACTTTGTTATTCCAGATTTCAGTTTATATGATTGAGTTGTATTGAGTCCCTGGTTGTTATCTTTTGCACGGACACGGGGTAATAAGCGCCAATTTTCCACATCTGAATATCATACAGGGTCTTCTTCCAAAGGTTATTCTCTTAATACTAAAATGGGAAAGTAAGGAAAGAAAAAAAAAACTTGAGGATAAAAGGAACACAACATTGCATGCATTCATGTCATTTGCATTTTATTTCTTCTTTGCAGGTTATTTAGGTTACTTAACTTATGCATTTTCAGGGAAAGATTGTGAGAGCAGCTAAGACCCGTCATCCTAGACAAAGTATTCCTCACTGGTACGCTACCAGCAAAAATCAAAGAAACGTCATGGATACTGTGCAAACAGAGCTCAACGAACTGCGCACCCGAATGGGAGAGTTTATGGCGATGATGCAGGGCATGGCCCTAGGGCAGCAAGAGTTGAGAAATGCATGCAGAGGCTTACTCCTCCCCAAACAGACCCTCTGGTGGTTACTCTGGATGCCCAGGGAAATCCACCCAACTACAACAGAGGAAATGGACCTCCATTTCAAGAAACTGGAACCCCCACTCTTATCCCTGTGGTAGATCGCCAGGAAGATCAATTCCCTCCGGTCAACGATGATGGGTTTTGGCACGAGTGGAAACTTTCAGGATTTTCAACTGCTGGTCGACAAGGTTAAGGCCCTTGAATGTAGGGACACTCTTGGAATTGACGTATCTGATATGGGTTTGGTCTCCGGGGTGGTCATCCCTCCTAAATTCAGACCTCCAAGCTTTGATAAGTATAATGACAATTCCTTCCCCAAGACACACTTGCAGACTTTTTACCACAAGATAGCCGCTCACACTAAAGATGAAAAACTCTGGATGTATTACTTCCAGGACAGTCTCTCCGGGGGCTCATTGGAGTGGTATATGAAGCTAGAAAAGAATTATGTCTGAAACTGGAAAGAGCTTGGGGAGGACTTCCTTAAGCAATATCAGTACAATATTGATATGGTGCCCAGCTGTACTTAACTCCAAAGTTTATCTCAGAAGAACTCAGAAAGCTTCAAGGACTATGCTCAAAGATGGCGTGAGGTCGCCGCCAGAGTACAACCACCTTTGCTGGAAAGAGAGATGGTGGATCTCTTCATGGATACCCTCCCAGGGCACTTCATGGAAATATTAGTAGGTTGTTCATCTAGTGGGTTTTCGGATATCATTCTGACGGGTGAAAGAATAGAAAATTGGATGAAACAAGGAAAAATCTAGAATAGCGGAGCATCAACCTCCAATGTAAAGAAGCCTTTTGTGAAGCGTAGGGAAGGAGAAACTGGGGTTGTGTATACTCAAAATAGAAGAGGAAACCAGAATGTGTATCAATAGGAAGCTCCTGTCACCATTGCTGCTCCAGCAAACCAACCACAGGTTCAGCAACAACAGCGTCAACCAAACTATCAACAGCAAAGGGCTTCTCGACCATACTATCCTCCCCGACCGAAGGATAGGCATTTTGAGACGCCTCCAATGTCATACTCACAATTATTACAAAATCCTCTCCAATTGCAAATGATACAGTTAAGGACTCTGCAGCCTCCAAAGACATGCCAGCTCCCAGCAGGTTATGATGCTAATGCTCGCTGTGAATTCCATTTTGGGGCTCCTAGGCATAGCACTGAGAACTGCCAAGCCTTGAAGCATCTTGTCCAAGATTTAATAGACTCCAGGGCCATTAATTTCGCTCTTTCTCCAAATGTAATCCAGAATCCTATGCCTCCTCATGGAAGGACTGTGGGGGATGTTGATAGCAGTGAAGGTTTGAATTTGGTATTCGATGTCAAAGATTTGAAGACTCCATTTATGGCAGTAAAATCTTGCTTGGCCAAAAGGAACATGTTCCCGGGTTGTGAAGAAAATTGCCTAGATTGTGTTAGTTCCCTGGATGGTTGCGATCAGCTGAGATCGGGGATACATAAAATGATCAATGAAGGAAGTATACAGTTCTATAAAGTTGTGAAGAATGATGATATATCAATTGTTACAATTTATTACAATCCAGCACAGGTCCCTGCCGCAACAAGGGTGGCGCCAATAACCATCACCACCTCTGGATCGGTCCTATATCATAGTGACAGAGATATCCCCAGGAATTATGGGGGTGAAGTGTACTATAATGGCCAAAAACAAGACATAACTGCGTTCAGTTCCTCTCCGTGCCAAATTGAAAATGTTGGAGTTGGGGGATTTACCATAAGCGGTAGATTATTCGCGCCAGAAACTTTGAGAGGCAATGCATTGCAACCAAAATATACTTCTGAGGCTTAAGCGAAAGTCAGTGGCAAACAGCCCATGACTACTGATGCACATGCGCCAACGACAGATCTTGACATCACTTTTAATAAGGAAGCGGAGGAATTCCTAAGAATCATCAAGAAAAGTGACTACAAGATCTTAGACCACTTACAACAGACTTCCTCGAAGATCTCGATATTATCCTTATTAATGTGTTCAGATTCGCATAGGAAATCCCTATTGAAGATTTTGAACAACGTGTATGTACCACAGGATATATCAGTAAATCAATTGGAAACAGTGGTGTCAAGTGTAAACTCTAGCCATGGCTTGGGATTCACAGATATGTACTTAACGTCCGAGGGATGCGGTCACAATCGTGTCTTGCATATCCCCATGGAATGTAAGGGGGTTGTGCTCTCCCACGTGCTGGTTGACACAAGGTCGTCACTGAATGTCCTCCCCAAGAAAGCCCTCATGAAGCTGAATTATGATGGGGTCGTGTTAAGGCCAAGCGACTTAGTTGTATGGGAATTTGATGGCTCGAGGAGGTCAGTGTTCGGAGAAGTGGAGTTGCTTATCCAGGTGGGACCACAAGTCTTCAATGATACTTTCTACGTGATGGACATCCATCCAGCCTATAGCTGCTGGTTGGGGTGGTCGTGGATCCATTCAGCAGGAGCTGTATCCTCTACCCTCCATCAAAAGCTCAAGTTTGTTTGGGAAGGGAAGATTGTAACAGTGTCAGGAGAAGAAGACATCTTCGTCAACCACTTAGCCTCATTCATATACGTAGAGATGGATGGAGAAATCGTGGAGACTCCTTGTCAAGCTTTTGAGCCCATCAAGTCTGAGAATGCATCATCTCAGCTGCTTTATCTGAAGACCCAAAGAAAGGAGCTTCTATAGCTTCTTACAAACACGCCTTAGAGGTGGTAGAGTCAGGTGCGAAGGAAGGATGGGGCAAGACAATTGAGATCCCATAAAAGAAAGACATGTATGGAGTTAGCTACCAGCCTGGTCAGTCAACACCTGGACAAAGTACTAGAGGTCGGAAAGACCCAATTACCTTCACCGGTGTGGGGTGGGTTTATCATGGCAACGTCTGTGCTGCACAAGAGGATACGATTGACAGTGGTTGCGATCTTGAAGAGTGGATTAAGCTTTGTGCTCTGGGGATACAACTCAACAACTGGTCGGCTGAAAAGCTTATCTCTGTCACTCAGCCTGAAGAGTAATAGTTTTATGTTTTTGCTTTCCTGTATTCAAGCTCTATGTCTGGCCTGGGGCATAGCAGATCATTGTAAGGGTTCTTTTGTTCATGATATAATTTTATAATCATTGATAAAGCAGACGTTTTTGCATTCATACATGTTGCTCCTTGTCTTTCATTTTCATGTTGTTTTTTTTTGGAAAAAATGCAAATTTCATACAAAATAAATGGCAATGTTTCCTCAAATCATTTCTAAATCTAGCATGAATCATCATTCATGCAGATGCTCCTCATCGGATCTCATCAATGACGACCTTGCTATGGCTCAGTATGACTTTGACAATCCAATTTACCTAGCCGACGGGGAAGGTGAAGAAGATTGTGAACTGCCCAAAGAGCTAGCAAGGTTGCTTAAACAAGAGGAGAAGATGATTCAGCCACATGAGGAAGCTATTGAAGTGATAAATCTGGGTACTGAATAAGACAAGAGAGAGGTAAAGAACGGGATTGCGTTAGAAGAATCCATCAAGAGTCGTCTAATTGCCATGCTTCGAGAGTATATTGATGTCTTCGCCTGGTCTTACCAAGACATGCCTGGATTGGACACTGACATCGTGCTGCACAAACTACCTATCAGGGAAGAGTGCCCACGTGTAAAGCAAAAGTTGAGACGAACACGCCCTGATATGGCCATCAAAATTAAAGAGGAGGTGCAGAAACAGTTTGACGCCGGATTCTTGGTCGTGACCAGTTATCCCCCATGGGTCGCGAATAAAGTGACAGTGCCTAAAAAGGATGGTAAAGTCAGAATCTGCATGGACTACGGAGATTTGAATCGGGCCAACCCTAAAGATGATTTCCCTTTGCCTCACATTAATGTGCTAGTTGACAACACTACTCAATTTTCCGTATTCTCCTTCATGGATGGCTTCTCGGGATATAATCAGATCAAAATGGAGCCAGAGTACATGGATAAGACTACATTCATTGCAACCTACCAACGTGCAATGGTGACATTGTTCCACGATATGATTCATCACGAGATTGAGGTCTACGTTGATGACATGATTGCAAAGTCACAGACAGAAGAAGAGTATCTAGTAAAGTTAGCTAAACTATTTGACAGGCTTCGGAAATTCAGACTAAGGTTAAACCCGAACAAATGCACCTTCAGGGTACGTTTCGGTAAGCTGTCGGGCTTCATCGTCAGTGAACGGTGAATTAAGGTCGACCCTGCAAAAGTAAAAGTCATCCAAGAGATTCCTGAACCGAGAACTGAAAAAGAGGCACGGGGCTTCTTAGGGAGGTTGAGCTACATTGCACGGTTCATCTCGCACCTAACAGCCACGTGTGGGCCTATTCTCAAACTTCTGAGGAAGAATCAGGCTATCAAATTGAATGATGACTGCCAACAGGCCTTTGACCGAATCAAGGAATATTTGCAAGAACCTCCGATTCTTATGCCTCCAGTGCCAGGGAGACCCCTAATCATGTACCTCACTGTACTCGAAGGATCAATGGGATGTGTGTTGGGTAAGCAGGACGAGTCTGGTCGAAAAGAGCACACCATTTATTACCTTAGAAAAAAGTTTACCAATTGTGATACACGCTACTCACTACTCGAGAAAACTTGTTGCGCTTTGGCATGGGCTGCTCGCCGGCTAAGACAGTACATACTGACTCATACCACTTTCCTAATTTCCAAGATGGACCCTGTGAAGTATATCTTCGAGAAGCCGACTCTAACAGGAAGGGTAGCCCGATGGCAGATGATTCTGACAGAGTATGATATCCAATACACTTCCCAAAAAGCCATCAAAGGGAGTGTGTTGTCAAAGTATCTGGCCCAGCAGCCAATTGACGATTATCATCCCATGAGGTTCGAGTTTCTGGATGAGGACATCATGTTCCTCAAGTCGAAATACTGTGAAGAACCACTCCCGGAGGAGGGGCCAGACCCCGAATCCAAATGGAGGTTGATGTTTGACGGGGTTGTGAACATGAATTGTAGTGGAGTAGGTGTTTTCCTTATCTCACCAGAGGGGACACACATGTCTTTCACCGCTCGGCTGACATTTGAATGCACCAATAACGAAGCAGAGTATGAAGCCTGCAAAATGGGCATCGAAGAAGCAATCGGTATGAGAATCAAGAACCTTGAGATCTTTGGTGATTCTGCTCTAGTTATCAACCAAGTCAATGGAAAGTGGCTAGTTCATCAACCTCACTTAGCTCCATACCGGGATTACACTAAGAGGTTGTTAACTTTCTTCACCAAAGTCGAATTGCATTATATACCTCGAGATGAGAACTATGTGCCTCGAATCGACGTCTCTCGTCTCGAAAGATATGCCTATGTTTTTGCAATTGGCGGTGTTGAGGATAGAAAACCTTGGTATTATGATATCAAGCGATTTCTGAAGACTCAGGAGTACCCAGCTGGGGCATCCAGTAAAGACAAGAAGACTCTCAGGAGGCTAGCAGGAGGATTCTTCTTGAATCAAGATGCTGTACTATACAAATGAAACTTCGACATGGTCCTGCTCAGATGTGTGGATAGACACAAAGTGGACATGTTGATGCAGAAGGTTCACGAAGGCTCCTTCGGTACCCACGCTGGAGGGCATGCTATGGAAAAGAAGTTGTTAAGATCAGGGTATTATTGGATCACCATGGAATCTGATTGTTGTAAATACTCCCGCAAATGCCACAAGTGCCAGGTATATGTTGATAAGGTTCATGTACCTCCAAATCCATTGAGTGTTATGTCTTCACCTTGGCCCTTTGCCATGTGGGGCATTGACATGATTGGTAAGATTGAGCCAACGGCTTCCAATGGTCACTGTTTCATCCTAGTTGCTATAGACTACTTCACAAAGTGGGTTGAAGCGACGTCTTATGCCAATGTTACAAAACAAGTGGTCGCCCGATTCATTAAAAGGGAAATAATTTTCTGGTATGGAATTCCCGAGAGGATCATTACTGATAATGGTTCTAACCTCAACAATAAGATGATGGCCGATTTATATCGGGATTTCAAAATAGAGCATCACAACTCTTCGTCGTATTGCCCGAAGATGAACGTAGCCGTCGAGGCGGCCAATAAGAATATCAAGAAAATCATTCAGAAGATGGTTGTGACATATAAGGATTGGCATGAGATTCTACCGTTTGTACTACATGGGTACCGAACGTCTGTGCGTACCTCAACAGGGGCAACCCCGTTCTCACTGGTGTATGGTATGGAGGAAATCCTACCGGTCAAAGTTAAGATCCCCTTGTTAAGAATAATGATGGATGTCAAGTTGGATGAAGTTGAATGGCTCCGAGCTAGGTACAAGCAATTGAGCATCATCAAAGAAAAACGCCTAGCAGGTGTATGTCATGGACAGTTGTATCAACGGCGAATGAAACAGGCTTTCGACAAGAAAGTACGGCCTCAAAGGTACATACCAGGTGACTTAGTGTTGAAAAGGATTCTTCCTCCTCTTAATGATCACAGGGGCAAGTGGACACCCAATTATGAAGGTCCATTCGTGGTTAAGAAGGTCTTCTCGGGCGTAGCCTTGATGTTAACGACCGTAGATGGCAAAGACTTCCAATCCCCCGTCAACGCAGACGCAGTAAGAAAATACTTCGTGTAAAAAGACCCGCTGGATAAAAACAGAATAAAGATCTAGGCAAAAAGGGCATCTCGGTGAGCCAAAAACAGAATAAAAGGCTCAGGCAAAAGTTATGGAAATATTGGGAAAAATGTCACCCGCTGAGTTGAAAAGCCATATTGGACAGCTCAGGCAAAAAAAGGTATCATGCTGGATTGAAAACCCGAAAGGGCGATCCACGCAAAAGAGGGACTAACACGAACGACTGCGATCTGCGAGGTTTGTGATCCATTTGCATCTAAGGGAATCCCAAGGGTTGAAGACCAATTCAATCACTTTTCTCAAAGGAGGAGCAAGCGGAGAGTCATGAAGATATACAAGTCATAGCCAGGTCGGAGCTTGATGAGATCCATTCTTCACATTGCCAATAGGATAGTCTGTTTTCCTTTTGAGAAATTTCCTATTTCCAGGGATTGTTTCCTGATGTAATGCCTACTCAGGGCCATTGTCCAATTAATAAAATGAAATTTAGTTCAAATTTGTGTCCATTTGTTTATGTTTTTCATCTAACATTGCCTGAGTGCAAAAATGTCCAGCAAATTGTGATAAAAACTGCATTATGAACATTTGAACACCTTATAACTCATACATGAGGACAAAAATATACCACTCTAAAGTGTTGAGTGAAGGGGATAGTGATTCATACCATAAGCTCGGGGCATACAGGCCAAACTTACTCTCTATGTGGCAGGAACTATCATTTGTGTTTATGCAGGTGCAGGTGTCGCTAGCAAAGCCAGAATAGACTTTCAGGAGGACTTCCTCAACAGGTTTTTGGGCAGAATTCCTCAACAACATTTTCTTGGATGTCTTTCATTATCCCCAGTAGAGTGGAGATTGAAATCTCCCCCAACAGTGGTGGAAGAAGACTAATAGTCTCCCCAAGCAGAGATCTTAATTCAATGAAGAAGTATCCCCCACCATAGTCTTCTTATCTCCAGCAATACATGGAGACATCTCTTCCCCTAGCAGAAGATTATGTATCTGAGGAGTTTCCATAGTAGATTCCCTCCTCAGTAGAGCACCGACATCTGATGCCCCGCCTAGTCAGAAGGATATCATTCCCTCAGCAGAGTTCTACGGGTAGCGTACCTCTCAAGTCAAGTTCATTCCCAACGGGGTCTTGGCTCCAATCTCAAAGTCCAATTTATTTTTGGAAATTGTGGAAGTTCAGAGCCAGTGTATCATCCACAATATCTCCCATAGAGTTGCTCTTCCCCCACGGGGATTTATCAAATCAATTCAGTGATTATTTCTCCCCAGTCAAGCTACTTGAGATACCTGTCATCTCCTCATCAGGAGATTTTTTTGCATCTGCATTGCATCCTCAAGAGCGTAGCCTTCACGTCCTTATGGAGCATTGCGCCATGGAAAAATCCAAGCATGTGCATACCAGCATGGGCCAGTTTTGGGGTATATTACACAAAAGCCCATAACATCTTTTCAACCTAAAGTATTCCCCATAAAGAATGCCAAGTCCATTCCTCAATATTGTTACTTTTATCAGTCAATGCTCGTTTTCTCGAGTCATCATCCACGTTATGATGATCTCTTTTCAAGTATTATCTCCTGTGTGGGATAATTGCTTGTCGATTCTGCCCCGTTCAGTTTCATTTTCTTGAGTCATCATCCGCGTTATGAGGGTATCTTTCCAAGTATTATCTCCCGCGAGGGATAATTGCTTGTCGATTCTGCCTCTTTCAGTTTCTTTTTCTCGAGTCAACATTTGTGTTATGATGGTCTCTTTACAAGTATTATCTCCCGCGTGGGATAATTTCTTGTCGATTCTACCTCATTCAGTTTCGTTTTCTCGAGTCATCATTCGCATTGTGATAGTCTCTTTTCAAGTATTATCTCCCGAGTGGGATAATTACTTGTCGATTCTGCCTCGTTCAGTTTCGTTTTCTCGAGTCATCATCCATGTTATGATGGTCTCTTTCAAAGTATTATCTCCCACATGGGATAATTGCTTGTTGATTCTGCCTCGTTCAGTTTCGTTTTCTCGAGTCGTCATTCGCGTTATGATGGTCTCTTTTCAAGTATTATCTCCCGCATGGGATAATTACTTGTCGATTCTGGCTGGTTCAGTTTCGTTTTTCTCGAGTCATCATCCGCGTCATAATGTTCTATTTTCAAGTCTTTATCTCCCGCTTGGGATAATTTCTTATTGGTTCCGCCACGTTCGGTTCCTGTTTGTTCGATTTATCATCCGTGTTATGATAATCGTTCCACACCTCCTATCTCCCGCATGGGATAGGAACCTTTTGATTCCGCTAAGTTCGGTTTCGTGTGTAACAGCCCGGGCCCCTCGCAAGGCAATCCCGACACTGCCACCTCACGATCTTCTCTACTCCCCTCACTAGTAGAGTTTTTGCCTTCCGTGGGAATCGAACCCTGTACCATGGGGTTCAATTACATGCTCAATCCATTCCCACTACCAATTGAGCTAGTAGCTCAAGTGGTAGTGGGAATGGATTGAGCATGTACTTGAACCCCAGGGTACAGGGTTCGATTCCCACGGAAGGCAAAAACTCTACTAGTGAGGGGAGTAGAGAAGATCGTGAGGTGGCAGTGCCGGGATTGCCTTGCGAGGGGCCCGGGCTGTTACAAAAAAAGGCGCCTTTTTTTGTAATAGCTTGGGCCCCTCGCAAGGCAATCCCGACACTGCCACCTCACGATCTTCTCTACTCCCCTCACTAGTAGAGTTTTTGCCTTGCGTGAGAATCGAACCCTGTACCCTGGGGTTCAAGTACATGTTCATTCCATTCCCACTACCAATTGAGCTACTAGCTCAAGTGGTAGTGGGAATGGAATGAACATGTACTTGAACCCCAGGGTACAGGGTTCGATTCTCACGGAAGGAAAAACTCTACTAGTGAGGGGGGTAGAAAAGATCGTGAGGTGGCAGTGTCCGGATTGCCTTGCGAGGGGCCCGGGCTGTTACATCGTGTCCTTGACCTGTCATCCAAGTCATGAAGGTTTCTTTCCTGACCCACTCACGGTGTATCTTGTCATCCAAGAATGGAATTCTTCTCAATACATTCCATTCCTTACGGAGTACAAATTTTCAGGATTATTCGAGTATTCAATCACTTCATACCTTGAATATCTAAAAGTCATTGCTATTATTCATTCAGGTCTGCAGATGATTGAATAGGGGAAGCTATAATACCTCAAAATTTTCCCTCTCATTTTTATGGCATTTAGCATACCACATTGCGTATCCAAATCCACTTCATGACCTAAAGCATTGCATCATAACCAGCATAGCTGAGGCATAAGGCTTGTGATCAGTGATTGAAGAGATTGGTGGTCATCCAAAGGAAATCAAAAGGAAACATGGCTTCTCAACATTGTGAAAAGGGTTCACAATATCCCACGAGTTTTCATTTGAGGCCACAAGTCATAGAAAGGAGTGAATTGATCCAAACATTCAAGTAGTGCAACATTTCCTGACAAAAAGGGCCAAATTAGGGTCTCTGATTATATGAACTTCTCAAGGGAATTTTGGTGCAAACTTGATCCCATGGTTTTCTACATGATATTAAGTACCTAGGGTTGAAATTTCATCCATTGAATCATTTTGGAGGGTCTTCAAATGATCAGTTACTTGAAAATCAAAGAATTGGGGAAAAGTCAACCAGGCTGAGTAAAAAGTCAACTCCTGACTTTTTGAGGTAAAATTCATGAAATTATGGCTACAAGGAATCTATGGATTAAATTTGATCAAGAAATGATGGAGAGATCATGAGAAATCAAGAAAATCAAAACTTACCATTTTTGGAAAATTAGGGTTTCCAAAAATGGCAAGTTTTGGCCATTTTGCAGCCAACTTCAAGAGAGCCCTTCTCCCAAAATAAAAGTCAAATGAAAATTCCACTTAGTTTGTTTTAAATATGGCATCCTAAGCTTCAAATCCATAGGTGTAACATGTCCATAGCATTAAAATTGAGGAAGTTATGATCATTCAAAGTTGGTGCAAATTAAGGCAAGCTAGGGCAAAACCAAGGCAGACCTTGCATCCTGCGCGCGTGCCAGGCAAGGATTTTCATCAAACATGTGAGATGCAACATGTCAAGCCAAATTACCCCATCAAGGAGGTTTCAAATGAATTTTTTTTTAACATCAAAGTTGTTCATTGGCATGTCCTCTACAACTTTGATGTTTAAAGAATTTTTGTTTGATCAATGATTTAAGAGATATGATGGGTCAAAGTGGCAACCTCACACTGATCATCCCATGTGCATGATGCCCAAGGCATGCCCAATCTCTGAAGGCCCATGTATGCAGTCTTATGCATTGAGTTCAATGACAATTTTGAAGTACCTAGAGGCCATATCTCATCTTGGAGTAAATCAAACTTGTTCTATGTTGCATTATCTTCATTTTGATCACAAGAATGCCTACATTTGGTTGCTTGACCATGAATATATATCCATTGAAAGTTCACAATATGCAATTTGTTTCCTTGTTCACTAAGGCAGTGGTGTAATATTCAAATTCAGAACAATATAGGTTTGTAAGCTTCACTTATCAGGTAGTGAACATAAGGCATCATGTTTAGAGCTTCAAATGATCACCTACCTACATGATCATGCTATACCACCATGTGTTTCCTTCAAAATCAAGCAAATGAGAAATGTTGAACATGATAAACATGCTGCAAACATGATCAAGCCAGCTTCAATTTGCATCACAGCCAGCTCATCATAAGTGTCATGGACATCACCATATTGGATTCAATTCAAGTGAAACAGATTCAGCTCATTACATTTTCCTCTCACTTCAATTCTTCATAACCAACTTAACTCAGTCCCAACTGAATTGACTCAGTTAACCATGGTGCTAACCATGGTTCTAACTGTGAACTATGCTGGGTTAGGAGCTTAACCTCCATTATAAAAGATCAAACCTAACTGATTTGTAACACTTTTTCATTTTGCTCAAAAAATCACTCTAAACTTCAACATTTTGCTCTGTATCCTCCTTGAAGTTTCACTGCATTTTGGATTGATCAAGCTTCATCTTCCATCTACATTCTCCATTCTTCCATTGCTCATCATCATCATCAACTCAAGCTCCATTTTCATGGTTGAATTCAGTGGGAGCTTCAATATTGCACCAGTGTATATCTCTGCAAATTGCTAAGATTTTCACTGATCTTCATCAATCTTGCATCAATCATCATCATTGCAGCTTCACCATCATCCAAGGCACAAGATCCATGGCACAAGCTATTTGAAACTTCAAGATTCAGTTGCTGCATCATCACAGCATTACTCCAAGTTTCTCCAAGATTCATCATCCAGTGAGTGTTTATTTCACTCCACTAAGGATCAGAGACAATTAGCAAGCATAGAAGGAACCTCACCTCTGGATTTCTCCAACCTCTGCATATCTGCATTTTCAGGTTTCTTCTGAAACTCAACTTGCACGATTTCCTTCCATTTTATTTGATTTGTGTGGTTTAAAGCTTGATAGAAATTGTGCATACTCTGGCTAGTTGATAGGCATAATAGATGCTTAGATTCAGTTTCTTAGGTGGATTTTGTTTGCTTCGATTTGCACTGATTAGGCATGATAAATGAATTGTGATCTTGGATTCTTGTTGTCCTCAACCTTGCGAACATTCCTATTGTTTTTGACTTCACTTCCATGAGGTTTTAAATTTTGCCCTAACCAGGACTCACCGGAGAAGGTGATCGAAGACTAGCTCCAGTCACCTGAATAGTGCCCTAAATTTGTTTTCAACTTTAAGTCATGACCTTAGGATCTTTTTTATCTAACGCTCGTTAGTGTGCTAGCGAATTAATGATTCACATGGCTTTCACGTGCACAAATTTTGGTCCTGAGTATTCACACGCGCGTCATCCATTTGGTTATTGTGTGTCTTCCGATCTCATCCATTGTATCAGTATGCTTTTACTCCATCATAAATTTCATATCAATCCTTCGGTTCAGGTTAAGTCAACATTTTGACTGAAGTACACCACAAGCAAGTGTTCAACTCCCCTGGGTTGGGCTTTTCATTCATATTCGCACCCCCAGTCTTTTAAGCTCAATTCATTTCACGTGCACAAATTTTGGTCCTGAGTATTCACACGCGCGTCATCCATTTGGTTATTGTGTGTCTTCCGATCTCATCCATTGTATCAGTATGCTTTTACTCCATCATAAATTTCATATCAATCCTTCGGTTCAGGTTAAGTCAACATTTTGACTGAAGTACACCACAAGCAAGTGTTCAACTCCCCTGGGTTGGGCTTTTCATTCATATTCGCACCCCCAGTCTTTTAAGCTCAATTCATTTCAACTTGTTTTTATTTTTGAACGCACCCTTCCTCCTTTTTCTTTCTTTTATTTTTATCATTTAATTCCGTTTCAATTACGTTTTATTAAAATTACCAAACCTCATCTAAAAATTCTAAATAAATTCATACATCATCTCCCACATTTTTACAAATTTTCCACATTTTTTAAACTTATATTCCATTCATTTTTCATCCAGAATATAATTTCCATTACATTTCTTGTGGTTTATTCTCATTTTTGCACACTTTGTCTTCACCAATTTATTTATTTCAAACTAAAATTGATATTGATCCCATCTTTTTGCCCTATCTAGAGGACACTTTGAGGATCCTAAAATTATTTTTGCCTCAATTTTTAGGTTATGTATGGTACTATTTTGAACCTTTCCTTTGAATTTGATCATCCAAAACCCAAATTCATTATTACACCTTCATTTGAGTGAGTTAAAATAGGAATTTTTGTGATATTTTATAGAGGTATGTTTGTCCCTGGTTTGTGACCTTGAGTGTTATTTCTCATATTTATATCTTGTAATTTGAATTTTTTGAGTGCCTTGGCTTATAAGTCATATTTTGGTCCCTTTTATCCACTTCTTCTCATTTCATTTTGGTAAGGCATTTATGACATTCATTTAAGGTCCCCATTTTGAGTCTTTTAGGTCCTATTAGAAGTCTTTGGATGATGTGTATCCATTTTAGATCCTTGTGGTTTGAGTTTTTAGGTCATGTGATCTTAATGTGTCATATATATTCATGTATGCCTTAATTTTCATTCTTCTCCTTCATCTCACTTCTAAACCAACTTTGTGGGTGGGATAGCCATGTTATATCATTGTTAGACATTATATAAGTGTCTTATATCCATTTCCATGACTTCATCTCAAGTTGTATGCCTTTGTGATCCTTTTTAGTGTCATGTGGTGTCATAAAACTTCAAAATCATACTTTTGGTTCTCCAACCTTAATGGCATTCACTCTAATTCATTTGTGACAGATTCTTTGAGTTTGAATTTCATTTTAATATTTCATAAAGCCCCTGGGTTTTATATGTGGAGTTTGAGTTCTTTTGATCATGTTTGACTTTTTTCCTTCTAAATCTTTTACGTCTTTTGGAATCACATGTTCAATACTTATTCCTTCATATTTCAATCTTATGTTTGAATCTCTCTCACTTGAATCCCTTTCTTCCTGTTTGGTTTCACACTTTAAGACACTCTCATTTATTGTTTAGTTCTGGTTTTTGCATTCACCTTTGACCTCATTCAAGTTTTCCATACTTAACCATGTGAATACTTCATTTAACTTCATCTTGATTTCCATTAGGGTTTAGTACCTCATTAGGACATAGATTGTAGTTGTTTGATTTCGTAACATTAGAATACTTTAATAGGGTTTAGATACTGACTCTAGAAGTCCTTTTATCATTTAGGATCCTTTAGATCTAGGTCTTAACCCTATGAAGTCTTTAGTTTTTTTCCTTGGCTAGTTTGAGCTAGTTTGAGCTTTTGCCATGCTTTATATTTTCAATGTGCTTTGTAAAGCTAAATTTGTTTTGTAGGGAGGTTGAGGTAAGCCTTGTTTATAAAACTTCTTCCTCATCTCTTTATGCTTTCTAAATGTGATTGTCTTAGCACTTTGTGCTTTATTTGTATAGGCATCCTTTTCTTTAGAACCACTTACCTTCCTTAGGAAGTAAGTTGAGTTCTAATTTTCTTTTCTTCTTTTCCTTTCTTCATTAGGATTAGAAAACCTCACAAACCATTAGGGCCCCTTTTTGGTATGTGTCACACCCTAAATTTTGACCAAGCTTTTTATTTTCATTCATCTAGCACATTTTATAGCATTTTCGATAGTCGGACATTTTACATTTTTAGTCCATTTCATAAATCACACATTTTACCATTTTAAATGTCATCTTTTATTTAATTTTGAATTTGTTTCACTTTAATTTAGATTTTAGATTTCGATCATAGAATTTTTATTTAGTTTTTTTGTCTCATTTTGTAGTTTATTAATTTTTATTTTTTTAGTTAAATATTTATTTTAGTTTATTTTTAGAATTTAATTCAGTTCAATTTTAAGTTTAATATAGTTCTCAATTTAGTTTAATTTTTTATGATAAGAGTTTTAGTTTATATTAGATTTAGAGCTAGTTTCATTTCAATTTGAATTTAAGATATTTTCAATTTAGTGAATTAGTTTAATTATTTTTTATACTATGACTAAGTCTTTTTATTTTATTTCTAATTAGTTTGTTTCTTATTTAGTTTTACTAAAACTTTCTAATCAGATTTAGTTTATAATTAGTCCAACTTTTAATTAGTTTTGTTTTATTAAATCAATTGAATTTAGTTTTTATTAATTGTTTTTGTTAATTAATAGTGTATATTTCTTTGGTCTTGACTTTAGTCCCCGCATTTATACAACACAATAACATCACAACCTTTTTTTCAAGAAAAACGTACAAGCACACCAGTCCAAAATTTTGCACATTCAACCCTTACACATACACAGCCTGCTATCACTGCACCCTCACCACAACAAGCAACATTGACATTTCACAATTTTAGTTAAAACAAAACTTGTATTTTGGAAAGAACTCTACACAATAAAATAACAAAAATAGAATTTTTGTATAAGGAGGGGGTCTGATACGTTAGAGAAGGGGGAACATAATTTTTTCTACAAAATCCAAGAACCACACAAGAAAAAACACTGCAACTGCAACAGCAACAAACATATCAAGATACACTTTTGATTCAAGGCGATCCAATCCTTCAGAAGCAACACACTAGTTTGCCTTCACCGTCATATTCGAAACCATATTTCTTAGATTCAGGCCTGAAGTTTGCTGCTTCGGTTTCGCTGGGTCAAAACATGCCTGGTTCACTTTGTTCCGAAGGGAGTGGGAATCTCTTGAATTTATCAAGTGATCATTTTGTGCTGGCTGAACAGTTACCTCAACAATCATTCGCATGTTGATGGCATTGGAAACTCAATATCACACGTGTAGTATTCTGGAAGAGATTCATCACTCAACCACCATCAAATAAAAAACAAAAACTCAAAAACCAAAAAAACTCAGAGCAAAAAAAAATCAGAGAGGGATTGAGACACAAAACCGCAAAACCATCCTTTCAATCACCGCTCACCCCCCCCCCCCCCCCCTTTTGTAACTGTGAGACAATCCCCCCAACCATCACCGAACCGCCGTGAATCTTAACTCACCAGACCTCCCTCAAAAACGCCAACCACCCCTTCAAACCGTCAACCGGAAACACCCCATGCCACCCTTCACCAACCAGAAAAACAACCTTAAACCTCCGACCAAAACCACAATACCCAAACCGCTCACAACTGAAGCGCAAATCCTAAACTCACCGCCATTAACCCTCTGAAATCAAAACCAAAAATCCAAACCACCGAACTCAAACGAAACAACTAAGCGCCTCTACCACCACCAGAAATCGTCGTCGCCATCCATGGTCGACAATACCAAAAGCCACTGCGAAACCTGAGCACTTCGAGCAAACCAAAAAACTAAAATCAAACACTTTCACCCTCTGAAATCAAATCGCAGTGGAGTTGTAATCAAATTCGCGAGAATGAGGCTTGATTCAAAAAACAGAGCCGTTGAGGGAGCCGGAGTCGTGGATTTATTAAGTTTGGTTCTACATCTTGTCGTCGTTTTCTCTTGGTAGGAAGAGAAGATTTTTTTTCTTTTTTTTTCATTTAAAAAAACGTAAAATTCATTTACATTGCTAAGATTTTCTGACTCTTTTTTTTGTGACCTTTTATTTAATATGTTTGGTGTTTTTCCATGGGCTTAGCCCATCGGGTTGGTTTCATATTATACACACTAATACATTACAGACAGTGTCCCCCCCCCCTTTGTTTATTTTATTATTATTTTCTTTTATCTATTTTATCAGGGTTATGATACCGGGCTCAGCCCCTAATTCGAAACTGCATTCTGCACACCCAGAACCTGCGCATACTCCCCTTTCAATTCTTTTTAATCTATTTTTTTTACTTATTTTTTATTTTTATATATTTAGTGATATTTGTTTATTTACTATTCTTATTTTGTTCAAAAAAAATTATATTTAATATAGTTCATTATTCTAGATTTATTTTCCCCCTTTTTATTTGGGCCGATGATACGACAAAAGGCCACGATAAATCTTTTCCGATAAATTGTGACCAATATGAGGCCATTCATTTTTTTATTTATTTCATAAGCTTAATTTATTTTATGGTTATCTCATTAAGCCTATTTAATTTATTTATTTTTATTTTTACATTTTTGTAGAATACTAAGTTCTAACGGTTCCGATTAATTCATACACTGCACACACGCTTTCTCTTGGGCAAATTACAACGAGACCCTTTATTTAATCACAATCCCTTGTAAATTATCATGTATCCATCTCCCGTTTATTTTGTACGCAATTTATCTTTCCGCATTTATTTTACCATTTTCGTATTGCTAGGAACACCCATAGGAACTAGAAATAGATTCACATAATCATTTAAAATAATTCATACGCCTACATTTGCACACACGTAAGTCGGTCACTATGTGATCGCCGTCTGCACGACCTTACGCATCTAAATTAATTAACGAGGAACTGAACTTCGGAATCTAGCATTCTGCGGGTTCTTTAATGAACCACTCTTGAGGCTAGCCTTCGAGTTGTGTTTCATTTACTCCTTCGTTCCTAAAACATTAAACCCTAAAGCATCCAAAACAAACGCAACACTTACTTCACAAATCAAATAACAGAGGAACTGGACTTTGGAGTCTAGCACTCCACATAATTCTTGAATTAAATCACTCATGGGCTAGCCCCACGCGACGTGGTTTATTCACCCTCTTGTTCCTAAAATACTTAAAATCGCGAAAGAGCTAAACTCAAGAGTCTAGCATTCCTCGGGTTTTTGAATTGAATTACTCTTGAGGCTAACACTCAAGTTGTAATTCATTCACTCTTTTGTATTCAAAACATCTAAATCTCAAATTAAAATTGTGAAAGAACTAAACTCAGGAATCTAGCATTCCTCGGGTTTTTGAATTGAATTACTCTCGAGGCTAGCCCTCGAGTTGTGCTTCATTCGCCCTTTCACACTAAAAGAATACAATTTAAAACTTACCAACCAATCCAAATCATTTTATAATTAATCGGCGAAGGAACTGAACTCATGAGTCAAGCACTCCACGGGTCCTTGAATGAAATCACTCCTGGGCTAGCCCCACGCATTGTGGTTCATTCTCTCTTTTCGTTTAAAACACCTTAACAAAGGTCAAACACTTTTCTCTAATGAACATTGTTTAAATCTTTCTATCTCGAAAACAAGCTAGCGATTCAGCCTCCGCCGCGAGTAAAAGTCAACGCTTAGCAGTTAGAATGCGTTTTAAATCATCGTTCAATAAAAAACACAAACCATAGTTGCACAAACTATGAAGTTCTAACTTTCCCATTGCACAAGGGAATACGTAGGCACAGGGATTTTAATCCTTCACGAGCACAATAATAGAAAACTTTAATCTTTTCTCCATCATAATAATAATTATAATTCTTTTCCTTTAGAACAAACATCGTAACAAAAATTTAGAAGACAAAGACATAATCAACATTTAATCGCATAGTTAGACTAAGAGGTTCCCGTTGAGTACAATGGACGTGAGGGGTGCTAATACCTTCCCCTTGGTAACTGACTCCCGAACTTAGAATTTGGTTTCGTAAACCATTTCTTATCCTCTATTAGGTTGTATCTATATATCCCTTTTCTTTAATTAGAATAAATAGAATTAGGTGCCAACTCTATTGTTTCTTTCTGCGTCTCATCGCGAGGATCGTATTTTTCGAGGTACGATAGCTTGGCGACTCTGTTGGGGACTAGCTCCATGCTAGAGAGGGTCGAGCCTAAATTAGCTTTGTGTGTTTATTTGTTTGATCTTATCTTTTTGTATTCTTTATGTTTGTTATTTATGCTTTTCCTATTTGTTCTTTATTTCGCTTTCTCTTATTGCTCATTATTAGTATTTGTCTATGGGATCTTGGGTTACATCATAAGTAAGAGATAAGTTGTGGAAAAAGAAGAGGGAACACCTAGGTTAGAATTGGTAGTTATTAGTGTTAGTCTCCAAGAACTCGCTTCTTGAGGGCCTAGCATGAAAGCTCCCCCAGATAGTTAGACTTTTCGTAGATCTTGTCGCAACGCAGGTAGCCTGTCGCGTGACCTGATTCATGAAAGGGCTATGATTCTGGGATCCATTGTTAAGAACCAGTTTATATATTGGTAGTTGTGTAGTGTTAGTCTCCAAGGGCTCGCCTCTTGAGGGCCTAGCATGAGAACTCCAATCAGGGTAGACCTTATTGTTATTATCGTCAAAATGCAGCTAGCCTACGGCGGGGTGTTAGTACGATAAACGTCTGTGACCTTGAGTTTCCTATACCATCACCATTGAAACTATCCTGTAAGTGGGATTTATGGGTACAGACTATAGAACCAATCTCTTACAGCCTACCATTTAGGAAGTTTTAAACTTTTCCAACTTCCAAGTCTGTTTGTGCTTGTGATCCTAGCATCCTTGCATTGCATCCATTCGCATACCATTGCATCTGCATTGCATATCATTTTCTTTCCTCAGAGTAAGATCATCATCGTCCTGTGTCCATAACCCGCAGTTGATTGCCCGACACCTACATTGGATTTTGAAGTAGTTCTTGATTGATCATGGACCCTGAAGCACAAAAGCAGACTGCGTCAAGGGGAGACTTTGATTTGACAAAGGGCCAGATGAACCTACTCATGGATGCTGTGACAACTTTGACAAGGAGAGGGGATAATGTTCAACAGGCTGCCGTAACTGAAGATGTTTCTCTACCTCAAAGGAACAGCTTTGTTCAACCTCAGCCTGCAAGGAACCCAGTTGAGGCACCCGTTATTCAAGAGCATACCATTATTCGATATGGAAACTCCTTACCTCATGATATTGTTGAATACCAAAGCTTTGGGTTCTCGGAGCTAAATTCTCAAGGGGCAATCCCAGTAAGGAAGACCAAGGGACCATATGTTGCTAAAATGACTGAGAAATGTTGAGTGCTGAACGAAAGACTCAAAGCTATAGAGGGGAAGAATGCTTTTGACCTGGATGCTTTAAATATGTGCTTAGTTCCTGGTTTGGTTACACCTCCGAAATTTGAAGCACCTAACTTTCAGACGTACAAAGGGGATAGTTGTCCAAAGCACCACTTGGTAATGTTCTGTCAAAAAATGACCATGCTTTTGACGATAAGTTGATGATTCACTTCTTCCAAGACAATTTGAGTGGGGCACCATTGAATTGGTACATGGATTTGGAAATAAGTCATATTCAGTCATGGTTGGACCTGGCCAATGCTTTTGTGAAGCAATACCAATACAATCTAGAAGAAGCACCCAGCCGCTTTCACTTGAAAGACCTATCTCAAGAAAGCGATGAGTCGTTCAAAAGGTACGTTCAGAGATGGAAAGCGTTTATCGATCGTGTTCAACCACCGCTCTCAGAAAAGTAGTTAGTTGGCCTATTTATGGATACTCTGCAGAGCCCGTACTTTGAGAAGATGGTAGGCATTGCATCGACAAATTTCTATGACCTAGTGAAAATGGGAGAACGTATTGAGAGTTGTCTCAAGAGTGGAAGAATCCAAGGCACCTTTAGTCTCCAGAGCATTGACAATGAATCCCTTGGTGATTCCCAGAAGGAAGAAAAGGATGAGGCTGATTCAATTGAGGAATCTCCACAAGCTCTACCTCTCTTGCCATACTATCAGCATCCATATGTGTCAGCTGTTCATAGTCAGCAACCTTTTGGGTCTCCATATCTGATACCATTTCCTTCACATGGTCGGTATCCTCCTGTCTATCATCAACAACAGATGCCACAACAACATCCATACCAATGGCAACCCGCTCCTCAGCGATGACACCAGTACACTAAGAAGCCAAAGAGGCAGTTTGATCCTTTGCCAATGCCATACAGTCACATACTGCCACGATTGATCGATAGTGGGTTGTTAGAGCCGAAGAGACTGAATCAAATGATTCCTCCATACCCATCAGGCTTTAATCCTCGAGCCCAATATGGTTTCCATGCCAATGCACCAGGACACTCAACTGAAGATTGCAAGCAACTTCAGAACAAGGTTCAAGATCTGATTGAGTCTGAGTCCATTTCATTTACGCCTTAAGGTCTTCACATCAACATCAATCCTTCGTCTGGTTAGGCTGGTCCGTCAGTCTATGATATGGAAGAAATTGTCAAGGATGGGTGTGAAGAGGATTGGTGCACTGACACCAATGAGCATGATAACCTCTAACTCTGAAGAAGGAAGTTCAATTCCCTAAAGCTGGCATTCCCCTATTTGTTTCAGCATTGTTGTATTTTCTTTGCATGTTGATTTTGTATTTGCTTGTAAGCATTTTTGTTTTCGAATTGGCAAGATTAATGAAATGTTTATGCATCTGTTGAATTAATCCATTCATATTCACTTGTTTTCTTTCATTGATTAAAAAAACATATTTCTCTCATTTTATTTATCAAACTTTTGTTTTAGTAAGGATTGGAGGGAGGATGATGAAAACTAGATACCTGAATTCTCCATTTGTATGCACTCAATTAAAACCTTGCCCATGATGTACAGGCATTGTTTCAAATTCCCAAACACTGGTGAAATAAGGAAGATAATCCCTCGTTAACCCCTTCGAGCCTAGAAGTAGGAGTTTTCTTTTTCAAAAAGTGCAAAAACCCTTAATTTCAAACCTGGGGCAGGGTAATCGGTTCAGTTAATTTGTTTGCATTCAATCTTCAAGAGATTCAATCCATCATTCAAGAAGGATCAGCTACATACTTTCATTCATACACCAAAGAAGTCGTGAAGAGGCAAAAGTTTGTAGTACATGTTATTTATCCTCCAATATAATGGCGGTCACAATCATTCAACAAAAGAACGAAGAAAGGAAAAGAAATACAAAGAAAAAGTCTGCTAAGTCAAAAAAAACATAAAAAAGACGACTTAGGAGAAAATTAATGAAGTCATCAAATCCTCAACAAAGAAAGGATAAAGCAAAGTGGCTGCCATCATTTTTAAATCCTGATCTTTACACCATCAAAGACTTTTGAGATCTGAATGCGTATGTCAAATTAACTGAACGTAGGATTAGAGTTCATCATGAAGATTGGGTGGGTACAAATAAATTTTGAACCTTTATCCTTTGTTTCGAAAACCGTGAACCAAGCCACATTACAACCCTTAAAAGACCTAATTGAGGCAAGGTTTATTTTGAGAGCATACTACAACAAGTTTGTGTTGATCTGACTCCTAACAATCTTTGTTAATCATATGCATTGATCACTTCATCTGCCATTCCATAAATGGCTAGATCCGCTTTGTTGTTTCAATCATTGATTACTCCATTGTATCACCATCATACCAATAAATTGTGATTTCAAAAACTTGCATAAATGTTGCATTAAAATTGCCAATTTTAAATGAATAATGTTTATTTGCAAGTCAATTCAGCGTCAAGGGAATCCTAACGAATGCAGCCAGTTAGGGAATTCGACTTGGTAAGAAAAGCCTATCCAGGGGCAATCATTTCAAGAATCAGTCAACCTGAATCAATCTCTTCAAGAGTCAGCTACTCAGAGGTTGAAACTAATTCTCAAGACTCAGACTAGGGTGAGCTATCACAAAAAGCTCAAGAGTTCAATGACCAGTCAAGTCAGGAGTTTCCCATCCCAAGGATCAGATAACCAGGGACAAATCTCCGATATTCAAGAACTGGGGAAACCATTTCAAGGCCATGTCATGGCAGGTTGGTCCAAACCTTTTGTAAAACGGATATGTTCAAGGACCCATTAATTAGGGTCAAGATGAATCACATAGGGGAAAACCCTCTCTGTGCCTTCAATTTGTTCAAGCAAGCCCTATACCTCACAAACTTTGAGTTCAGGACAGGCGTCGGGAATCATGTCATCATCTTTGTCTCTTTCTAAAGAGTCTTCTGCGAAAAGAACGGTTCCATCCAATATCCATTACAGGGGCATATTTGGAAATCATTTGAGTTGGTGTAATCTTTCTCATGTGCTAGTCACGTCGCTTTGCTCTTAGTGTTAAGCCCTGCTACTGTCTTATTCATTGAGCATCTACCCGTAGTAGAAAGGAGTCATACCTTGCAAAACAAGCCTCTTCTGACATGCAACCTTTTAAGTCCAATTGTCATTGGCATGAATCTGTTAAGTCGGTCATAAAGCCTTTTGCTTACGGTTTAAGGTCGTTTAATTCAACACGCATCCGAGTTTTCCTGATGGTTCCTAAAGTTCTTCTTTGAACTCTTCATTTAAGGAATTTCCAAAGGTTGGTCGTTTATCTTGTTGAAAACTCCAACATTTATTCTTATCTTCCAGCCGGTCGCTTAGAGTCGTTGATTTATATTTGAGTACATTGCTTTCTACTCCCAGTATCAGTTGGTCGCATGGAGCCGCTGCCTAATCATTGTGTTCGTCTTCTTTACCCTCAGTATCAACAGTTACACTTGAACCTGTTAATTTATCACTTTGGATTATTTGAATTTTATTTCCTCAACCACAATGTTGAACTGTTTTCCCGACCGCCGTGTCGATGTCTGTTAGTTATTTCCTCATCCACTGAGTTGAGTTTATTTTCCCGACCGCTGTGTCGATGTCTGTTAGTTATTTCCTCAGCCGCCGAGTTGAGTTTGTTTTCACGAACGTCGTGTCGATGTCTGTTATTTTTCTTTCCCGACCGCTGTGTCGATGTCTATTATTTTGATTTCCCTACCGCCGTGTCGATTTCTGTTATTTATCTCCTCAGCCGTCGTGTTGAGTTTATTTTCCCGACCGCCGTGTCGATGTCTGTTATTTATTTCCTCAGCCTCCGTGTTGAGTTTGTTTTCCCTACATTTTCCCCTTTCTTTCCTTTCCCTTTTTCCAGTTCCTTTTATCAATTCCATTCCAGCCAGTGGTTTTTGTTCAGAAGCATCTTATCTTTCACCCTTTGAAACAGACAAACAAGTGTGGATCCCGTCGGATACGGAGGACGGTCTAGGGTGCTAATACCTTTTCATGTCGTAACCGACTCTCGAACCCAGATCTTTGGTTTATAAGGCCTTGTCTTTTCCTTCTTCCTCAGGTTTGTGCAGCATTACCTTTCCCGTTCCTTTGGGATAAAAATGTCTGGCTGGAGACTCTACCTTTTCCGCACCACTTTCGCGTTTGTTCTAGGATGAAAATCCTGGGAGCGACAGATAGCGACTCTGCTGGGGATCGAACCCAGAATATTTGGTTTCCCCTTGAGAGTCAATCCTAGCGCTTGTCTATTTTTGTTTCTTAGGGTGTTTCCCTATTTTCTGTTGTGTGCTTTAGTTTAGCTTTATTGTGTTCATTTACAGTCTTTACAGCTTTACTTTACAGCATGTATTTACCGCTTTCAGTATTTATTTTTCATGCATCATATACACTGGACTGTATAGTTTGGCTTTTTTCTGTGGGATGGGAGTTATTGTGAGATAAGACAAATACCCGGCTTGAGTGCACCATAGGATTAGCGTGGACACGTTGTTCTCGCATGGTTACATGATGAGTGGCGATGTGTTCCACACCCAGACTGTGACCGTCTTGGAAATATCTTGTGTGGGGGTTTCCTCCACTTCGGGATAGGACCTTGATAGTTATGTGCATCTTGGGACCGATCATTGAGGACTTTAGTGGAAACAACCCTCTCCAGTGATGACAGTGGCAGACCACATTTGTTGGCAAAACCACTCGCATCTGAGGGCCCACTGGGAACTCGCATAGGATGGCTTGGTTCTCTCATAGGAACCCAATTAAAGCAAATTGTTCATATGACGATAGCATTGTATCCCAAGGGCTGAATGTGCTATTGTTTCTTGATTCAGTGCTTGAAGCTGGGGATTTATGAGGGATTCTTGTTTCCTTGGACTCAGCTGAGACCTCCCTGAGTAGTACATAATACCAAACCGACTCCCTTATTTGTTCATGAGCCATTTCTCGGAGATGGTGAACGTATTATTGCTGCTCGGCTTTGAGAGTCCGTGATGTTGACCCGAGTAGCACACCCGTGAGATGGGAGGGGTTTACAGGTTTGCAGGAACCCTGAGACTTCCAACATACTTGTTTTGCCAGCATTGTTCAGTATTATGATCGGATTCTACATGGTCCTTTGGTTCTGAGATCTGGGATTTCTGTGATACTGTTGTTATGATTTTTCATCAGCGCGTGGCTGTCATCTCATCACCAACACCAGACCATTGTTCATCGGACTGTTGATCACATGTCAGTGCGTTACATAACATCATTTGCATGCTTGCATTCCTAACACATGTTTACTCATTTGCAGGGTCGCATGTCGCATCCTCATGAACATATGATCGCATTCATTGCACGATTTGCATATTTTTCATTTTGACAGGTTATCTGGACTTCCTAACTTATTCAACTACAGGCAGCATAGCTGGTCAACACCTTCACTGATATCCAACTCGCAGAAATCGAGCAAGAATGGCTGAGCGAATGCAGAATGATCTCAATGAGCTCTGAAAGAGAATGGATCAGTTCATGGAAATGATGAACGACATTGCTCAGAATCAAGAGTGTCTCAGGTTGATGGTTGAGAAACCCCATGAAAATGCTAATACCAGAACACCGACTGAAAATATGGATCCGAACGCTGGCCATAACGGAGGGCCAAATCCAAATAGGAATGCGGCCCGTAATGTGGTTTTAGAAGACACACTTGAGGACCAGCTCACTCTACTGGATGCTAATATGGGTAATGCTAACGAGATTAATAATCAAAGGTATGAAGAGCTGGAAGAAAAGGTTAAGGCCATGGAATGTCAGAATTCCCTGGGCATCGATGTAACCAGTCTTAGGTTAGTTCCAAGAGTCAGAATCCCTCCTAATTTCAAGGCGTCGTCATTCGACAAGTACAATGGCATCACGTTCCCTATAATTCACATCCAGACATATTTTGGGAAAATCTCGGCTCACAATGACGACGAGAAACTTTGGATGCATTTCTTCCAAGATAGTCTATCTGGAGCTTCGTTGAGCCGCTACATGAAGCTGAGCAGGGTCTCTATCCGATGCTGGAAAGATTTATCCGAAGCTTTTCTCAAGTAGTATCAATATAATATTGATATGGCTCCAAACTGCACCCAGTTGTAGAACTTGTCTCAAGGACCTAAGGAAAGTTTTAAGGAGTACGCCCAGAGGTGGCGTGAACTGGCTGCATAGGTTCAAGCTCCGTTGCTGGACCGGGAAATGGCCGATATGTTTATGGGCACCTTGCAAGGTTCATACTTGGATCGTATGGCCGCTTGCCCTTCCATCTTTTTTGCTGATATTGTCATTGCTGGAGAAAGGATAGAAAACTTCCTGAAATTAGGAAAGATCCAGGATGCAAGTGGTGTTGGTTCTTCTGATGTGAAAAATCCTTTTGGAAATGGCCAAAGAAGAAGAGAAGGCGAGACCAATGTTGTGTATAGGGGCCGAGACAGAGGTCATTCTCAAGTTTACCACCAAACAGCCGCAATAACTATTACACTACATGTTCAAAAATATCAAGGCCAACAACAACGGACACATAGACCATTTCAGGAAAGAACAAGAGCGATGGACTGCAGACTTGATCTTATCCCATTTCCATATGTTGTATTGCTTCCAGAGCTGCTAAAACTGAACATGGTCGAGCTTCATACCATGAGAACTCCTTCTCCTGACAATCTACCTCCGAATTTTGATGCAAACACCAGATGCAAATTCCATTCGGGTGCCTAGGGGTACAGTATTGAGAAATGTTGGGCTTTTCAGAATAAGGTACAGGACCTAATTGACTCTAAGGCGATCAATTTTTCTCCTCACACAAATGTACTCCAGAATCCAATGCCTAATCACGGTGGAGCCGGTGTCATGGTAGTTCTACCAGATGGTCCGCATTAAGCCAATACCTTCGAGTTAATCACCCGAGGTGCAAGGGTATTCATGAAGCAAATAAAGCCAGCAGTATTCAAATACTTGTAGTAATGGAAACTATTTGTTTGCCTTTCTTCAATGCATTTTCATCCCTATTGAGGGGAACTACGTCGCTCTGATTCTTCATTGGTCATGGGTCAATGGAGATACGTAGGCAGAAGATCGTCAGGTCTTTCCAAGCAACCTTATGGGGTAACTTTATTCCCCAGTCTTAATCTTTCCTCCGAGACATACCGTGCCAGAGCCTCCAGGTCAGAATAATCAAGTGAAGACTGATAGGTCCAAATGGATTCAAGCCTCCTCAATGACAGCACCATTCAGCTTCTTTACTGCATTTTCATTTTTAGTTTCTTTTATGTGCTAAACATTTGTCTACATGTATGAAATTTGTTTACTTTTGAATGTTATCAATAATAAAACTCACATGTTTTTCTTGAAGTAATTCATTTGCATTCACTTATGATTTTGTATGTGTACATCGCAATACCAATTGTCATGCTTAAACTTTATGAAGGAGAATGACGAAACAAAAACGCAAGAATCTCTAATTGTTTTCTCTTGAATAAGACCCTGTTGACAATGTACAGGAATTTTTTCAAATCCTAAATACTGGAGACATAAGGGATATAGACCCTCGCCAACCCATTTGAGCCTTGAAGTATGAGTTTCTTTTCGAACAAAAAAACTCTCACATGTAACCCAGGGGAAGGGTAGGTGTCAGCTAGTTGGACCGAGCATTCATACTTTCATAAAGGAGTGTGTCCGGGGATCCATTACATTCCATTATACCAATCAAGAGGTTCAAAGACCAAAAACCACAATATTTATCCTAATCAAGAGGTCCAAAGACCATAAACCATAATGGTTATACTGATCTGGAAGCCATGATGGTTATCCTTCATTGACCAAAGAATGAGGCAGTCACAACCCTCGCAAAGAAATCAAGACAAACGGTGTCACGCTATTTGTTCAAAAAAAAGAATCGGAAAAAAAATGAAATGAAAAGTCCGCTAAGTTGAAACTTGAAAACAAGCGACTTAGGCAAAAATTAGGGCATCCCGCTGGACTTCATAATCACAGATTCACAAGAATCAGTCCAGGAAAAAGTAAGGGATAAGCAAAATAATGTGAAAGAAGAAAAGAGGATTACATAAGAAAGATCCTCAAACAAGAAAAAAGTCGTGTGACACAGGCACGAAAGACAAAGGGGTGACTGACTCAAAACAACAACTTGACTGGTGCTTGAATCGTTAGCAGCAATGGTTCCTCAACCAACACAAAACCTTTATGAAAGGTGAACGCTTATGAAGGCTAGTTGAACATAGGAATGGAGGACATCACGAAGAGGGGTGGGCACAAATAAACTTTGAACATGTATCCTTTGTTTCTATAACCGTGAACCAGGCCACAATACAACCCTCAAAAGTTCTAATTGAAACAGGTTTATTTTGAGAGCATATTACCACAAGATTGTGTTCCTGACTCCTATGAGTTGCGCTAAAAGGATTTGTGTTGGTATTGCATGTACATGCTTTCATAAAAAATCAATGTCGTATCTTAACCAATGATTTTCTCACAAAGGTTTGCGACCTCTTTTCAATAAAGACTTCAAGATTAACATGTGTGTTGCATTAGAATTCTCATTCTCAGAATAAACATTTTCTACTTGCATACATTTGTTTGACATCATAGGAAGTTCACATACGGAAATTCAGTTCAGAAGCTCAATCTTGCCAAGTCGAGGAGTCTGAAACTTCTGAAAGACAATCAGGTCGAGGTGCACTTTTCCAGAAAGCTCCATTGAGTAAGGACTTTCCCGTTCAATTGTGGTAAGAGTCAGCCAATCTAGGGCAGTTACGTCGAGCAATCTCTTCAAAATCCAGCCAAACTGGGGTAATCACTTCGAGATCCAAATCTCTCTAATGTAAAAGATTAGTCAGTCAAGTGAAAAACTATTCAAATACTTGTACTGGGGAAGGCCACCCCAATAGCATGAGAATTTATTCTTTCCCAGAGACAGACAATCGGAAGCACCTATCCAGAATTCAGAGTACCAAGACAACTATACTCTCAAAGGGTTTTTATGTCACCCTTTTGTCATAACTTTTTCTGATTGAGTCCACTACTCATCTAGCAGTCGCTCGTCAAGCCAATTCTCTCATTCAACACCTCCAACAGCTACAAGCTCATTTGTGTTGACAATGGCTACCTCCCTAACAAAGGTTATTACGCTAATTCAGGAAATCGCTACAATACTTAAGAGTTTAAAGACACCAGGTTTTGCAAAATCCTCTTAAGGGAAAGTCCGAACAAAAGCAAATGATCCCCAGTACGAGACTACTTGAAATCTTTCCTCCTCAAGAAGGACGTGGTTTATTTTTGTTATCCCCAACAGATGCATGGAAGTTATCCCCAATAAAGTCGCCAAACCTTTTTTCAACAAGTTCCCTTGATCCTGTTTCCTTGGAAGATCTAGGGCAGTTGCTGTTTCCCCAGCAGATCTAGGGCGGTTCTTGTTTCCCCAGCAAATCTCAGACCCCAAATCCTTCTCTTTCCCAGCAGAGTAATAAGGATGATCCCCAAATAAAAAGTCGTATTCCTGCAGTGAAGCATTTCTTGTAAGTATTCCCAGCAGCCATCTAAGTGGTTCCCTTCTCCCACAGAGTTGGAAAGTTCAGGTGGACAGAGAATTCTCCACGGAAGAGCCTTGCCAAGACCTTTCCCCAACTAAGTCGGAAAGTTGCAGATCCCTCAGCGGTCTTATGGCTGAGAGTCAGTCCCTATCAGTTAAGGTATCCCGGGGAAGGGCCTTCAAATCTAAAAGTCTAATTTATTTTTGGCAAAGGTGATAAGTCGAGACAGATAATTCACACTCTTATCCAGCAGAGATGTTATCCCCGTAGAGTTTCTTGAGATTGAATCAGCAATCATCTGTAGTTCCCCACAGAGTCAACGAGAACATGTTATTTCTGTGTCAGGAATTCCCTTTGTACTTTTATCAGTTTGTTGACATGCTCAAGATGTAATATCCCCAGTGTCATGGGGCATCATGCCTTGCAGTTCGACATAGGTATACCCAATGTAATCTAAGTTTGATATCTTGCTAAAGTCCAGTCGTAGACTGGCCAAAGTCCATCCCCTGGGTGGAAAATTTCCAAAGTCTCCTGTAGCGATCGAATGGCCCTCGTAGTGTGGCAAAATATTGAAGTCTCACGTAGCGAGCAAAAGTCTCCCGTAGCGAGAAAACGTCTCTCGTAGCAAGCAAAAGTCTCCCGTAGCGAGCAAATGTCCCCTGTAGTGTGGCAAAATATTAAAGTCACCTGTAGCGAGCAAAAGTCTCCCGTAGCGAGCAAATGTCCCCCGTAGTGTGGCAAAATATTAAAGTCCCCCGTAGTGTGGTAAGAAGTCTCTTGTAGTGAGCAGAGTGCCCCCGTAGTGTGGCAGTAATTGAAGTCTCATGTAGTGAGCAGCAGCCCCTGTAGTGTGGCAAATTTCCAAAGCCCACGTAGTATGGAAAAATATTAAAGTCCCCCGTAGTAAGGCAAGAAGTCTCCCGTAGCGAGCAGAAGTCTATCCTCATGGTGGCAAAGCATAGAAAGTCCACCCGCAGTGTGGAAAAGTATTCAGAAGTCCAACCGCAGATTGGTAGAAGTCCACTCGCAGCGTGGCAAAATATCTTGAAGACAACACGCAGATTGGCAGAAGTCCACCTGCGGCATGGCAAAGTATCTTGAAGACCAATAGCAGATTGGCAAAAGCCCACCCGCTGTGTGGCACACATCGTTAATCGTTCAACTACATCAAAGAAGCATCCCAGCAAAAGTCCGCTCGTAGCGTGGCAAATCAGTAGCCTCCCGGTGTTATTCCAAGGCATTCACCGGTTTACTACACATCAGAGTTCTCCCCAAGCAGAGTTCAGATGGTTGGGTTTAATTCCCTGTTCTTCTTCCACATAGTGCAAATTTTTTGGTTGTTTTTAGTATTCAATCCCTACATACTTCAAACGTCTGAAAGCAACTGCTATCATCCATTCAAGTAGTGATTGAATAGGGGAAGCTGTAACACCCCAAAATTTGTCCTTTTATTTATTGTCAACCTCGATCATTTTGTGCTTCATTCCTGCATCATTCTGCATATCATTGCATCGCATTCGAAAGATAAAATAAATCATGATCATTTGCATGTGCATGAGGTGTGTGATCGGGCAAGACTGGCCAAGCATTGGAGCTCAAGAGAAATAACACCACAAAAATATAATCCAAGGCATTTCCATACTAACCCACAAAAAAGAATGAAAATTCACATTTTTTTCTCCGTTAACCGGTTAACGTATATGGTTAACCGGTTAACGCATGCGAAAACTGGATAAAAGGCTTCAAAAATTAGTTGATTTCACCATTTCCCTCCACTTTTTCCTTTTATTTTTCCAATTTGCTTCACAACTTGTTTTACACTCCATTTACCTTCCATTGTGCCTTGGATTGCTCTACTACATTCTAGATCCTTCCACACTCTTCCAAGGAATATTCCAAGGAATATTCTAGAACTTCAACTAACTTCAACTACCTCCTAACCTAACTCCAAACTTAACCTAATGCCCAAGAAGCTCCATTCCCAAGCCTCATGCCATACCTACAATATTTATAAGCCTAATTTACTCTAAAGCAAGGGGTTAACAACTTCATTCTCCAAATTTCACTTCATCTCTCTCATTTTCTCTCAACTTTTTCTCCCATTTTCCACCAAAAGCTTCTCCATATAAGTTCTTCAAGTTTTCCATTGAAACTTGAAGAACTTGAAGCTAAACCTTCATCAATCATCAATTTCATGGCTTATTGAATAAGTAGCTATTGTTTTGGATTGATTTGAAGCTTCTTGGAAGTGATTTGCGAAGTGTCCATCAATATCGTCATCAACCGCATTTATTTTGCGCATTCGCGGATAGCATCGGAGCTTCGGTTTTCTCTCCTCTATCGCGTTTTGATCGACATTACAACACTCACCAAAGCAAGCCTCCGCTTTGTAGGTTGGTGAATCAAAATCACTTTATCGATTTAAGTTATTTCTCTTCATCTCTCCATACGGCATTCTTCACTTTATCGTTTATACGTTTATTGATTTTTGGTAGATTAATCATTAAGCTATAAAATAGTGATATCCATGTGGTTTCCTTGAGTGCTAAATTGTTGCTTCTAGGTGTAGAATTGTTGATTATTGGATAGGTTGACAATAGAAACTAACCAGTTAACCCCTGGTGTTAACCGGTTAACACGTGTATTTTCAAACTGGTTGCATAAGTTTTGGGTCCGTTAACCGGTTAACACTGTACATATTTGTCATTTTTGGTTGTTTGCTTGCATATTCATGTGCCATTGCTTTTTTAACCTTTGTAGATCCATATATCTTGATTTTATAGAATTATTAGGATCATTTTTTAGGCAAGATTCCGTATTTGTGGTAGCTTTCGACATGCGTTTCGTTAGTTTTCAGTTTTGTGCTTAAATGATGATCTTGTGCTCCTAATGGATTGTAAAGTTGATACCATGTTTGAACCTCTTCACTTGCATGTTAATAATGATCTAAAATTTTGTTTTGAACTGTATGTGTGATCAATACAAGTTTTTGTTATGGGAACACATAATTGCATGTTGTGTTTTGCTTGAAAATAAAGGATTCATGCACATTCTTGCTTTCTTATTTGCTACTACTTCCATGTTGATGCTTAATTTGGATTTAAGTATGCCATGATACATGTTCACTTTGTTGCTTTTTCTCCATGTATGCATGTTCACCTTGTGCTTATTTGCCAATATGTGTTTATCATGAAAATGCACAATTGTCCAATTTGTGAATGTTCTTGAAATCAAGTCTTGTTAATGTTTACATGCTTCTAAATCCATGCTTATACCATGCTTGTTGATCCACTTTGATGATGAAGTGATGTATGTTCATGTATTGACACTTGTGTATGCATAATTAAAAATGAGTCATATCTGCCTTATTTTTCACAGCTGTGTTCTGAAGCAGTGACTGTTAAATGTGTGTTGTTTGTTGTATGTTCATACTTTTTACACCTACTTTACATGTTGTATGTTAGTTGTAGAAAGCTGTTTGGGTTGTACAGTGTTTTCATAGCTATTTGTGCATTTGAGAGCTATAAATAGCTACTGGATTTTAGCTTAGCATAGTTTTTAGTTCCTTTAGACTTAGGATTGAGTCTATTTTAGGTCCTAGTTGCCTTAGGAGTTGTTTGGTACATGTTTACCTTATTCCTTTTTATCACATGTGTGCACTACTAACCTTTATTTTGTAGGGAGGTTGAGGTAAGCTTTCTTCACCTTATCCTGTTACTCCTTATGCCTTCTATTTGCATTTGCCTCTACATTTTATGCTTGTGCTTGTAGGCTTTCCCCTTTGTTAGAGTCAACTTAACTTCCTTAGGAAGTAAGTTTCATTCTAATTATCCTTTCTTCTTTTCCTTTCTCCTCATTAAGACTAGAAACCACACTAACCATTAGGACTTCCATTGAATAAACAATTTAGGTTTGTGTCTTAGTCCCCCTAGTTTTTTCCTTTTGCAACTTGATTTTCTTTCTCATCTCTAAAGAAAAACAACAAAACACCTAATAAAGGTTGAATGTTCTTATACGACACGAGACTTTGCCGTGGGTTACTTATACACGTCTTGTTTCGGGGCAAGGTGTAAGGCATCTACCACGATGAATAAGTCTTAGTATGAGAATGTTCACAAACGAATAAGCAAAACACTTCTCATAAAATACAACCAACAAAGACATCGCGTCTTCT
This sequence comes from Lathyrus aphaca, assembly GCA_963966055.1. NCBI lineage: Eukaryota > Viridiplantae > Streptophyta > Magnoliopsida > Fabales > Fabaceae > Lathyrus > Lathyrus aphaca. The sequence continues at coordinate 217,488,289 of OZ014520.1, read as the reverse complement.
CTTCTCATCTCCTACTCGTTGCGGACGAATGTGACTTGCCTCGACAATTCAAACAACGATAGGGTAAACACCCTCGAGTTAGAGTCGGTAACACCTGTGTTAGAACTATGGCAACGTCATCCTAAAAAACGCAAAATAATTCTCGCCTTAGTTAGGCGAACTACGTTAACTCTGATCCTCATTTTCCCGATGAGGTACGTAGGCAGCGGGGTAGGACCTGTGCTAGCACATTCTTTATTTTCTCAATATTTTCCCCTTTCTTTCATTTCCCTTTTTCCAATTCCCTTTCTCAATTCCATTCCAGTCAGCGGTTTTTTTCCAGCAGCATCTTATCTTTCACCCTTTGAAACAGACAAATAAACGTGGATCCCGTCGGGTACGGCGGACTGTCTGAGGTGCTAATACCTTCCCAGGTCGTAACCGACTCCCGAACCCAGATCTTTGGTTCGCAAGGCCTTGTCCTTTCCTTCTTCCTCAGGTTTGTGCAGCATTACCTTTCTCGTTCCTTCGGGATAAAAATGCCTGGTTGGCGACTCTACCTTTTCCGTGTCACTTTCACGTTTGTACTAGGATGAAAATCCCGGGAGTGACACATATTTCCGCTGAGAAATCATTAAACCATCTTTAGATTGGGCTACCTCAATACATAAGAACTAGCGGAGTTTACCAAGATTTTTTGTCTGAAATTGATTCGAGAGATGTTTTTTTAACTGGAGTATTCTTTGTTGATCAGTACCAGTTATAATAATATCATTTACATACATAATAAGATAAATACACCCTTGGTTTGAGTGACGATAAAAAACATAATGGTCACCTTCACTATGGACCATACCAAATTGTTGTACTACAACTCTAAATCTTTCAAACCAAGCTCTCAGAGATTGCTTAAGACCATAAAGAGACATGTGTAGCCTACACACCATATTCAATAACTCCCCATGAGCAACAAACCCATGTGGTTTCTCCATATATACTTCCTCTTCAAGATCACCATGTAAAAAAGCATTTTTAATGTCAAGTTGATGAAAAGACCATTGTGAAAAGGCTGCAATGGCTAGAAGAAGTCTAACATATGTCATCTTGGCTACAGGTGAGAATGTGTCACTATAATCCAACCCAAAAATCTGAGTGTATCCTTTGGCTACCAAGCGAGCTTTAAATTTATCAATCTTACCATCTGGACCAATCCTCACTGTATAAAGCCAACGATAATCATTTACCAGGGGTAGAGGAACCAGTTCCCAACTACAACTGCTTTGAAAATTACACATTTCATCAATCATTGCTTTCCTCCATTCAGGATGAGATAATGTTTCACCTGGAGTATTAGGAATAGAAACAGAAGACAAACAAGTATACTGCAAAGGGGAAAGACGATGATAACATAAATCAATATAATGTGGAGAAGGATTTCGTGTTTGATGTATACCTTTTCGAAGGGCAATCAGGAGATTGGACTCAGGTTGTAGGATTGAATATGGTGATGGAAAAAGCGTCGGAGGAGTGTCTGCAATGACCTCTAAGACAGGTACGACCTCAGGAACGGGTACGACTTCAGGGACCGATACAACAGATGTTGGTTGACGACGATGATATGTTCGAAGTGGACGAGAAGTTGGGGGTCAACTGTAGGTCTATCTAGTGATTCAGGTTCTCTATAATGATGGGGGATAATGGTAGATGGGACTTCCGGAAGAGGTGTGAGAGTACTTTCCTGAAGGGGTTCCGGAGTTGCTTGGTTGGACTCGAAATATGGAACAGACTCGAAGAAGGTAACATCGGCCAATAGGAGGTATTGTTGTATAGTATGTGAATAACAATGATAACCTTTTTAGGATCGATGATAACCAAGAAAGACACACTTTAGTGATCGAGCTTATAGTTTATCAAGACCATTATAGAGATTATGTACAAAACATTGGACCCGAAGTCTCGGGAAGGAATCCGGTGAAGTGGGGAATTGGGAAAAGGATTGAATGAGGGATTTTATTGTTTAAGGACAGGTGTGGGAATATTATTTATAAGGTAACATGTTTTTAGCACAACATCCCCCCAAAACCGAAATAGAACATTACAATGAAGAAGTAAGGTCTGGGTGGTTTCTACGAGATGTCGATTTTTGCATTCGGCTACCCCGTTTTGTTGCGGTATGTCAGTGTAACACCCCAAATTTTCCCTCTTCATTTTAAGCATCATATCACATCATATTCATCATGAACATATCATATTCTTGGCATCCTAGAATGGAAAGATGAGGCATAACATTTCTCATGACCTAGCATTAGGCATATGATCATCTGTGGAGTTTCTTGAAGCATCACAAGCCATGACAAGGGGCCCAATGGTTTTGTACAAGTCCTATGAGGGGTCTACATTGCATTTACAAGTTCAAGTTCATTTACAAAAGCTCAGAAGGTTGGAAGATCATCAGGGAATCCAGGCTAGGGCAAAGCTCCTACACAATGGTCCCAAACTAGGGTTTGAGTTTCAAGCATGAAAACCTCAAAACTTTGGCCATTTCATTTGGGCAAAGTCTTTTACATGTTAAGAGGATCCTAGGTACCAAATTTGGTGAGAAAATTCCTTGTGGAAGTCAAGTATTTCTTCAGTTGCTTGTAAATGAAGAAACTGGTCAAATGTGCCTTAGAAAAGTCAATTGTGGGATTTCAAGGGGTCCAACCCATTTTTTCTAGCCAAGGTATGTTCTTATAATGTTAAAAGAGGTTTGGCAAGTTCAAAGATCAATAATCATGAGGTTTTGAGGTGTTTTTCAAAATTGGTGTGAAGTTGGTTATGGAAAATGCCATTTTTGGCAAGTTTTTGCCCTAAAATTCAAGTGAGCATAACTTGGTGAAAAATTCTTCAAATGAACCAAAGTCAAAAATGAAAGTTGGAGATTAAGGCCTCCCATTTTAAAAAAGTACAAGTACTTTTTCATAGCCTTCATGGTTGAAGAGTTATGCCCCTCGAAAATTTCATCAAAATTAGGGCAAAAGTTGATTTTTCATTTATGCACCAAAGCAAAAAGTCTTGAATCTCATTTTTTAGTATTGGTATGAATCAAATAATGTTCCAATGTTAAAATTCAATGCAAATGGCACACTTTTCTCCAAGAAATACACAAAATTCGTGCATAATGAGAATGTTATTCCATAAGTGTAATTTTTGCATGAACATGAAAAGAGTGTGACACTCTCATCCAATGGCCAAGATCTGTTGGATTGAAATCAAGGGTGGGATTGTGAGTGCACATGGGCAAGAGGCAAGGCAATGCATGAGGTTTTCATGAGATCACACAAAACTTGCCAAATTTTCAAAATCACTCACACTCTCTCTTCTCACGTGCAAATCCTCTCATTCTCTCAACATTTCCTCATGACCTGATATAAAAGCAAATTAGGGTTTTAGAGGATCCAGTTCTCTCTGATTTCATCACTCTCAAGTTTTTGCTCCATTTTCATTTTCATTCGAATCTCTTCACACACTTGCTTTCTTCAAAAACAAACCATAGATCCTTCATCCTTGAGAGCTCAGGATCACAAATCTCTCCATTGTGCAAGCTATTTCTCAAGATCAAGTACCTTGCCATTTCAGGGCAGTTGGCTTCAAAATCTCAGATCCAGCAAGATTCAAGACTCTAGTTGCATTTATTTTGCAACTAGAGTGCATTTGGAGTGGATTGGCTTCATTATCTTGGCTTCTATCAAGCTATTTCAAGAGTTGCAAGTTCAGGTGAGTTCCAAATCTTCAAATCTAAAAATGAAAATAGAAGTGTGTATTAGGATCCTCTTGTTATGCTGATCATTCTCCTGGTTTTAGTTTCGAATTTAGTGCATTATTGAGCTTGTATTGTGGATTTGAAGTTTCTTGGTGTCAACTGTTTGTTCACGACCCAGAGAATCCTTTGATCCAATGAATTTTTCATTGTCATTTTTGAACTCAAGGTAGTTTGATTATCCAATCTGGAGGTTCTTGTTCATTTTTGTTGTGTTTTGTTCATATTGTGGGTTTTCCGGTGTCGGAGCCCTAGCTCACCGGATTCTGGGCTTTTGTTTTAGGGTTTCTGGAGGTTGAAGATGGTCTCTCCACCATCAGATCTTTCATTTGGACGTGTGATATGGTGCCACCTCATAAATGAGGCCTCCTCCCAATCACGTGCCTTGGCTTTTATAATTTCATTCTGAATAATCATTTTGTTTCGCATACCATGGTAACTCATATGCTCCCTCAGCTCTGAACCAACTAAACTGCCACGCCAATTAATGAAGGCCTTCCAGGATGCGTCCATCCAATCCATTGGCTATTGTTTTTCCTTGTTTTCCTCTGAATTTCCACCCAATGTAAGATGATCCTGTGCAGACCCAATGGGCTCATATCTCTATCTGCACCCCATTTTGCCTTTGGCCCAATTCTTCTCAACTGGATTCCTTTACTTTTCTCACCCCCAGCTTATTTCTTCATTTTATTTCTTTTCTTTTATTTCATTTTCATATCATTTTGGTTTTCATTTTTTTTAAAATACTTCTAAGTGTCTAAAAATTCTGAAATAATTCATGGAAGTCAATTGGAGTTTTCTTTAATTTTTCATATTTTTATTTTCCATTTATTTTTAATAGCCACGTGGATATTAATTCCCTCATGTAATTAATTCTTTTTAATTCCTTTTCAAGCATGATACCTTGTCCAATTTCCTTAGTGATCATCATTTTGAATTTCTTGTTGGTTCTTTTTGCTCTGGATTCATAAGAAGATGTAGTTCATGTGTGATTTTTGTTCTGATTTTGTAGGAATTTGTTCATTTGGTTTTGGTCATTGACTTGTCATTGAAGTTTCTTAACCCTAGTTCATGTTTATGTCCCTATTTGACTTGCATAGCTTCTGAATTTCTTCCTATCCTTTTGGCACATTGTTATATCATGTTTAAAGGCCTCTTGCTTAAAGTTGTGGAATTTTTGGGTGCATTGTTGATTTGATTTGAATTTTGGTTCATAACTTGTCCCATTTTGCTTCCTTTTGATCATAAGTCTTCTCTTTAGCTTAGAAGGGCACTTGTGCCAACTTCTTCTTCTCATTTGGGGTCTCTCTAGGGTATTGATACCATTCTGATCTTGGTTTAGGGTTTGTGTCTTGGAAATTTGTGATTTGCTTACCTTTTAAGTTCTTTCTTTCTTATGTGCATTCACCTCACTTCTTTACTTCTTTCTTCCCTTTATGTGATTGTTTAGCTTTGTACTTCTCTTCTCTTCATCTCTCTTGCTTCTAAAGCACTTCTTTAACTTGATTTGGTTCTGGTCTTGTGCTTTGAGTTCATTTTTTGTGTGCTATTGCTTTGCATCTTCTTAAGTGTACTTCACTTTGCCATGTGATTCATGTTGCCTCATAATTGACTTGAATGCTTCTTTTATCATTCTTGTGACTTGCATTTGCATTGAACATTTGTATATATGATTTCACTTCTGTTTGTTTGATGTTGGCATGTCTTTATGTTCATTTTGCTTTGCTTGTATGCTTATGTCACTAACCATTTCAGGGGCTATGGTAAGTGAGAGGTGTGGATGTGATTCCCACATCTCCAAATCTCATATCTTCTCTTCTTATTCTTACTTGTGCTAACCTTTGATTGTTGGGCTTAGGCCTTACTTCTCTCTTCTCCTATTCTTCTTTCTTCTTCTTCTCTCCTTCTCTCTTTCTTCTTTAGGATAGTAAACCACACTAACCTAAGATATCCATGCATGACAACACTTAGGATTCTTTAGTCCCCCATTAGACTTTTACCTTTTGTGATCCTTTTGGTTTCTTTTCTCTTCTCATCTCAAAACTCTATAGAAGACACCTAATAAAGTTTGAAGTGATACCTTGAGCAATAGCCTTATCCCATGAGGTACTTGTAGTCTTCCCATCTTGGGATAGTACAAGCTTATCTTGTGATGCACAAGTTTGATCAAGGTATCTTCTTCACCAAGAAAATCATAAAAAAACACTTCTTCATTGTAAATACCAAAAACACTTAATAAGTTTATGAGTTAGTGAGCTTAGGCCCTAATCTCTGGATTCGAGTTTTGGGGATCTTCTCCTTACTTGAGTGTGCTTGTTCTATTATTCCATCTTGGAATGTAGTGACAAGTGCACATTTCATGGAAAAGAGCTTGAGTTCACTTTCTTGTGACACACTCATAAAAGCTTCTAAAAAACACAAACAAACAATAAGCGTCTCTCCTTCGGTAATTCTTTTCTCATCTCCTTCGCTTTGTATGCGAACTTGCTCCTACTTGTCATTTTGAAAGACGGTTACGCACTCGTCGTCCGAGTCTGCAACACCTGAGCATTGGCATAGGCAGTTCAAGCCTTAATTCACAAGCAATTTCTTTTCTACCCCTAGTTAGGGGAACTACGGCGTCTCTGATCCTCATTGTCCTGATGAGGTACGTAGGCAGCGGGGTAGGGCCCGTTCGAGCACAATCTTTATTTTCCCTACATTTTTTCTCTTTGTTTTCTCATTCATTTCCTTTCTTAGTTTTCTTTTCCAGTTTATTTTTCTTTTCTTTGCAGCAGTTTTCATACCCTCACCCTTTGAAGTAGTTTCTTTGCAAGTGTGGATCCCGTCGGGTACGGTGGACAATCTGGGTGCTAATACCTTCTCAGGTCGTAACCGACTCCCGAACTCAGTCTCTTTGGTTCACAGGACCCGTGTCCTTCCTCTTCTTTCTTCTGGTTTGTGCAGCATTACCATTCCCGTTCCTTCGGGATAAAAATGCCTGGCTGGCGACTCTATTCTTTTCCGCGCCACTTTCGCGTTTGTACCAGGATGGAAATCCGGGGAGCGACAGTCAGGGCAAGATGTTTGATGGAGAATACCATTGTGTGACATAAAATTTTGAAATTTATGGGATAAATTTTCATGGGCATTGTCATTTCTTAAGGTACGGATAGACACACCGAATTAAGTTCTTATTTCTCGATAAAATTGTTTAGAACTAGAAAATAATTCAGATTTATTCTTCATTAAAAATAACCACGTGCAACGTGGAAAATCATAAATAAAGGTGACAAAGTACCTAGAGTCAATAGTAGAGACAGTACGCGAAGGGCCCTAAACATCGGTGTGAACTAAAGCAAAAAGGAACAAAGCTCGTTTATTGACTCAATTGGAAAATTGACTAGGAGTGTGTTTCCCTAATTGACATGACTCACAATGTAAATTAGATACCTTTGATAAATTCGGCACCAACTTATGTAATTTAGAAAGACTAGGATGACCTAACTAAGCATGGATAGTGAGTGGAGAATCTTTGGCTGAGCATGTCTGAGATGACACTGAGAGGTAATAAAGGCCTCGAGACTCACATCAACGTCAATCGTCTGTCCCGTACTCTAATCCTGCAAGGTAACATTATTGTTAGTGAAGGTGACACTACAATCAATAGAAAGAGTTAAACGACTGATTGATAGTAAATTAAATGGACAATCAGGTACATAGAAGAATGAAGTAATAGAAAGAGAAGGTAGAATTTGAACAGTACCAATCCCTTCGAATCGGGTTTGAGAACCATTAGCTGAAGTTATTGTAGGTAAGAAACCAGAGGTAGATAGAGAAAAGAGAAAAGATTTTTATTACCGGTAACAAGATCAGACACACTAAAATCAAGGACCCAAGGTCCAAGAGAAGATGATTGAGAGAGGCAAACATATGAATTATCAGTGTGTGCTACTGTAACAGTAGAATCTGAGTTCTGATAATTATGATACCATCTGAGGGAATCATCGTAGTTTGGTGTAAAGTTATGAGGAGTAGCCATGAGTATGTGAAGAGAGAAAATATCACGCGATCGGCCGCTGGACATAATGTCACATGTGATTCAGGTGGCGGCGCGTGAGGCCCAAGCACAGAGACAGAAGAGGCATGTGTGGAGGTTGCTAGAAATGAAGAAATGGGGAATGACTAGATCAGAGGAGGCATTTCTGCCAGTAGGTTAAGTTTGTCGAAAGGTCGACAGGATTAGTAGCGACGGCGGCAGTGCAGTCAGCATGCATGGATTGAGAACCTAATGTCTATCATAATTTGAACTTAATCAAAAATTAAGTTCAAGCTATGAGCCTTAAGGGATCATGTGAACAAGCACAAGTAAACATTAGATAAACCAATCACAAAGAAAAAGAGAATGGAAAATGAAAGAGGAGTCACAAAATAAATCTCGAGCATCACAGCATGTCAGAGATCAAGCATGGGGAAAGCATCACGAATGAACATCAAGATTAACACTTAACCAAGTATCAGACAAGAATTCATCAAACAACAATTCAAAGTTTAGTGGTAGCAAACCAAACATCATGTTGAATCACAACAATGAATTAATGCACAAATAGAGCCTACATCGAGGTAGGACTTCAGATGTACCCATTATACTCCTAACATGGAACTAAAACTTAGAATGAGAAGTGAAAAAGAGGTAAAATGAGTCTCAAGTGGTACCTAACGGAGAAAGGTTTGTTTCTTCTTCAATACTTTGCAAACAAATCAAGAAAGACGTCAGAAGCTCAAAGCAAGTCAAAGTATCAAGATTGAAGCGTGCATCAAGGACGCGAAGGGGTGCTAATACCTTCTCTTTCGTAAACGACTCCCGAGCTCCGACTTGGTTGCGACGACCTTGTCTTTCTTTTTCTCCAAGTTTTCTTCGATTGTTTCCTTTTCCTGCCGGGATAAATAATGTCCGGTGACGACTCTCTGTTTTTTTGTGCCAGTTGTATTTCGCGTTATGACCTGAGAATTTTGAAAACTGATGTCGGAATGAGTCACGACGGGGTATGGAAGGCGAACCAGAGTTATGACACAGTTTGTCAAAAATTTCTCATCGGAAGATAGTGGGTCAACTAGGTAAAGAACGATGAAGAAATGTATCTCAATAGGCTCTAAATACCATATTGAATTAGGAGAGACTAAGAGACATTTAGTGTAATACCCCGTATTTAATTAAACGCCCTGGGTAATATTAATTAGGATTAATTAAGTATTATCTGACTCAGAGATATTTTCTGGGTATTCTCAAATTGGACCCGTTAGTATACTAACTATCGTGTATTGGTATAATATACATTGTTTGGTTTTTTTAAGAGAAAGAGAAACAAGTTATGTATTATAAAAAGAAAAGAAAAGAAAGAAAGTTGGTAAGAGGGAGAAGAGAAGAAGAAGAAGAAAAAACCTAAGAAGAGGAAAAATGCTCGGATCATCGCCATTTCTTGGTCAAATCTTCATCTTCACCAACCTCCTCGTCGATTGCAAGGTGGGTTCTTAGTTAGAAACTTTTCTTTTGAGTTTTGGTAGAGATATTGAGTTTTAGGGTTTTATAGAAATCTTGGAAATTGAAAGATTAAAGGGTTAAAACTCGATTAAATGGAAGTATAATGACTAATATAAGATGGTTAACATGTTTAGTATTGATTTCATATGTTGGTTGATGTTTGAAATGAGTTTTGGGGTGGAAAATGATGTTTCTAGTAAGTCTGGAAAATTATGCTCTGGTATAGCTCGCTCAACGAGCTATTTCTCGCTCAGCTAGAATTCCAGGACTTTTCTCGCTCAGCGAGCAGTTTCTCGCTCAGCTAGAACCTGAAAGTTTCAGTTTTTGTTTTTCTCATAACTTTTGATCCGGGAATCCGTTTTTAACGTTCCACCTATCGTTTTGAAGTTAAAAACATGAGCTATCTTTTGATGCTAAAAAATATTGTTTTTACCCGACTTTTTGATTGAACCGTAAAAATGTGCAATTATGGAATTGTGAGATTAAAGAAATGAAATGGTAAAGCTTGTGAAGTCTCTAGAATTCCCATAGACTAGTGAGAATTGTTTGATGATAATGATTAAACTATAAGAGTTAGAGTTATATATATGAAAACTATATAATTAAAAGCATCGATTAGAGAAGAGTGAGGAAAAACTTATCTTGAACCAATAGTGTGGCCTAGTTTGTAACTCGACTTGTTAGATGACGTAACTCGTGTGAATGGCTAGGTTCACCCTAGATTGTATGAACCACTAGCGTGCTATACACTAGATCCTCCGTAATAGTCTTGTGTAAGTCTTGAGGTGGGTATTACATTGAGTCCCACGTGAAGCATCCGTAAGGGCTAGAGGGGTGTATTGCACGGGTCCTCCGTAAAGTCTTGAGTAAGCCTTGAGGTGGGTAATGTTGAGTCCCACGTGAAGCATCCGTAAGGACTTGAGGTGTGTATGTTACGAATCCTCCGTAAGGCCTTAAGTAAGTCCTGAGGTGGGTTATTCTGAGTCCCACGGGAAGCATCCGTAAGGGTTTGAGGTGAGTACTACACTGGTTTACGCGGGAAGTCTTGAGTAAGTCTCTTTGTGGTTACTTTGTGTTCTGCAAGAGCATCCGTAAGGACTTGAGGAACTGGTTATTTTGACGTGAGTGTTGAATCGAGATATGTAGGCATCGAATCCTCCGTAAGGTCTTGGATAAATATTGAGATGGGTTGTTCTTAGTCCCATGCGAAGTACCCGTAAAGACTTGAGGTGAGAGCTACATTATCTATGCGACGATCTTGAGTAAGTCTCTTTGTGGTTACTTTGTGTTTTACAAGAGCATCCGTAAGGATCGAAGAGAGTGTTATGTTGAATCCTCCGTAAGGTCTTGAGTAAGTCTTGAGGTGGGTATTACATTGAGTCCCACGGGAAGCATCCGTAAGGACTTGAGGTAGATGTTTCATTTTTTATATCTATTGTGGTAGTACATGTGGACTTTGGTTCCACTTGGTTCCGTTTCGTGAGTGAGGAAACGGTGAGTATTTGAGATTCTAGGAATCGAACCTTTTAGAGTCGAGGGAACTCTAAGATAGGGAACCCACTGAGATGTTGTTATCTCACCCCACTATTGTTGTTGCTTTTCAGGTTCCTTTTTGCAGGTTTGATTTACAAGTGGAGCTATGCTCGGGATGTTTCAAGTGGAACTTAGTTTAGTCTTTCGCTGTGTATTTCCTTATCTTTGTACAATAATGGATATTGTATTGTTCTTAGCTTTTATTGTTAGTATGATTTCCATGTCTTGTGCCATAGTTTATATTGTTTTTAGAATTGGACAAGAATGTGAATTATACTAGTAGGAATTTATGATGGTGTCAGTACCAAAAATTAACTATGTATGATATTATTCTAGATATATATTATATGGGTGTTACAGTTGGTATCAGAGCAGGTCGTATCCTCGACCTAGCCTTGAAACATCATAAGTAAATCTTTTCTGCCTCTTAAGTGTGTCTGGCCGACATGATTCTTAATATCATTTATGTAGTAATGGGTATGATCAGCCTAGTATTATGTATGTGGTAGGTAGGATTATGGTTGTGCGACCATGAGGACTCCAAAGTGTTGTTGCAACTTGTGCTGTGAGGGTGGGCTCAAGCCAAGAGTTAGTAGAGGAGCTTTTGTCAGCTCAGTTGGAGTCTTCATAAGAGTTCTACTTCCTGTAACATGGAGTTGCAGAGTAGTATGTTATTTGACAAATCCTTTGGAATGGATAGTGCTCGAGGGATACAAGTATCTACAGGATGAATGGTCAGTGTCCCACGAAATAAGTAAAGTCACTGGTGGATCAATGTTGGTCATTAGTATGGACAAACGTGTTGAAAATTTTCATTCCACAAAAGGAGAAGATGCTTTATGGAACGTGTGACGTAAGTTAGGGAATGAGTTGATTATTAGTGTCTCAGTTCTAAGGTCGTAGTGACATCTTGGATGAGTGAGTGTACTTCAAGGAGTGTATTCATATGATACCTCACGGATGGGTAGAAGATTGTGATTATGTGTTTGATTATGATCAAGGAGACAAATTCTAGAGTAATGCATCAAGGTGTTATATTTTAGTAAGGGATTAATTTGGAATCGTGTAGTGACCCAAGGAACGGTATAGAGTATGATATCGGAGGAAGAATAGGCTTTAATTAGTGATGCGAGGTGTATGAAGTACGAACTTGATGAAGTTGTGATAAGCGACAGAATAAGCACGTGGAATTTGGAAGAATCTCTAGTAAGATGGATTACGTTTGAAAATGAGAAAAGTTACTGCAAAGCGTAAAGTTAATACGGTATGAGAAGGCATTAAATGGAGTCTGAGTTCAACTGAAGCGAAAGCATACTTCTGGATAATGCTACATGTCTGAATAGAACTCTGCGATCAGTGTTACCTCTATAGACATCACCTGTATCGTCAAGGACAGGATTGTCAACGAATGAGATTGAATAAGTATAAGGCAAACCTACGAGTTCAGAGACTTGTTTTGGGCAGTCGTTAATTCGGGATTATGTGAATTTTTAGAAGAAGTGAACGTCCTGAACGAGTTTGTTGGTCTATGAGAATGGTGGATGGAAGGGATTTCCTAGGGATATTGTTGTCTTAGTTAAGAAATATTTTGATGTAAAAAAAAACAGTTGTGGAGGTCGAGTTGAATGGTCATCACCTTGCACTGGACTTTCACTCATGTAACAGATGAATTTGTAATCTGGTTTGTAGCAACATATTGCTTGAATTGATGAAGACGAGACCCATTAACCACAACTCATCATTTTCTTTCTTTAGGCATCAGTCGATTGGAATCGTCTATTGGTGATGGTTGTGACCTATGGCTGCGATTGGAATGAATTGGGAAACTTAAGTAACAATGAAGACCAGAAGTTTGCTTTTGTGTTGAGTAATCAGATTGTTCTTTGGATAGTACCCGGTTACAAAATTGTGTTTTTAAATCTCTTTCAGCTACTATAGTCGTAAGGTCGTACTGAGCAATCAGCTACCTCCTGGTAGTGACCGATTATCGTTGTTATGTTTTGGAAAAAATTGGATCTTTCTAAGATGCATACTTTTGGACTCGAGTGGCTGATCGAAGCGTTCTTGGCATCAATGGGGAGCTGTGGAAACATCTTATGCAATGATTTAGCAGCGGGTTAGAGAACCCCCGAGTAATATGTAAGTGTAGACAGTAAGGTCCTTCAGAGGAGTGCATTACCTCAGTTTCCAAGTATAAGGAATAATTGAAGTATTGGGATTATGTTGATGAGACTATGAACGTTGTTGTTGATGCTAATCCTTGCAAGGAATTAGAGAGAGAGAGGACAAGGTTGTATACTGGAGATAAGACGTCCTTTATTTTGCTTTGTTTTATCCGATAAAGATTATGAGTTGGTTTTGTTTATGGACGAACCAAGCATTAGCTTGTAGCTAAAACCTTTGATGTTGTCCTTGTTGTTTCCCTATTAATGTCCTTGTAAGATTGGGATCGGATTATTCCGTTGATTATTCGTGATGTGACAGTAATGGAATGATAGTTATACTTCACTGTTGTCGGAGTTGAGATCTCTATATTGTGCCCATTCTATGTTATCTCGAATTGTGAACAACGAGCGTTTGTGCTCATGACTGGACGTCGAGAGTGGAGATCATATTGCAAGTTAGTGTGGTTGGATTGGTAAATTCGAGATGGATTGTTTGCTAGCAAGAAAAAAAAGTTTAGTTGTGTTTGATCGTTTAGCCTTGAATAGTTAATCGGTAGACACATGACCTTGTTGGGAACATTACAGAATCATACCTTCTGAGCGGTAAGTCCGTTTTGGTTTCTGTCCGAATAATCAGTGGATTAAGGGTTGAATTTCCCTTCAGTATGTCTTAGTGGGAAGTAAACAATTTGGATGATTGGTGTGTCATCGATGCGACTATTGAAGAATTAAGTTGCGAAGTTATACAAGGACCGTGAAGTGTTGATCTCTCCGAAAATGTTTTGGTACTTGAATTATTATATAGATAAGAGGTGAGGAATTAGTCAATTCTTGAACCGTAAACTCTTAACATCAAGTTATGGAAACCCGCAAGTGTACTAAGAATAATTTAGGTTTGGAATTAGTGACTCATTGGTTATTGTTAGTTCTGTGGCGTATTTGCGTTGTTACTACTGGAGACTTTGTATTAACCGAAACCTTGACCGAATGAAATCCTGTGAAGAGAACTAGTATGGAATATAATGATCATAGCTTCAGCCATTAAGCTAAATTGGATAAATTGTTCCGAGTTAGAATGAAATTGGGAATTGCATTGGTTGTGATTGCAGTAGTACAACCCCGGTATCTCTGTCATTGGGGAGTGTGGACCGATGTTATGATCTTTTAGTTGAGAAGTGAAATTGTTCTACCGTTGCATGTTGCAAGTCCTTATTCTTTTGGTTGGTGAGAACTCCTACGAATGAGAATTTGAAGAGAATCTTCCATAAGTGTCAAAGTAAGGAGATCTTACTCTAAGTGAGTTGTCAGTGGCAAGATACCGAAGGAATGAAATGCCTGATGCGAATGGTTACCGTTTAGGCGTGAGACTAGGGGGAAATTGGTAAGGGAGTCTTTGGCAACTTTTATTATAGCGTTAGTGATTGGAGGATCTTAATAGGATGCTTTTGTTGGGAAATTGTACAAGGAAAGGATCTCGCCAAGATACCTTGTGGAACTTTGTCGAGGTAAGTCGGAGTGTTGTGTTTTGTGTTGTGATTCAATGAGAAGAATTAGCATGGTATGTTTCTCTGAGGGAGAAATGAGACTAAGTGTTTAGCATGAAGCAACGGATAGGTTGCGGAAATAGTATGTTGAAAGTTAACCTGATATTGGAAACGAGCGTACGAGTAAGGACGCGAGGTTTGATTTTGTTGTGAAACAAGGTCTTGAGTCGCGGAATCAAATTGGAATATGGGTATATCATGATGTGTGAGAGAATTAAGGATAAGAATGGATCTAAGACAGTGATGTGATTTGTCGTTGTGGATGAGTAAAGGAAATTTGAGGACGAATTTCAATTCAAGGAGGGGAGGATGTAATACCCCGTATTTAATTAAACACCCTGGGTAATATTAATTAGGATTAATTAAGTATTATCTGACTCAGAGATATTTTATGGGTATTCTCAAATTGGACCCGTTAGTATACTAACTATCGTGTATTGGTATAATATACATTGTTTGGTTTTTTTAAGAGAAAGAGAAACAAGTTATGTATTATAAAAAGAAAAGAAAAGAGAGAAAGTTGGTAAGAGGGAGAAGAGAAGGAGAAGAAGAAGAAGAAGAAGAAGAAGAAGAAGAAACCTAAGAAGAGGAAAAATGCTCGGATCATTGCCATTTCTTCGTCAAATCTTCATCTTCACCAACCTCCTCGTCGATTGTAAGGTGGGTTCTTAGTTAGAAACTTTTCTTTTGAGTTTTGGTAGAGATATTGAGTTGTAGAGTTTTATAGAAATCTTGGAAATTGAAAGATTAAACGGTTAAAACTCGATTAAATGGAAGTATAATGACTAATATAAGATGGTTAACATGTTTAGTATTGATTTCATATGTTGGTTGATGTTTGAAATGAGTTTTGGGGTGGAAAATGATGTTTCCCGTAAGCCTGGAAAATTCTGCTCTGGTATAGCTCGCTCAGCGAGCTATTTCTCGCTCAGCTAGAATTCCAGGACTTTTCTCACTCAGCTAGAACCTGAAAGTTTCAGCTTTTGTTTTTCTCATAACGTTTGACCCGGCAATCCGTTTTTAACGTTCCACCTATCGTTTTGAAGCTAAAAACATGAACTATCTTTTGATGCTGAAAAATATCGTTTTTACCCGACTTTTAACCTACTTTACGATTGAACCGTAAAAATGTGCAATTATGGAATTGTGAGGTTAAAGAAATGAAATGGTAAAACTTGTGAAGTATCTAGAATTCCCATAGACTAGTGAGAATTATTTGATGATAATGATTAAACTATAAGAGTTAGAGTTATATATATGAAAAATATATAATTAAAAGCATCGATTGGAGAAGAGTGAGGAAAACCTTATCTTGAACCAATAGTGTGGCCTAGTTTGTAACTCGACTTGTTAGATGACGTAACTCGTGTGAATGGCTAGGTTCACCCTAGATAGTATGAACCACTAGCGTTATATACACTAGATCCTCCGTAATAGTCTTGTGTAAGTCTTGAGGTGGGTATTACATTGAGTCCCACGTGAAGCATCTGTAAGGGCTAGAGGGGTGTATTGCACGGGTCCTCCGTAAAGTCTTGAGTAAGCCTTGAGGTGGGTAATGTTGAGTCCCACGTGAAGCATCCGTAAGGACTTGAGGTGTGTATGTTACGAATCCTCCGTAAGGCCTTGAGTAAGTCTTGAGGTGGGTTATTATGAGTCTCACGGGAAGCATCTGTAAGGGTTTGAGGTGAGTACTACACTGGTTTACGCGGGAAGTCTTGAGTAAGTCTCTTTGTGGTTACTTTGTGTTCCGCAAGAGCATCCATAAGGACTTGAGGAACCGGTTATTTTGAAAAACATTACATAGTCATTATATATATATATATATATATATATATATATATATATATATATATATATATATATATATATATATATATATATATATATATATATATATATATATATATATATATATATATATATATATATATATATATATATATTACAACTAATTAGATGATATAATCAATATGGAACTATTCTATATACAAATATTCGTAACACTTACAAATATCATCAGAAGCAAAAATAAGATAAGAAAAGAGATAAAAGAAAATATAAAACACTAACACTACAACCGAAACATAAGTTAGTTGAAGAGTAGTTGTGAGTGGAGCGATGTAGACAATAGAAATATAGACAGTGAGAAGTAAAATTTAATATTTACGATTTACGACAAATTTATCTTAGGATTTCTTGTTGTAATTTGTAGAAGGAATAAGTGAGGTGAATTAACACTAGCATGGTTTGTTGTGTTGGAGCCTATTCATGGACTTTTAAAAATGAGATAGTTATACACATCGATTCGATTTAATTTTTGAACCAAACTAGAATATATCGGTTTTTTTGAACAAGCTATTGATTATATATCAATGTTCATTCTTGTCAATTTACACAGTAATACAAAAAGTGGAAAGTGAGCTTAGACCCCAAGCTTAGCTGTCACTTTTTAATCAATATAATATCCCTACCCCCTCTAAAATGAAAATTTTACAATTGAATGTCAAGAAAAGAATGAAAAAATAACTTTACACCAGAGCCATGACGATGCAGGATTGGGGATATGATAAACAAGATTCAGCATGGTAAAACCGAAACAAAAATATGTAGAAAGAAAAAAGAATGAAAACAGAATTGTATATACAACCACTATGCAAGGACCAACAACTGATTCTGTTGCTTTCCTTAAAGACTATGATAAATGTATACTACTAAGCTTCCTTTTCTGCCGCCTACTCGTTCAAAAATTGGAAGGCGGGATTCTCAAGAAGCTCATCTGCTGGTTTCATTTCAGAAAAATCTCTCTCTTGCATTGATGTAGAGAGGTCATCAACTGAAAATGGGATGCTGCATAACAAGTAAAAGTCAGTTGGTAAACATGACAAAAATTTGAATAGTATCTTCTGTTGTTCAATTAATACCAATTAAATAAAAATCACAATCAAATGTTTGAGTTATAAGTCTGATATAATTGATCATAAAAATCACAATCAATTGTTTGAGTTATAAGTCTGATATAATTGATCGCAGAAAAAGGCTATGCTGCATCTATTTTTCCCATATCATACAACAAAGAAATTGCATCTATAAACTTTCCTATAAAATACAACGGCAGATAATATTTTCACTCCTAAAGAACAAAATGCATCAGTTGGCATTCCATAAGCAAACACACACACCTGGAAGTGTCATCCAACAAGAAAGAATCACTCTGAGCATTGTTAGAATCCTCAGCCATAAGTACTTTCATGTTTGCAAGGACCTGAATGATTTCAGTATGTTAAAAGTTTGCTGATATTGGAGAAAATGGTGGAAAATAAAAACTTACATCTGAAGATACGCTTCGAGTGTTGTAGTTAGCATCCCAGTAAAGTGTGCATATTCTGTACAGCTGCTGGACACTCATGATCTGATGAGAAAAAATTTGGGAATAAGGAAGAGGCGTGTGAAAGAAACATATAGATTTGGAAATGTAGAGCATATGAGTGCAAAGAGCAAGAGATTATGCATTTGTTATAAGGCAAATATTGATTTCCTTGATATCCTTTTCAATCCATCTTTAAGACTAAATGCAGAAATAAATTTGAATCTCGGTCTTAACAGTAGCCTCATGCAATCTCCAAGTTTAATGTGATAAACAATCTAGACAAACACCTTGATTGCTACTTAAAGGACACTAAATCATCATGTTTCCTTAGCAACGAGTAAAAAAATAATAATAATAAACACTCGTTTCAATAGCTCATCAACTCATGATAAACAGGGTTGGGTATTGTGTCAAAGATAAGTGATTAATAATATTAATAAATAAATAAATGAGATGCACACCCCATACTATCACACAAATCATCAGATGAATAGATACTTACAGGGCATAAATCGTTGATGATTTCATCATAGGAAATCCTATATTTCTGATGAATAACCTGTTCAAAATGACAGTAATTAAAATGTAATTAAGACATTGAGTTTTGATCACATCATATAATTTTTTTTCCGAAAAACAAAATAAATCTTCATATTGTCTTATTCAATTAAGAGTTAAGACGTTTGTCAATATTTTTTTTTTTAAGTTGTTGATTTACAAATATCAACAACTTGTTCTCAAGTAAAATCACTGACAAAGATAGATGCTATAAGATTAGTTTACCAAGCAAACCTTAACTATTGTAAAGATTAGTCGTCTACAAAATTTTGCTGCTAAAACTATTATCTTTTAGACAGGATTTATCCTATGATAAAACTAATGGTGAAATTGTCGGATTTTAACTAATTACAGTAAGTAGAAGCATAACATAATGCATGGTAAATAGGGCTGTTCACGGTTCAGTTCCGTGAGAAAACCGAACCGAACCAAACTGAACCATAGTAAAAGTTTATTTGAATTGAACCGAACCGTTTGAATTTACTCAGAACCGAACCGAACCAAAATAACTGGTCTAGTATACCATTTAGAAATTCCAAACCGTACTGAACCGTTAGAAGACAAATTTTACCGAACCGAACCATTTATTAAAGAACCGAACCATTAAACTATTTTTCAAAAAAAATTTCAAAAAATTTAAAACTTATTTTTAGTATTTTTCATTTTTCAGTTTTGGTTCGGTTCAGTTCTAGAACCGTTTTATGCAATATGGTTTGGTTCACTAACCAAACATAACGGTTCGGTTATTTTAACTTCAGTTCAGTTCGGTTCGACAGTTCGATTCGGTTTATGGTTTTTTTGAACAGCCCAAATGGTAAACCACATCGTTTATCAAAATTTTGAAACATTAGTAAGATAAATGGTGCCATTTTTATGAAACAAGACTTACCAAGAATCCAACCGCCTGTCTTATGTGCTTGAGCTCATCCCAAGATGTTCCAGCATACTGCAAGTGCATACCCAAGGCAATTTGATTAGACTTTCCGAAGACACATCCACCAACTCAAAAGCCATGCAGAGTAGTCGTAAGTGATGACCTTTTCTGCCTAAGTGATATATGCAATAACTCAAAACCTATCTAACACAATACAATCAACAAAAAATGAATACCTCTTCTTTTGCTTGGCAGCACCACAGCTCCAATTCTGCTAAACCAGCTTTCACATATTCTCCATTGCTGAATGTGCAACAATCACGCCGCAGAAGAAGACTAGCAACCATTTATTAAAAACCTAATGTTAGACATTAAGATAAAAATACCATGACAACCAAAAAACAAATTATGTCAAGGGATTAAGATAAAAACACCATGAGAACCAAAATAAAGTATGTCAAAGCATGCACGTAGAAACTACTTACCTATTGAAGAATTGAACATTAATATATGAAAATGTTTGAGAGAAGATCTTTTGGATAAGGACAGAAGGTACCTGAAACCCAAAACAACATATAATGTATAAGTAATTTTTATAAATAATGTATGTATAGGTAATTTTTATAAATAATGTATAGGTAATTTTTATAAAGAGGATAAACTGGCAAAAAAAGTAATTACACTATTCAGAATGATAATAAGCCATAATATAGTTTCTTACAAAGTTCTCTTTCATAGTACAGAGAAAGGTGTTGAGGGATTCAATAATACTCTGCCAGTGACCCATCGGAGAATCTTTACTAAATGATCGACCAGATCTTAAGACTCCCTTTGATGTTCTTGGCGCCTGTACATCAGCAATATGAATTGCATGAGTAACAATATTAAAAAAATATAAGATAAAAACATTTTTCGTTGTATCCGGCATGGTATCAGAGTTCAGAGCCCACCCAAAATTCGTTGGACCACCTGCTATCAAGTTTCCGCTATCGGTCCATCAACCATTTATATCCCCGCACCATACACAATAGTTTTGAGCGTGAGGGGTGGTGTTAAAGAGTCCCACATTGTAAATGATGAGATTTTGTAGGGTTGAGTTAGGCTCAACCACAATTCTAAGATGGTATCAATCTCACTTTGTTGGGCCACCTGCTATCATTTTTTCGCTATCGGGCCACCCACCATTTATATCCTCGCACCAAGCCCAATAGTGTTGGGTGTGACGTGAAGAGTGCGTTAAAGAGTCTCACACTGAAAAGGATGCAATTTTGTAGGATTGAATTAAGCCGAACTACGATTTTAAGATGGTATCAGAATATATCCTCATTGGACCACCTACTATCACGTTTCCGCTATCGGGCTATCCACCATTTATATCCATGCACTAGACATGAGGGGGTGTATTGGAAAAATCTCAAGTCTCGCATTGGTTAAAGATAGAGCTTGGAAAGAGATTATATAGAGTGACACTCCTCGCCTTACAAGTCAGTTTGTAGGGATGAGTTATGCTCAACCCAAATTCTAATACGGGGTATCAGCGCTCAATTCAAGATTCATGCTCAATTCAAGATTCGTTGGGCAACCTACAATCATGTTTCCGTTATCGGACCACTCACCATTTATTTCCACGCACCAAGCCCAACACTAGTGTTGGGCATGAGGGGGGTGTTAAAAAGTCCCACATCGAAAACTAGTTTGAACATTCATTTGAGTTCTTGGAAAAACAGGCATGATCCTTCTTCACGTAGACTTTCTCACCATTTTCTTTAAAAGGTTAAGAAGATTTTCAGAAGTGGACCATGGTAAGGTGATCCGATTTTAAGGGAAAATCCAGTTTTCAAACCGGTTTTTTGTTTTTGATTCTGATGAAGTTCATTACTCTTATGAGAACAAAAGATAACATTGTTTCAAGAAAAGTTACTTAACCTCTTAGTTTTAAATGGGGGGAAATCCCCCTGTTAAAGAATCTCACATCGGATAAAATATGGTCTGAACATGTGTTTATAAGTGGGGGCAATCCTCACCCTACAAGTCGGTTTTGTAGGGTTGAGTTAGACTTAACCACAGTTTTAGACTCGCACCCTCAACTATGCCCGCCTGCCCCGTTTTTTTCGGATTTTTGCGGGACGGGCATGCCCGTTTTCCATCCATACATTCAACTGTACTCGTTCCATCCAGATTCAGTTAAACCATTGTACTCAAAATTACCTGGATACATAATGAAGTAAATGACGTCAACTCTTTCTTCAAGTTGTCCCGCAAGATACCATATATTTTCTCCACATAGGCCGTGAGCTGTTGCTTGAAAAGCAAAGCAGGATACTTAGCCTCTACTTTCCGTACAACCTCCAAGGGGGCAGGAAGGTTGGCAGAAGAAGGAGATGATCGAAAACCCTACAATTCAGGCTCAAATAAATATGAAATCATTTAAGTGTGAAAAGGAGAATAGACTACAAACATTGTAGGATTATTACCATGGTCATTCTTCCAAAGAGGGATGGTGGTTTTCTTACTGGGGTTGCATCAGTTGAA
Organism: Lathyrus aphaca; assembly: GCA_963966055.1. Classification (NCBI taxonomy): domain Eukaryota; kingdom Viridiplantae; phylum Streptophyta; class Magnoliopsida; order Fabales; family Fabaceae; genus Lathyrus; species Lathyrus aphaca. The sequence continues at coordinate 217,466,417 of OZ014520.1, read as the reverse complement.
CCACCTGATTTTAAACTTTGTTGGAGCAGAAACAATAGTGCAGACGTATTTGACAGCCAATAGGCCATAAGATCATTGTCATCTTGGTTCTGGAAAGTAAGCAAAGAAAAAAATTATATGAGATAAGGGATCCATTACTTAATTTTACAATTCAGCAAGAAAAACCATAATTATAGACTTTCACTTAGAATTAGAATCATATCATTTAAGAACACACAAATGACAATAACTTACAATAAATGTAATAATTTATAAACTCTTTAAAAAAGCTGCTGGGGTGCAACTTAACAGTTGAACCATGAAACTACCAAATGCAAAACGCAACATTTACACTTGCATTCATTAACTTTTAATATGTAATTTGAAATAGTAAACAAATCAACACAATAGATAGAGCTTAACACAAACTGAGACACACACACCTAACAACTTAATACAGCAATTATAAACAGATAAGGAACATTACATTCCACAAGACTACATATTCATTATTTTGAATCTACTAAATAGGAATTTACAATAATCGGTGCAATTATGACATGGACAAAAACAATTGATCTCTTAACCATTTAGGTATACAGGTTCTAATACAATTTCAAGGATTAAATTCCCTAGAAGTTCAAGTTATTAGGTGAAGGTACAAAATACTATAATTTTATAACTTTAAATAAAAACGTTACCTCAATTGCAGAACCAATCATCTGGATAAGGCGATCAAATACACTTGTTCTTTCAGCTTCAAATGATTTCCAGTGGAGAAGACATTTGTAAATGGTGAATGCGGCAACAGGCTTTCCATGTTGGAATCCAATATTTTTCATAACACAATTTACAAGGGAATCAACATTTTCCTACATTTGAAACGAGTTAAGAAGGTTAACATAATAGCATATTAGCATACAGAACTGACATAGTAAATGTCTAATTTTAAGCACGCACATGTTGACGTTCAATGTAGGATCTCCTTAATTTGCTATCGGATTCTGTACCAAACTGTTTCACAGGTGTGACTCTCGGTGTTTCCTGCAAAGATAACTCATTTTAGAGCCCACTCAACAAAAAAGCTGGCATGTTATAGAAAAGGAATGAAAATAATAGAAGAAAGTAATGTACTTACAGCAGCTTTCTGTTCTTCTACCACATGGTGACCATTTTCCAACTTCTGCAGATAAAAATCAATAGCCCAAAAGATTCAGCTTTGCATACAGAAAATACGGAAATTCATTCTTAAGCAAGCACAACTTACCTCGTATACATGGGTAGAAAGGTGCTCTGACATTGTTTTCACAGATGAGTTAACCAGAGACTGTTTCCGAAGAACCTGGTTTTCGGATTCCATATCTAAGAATTTGTCTTCAAGCCTACCAATATTTATTTAAGAAAAAAAGGTCATAATTGTACACTTCTTTTAATTTAATGGTGTCAACAAATGGTTACAACTTCAAAGACTTAAGCCAAGAAATATTTTAAATGATAAAAAATTTATACGCATGAGATACCAATGAAGCATTAATCACAAATCAAAACCTTTGCATAGATGTTTTCAATTGGATTATTTTCGATTCAGCATCCAAAGCTTGCTTCAACCTTTCTTCACTGATTTTATTGGTCTCTTCATATCGTTTCTCTGTTTCGTCAATTTTCTTTTCCAGGGAACTAACCAAGGTCTGCAATGGACTCCAGGAAGTGCAAGATTAATGGTACGAAAATTCCAAGTATAAAAATACTCTGTTTTAGTGCAGAGCAGAGATCAATACTCATAATCAGCTCACCTTGAGTTTCTCATTTTCACTAGTTAGCTTTTCCAACAAAGGATGGTCAACAACAGGAACCTCCTGTACGACAGGCACTCTCTCTGCTTCTCTTTTTGTAGTCTCACGCTCCTTTTGAAGCAATGACTTAGCTTCTTTGAACTTAAGTTGCATCTCTTGCAAAGCAGATTGTAATTTTTCATTTTCTTGTTTTTTTGCTTCTTCCATCTCAGCCTACATTTGTTCAGAGAGTTAAGAAGCTTTGCAAAGGAAGATACTAGAAAGTGTTTGTGTCTAAAAAAAAGTTAATATGTACAAGTCATGTTTACTCCACTAATTAAAGTTTTCAGATAAGTATTGTCTAGAGCTAACGAATCTTGTTACAATAAATAACTTAAGTTGATTAATGTGCTTAACATAGATCAGGAAAACTCAGTTTGGTACAATAGAACAACTACAGTAGACAGTTCACACTGAAAAGAATAGATATCTACCCTGCGGCGTTTTTCCAACGTCAACCTCAATGTAAGATCTTCAACTTGCTTTTCAAGTTTATTTTTGGCAGCTTGAAGAGCTCCAGTTTCTCTTGCAGCCTGATATAAATAAAAATTTCAATCACTGAATAACAAATTAAATATGTGGATAGATAGCAATCCTAAGTTAACAAGAGCTTTTAAAACAAATGCCCTTTCCAACCGACAAAATTGAATAATCCTTTGATCCTAACAAAACGCACAAATAATTAACTCTATTAATTCAATAACCACAGATAGTTGTACTCCAAATGTACTTTTTCATAAGCAATGCTACACTCAAGTAAGCTAGAAGTGCACAGCTGATACTGCAGGGTTATGCAATCTTGTGCAAATCTTTCTTATAGACCTTAGATAACAAAAGGTAAGGAAAAAAAAGGTCTAGTCACGGTGACGTATATGGAAGGACAAGGAAAATATAAATATTAAAGAAATGGTATCTAAACTTTGTACATGTTTCCTTCTATCAATGTACAGAAGTGAACTCACTCACTTTAATAGCTACTATCTTGAGTCCTATCTGGAAAATTTATATACTTACCAAATTATTTAAAAGTTTAAAACATTTCATTGCTGGATTAAAAAAAAAAGTTTTCGTGAGGGGAGGATGTAGTTACCATCTTGAGATTTCGTAGTTCTCGCCGAGCGACTTTTCCTCTCCATGCACATTGGGTGGCAATTGCTGCCTTCTTTAAGTTCATAAAATGGTGTTGGGCCAAGTATTTCCGGCAGTGGCTCTGCAATACAGTCACAAAGACAAGTTAAAATAAATACATATTATAAAATTAAATCCAAGCTTAGAAACAATGGTTGTGGAGGATCTATAGATATTTACCAACTATAACATACATACTTTAAAATGTTCTACGATGATGAATTTTTAAAATGTTCTCTACCTGAATGACAATAGCTGCACTGGTCTGCTTCCTAAAGCGCAGCTCACAACGAGCAGCCATCCCTCTCATACCAGTTTGAATAGAAATAGCTGAGCTGTAAATTTCTTTGTATTCCTTCCTAGCGATGTGCATGCGGAAAAACCTCTGAATGATCAGACTAGAAGCTTCCTGCCGCAATCCCTCGTATACTTCCCGAGCAAGTTGTCCTGTGAGCAGCATATAAAAGGACACATGAGACTTCTTGTGTTTAAGCGTTGCCAAAATAGAACTAATAGAATAATATTTCAAAAAACTTAGCAGATACCTCTGCATGCAGCTTGTATCTGTACAGCTGATAAGCGAATCAAGACAAAACTTCGGCGGGCCAGATAGGAACGAACTTTCCTCTGAATAACATTTGCTGACTTTCCTAAGATCTCAGTTCTACGAGTATCTAGTTCAGCCATTTGACCAGATCTAAGAAACACTTTGGTTTTACCAATCTGCAGTAATAAAGAGAACCCTTAAAATAATTTACAAGACAGTACATATCAGCAGTTACCAGATGGACATTTAGAGTTTTCATTAACACACTTAACAATGAGATAGACACCAAATAGTTCTCATTCCTAAACTTAAACTATGCTCTCAAGATTTGCAGCCCTTGCAATGGTCATGAAACATGAAAGAACAAAGAAAAGAAAAACATAGTTGTGATCCCAGCAGAAACTTAAAACAGCAACCAGACAAAACAAGTTAGCTCCCAAAAAGCACAACATTATTAGAACTTAATAGGATAAATCTTGGAGAGTTTAGTATTTACAATTCAATGAAGATTTCTGAATAAACATAGCAATGTTCTAATTCAAGTGATCCTCAGTTAATTTGATAGAAAAGCGTTGCATCCATTGCAAAAACAAACCATATCCTAAACTCCGCTGATATAAGTCAAACACAATAATAAATATCTAAGAGAATAAAGTCAGTGGACCACATGGAAACTGTTACCTGATATCCTTTAAGTCCAACCTTGTCCAAAATCCTCTTGCAAGAAGTGACCTCATCATAACTAAATTTAAAACACAATAAATCAAGATTTTTAAAATAATAAACCTAACAGTCTGACAAGGAAGGAAGATTAACAACTTATTTACCTACGATCCAAAGCTTCAGGTGCAAGAAGCCCGAATCGATCCACGAACTCATCAAATGTTTTTCTGGTGGGAAAGCCAGCGCAGCTTATCCTGATTGCCTCCATGACACCCTACAAGTAGACATACTATGTAATAAGCACAAACTCACAAGCTACAATTTAAACTTCAATTATCACTATAACTATATGATCCAGAACCAAGACAAAAGTGCAAGCAGACTTACTCCACAGCGCAGTTGCTGCAGAACATTTTTGTGCTCAAAAATTGCTGGCTTGAGAAGATTATTGGGTTTAACACAGCGAATGTAGTGTGGCTCAGTGGAACTAAGAATTTCAAGTAGAGCTTGTAGTTGTTGCTGCAGGACATATGAACAAGGATATCAGAAGTGCAGAAGGATGAAAACCAAATCGAATTTTTGTACAAAAGAAAGAGGAAAAAATCACCAACCTTAAACCGGGAACCTATTGAAGAAAACTTTGATTTATTGGACGATTCCTCGGGTGAGGGGAGAAATAAACCCGATACAAAGGGGCATGTGGAAGCATACAAAAGTGCCTGATGTTCTGCAACAACATAATCTTTGTTCTTGTCCAGGAATAAATCAGTTTGATAAGTGACCTAGAATTTCCACATGTTAGGCGTGAGTTGATCAGTAGAAACAAATCATATTTAGCATTCTGCTGCTATATATTCAATCAAGTAAACCTATTTGTTATAATTATATATCTGAAAATATGTAAAAACTACTGCCAACTTACATCACCAGCATAATGGCAAATTGTGAAGTCACTGCGGGACAATTTGGGCTTGCTGAACCTTTTATGGTTTTTGAACGTCTGGTACAGCTTTTGCGCGAAAGTTTCATTTGTTGATCTAGGAAACATACTGCAAAAAACGTACACATACGCTATCTAAGCATCGATAAAAATAGTTAAATTTTTATAGAAGAGTAAAATGAACAAAGTAAACCAGAGGTACAAAGATATTAATATCCACAATACCAATACTACTTCAAAGGAACAGTACAGGGTATACATACCAAGCTTCATCGAGAAGAGCAATAATGCCTCCAGGTTTCTGAAAAATGAATATATAAAACAAAAAAAATTATAAATCCACTAATGTATGCTATTGCACAATCGCAAATATGTTATCAGCCTTTAAAGAAAAATGGCAAAATCATTTTAAATGCCAATGTCAATCTGACTAAACTCAATGTGTAAATATAATTTTTTGGTAACCATGCTTTGCTTTACCCTTCTTATTGAACTTGTTCAAATTCTAGTCTTTTATTAGACAAAAATTTAAAACTCCATCATTCTCAACACCTCATCAATTTATAACACCATCATTCCAGCTTATCAAAAGATTTTACTCATGTCCTAAATCTACCTCTGCCATGAAAAAAAAAAACATGCAAATGGAAAGAAAATAGGTGTGTGGCATATTTGTGTACAGTGTAACACATAAATATAGGAATGGTGGATAAGAAGTTTAAGTATGGATACATCATAAAGGTTAAATAAGACTAAGCATCACCCAGCAGCCCCATTAGCCCATTTTTAACTACTACCATTCCAGGTAACGTGTAAAACTTTACTCACTTCAAAAGCAATATATTTTTCTATTGAAGTATATAGTAAGAATTACAGAACTAACAGAAGTTTATCCAATATAGAAAGTGATAGTCATCAATTTTACTCACTATAACAAAAGCAACATACTTTACAAGGATTTTATGAAGCAATCAAATTACAAAAGTGAAGTCATATATTTGATATACAATAAATTAAGATTACATACACTTTGATAACTATATTTATTCAAAATCAAACTATATATTAAAATATATATATATATATATATATATATATATATATATATATATATATATATATATATATATATATATATATATATATATATAATATTAAAAAAAAATCCATACAAAGATTAAAAATTCCAAGGCCCGGGCATTTTTAACATACGAAACAACTTGTTTCTTTTTTCTCCAAGGAGCACATTTACAAATAAAGGACTCACTTTTGAAACTTCACTAATAAAGAAAAAATGACATACCTTTAAAAAAAAACATATTGCCATGCCTTTAATCATGGACATCAACCAAATACTTTGTTTCTCACCCATCCAAACACTTGATATTAAGCAGACTTTATTGAATCTAACTATATTAGTTCTACAGTAATTTAAAACCACACGGGTCTTTTATCTTTTTTTATACTAATATGGAAAAGTGTCATGGATATTTTCAAAATATAAATTTTATCCTGAAAATGGAACTGTATTTAGTGAGTAGAAATTTAAATTTGAAAACTCCTCAAAAGTTGATGTTTTTGTCATAAGAGTAAACATTCGAAATATTAAATTATTTATATTCACTATTTTCTGTAATAATTATATAAATTGATAGGCATGCTTTGGTGTGTGCCTACACTTAGTTTTTTAGTAAAAATGATGCTAAAGAATTATTTAAGTCATCATCCAAGAAAACATTCAGGAAGCCACACTAAACCTTCTATCACACGCTAGTATTCAAGCTAACCCCTTCTATTTAGTTGAGACACGGCCAAATTTTACAACCATCATCCTCCACATTTAGATCATATACCAGGAATGAGCATCTTACACAAAAGTTTGTTAAAAGCGACAGCCAATTAGCATAATAGTTATGGTGATAGAAGGAAAAACCTTTTCAATGAGATCCAAAATATCTTGATTGTCAACAAATTCAATGTAACTCCAATCAATCTCCTCTTTCTTGTATTCTTCTTGCTCCATTTTGAAAACATGCTGCCGAATATATATATTCAAACATTGCAAGAACACAAGTCAACGAGAAGAAATGAGTATCCTAGTTAGAATTGAATAAAATATATTATAATATCTTCATATTACGATTATCTTAGCTTATCTCCTAAGATTAGTTTCTTCCTGATTTCCCTATTTAATTATGATTAGGAATCTTGTATCCATATATATTAAGGATTAGCGTTCAGTATTTTGTATTAAGTTACAATCAAGCTATCGTCGCGTTTTTATTAACTATATTAAAAGTCCTTGTTTCTCCTAGAGATGCCAACAATTATCAAGAATAAAACCTCTCTCACAAACAAACCTGATTAAAATGTTGCTGGAGCTTTTCATTGGTCAAATTAATACAGAATTGCTCAAAACTGCAATGCACACAGAATAACTAGGTATCAAATACGAAATAGACAGCTCAACCAATATTTATTGGAGACCTAGACTATCAATACTAATGGATGACAAGGAAATAAATTTCTTTAGAATTAATTTTAACTGACAATATCTTGGGATTTTTTAAAGAGGATAAAAGTGGAGAAATTCGAGTTGGAACTTTAAATACATGAAAACATAAAAGAATTCCCCTCTCCATTGTTTGGTAGCCACAACAGTAATTATTGGAGTTGAGTGTAGTTATTACAAACTTGGTTTTCAATAGACCCTTTCTCGGATAGTCACTTGAAGAGATCATCCCACAATATAGGGGAAAATTCAAGTCCGGCATTAAATAGAGATAAGGCCTGAAAGGAGTTTATAAAGAGTGGCACCCTTTACCTTACAACCCAGTTTTGTAAGGGTAAGTTATACTTATATCCAATATAAAACCTAATACAGATTAACTACATAACAAAATGTGAAGGGATAACAGACCTGTTAGTCTTGAAACTCTCAAAACCATAAATATCCAGCACACCAATTAAGGATTTTGAATCAGGATCTTGACCAATTGAAGTATTAATTTTATCTACCAGCCTGCAAAAGATGACAAAATTTACAGACACGGAACTCGGAACAAATTGACCAATTAATCAGTAAATCAATCAAAGGCTCAAACTATATTTTTCTGCAATATGCTCAAAGACTTACCAGTCAAACAACCTCGTGTACACAGTCTTAGCCAAAGCATCTCGGCTCAGTGAAGCAGCTTCTGGATCCAGGCATTTTACAATATTTTCATCACGAGTTACAATTACACGCTTGCAAAGAGAATCTTCGAGTGCCTTTGCATCACACCTGGATAAAAATAATAAACCAAGGATTTCACGTGAAGAGGAGATGAAATGTAAACCTTACTAAGAGAATAAGCAATGCAAGCTTGCAATGTTAGCCTACATGAAAAGCTCAGCAGCGGTCTGTAGATGAAACCGGGACTTTTCATCTTTGGGCATAGATGAGTCCATTTCCTCTCCTTTTGAAAATTCAATGTTGCCAAGATGTAAAATTGCAGCAACCACTCGAAATATTGCTTCCTGAATGGTGATTGGGAGGCAGGACAGGAAAAAGAAGAATTGAAACACAGATCATGCTTTAAGAACTGCATTATGATCGTAAAAAAGCTCCCTATAAAATACCTGCTCCTCGGAACTTATTCCAACAACATCCATTGCTCTTCTTGTATCAAAATATTCTTTAGACTCATCAAGCCCTTCTATCTCATAGCAATTTGTTTGATTTAGATAATGAAATGTTCTTGGGTTTCCTAATTTATACTTCTGAATAACCTGCCAAAGATAAATAAAACAAAAATATTAACAATCATGTCTTTTCCCCCCAAGTGTTTTAAATAGTATAGAAATATGACGAAAGGAAAAGAAACCGTCTTTTGTTTTCCCCCCAAGTGTTTTAAATAGTATAGAAATATGACGAAAGGAAAAGAAACCGTCTTTTGTTTTCTACCAAACCACTATGTGGGTCCATTGCCACATATCACTCTGATTGTCGGTCACTTATATTTATGATTCAATCCAGGAATCAATTTATGTATACATAAACAATTGCTTTACATTTACACATTGATTCGTTCCAATCTTTCTGTCACATTAATTTTGATTCAGCGCAAAAGAAATTCAATTACCTCTGGTGGTGCAGCACAAAGCATATAGAAACAGTGATAATTCCTCTCTGGATCCGACAACTGGCAAACGCGTGATCTTTCCAGCAGGTAAGTTCTGATAGCAGCACCAGAAATTCTTCCCTTCTGATCAAATTGAATCTCCACAAACTTACCAAAACGACTGCAGAAGTTATAAGTGAAATGAAAATATAATACAAATAAGATGGGAACATAAAATTTGCACTGCACCAATATAAGGGGGAAAAAGCTTACAAAAAACCCCTACCTTGAATTATTGTTTCTAACAGTCTTTGCATTTCCAAAGGCTTCTAGAACAGGATTGGACTGGAAATAATCAGAAAAGGGGGGAAATGAGGCCAATTAAGTGGATATGACAAGGTTTCCACAAATTTAGATGCAGGAAAGGGTTGAAAAACAACATAAATAAATGGTAGTTAAACAGCTTGCCGAAATACCAATTCTATTAAGGATTAATTCATTTACCTCCAGGACTTTCTGCTCAACTGTTCTACCTTCAGAAACAATAGCTCTCCCTCCCATGTAAGCAAGATAGCGCATAAGTAACTTTGTGCTTTCTGTTTTACCAGCCCCACTCTCACCACTAACCAATATTGACTGGCTGATTCCCTCGTTGATCATAAGTCTACATCCACAATAATTTATACAGTCAGACTAAAACAAACAATAATGAAAGCTTTTTCTCACAAGGCGTGGTCAGACTAGTAGACTGATTAATTTAATCTGGGAAGATATACCTATATGCCGAGTCAGCAATAGCAAAAGGATGTGGACTTAGCTCACCAAAGCCTGCTCCTTTATATTGTGCCATCATATGGCTATCATATAAATGAGGAAGCCTTATGAAAGGGTTCACAGCAATCAATATATTCCCAGTGTAAGTCTAGAAGCAAAATTCACCATAAGCACATACCAAGTGAGTATAAAAACATTAAGATACAATACAAGGGAGACATCATTTGAACAGTTAGGGTATGGAATACGCACATAAATTTCATTGATATCATATCTTGATCTCAGATTATCTAGAACACCAGGTTCATGCAGGTAAGCAAGCTTTGTCATATCATCCACTCCACATGGTGGGGCTTCTGTATCTTTATGATAAACACTGGAAGCTTTAACAGCAACCTACAAATAATAAGAAGAAAAAGAGGTGACCAAGATTCACAAAGTTAAAACATCAGAAAGTTCCCAGTTATGAATTGACTTCAAAAATGTATATCCAGCACTCCAAATTAGCTACAGGATACTGCAAGTACTAAGCTACCCTATTTTCATTATTCTACTCGTAAAAATTTCTCACTAATCAAAATCATTCATGTTCAAGGTTTTAAATCACTCATAGCAAACCATTAACCTGAAGTGGTAGTTTCATAGAGCATGAAAATAACTTGCTTAGAGAAATGAAGGGATTTTAAAATATGATACTATACAAAACATTCTCACCTTCTTTCCTGAAGTGCAAAGGACTTTTATTTCTTCCCCATTAACCTCCAAGACCTCGCCATCCATCCAAGCTACATCAGAGTCCTCCACCCAAACCTGGGAACCAACAACAGGACTGGCAGCAGTGGCCTGTAATGCAGAGCGTCAGAACTACAATAAACCAATAAGATACATATCCTCCCTATTCAAATGAATGCATAATTAACCAACATCTGTTTGGTGTCTATAGCAGAAAATTTAATCTTAAATAACCTAAAAGTTTGGCTCAGGTTGTGCGCAATAAAATCCCACAAATTTCAAGTGGTCGAAAGCATCAATAAATGCCTCATAAATCATAAACTGCTCAAATGGACCCAAACTACTCTTAGTTAAGCTAAGCTGACTCAATTAAGAGATTAAAACTATCCCAATACCTTTTTCTATTCAGAAGTCTTAAAACCCAATACTACGCTTAAGGAATAGCAGGCTTGTTGCTACTTAAACTAAGACGTTGGTTTGAAAGAACATGTTTAAAGACACAGTTGGATTTCTAGTTCTTATATTGTAACTCAACTGAGCACTTTGCATTGCTTATAATCAAGTGGCATCAATTGAAAATTGCAACTATCAATCTCAATTGTGTAAAATAAATAATTCAAATTAAACTTTCACCTAAGGGATGAAAGGGTGGCCGAAAAATAATCAGAAGACAACATCTTGAACTTAAGTCAATACTGGTAAGCAGAAAAATAATATGTTCCAAACAAAACTACAATACACAGCATAGTCGAGCTTCAGAGAAAATGAGGCAAGCAAACGACAATTATAAATAAAGTAAAGACAAGATGTACATTACTCTGTTTTTGTCCTCAACATATATACATGACACACATTATCTCCAATTTATTGAAAACATTAAATTGTCCCTTCAATGATAGTTGAATGGTATGAATAATGTTCTTTAGGAACCAATTTCATGGCATTTTAAGGACTAATTCAATGGCAAGAATTGACAGTTAAGGGTCGAGTTGAAATACTTATAAATGGAGGACAGCCTAGTAATGATATATATGAGGGATGCATCAAGTGATAGGAGTAAAGATGGACCATACAACCATACATTTAGAATTAAAAGTTTTTTAATGATAAACGGCCACTTAAGCAAAGACACGTGATTTTATTTCTTGATCTCGTGATTAGATTTGACGGCCAATATTCACATCTCTCACTTTCTCACAACAAAAGTATCCCTATTTGATATGTTTTGTGTGTATGCACACCAATATGGGTGTACACTCTGTTATACTAATTTGAATTTGAACAAGAACAAACCTAAAGAAAAACATGTGAAAAAATAAATGGAACTATGAGAAGACTAATTAATTACTCAAATAATTTCATGAAGAAAAAACAAATCACATAGAATATTCTGATGAAGAGAGGATTACTAAGCAATTTAGTCCACATTTGGTCACAAGAACAGTTAAAAAGGACAAAATCTTCCTTCCAAAAGCCCATAAAATTCACACATACACATTAAGTATGTTACTACTATTAAGGTCAGCATCAGCATTTTCAAGGTCTCACCCCTGACCCTTTTATTTAAGCTTATTTAAGAGAAGAAAAATTGCATAATGTATATTTCCGATCCAAAATTCATAAGCAAAAAAAAAACGGATTATCACTTAAATCATTGAAAATTTGTCTAGATCAAAAGGTGATGCAACATATAAGCAGTTATAAATTATAATCAGCTCAGCAGTCCATAGTCTAAGCTTCCTATTTCAAGAAAAATCCCTAGATTTGTACTTAGATCAAACACATATACCATTAATGATACTAAATTAAGTATTGACAGTTGAACCAATTTCTGCATAACCCCTCATTCCAAAAATAAATAAATAAACTGCAAATAGATATATAAAATTAAAAAAGAAAAAAGAAAAAAAATTAACGATGATAAAAAATGTATTTCTCCAATCAGCTCAGAAACACAATCCGCCATAATCGCACTCCTACAATGTCGCTCAGTATTAAACAAAGTGTAAATCAAAATCCATTAAATAAACCAATTCTCAGTGGAAAGATCCCGCAATAATAATAATAATACATAATCCAATAAAATCAAAAATTGAAAAACAAATAATAAGAGTAAAATCTCAAACAAACTGGAATTTCCACAAAACAGGACTTGAATTTGACTACAAAAAAAAAATCAAGAAGAAAACGAAGAAGTAAATCAATACCATTATATGATAAATTGATCGGATCAATATAATCTGGTTCTGTTGATTCTGGATCTAGCTCCAATGGAAGCAGCTACACTTCAAAAATTGAAAGATCTTCGAAATTTTGAATGATGATAATAAAGATACAAATGGCTATATCTATGAATATGAATGAACTGAATGAAAAATATTCTTGTGTTTGTGTATATACGAGTGAAATTGAATGGATTTGGGGAGAAAATAAGCTTAAACCCTTGTTCAATAACAAAATTTGTGAGCAAGAGTTTAAGCTTTTGGTGTGGTTTTTCTGTCTTCGCGTTTTCTCTCCGTTTCTTTCTCTTTTTCTTTCGCCACCATTTCCGTCTTCTGGTCTAAGTTTATTTTCGAGTTGTTATTAGTTTAATTAATAATATTATTATCATTACTTTTATTATACTAACATTTTTTAACAGTAAAAGTATACTATTAGGTTAATTGGTTTTTTATTTAATTAAACTGCGTTCAGATTAGCATGACGACGATGTACGAAACGTGTGTATTGCAAATTTAAAAGTGGAATTCCCGTAGTACCCCTTCTCACCGACATGAATTACGAAAACTACTTCTTTAATAACAATGGAAACTTTTTGCCTTTGAAATGGAAAGGAGGGAGAAACTCCGTCCGTTTTCAGCTTTAATTTTTAAGAAAAATAAGTGAAAAGATAAAGGAAATTGAGGCATATTTATGGATGGAAAAATGAGCTATGTTAAATTTTTTTTATATTGTGAATTAATGATGATCATGCATTATATCATATTAGATTGAAAATTTTAAATTAATTATATAATATTGTAGAATGATATATTTTTATTGGATGACAGTGTAAAAAAAAATTATATTATCAAAGAATCATTAAGTTATGATTTCATCAGCGGGTCTTCCCCACATTATCTTCATCAAGGAAATCTCTTTACCATGCAACTGTTTCACTTCCCGATTCTTTATACGCATGGGTGATGCCTCAACAGTCAGGTTGCCACTCGCGTGTATATCATCAATGCACTTGAATCACATGATACGGATCTGAAATGTAACTCCTTAATTGAGACACATGAAACACATCATGAAGATTAGCAAGTAAAAAGACAATCTAATATACCACCTCTCATATACTTTGCGAGATCTGGTATGGACCAACAAAATATTGTGTAAGCTTTCGAGACTTCAAAGTTCGACCAACACCGGTTATGGAGTAACTCTAAAAAACATATGGTCTCCCTATTGGAACTCATGTGATTTCCTCCTCTTATCATGGTAACTCTTCTTAAGACTCTGCAAAGATTTTACTTTCTCTTAGGTCATTTTGATCTTCTCAGAAGTTTGTTGCACAGTCCTAGGTCAATCATCACACTCTCGCTAGATTCATACCAACGCAAAGATGTCGTACTCCTCCCAATATACAACGCCTCAAACGGGGTCGTCCCAATACTTGAGAGGAAATTTTTATTGTAATTGAACTCAACTAGCGGCAAGTAGTTATCCCAAGCACCTCTTTGTTCTAGCACATAAGTCCTCAACAGGTCCTCTAGGGATTGGATAGTCCTCTCCATTTAACCATATTTTTGTGGATGATAAGCATAACTCAACTTCAACTTAGTATCCAACGCCTCTTGTAAACGCTGTCAAAACCCCGATGTGAACCTCAGATATCTATCTGACACAATACTCGACGGAATACCATGCAAGCTAACAATTTTCTCAATGTACAACTCTGCCAATTTCTACAAAGGATGATTGATATTAATCAGTATAAATGAGCCGATTTAGTCAATCTATCAAAAATTATCCAAATAGAATCACATCCTTTTGTCATCTTCGACAAACTCATCACAAAATCCATCGAAATGTTGTCCCATTTCAACTCTAGAATACCCAAAGGTTGCATCAGACCTAACAACTTTTGATGTTCAATCTTCGACTCCTGACAAGTCAATCAAGCATAAACAAATTCAGCTACTTCCTTCTTTACTCTTGGCCACCAAAACTATTTCTTCAAGTCTTGATACATCTTAGTAGCATTGGGATGAATACTCAACCCAATTTTGTGACCCTCCTCAAGAATACTCTTCTTAAGCTCAACTACGTCTGGTACACAAACTTTACTCTTGAACCTCATCACAACATTCTCATCAATTCTGAAGTCACCACATTTACCTTGATTGAATAACAAAAGTCGGTCAACCAATCCCACATAGGCCTTCTGACCCTCTCTGATCTCTTAAAGAATACCATTTGTTAGTTTCAACATACCTAGCTTCACACTATTAGGAGTCTTTTCACATACCAAACTCATGTTTTTTGAACTACTCGATCAATTTTAACTATTGAGCCATCAACATTGATATATGCATCGACTTTCTACTCAACGCATTGGCCACAACATTATCTTTACACAAATGGTAACTCAAATCAAAATCATAATCCTTCGGAAACTCGAGCCATCTTCTCTGCCTCATATTCAATTCTTTATGATCAAATAAATACTGCAAATTCTTGTGATCACTGAACACCTCAAATCTAGAGCCAAACAAATAATCTCTAAATCTTCAACATGAACACTACAACTGCTAACTAAAGATCGTGTGTAGAATAATTCATTTCATAAACTCTCAATTGTCGAGAAGCGTAAGTGAAACCTGACCCTTCTCCATCAACACACCTCTCAATCCCATCTTCGAAGCATTACTATATACAACAAAAAACTCACTTGGATTCTGAAAAATCAAAATTGGAGCAGACGTGAACTTCTTCTTGAGTTCTTGGAAACTCTTTTCATAATGCACATCCCAAACATAAGCTTGGCATGGATCGTGCGTAGAATAATTCATTTCATAAACTCTCAATTGTCGAGAAGCGTAAGTGAAACCTGACCCTTCTCCATCAACACACCTCTCAGTCCCATCTTCGAAGCATTACTATATACAACAAAAAACTCACTTGGATTCTGAAAAATCAAAATTGGAGCATACGTGAACTTCTTCTTGAGTTCTTGGAAACTCTCTTCACAATGCACATCCCAAACATAAGCTTGACCCATTCGAGTCAACTGAGTCAAAGGTAATGCTAACTTTAAAAAACCTTAAATGAAGTTCCCTTAGTAACCATCCAACCTAAGAAAACTTATAATTGTAGTAGCAGACTTTAGAGTCTTCCATTGTAACACAACATTTATCTTTGATGGATCAACCATTATACCTCCACTAGAAATCATATGACTAAGGAAACTCATTTCTCGCAACTTAGACAACTTCGCGTACAACTGGTTCTCTTTCAATGTTTGCAATACAACTCTCAGATGTTCCACATGTTATTCATCAAACTTCAAATATATCAATATGTCATTGATAAACACAACCATGAATTGATCTGTATATAGGTGGAATATTCGATTCATGTATTCCGTGAACAATCCAAGCGCATTAGACACGCTAAACAACTATACTAAATACTCGTAATGACCATATCTCGTTCTAAAAGCAGTCTTCGGAATATATTTCGGCTTCACATGAATCTGGTGATACTTTATCCTCAGGTAAATCTTATTGAAAACACAAGTACCCATCAACTGATTCATCAAATCATCAAATCTTAGAAGCAGATTCTTGTTCTTAATAGTTGCCTTATTCAGTTGTCGATAGTCAACACAAAAACACATATTACCATATTTATTCTTTACCAACAACACTGGAGCACCCCACGGCAAAATACTAGGTTGAATGAACTTCTTCTCAAGCAAATCCTCTAGTTGATTATTTAGTTCACTCAACTCGGAAGTATACATCTGATACGGAGCCATCGAAATAAGATTAGTACCAGATACTATAAGCCTATAACACACTTCACCTCACGCTCTGGTGGCAAATCACTAATATCCTTAGAAAACACTTCTTGAAAATCACACACAATAGGTAGCTCTCCCATAGTAGCTTTACTGTCGATTCCCAAAGCAGCAAACATAGCGAACACTTGTGCCTCCTTTTTCCATTATTCTTTTACTTGCTTAGCTGATACGAATAACTTATCACTTGCATCAAACTATAGAAATGATATTGACTCACCTGACAACTTGTACCCTTGCAATCAGCGGCACATTGAACCAAACCTCCACACCTGAAACATTTTAGTGAAGTAAAAGTTTTTCCCCCACTTGTTTCAATCGCGCTCCTACAGATAAGCGGTTAGAAAAACAAACGAGCATTGATAGTGTTTCACACATATGTCGTGTACTAGGGAACAAATAACATTACAACAACGTGGTCGGATGAACCGACCTGCTTTGATACCACTATGTAACACCCTAAACCCTGATACTTAAATATTAAGCTTAACACAACAATCTAAGGAGTCACCAATGATAAAACCTTTAAAAAATTAAAAATTAAAAAACACGCAACAAAAATATCAACGTCATACAATACCTGCCATTGCACATTCATTTTCACTTAGGGTATCATTATGGCGGTATCAATCTTATTCAATTAAATAAAAGAACATAACTTGGACATTTAGTTTTAACTTCAAATTATAATAACATGTTTTCAAGATAAAGAGTTATCATATTCAACTCTTTAACAACTTCAACATAAACCGAATAAAAACAACTAAACTCCAACAAAACATAATAAGCAACCAAATGTTCCCAACCCTGAAGTTATAGGATCAGAGCAGGACTTCTAAAACAACAACAAAACTAAACGAAGTAACTCCAGGAGCTAACTTTCACGTAAAGCATCAAACTTTACACTTGGGTATCTGAAATATGTCCATGGTGGACAACATGAAATCAAAAGGGGTAAGAAATAACAAACCAATATAAACGGTGTAAGGAATGCTAAGGTAGAGAACTGATAACGAGAAAACGTATCGATTATATTGCTAGGTTTCATTAACGTTTTATCGAATAATTGTCGTTTTAACACTCGATTTCTCGAGTTTTTCTTACCGTTTTGCAGGTACACCATTATGTGGAGCTAAATCATGAACTAAGACAAAAAGGAACAAAATCGGTCATAAAAAGATAAAGAAATGAAGCTCTCTGCAAAACTGCATATTTTGCAGCAGTCACGACCGTCACAAGGGTGTCACGACCGTGACACCCCAAAATGAAGCCTCACGACCGTGAGAGAAGTGTCACGACCGTGACAATGACTATTTTAGGTTTTTGACCAAGGCAACGTGAAGGCATTACGTGAAAGAGATGGTTTCCTAAATTTTTGCCACTACCTACATTTTCTCCACAAAAATAGCAAGACCCATTCAAATTGAAGTCCAAAAATCCAGCCCAATTGAAGTTCTATAAATAGCATCAAGTTCATGAAGAATGTACAGAGCATTTTTCTATTCAATTTCCTGCGGAAGCTCTGCCGAACTAATTTACGACCCGTTCTTATTTTTCTGCTTTATTTCCTGTTTCGTTTTATTGTATCCAAACCCGCCATATAACAATTTCCAACATCAGGAAATTGTTATACGTTTATTATTTTTTTCTAAGCCTTCAACATTCGTTTATTTTTGATTTCGCCAACTCCGAGCTTTCCGGTTTGTGGAAGAAGGAGTCTCTCTGATATTGTTAACCAGGTTTTATTTATATTGCAATTTAATTATTTATTTATAATGTTTATTTATTTTTCTGCCTTGAGTACTTTATTGTTTAATTTTCTGTCTCTGTCTGGTTCAACATCGATGAGTAGCTAAACACCTTAGGGCGGTATGTAGTTAGAACAAACTTAACCGGTAAAATATAACCATAGGCTAAAAATAATAAATCACTTAACATTCTGGCTGACACTTTTTAAGTAAAAAGACCTTTTTGTTACGAGAGTAAGAAAAGAGTATTAGGTTAGGTCAAGACCACGAGAGTGTGAGATTTTAACCAGATAGCTAAAGTTAGGCATTTAAATTAAACACAGCGAGAGCGCTTTAAGATAAATTAGAATTACTTAGTTTCCAAAAATTACCTCTAAACACTTATGGGCTAGCGAGAGCAGGCATAGGGCTTTAGGGATAAGATCTGATATAAGACCACGAGAGTGTGAGTTGAGGGTATTTAAACTGGTAATCTCTACCGAATAGATTAAGTGAACATCTTAAATAAGCCTAGGTTAGATCGACCCATCTAAGTTAATATAATTACATACCGACCGCCTTAGTATCATTTCATTAAACTTAAATTTAATTTAGCCTTTAAATATTCTAAAATCAACAAAAAAAAAATCGTGACAACCATTCGCCTTAGCTAAACTAGAAAGTTCATCTAGCACTAAGTAACCATAGAATCCCTGTGGATCGATAATCTTAAATATTACTTCGATAGGCTGTGCACTTGCAGTAAGATACCGCTAGACGCATAAGTAGACACGTCTTTAGCCCATCAAGTTTTTGGCGCCGTTGTCGGGGATTCCTTAATTTAGTTACTAGTGCATTTAGGTAGCATTGTCTAGACTAAGGTATCAACTATTTAATTTAATTTAATTTCCGAGTGTATGCCAAGTACTCGCTCTAAAAGCGAAGACTTGCAACCTCTAATCCCTGAATCGGAACGCTTCTTACACGTAAGAAGACGTATATTCGATTACGAAAAAAGTTACAGTATTCCAGATCTTCAATCAGATCCGCCTAAACCAGTCGTAACATCAAAGGACGCAGAGATGGCTGAAGAACAAACTCATCCACTCAAGTATTACGCCAGTCCTTCGCAAGCTGAACCGCATTCAAGCATTGCAGCGCCGGCTATCAACCGAAATGATTTCGAACTAAAACCTTCGTTGATATCAGCCGTGCAACAAAATCAATTCGCCGGAAATCCTACCGAGGATCCGAATCTTCATCTTTCGATCTTTGTGCAATATGCCGATACCGTAAAAGCCAATGGAGTTACCCAAGAAGCTATTAGATTACGTTTATTTCCTTTTTCGCTTCGAGACAGAGCAAGAGCTTGGCTTCAATCTCTGCCTTCGAACTCAGTAACTACGTGGGAGGAGCTTAAGAGAGTTTTCTTGAACAGATATTTTCCACCTAGCAAGACAGCTATGCTGAGAGCTCAGATCAACGGATTTAAGCAAAGAGAAAGTGAATCATTATTCGAAGCTTGGGAACGCTATAAAGATCTATTGAGACTTTGTCCACATCATGGATTAATAGAATGGATGGTCATCCATACCTTCTATAATGGACTCTTGTATAATACAAGAATGACAATTGACGCTGCCGCGGGCGGTGCATTGATGGATAAAGAATATAATGATGCCTATGCACTTATCGAAAGTATGGCTCAAAATCATTACCTTTGGGGAAGCGAGAGAGTCGCAACTGAGAAACCAACAAAGGGAGGTATGTACGAAGTAAGTAGTATGGACCAAGTCAATGCGAAGTTTGACCAACTAAGTCAAAAGATCGACAACTTGGCCATAACACCAACAGCCAACGTGGCTGCAGTAACACCTAACTGTGAGTTATGTGGAGTTTCAGGACACGAAGTTTCTGATTGTCAACTATTGACAGGAACTCCCACGGATCAAGTGAATTATGCTCAAGGAAACCCTTACTCAAACACATATAACCCAGGTTGGAAGAATCATCCGAACTTCTCCTATAAGAATAACAATGCTTTATACGCACCAGGTCAAGCACCAGCTACATCACCAGGATATCAAAAGACTGCTCCTAATGTCCCTAGAAAATCGAACCTTGAGTTGATGATGGAGAACTTTATAGCTAACCAATCTCAAACGAACAAGGACTTCTTAAACCAAAACATTCACACTAATGAGCAGATTAAACAATTAGTGAGCAAAGTAGATGCATTAGCTACACATAACAAAATGCTAGAAACTCAGATTTCACAAGTAGCTCAACAACAAGCACCTACTGCTGCACCAGCTGGAGTTTTCCCTGGACAACCTCAACCCAATCCGAAAGGACATGCTAACGCTGTGATATTAAGAAGTGGCAAGGAACTTGACGGACCTACCGATCCAAGACTTGACAATCCAGCCATGTACCAACAACCGGATAAACCGACTGAAGTGGTGAATGATCCAGAAGAAAAGGAAGATGACAATCAAGAGGTAGTGGAGAAAGAACAACCTTATGTGCCTCCACCACCCTATAAACCACCAATTCCGTACCCTCAAAGATTAATAAATTCCAAGACGACGGGTCAATTTAAGAAATTTGTTGAACTTCTGAAACAGTTGAATATTACTATTCCGTTTACAGAAGCTATCACTCAAATACCCTCGTATGCAAAGTTTTTAAAAGAAATCTTATCCAATAAGAAAAAGATAGAGGATAACGGAACAGTTACACTTACTGCCGAGTGTAGCGCTATAATTCAGAATAAAATGCCTCCTAAGCTAAAAGATCCAGGAAGTTTCTCTATACCCTGTGTAATAGGAAAATTCGTCATTGACAAAGCTCTATGCGATTTAGGAGCCAGTATCAGTGTTATGCCCTTAACGATTTGCAAAAGGCTAGACATGGGAGACCTTAGACCAACTAAAATGTCTGTTCAACTAGCCGATCGCTCTGTTAAATATCCTGTAGGCATACTAGAAAACGTCCCAGTACGTATAGGACAATTCTACATCCCTACTGATTTTATAATCATGGACATCTCTGAGGACTCCACTACACCTATCATACTAGGAAGACCATTCTTAGCTACCGCCGGAGCTATAATAGATGTAAAAAGAGGAAAGCTAACCTTTGAAGTGGGTGAAGAGAAAGTTGAATTTATTTTAACACAATTCTTACAATCACCAGCTATAGAGGATACATGCTATCTATTGGACGTAATTGACGAATGTGTAAGAGAAATGGAACTAAAAGAGACCACTTATTCTGAAATAATGAAAATTCAAATCCCTCCAATTTTCGAAGATGATAATTGGCGTAAACCATATCAGGACGATAGTCTAAGCGAAAGTTTAGCACTTACACCGGATCCTATGCCAAGTAAAGAAAAACCTACATTAGGATTAAAAACTTTACCTCATAACCTAAGGTACGAATTCTTAGACGTTGAATGTAAAAGACCAGTTATAGTAAATTCCAGTTTAGGAACTATAGAAACAAAGAAACTTTTAGATGTTTTGAAGAAATATCCAACTGCATTAGGATATAACATATCTGATCTCAAAGGAATATGTCCTTCAGTTTGTATGCATCGTATTCTGCTAGAAGAAGATTGCAGAACCTCCAGAGAATCTCAAAGAAGAATTAACCCAACTCTTAGCACTGTAGTAAAAGAAGAAGTTAAAAAATTACTAGATGCCAGAATAATTTATCCAATCTCTGATAGCGAATGGGTTAGTCCAATACATGTAGTGCCAAAGAAAGGAGGTATCACTGTTGTGAAAAACGCTCAAGGCGAGTCGATATCGCAAAGAGTAGTGACGGGTTATAGAGTGTGCATAGATTATCGTAAACTAAACAAAGCCACTCGAAAAGATCATTTCCCACTACCTTTTATAGATCAAATGTTAGAACGATTAGCCAAGCATTCCTACTTCTGTTATCTTGACGGTTACTCAGGATTTTTCCAAATCCCTATCCATCCAGATGATCAAGAGAAAACTACATTCACATGCCCTTATGGAACGTTCGCCTATAGACGAATGCCCTTTGGATTATGCAACGCTCCTGCAACCTTTCAAAGATGTATGATGTCAATCTTCGCAGATTTTATAGACAACATCATGGAAGTGTTCATGGACGACTTCTCTGTATGCGGGCAAAGTTTTGAAGGATGTTTATCAAACTTAGAAATGGTATTAGAAAGATGTGTAAAAGTAAACCTCGTGCTTAACTGGGAGAAATGTCACTTTATGGTCAACGAAGGAATCGTATTAGGTCATGTAATATCAGACAAGGGAATTGAAGTTGATAAAGCTAAGATTGAAGTAATAAAAGATCTTCAACCCCCTAAAACCGTTCGAGAAATACGAAGCTTTTTAGGACACGCCGGTTTTTACCGACGATTTATCAAAGATTTCTCGAAAATCACTAAACCTCTTACCGGTTTATTAATGAAAGACGCTGAGTTCATATTCAATGAAGATTGTCTTAAAGCATTCGAAACTCTAAAAACAGCCCTCATCACCGCACCAATCATGCAACCCCCTGACTGGAGATTACCTTTTGAAATCATGTGCGATGCGAGTGACTATGCTGTAGGCGCAGTTCTAGGCCAGAGGAAGGAAAAGAAACTTCATGCGATTTACTATGCCAGTAGAACCTTGGAGTCTGCCCAGATGAACTACGCCACTACCGAAAAAGAATTATTAGCAGTTGTCTTTGCGCTTGACAAATTCCGTTCTTACCTAGTTGGAGCGAAAATAATCATTTACACAGACCATGCTGCTATACGATATTTATTAACTAAGAAAGATGTTAAACCAAGACTCTTAAGATAGATTTTACTTTTACAAGAGTTTGATCTAGAAATAAAAGATAAGAAAGGTACTGAGAACGTCGTAGCGGACCATTTATCTAGAATAGAAGGTATTAAACCTGAACAAGTGTCGATTAACGATGATTTTCCGTATGAATAGCTGATAGCACAATTAGGAAGCGACCTAGCTCAGTTAGATATAAATGAACCAGAATCCGTGGAAACAATCCAGACAACTGTAGGACTGCCATGGTACGCTGACATTGTCAACTACCTAGCTGCAGGAGCTCTTCCACCCAACCTAACCTATCAGCAGAAAAAGAAATTCTTTCATAATCTGAAACATTACTATTGGGATGAACCATTATTGTTCAAAAGAGGACCAGATGGAATCTTTCGCCGATGTATTCCCGAAGAAGAAATAGAAGATGTCATTGCTCAATGCCATTCATCTCCTTATGGTGGACATGCAAGTACTTCCAAAACTTGTGCAAAAATCTTGCAAGCCGGCTTATTCTGGCCTAATCTATGGAAGGATGTCCACATCGCTGTTATAAATTGCGATCGGTGTCAACGCACTGGCAATATTTCAAGAAGAGATGAAATGCCTCAAAAAGGAATATTAGAAGTAGAAATCTTTGACGTCTGGGGAATAGATTTCATGGGACCATTCCCATCATCTTTCGGTAATAATTACATACTCGTAGCTGTTGATTATGTTTCGAAATGGATTGAAGCCATAGCTTCACCTACAAACGATACACGAGTAGTAATAAAGCTTTTCAAAAATATAATCTTTCCCAGATTTGGTGTGCCTAGACTCGTCATAAGTGACGGTGGCTCGCACTTCATCTCAAAAATATTTGACAAATTACTATCTAAGTATGGAGTAAGACACCGTGTGGCTACACCATATCACCCACAAACAAGTGGACAAGTCGAAGTCTCAAACAGAGAGATTAAACAAATCTTAGAAAAGACTGTCGCCATATCTCGGAAAGATTGGTCATCTAAACTTAATGAAGCTTTATAGGCTTATAGGACCGCTTACAAGACACCCATAGGTACTACACCTTTCAAACTCGTTTATGGAAAATCTTGTCACCTACCAGTAGAACTAGAACACAAAGCTTATTGGGCAATTAGAACTCTCAATATAAACTATAATGCTGCAGGAGAAAAGCGAATCCTAGACATTAACGAATTAGAAGAATTAAGGTTAGATGCTTACGAGAATGCTAAGATATATAAAGAAAGAACTAAGCAATGGCATGATAAACGCCTATCTAGGAAAGAATTTAGTGTGGGAGACGTAGTACTCCTCTTTAATTCAAGACTTAGGCTCTTTCCTGGAAAATTAAAATCTAGATGGTCAGGACCCTTTGAAATAATTAAAGTATTCCCGAGTGGAGCAATAGAAATTAAGGGTAGGAATAGTGAACCATTCATAGTAAACGGACAACGTTTAAAACATTATCATAAAGTTGAAAATAGAGATTATGCAAATAATCTAAAGCTTTTAGAATTGTCCACTAATTCCCCTGATTAATCTAAACTTAAGCATTACGTCAGGCTTTAGACGATAAAAACAACGCTTAGTGGGAGGCAACCCATTTACTTATCAATTTATTTAAATTATTCTCTTTATCATTTTCATTATTTATTGTTTTACTATTTGTTTTGTCATTTTATAGTTTATTTTATATTACTATTATTGCCATTACATTATGCATTTCATTTTCTTATATTTATTTTAAAATCACTTTTTACAGATTTTCTAAAAGTCTTTTCCGCTTTCCTTCTTCTCCTGATTTGTTTCCTCCATATTTGCACTGACTATGGCTAACCAACCAATTAACCATATGGAAACCAAATTTAGGGGTAGAAACCAAAGAATGAAGTTTGAAGAGTTATCACAGAGGCAAATGGATTTGACCCTGTACCCGGATGATCGGACTATGGAAACTTTAGGAATACATGATAGCATTATGTACTTGCTTAACCGACTCGGATGGGAGAATTCATTGATCCAACATAAGTTTGTGACCTACCGCGAGCTCACTCTTGAGTTCCTTAGCTCCTTAATTTACTTACCTGAGCGCGGTTTTGGATTTAGGAAAGGATTTATTAGTTTCCGCCTGTTTGGAATAGAATATGATTTTAACCATAAAGAACTAGCTGACTTGTTAGGATTCCCTAGTGGACCATTTGCTTTTACTACCACACAGGTAGAATTGATGGATATTGAGCTAGATTTCTTTTGGGGAACTTTAACCGGAAACTACCACCCTGAACCAAATAACATGAATAATGATGAGATCCATAATCCTGCCCTCCGTTACTTCCATAAATTCCTAGCCCACACATTCTTTGGAAAAGAAGAAAACATTACCGGAGTTTCTAAAGATGAAATATTTATTATGTCATGTTTTACTAATGGACAGCCTGTTAATGGTGTGCCTTTCATGATGCAAACCTTCACCCGTATCCAAGAAGAACCTGAATTACCTATCTTAGTAGGAGGTCTTGTAACCATGATTGCTGATGCTTTAGGACTTAGGTACCAATTGCACAGGTGCAACCGTTTAGGTAACATCCGTCCTATGGATCTTAACTTCTGCTTCAATAGACATATCATAAGGAATTTAGGACATCCACCTTTTGAGTACCTAATCCGGAACGAAGTAGTAACCCTGTTCACATTGCCTAACCATGCTAAAGTAAGTGTTCATAACAAGGATAACTGGCTTTATGAGTTAAACCCACCTGATTATCCACCCACTCCTGAAACACCTCAGTCTTACAAGATAAAAGATGATACAATGACCGATGTCAAAACTGACCCTGAGACGCCTCCTGGTTACCATGACATTGACCACACTGAAGAAGTTTATGAAACCCCTGAAGTGAATCAAGGAGAGTATGCTAACAACTTACAAAACATCATGAACACTCTCAATGCCTACCAAACTGACATTAACTTATTTAAAGAAGACATTAAGAGCATGCGATTGGATATTATAGGATTGACTGACATAACCTGCGAACAATTCTATCACTTGAACTCCGCCATCGAAGACTTGAAGAAACGCTTTTAATAATGTTATAAGTGATTTAGTTTATTTTCTCATTGTTTTCGTTCTAGTTAGATTTATTTTTCGCAACAATTTCTTATCGTTTTTCCGTTTATGTAATTTCATTTTCAATTACTTTATGCAATGCATTTTTAATTCCAAAATTTCTCCAATTTTAGCAATTTATGTATTTTTCATTCTATGCACTTTTATGCTTACATTTATTCATTATATATACAAATCTCTCATGCCTTGCAAGTTATTAAATTACTGTGTTGAACTTATGCACTATGTGGTGTTTATAAATTAATATGAGTGTTAGTGAAGAAAATGCATTAATATAAATTATGTGAAACAAGTGAGAATACGTTTTTCTGGAAATTATTTCAAGTTTGCAAGCCTCACGGTCGTCACTGCCCTTCACGATCGTGACACGCTCATTTTGAGTGTCACGACCGTCGTACCCCTGTCACGACCGTGACGACCCTTATACCAGAAATCGTGAGAAACAGAACTGTTTCTCTTCGTGTCCCATCTTCTTCTTCTCCTCCATAACTCCCTAAAACAACTTCCCATCTTCTTCTTAACCTCCGTAACCCCCCATTTACCATCTTTAATCTCATTAACCACCCATTATCACAACCTACTACATTCTCACTCTCCATCATTTATCCCGAATCACTTTTTCTCTCATTTTACCATTTTTTCACAAAAACACAAAAATCTCCAATCTTCACTTTAAGCTCTTGCATGCAATGGATTCTATCACTTTTAGAGAAGGTGATGTTGGAGAAACTCAAAGAGAGCGATTTCTCCGATTCCAAAGCCGCGGTGTGCAACCTACGCGATACATCGACATTGTGTGTTTGCGAGAACTCGGAATGCTCGCCAGTGTTACGAACCTGCTCCAAAAAGTCGGGCTCTGGGACCTTTGCAGTCAACCTCAGCCAACCTTCGAACTTCTGACACTGGAGTTCTTGAGTTCATTCAGTTACGTCACCGGCACCGGTTCTTTGAGTCAGCTCACCGGTTTTGCGAAATTTAGATTGCATGGCCAAGAATTCAACCTCTCACAAGACAGGATCGCCGAGTTGTTAGGTTTCCATCACGGTACTGAAGCTCACCGTCGCGTGCCCGATAATTTTAGTGAACAAGCTTTCACTTTATGGCACGACTTAACCAACACCCGTGCATCAGCCTTCCAAAGCCTCAACGCCACTCACATTCATAATCCGGCCATCCGCTACTTCCACAGAGTCATCTGCAACACCATCTTCGCTCGAGAGAGCAACCATAAGCAACTCTAAGGAGCTTCTCTTCTTGCATTGTGCTCTTAATGACGAGCCGATCAGCGCTGCCCCTTTCATGCTCTACCACATCCAGGCCATTGCACACAGAGGCTCCACCCCGTTCTTCATAGGCGGCATCGTTACCACCCTCGCCATTCAGTTGGGGCTTGGTGACGCGATCGCTAATCTGCCTTACCTAGCCGCTGAATTCCTCACCAAGAGTTATTGCAGGTCCGCTCACCTGATTGCGCAGCGAGAGGATGGCAGGTATAGCCCTGTTGTCCATGGCACCATATTTCATCATATCACTCTGCCGTCCCGCGACCGCATCGACCCATCCAGCCGAGCCAACTGGCTCTTTGTTCTACCTGATGCTGCTGACCACGCTCCTATCCATGATCAGGCAGATCTCCCTGCGGATGAGATGCAGGACGCTATGGATGCAGGTGAGCCTGTCCAGGATATACCAGAGACATCTACTCGACAGCCTCCTGCACAGGACATCACTCTTGAGGACGTCCTCCGTGCGATTCATCAGCAGAACCAGATGAATGCCGCACTGGAGCGTAGGCATAAAGAGGAGTACGACGCTTTGCTCGGCACTATTGCAGCGAACCAGGCAGCTACTAATGAGAGATTTGACGCGATTTTTGGCGAGTTAGAAGCCTTGCGTATCGACATCACTGGGACCACCAGCACCGGTTCTGATCCTGAAGCGACTCCTTCCCGACGCCGCTCCCGTACCAGAAGCCGACCCCGCGGTCCTCAGCAGCCATAGTTTTAGTTTTTCTTCTGTTTGTTTTTAGTTTTTGTCGTTTGTACTGTACTTTAACCGCATTTATATCACAACATTGAGGACAATGTCTGATATAGTGTGGGAGAGGTACCTTTCATTTCCGTATTTTTCCTTTTCGCATTTTTTCCATTTCGTTGTATTTTCAATTCCATTGTATTTCCCTTTAGCAAGTTAATGAAGCGTGCAAAAATCTGTATGAAATTTCTTTAGTTTCAAATTTTCCCATTTATTTAGCCATAACCGAAAAATTTTAATTATTCGCATTACCCAACTTACCTACGAAATCGTAAATAGGAAGCCGAGAACGATTAAACAAGACCAATACAATCTTGACAACTTTGACTTCCTACTTAAGCGATTCCATCTCCGATTACCATCACGAGTACACTTCTAGTTTCAGTTCAAAAGTAACCCCGAGTAGTTTATACTAGCAGTCAGCACCGTCTGAACACAAACCACGTGGGGAGCCGATGAATATAAGCGTTTGATGCCTAATCAATAATGATCCTTCATATCTCGATGCAAAAATGAAAAGAAATTGCACCAAAGTACACGGTCGCATACAAGAAACGAGAAATATGAGAAGGAGTCCATTGCGGGTTGGTTCAGAGGTACTGGTTCTGAACTCGGTAGGGCGTGCTACGGCTCGATCCCCCACAACCTCCAATTCGGATACAAAATGTAGGGTTACCACACTCGTGTACCAGACCCCGTGCTCAAAAAAGGATCAAAGTCGCTAACCGGCTACTCCACTACGTGCGTGCTAAGGCAAAGGGCTTAATGTGATTGCGCTAGAATGAAACCGGGCGAAATAAGATCGAAAAACTTTAGGTGAAATCGTAGAGTAATTGCCGATTGGCTCATTTAACGGGAAGTCAACGACATAGCTTGTTGCTTGTGTCATTAGTGTATCGGTAGTGTTCTATCAAAGTATCGGATATTCCGACAAAAGCGATCCCTCGTTTGATTTGTTATGAGTATGTGTGAATAACATCTTGTCCGCCGATTTTCAACCGACTATTTGCTTGAGGACAAGCAAAGGTTTAAGTTTGGGGAAGTTTGATAACGAGAAAACGTATCGATTATATTGCTAGGTTTCATTAACGTTTTATCGAATAATTGTCGTTTTAACACTCGATTTCTCGAGTTTTTCTTACCGTTTTGCAGGTACACCATTATGTGGAGCTAAATCATGAACTAAGACAAAAAGGAACAAAATCGGTCATAAAAAGATAAAGAAATGAAGCTCTCTGCAAAACTGCATATTTTGCAGCAGTCACGACCGTCACAAGGGTGTCACGACCGTGACACCCCAAAATGAAGCCTCACGACCGTGAGAGAAGTGTCACGACCGTGACAATGACTATTTTAGGTTTTTGACCAAGGCAACGTGAAGGCATTACGTGAAAGAGATGGTTTCCTAAATTTTTGCCACTACCTACATTTTCTCCACAAAAATAGCAAGGCCCATTCAAATTGAAGTCCAAAAATCCAGCCCAATTGAAGTTCTATAAATAGCATCAAGTTCATGAAGAATGTACAGAGCATTTTTTTATTCAATTTCCTGCGGAAGCTCTGCCGAACTAATTTACGACCCGTTCTTATTTTTCTGCTTTATTTCCTGTTTCGTTTTATTGTATCCAAACCCGCCATATAACAATTTCCAACATCAGGAAATTGTTATACGTTTATTATTTTTTTCTAAGCCTTCAACATTCGTTTATTTTTGATTTCGCCAACTCCGAGCTTTCCGGTTTGTGGAAGAAGGAGTCTCTCTGATATTGTTAACCAGGTTTTATTTATATTGCAATTTAATTATTTATTTATAATGTTTATTTATTTTTCTGCCTTGAGTACTTTATTGTTTAATTTTCTGTCTCTGTCTGGTTCAACATCGATGAGTAGCTAAACACCTTAGGGCGGTATGTAGTTAGAACAAACTTAACCGGTAAAATATAACCATAGGCTAAAAATAATAAATCACTTAACATTCTGGCTGACACTTTTTAAGTAAAAAGACCTTTTTGTTACGAGAGTAAGAAAAGAGTATTAGGTTAGGTCAAGACCACGAGAGTGTGAGATTTTAACCAGATAGCTAAAGTTAGGCATTTAAATTAAACACAGCGAGAGCGCTTTAAGATAAATTAGAATTACTTAGTTTCCAAAAATTACCTCTAAACACTTATGGGCTAGCGAGAGCAGGCATAGGGCTTTAGGGATAAGATCTGATATAAGACCACGAGAGTGTGAGTTGAGGGTATTTAAACTGGTAATCTCTACCGAATAGATTAAGTGAACATCTTAAATAAGCCTAGGTTAGATCGACCCATCTAAGTTAATATAATTACATACCGACCGCCTTAGTATCATTTCATTAAACTTAAATTTAATTTAGCCTTTAAATATTCTAAAATCAACAAAAAAAAAATCGTGACAACCATTCGCCTTAGCTAAACTAGAAAGTTCATCTAGCACTAAGTAACCATAGAATCCCTGTGGATCGATAATCTTAAATATTACTTCGATAGGCTGTGCACTTGCAGTAAGATACCGCTAGACGCATAAGTAGACACGTCTTTAGCCCATCAAGAACATACAACAAACACATATCCAATTACACAATCAACAACCACACAGTCACACACCCTTAACAACAACATGTACACATTCACATCCAATCAACAACATCATGAACAATCAACTACATATGCAATCAATTCATGTATGCAAATATACTCCACAAGTGACTCATTATGCATGTGGTACCATTCACGAACCCTCAGGTTCATCTCGCTCCTGATCCCCACCATAGGACCAGAGCCCACCAAATCGTTACCATCACCATAGGTAACGTTTCACCAATCCCCGTCTGAAACTGACTACTCACTCACGATCCCCACCATAGGATCAAAGCACACCAAAATTGGACCAAAATCCAGACACCATGATGCATGACTGTCAACAACATGCATTTCACCAAAAGAATCACCAAGCACATCTCACCATTTAGGCATAACAACATTCATCATGCAAAAAAAATAATTAATGTTAAAACATCAATAAATAATAACAAACAACATCAACTCAACAAAGGTAACATCATAATCATATATTCATGTTACTTCACCAAAACAACAAGACATCATCGTATAACCATAACGATTCGCTAACTGATCACACAAGTCAGCACAAACATTGCCATAATATGTACATAATTTTAATTCAAACAGTTCATCAAGCATCACCATGATGTAGCTCAACATGTTAGATGTCCAACACTTCAAATTGCGCCTCAATCTGAGTCACAAAAATCAAGTTAAAACGAAAACAATTGGAAACAAAAAATCAACATTTCTGAAAAACACAACAGCTATAATTGGTTTACCAAAACCTGTAATTGGTTACGATCAGGAAAATTTCAAAAAAAAAACTTATCATATTCAGTTTAGTCGTTTACCCCAGTGAGTTAACCGGTTACCACTGTAGAGAAACACATAAATGCAATTTTCACCATTTAAGCACTTCCAAAGCTCCGATTTCGATTTCATAAAAAACATTGATCTCAAAATTTGACATACTACGATTATTCAATGATTAAAATAGAAAATTCACAATATATCACACATTGGTATCAATAAAATTATCATTTTTCAAGGTTTTCAGGTTATGTTTTCAAAACGTTTTCAACACAACAATTGAGGAGTTTCAAAGAAAACATAAGCATAATTTTTACACAAAATAGTACACGAACTTCATCATAAACAATTCATCAAAAGGAAAACCTAGGAACCTTAACGAGATTTAGGACTTCTCATCACTACCCCATCAAGTAATACGCCTAATTGGTATCATTTTCTCCCCCATTACCTTGGATTTTCCAACAAGATGCAACTTCAAGCTCTAACAATGGAGTATTTCTTTAGTCTTGCATTTTCCTCTTCTCACTAAGAAATTCGTTTTTACATAAAAATCTTCAAACTCTCTTACTTCAATTATAACTTAGGGTTTTTTGCACATTTCTTTCCAATTACCTCATTAACCCTCAATTTTCTTAATTCACATTATTGCTCTAACTCCTAGTTCCCATTTATTTCTCTAAATTCTCCATATTGACCCAATTCTATCATTTTTCTATTTTACTTAATTAATTCAAATAAAATTCTATTTATTCTAATAATTAATTAAAATTCCAATTAAATCTAAACAATTATACCAAACTCTTACTTTTTATATAGCTCTACCTCAAAGACATTTACCCCCACAACCATACAACAAATGATAAAATCACCCAAAATGAATAACCGAACTAAATAAATTTCCTAACGAAAACGGGGTGTCACACTGTCCGTAAACATTAGTCGTTGACTTTGTCTATGATGGCCAATAGGTGTGATAGGTGACCTCATAAATAAGTTATGTCTTCTCTTCCTTAGGAAGATTTTGAACGGAGGACATCTCCTTTACGGAAACAAAACGAAAATATTCAACAAAGAAAAAACCTAATTGTGTCAGACTCTCTATAATCTCTAGTATAAGGAAAGGCCCAATTACAACTTAATGGGGGAGGGTGTACTAAAAAGAAACATAGTTGTTGTTCACTCACTTGTTTGATTGTTTCTCTTTATTTTCTCCCTATTCGCGTGATGTGTGTGTCTCTCACTCTCATTCGTGTCTTATGAGTTGCATATCTCTCTCTCTCGTTTGTTCGTAACAGGTTTCAAAGATCCATGCCTTCAAAGATCTAGTTCAACTTTGATTCTCTCTCTCTCTCTCTCTCTCTCTCTCTATATATATATATATATATATATATGTGTGTGTGTGTGTGTGTGTGTGTGTGTGTGTGTGTGTGTGTGTAACAGGTTTCTGAATGTATTTCTCTCTCCCCCTCTCTCTGATTGTTGCCATGATACTTGATGTGATTTTTTGTGAATCTATTTTTGTTTTGATTTTATCTATGATTATTGATGCTTGCAATTGTTATTTAGGAATTATAAAATGCTAGTTGTTATTGTTATTGTGTTGTTATTGTTGAATATAAAAAAAAATAGTTATTGTGTTGGTGATTTTCATGACATTGCTCTGTGTGAAGTCAAACTCTCCCTTTTTGCTATATCTTAATTCCTTTAAATAAATTGAAATTCGCATATAGTTTGTGTTGATTTAGGGTTGCTTGAAGTTGAATTTGATGCTTCCTATTATTATTTTGGGATTATAAATTGCTAGTTGTTATTGGTATTGTGTTGTTATTATTGAATTTGATGCTTTCTATTTGAATCTTTTTTTATAACATATTTTTTTGGAAATAGGTTCCTTTAGGGTTGGGTAGCCCACAACCTAGTAAGGATTGAGCTTGGGTAGTAAAATTATAGCACATATTCAATATAATTATGTGCCAACGAAGGATCTCTAAATGATAAACAAATATCGTATCACACCAGGATTCCCAGATCACAATAAGGTAAACATAAGATTGAACGCAAAATTGCCAACAATTATAATTATTGCCACATAACACACGGTATTTCGTTTCAACGCAAAGTGATATGTATTTTGATTTCACTTTACCACATTTTATTATCACCTCTGAAATCCATAACATTAAACAACGATTCATTGTTAGAACACCCCTTTCATCTGGCGATTTGACATCATGTTAAGAAACGAAGATCATAATACACTAAGACATTCGAGAGACGAGGAAATAATGAGAATCTTGAATACGGAACTAAAAGTGGTTTTAACCACCTCCATTGCTGATGAAAGCACTTATGAGACACCTTATAAGCAATAGACCCCCCGATATAACTTATGGTCCAACGCAATCGAACTACTATATATTTTCCGATCAGAAATAGACACACACGATAATGGAGATCATTTAATCTTTAGTAACTAGATGGACCATGTAACACCCCATTTCTACAGGGTAGATTTTATTAAAATCAGATTATTAAAAAGTCAATCAACAAGTACACGAAAATAGGATGCTATATTTTTCAACTTATAAAAACTTCATTTATTTTCATGAGAATTGATACATAACACTTTCGGTTCGTAAGAAACTAACTAACAACAACTTTTATTCATTTATGAAACCAATTTCAACTTTTACAACTACGCAACGGATTATCAAATTATTCAACTAAACATGGTGTAACATGTTATTCACCTTAAAACAACCTAGTAACAACATATTTAAACTAAAACAACTTGAAAACAACACAAAACAACTAAGCGTCCATTCCCCGAGTGTTACGTATCAGAGCACCAACACCAACTCAAACTAATGAAGATAACCATCTTCCTGCAAACTACCTGCATGTTACTAATATAGGGGTAACATTCAAACACAATGGTGAGATATCGATAATTATAAACGATATAAGATAAACAATACACAAATAAAGGTTTATACAAGTATCAACACATCACTCACATAACAACAACTTAGACAACTTATCACAACATAAAACAACTTATTAATTTGAGCAACATATACAACGTAATAGACATAAATAACGCAACTCAGATACGACTCGACTATGCAAATGCATGTTGGTACCATTCGGAGTAAAACTCCCAACTTAAAATTATTGCCATGTTATCGAGGCAATCAAGGCATAAGCCTTCAACTTTCAACTTAGTGTCAATCCAGGCCAACATGGTGTGAGCAACAGCTCCGACATAAAAATGAAAATGATATACATAGCATGCACGACTTTACGACATAACAACATACAACATCAAACAACACAACCAACTTATACATCTTGAACAACTTAAATCAACATTGCCTTTTAAGCCTCCAACATGAACAACATAACAACTTCGACAACACATAACAACTTAGACAACACGAGCAACTTAAACGGCAACAACAAGCAAAACAAACAACTTATGCGACGCGAACAACATGAATTCAACATTGGCTTGTAAGGCATCCAACATAAACAACTTAGGGCTTTCTGTATACCGGAACGACTTACCAATTCGACTTGTACCTGCAACTCGACTTTCCAACATCTTTTCAACAAAACAACACGATAAAAATCAACTATTAAACTACCCGATTTACCCCGCCGATTTTCGTTAAATTCCGGGCAACTAAGTTTTTCGCCTAATTCGACTAAACCGAAAAAACTGACATTGTTTTCGACATTTTGAGGTTACTACAATTGTTTATCAATATTGCCAAAATTCTATGTTCTGATAAAATTTCATCTGTCATAAAAGCACAAGCTTACTATCTGTTTCTGTTTTCTGTCAAGTTTACAAAAATTATTTTTTTGTCACAAACCAACATAGTTTTAACACCAAACTCATTTTGTTCACCACTGCTACTTTTGCTTACTTCTGAATTCCAAATTCTTAACATTAATCTTGATCCTTAACATAATGATATTCATGAAATTAATATTGTTTTTAATTAAAAACTGCTAAAATAAATGAAATATATTAAGTGAATTAATTTATGAAATAGTGTATAAAGTAACCAAATTGCCTTTTCCCTATTACAGGGTGGCTTGTGCCACCCTGTCGAAGAGAAACAAGTGGCTTGCGCCACATTCTCTCTTACTATCCACATAAAAATGTGGCACCAACCACCAAAAAATGTGGCCACCAGTGTGGCACCAGCCGCCTAAAAATGTGGCACCTGCCACTAAAAAGGCCAAGGTGGCTTCCACCACTTCATCATGTGGCACCCGCCATATGTATATTTTCCATTTGGGTGGCCTGTGCCACCCCTAAATAAATGGTGGGTGGTCGACGCCACCTGTGCAATTGTGCACACAACGTCCCGATTCCAATTTTCCAGCAATTAACAACTCCACTGCAATGTTCATAAAACCAACCCGACAACAATTTTTCTCAAAATCGTCAACTCAACATTTTCACTGAATCAATTAAAATAACTTCATTAATCAACATAACATCATAATCAAATAAATAAACCTCAACATCATAAAACTACACAAACCTAGTATCATTTATCAAACTCGGTTATAAAGATCGAACTTCACCCTTACTTTAATCGATGATCGCTCGAATCTCCGATCGACTCTTCCGATTTGGCTTTCCGACGACAACTTCTCGTAACCGGTTTCTCAAAATTTTCCTCGTTCTACTTCCTCTTCTTACTGATATTTTTATTTGACTAATTATCTTATTTTATTCTTTTTATTAAAATAATAATAATCCAATATAACAACTAATGGGCCTAAGTCTTATACCCCATTTAATTGTTAATTCTGACGAAATCTAAGCTCAATAACCAACACGCTCCAATAATCAATAATATCACTTTTAATATTATTTCCTCGACTTTCCGACTTAATATTCCGACTTTACGACTTATTTCTTCGTAACACAAAATCAACCGAATAATAATTTGTGACCAACTACTTACTCACGACTTAATTAGATTAACTTTCGATTATCAACCAAATGGTCCAAACAATCCAATCAACATATCCAACAATAAACGGAATACTCCATATCGTTTTCCACAACTTATATCAACTTAGTTAATTATATTCGACTCAACCCACTTATAACTATCAACATAATTTTCCGATAAATTCGGTCATCAACACAAATCGACACAAAGCAACGCAAATCGACAAAAATACTCAAATCAACACGAATTACCACAACATACCACAATTATAGTTAATTAAATAACTAATTAAATAAACAGACGTTACATACCACCCATGCAAAATATCAAAGATCGCACCCTCAACAAGAAATAATATGCGGGAGGAAACACCGTAGACTCCTAATATCATTGAAGTTAAATACTATCCAAAGCACATGCGATCAGAATTCTTACTTAGTTTGATGCTCAACTTCACTAATACGTAAGGATACAATGTTGTAGAGACTAAGAGAAGGTAACCAGGCTTGGTCTGCACGAGCCGAAAATGACTTAAGGGAGAAATAATTAAGAAATCTTGTCTCCATTCAACAACACTCTTATAGTAAGCTAAATTCAGTAAGACCCTAAGGATTAAACTCTTACATCCCCTACAAACACACTGCTAATCAAGCTTTAGGGGATTATAAAGGGCGACAACACCCTCAAGATCGAGGGACAAAATGATATTGCTTGGCCAATATCTCATAAGGGACAACCTCGGGTGACTTCTAGAGACGACTAATCATCTACAATTGTTAACAAATGACATATACGAAGATATCAATTGTCTCGTATCGCCCTTCATTTAAGATACACATATGAAATCCACAGCAAACGAACAGTCTAACCAGACAAAAGAAAGATTGTATCAATCAATGGTATGGTTGGCCGAAGAACAAGTGAAAAGGAACAACACAATAACTTTATGACCTCCTTCATGAGTTAAGTATTCGGTAAATCTTTTTGCACAATTTCAATAATTAATATGCTAACTATGAGATATTACGACCCCAACGGGTCTTGTAACTCCATGCAGGATGGCATAAGTCGTTATTCTTTTTTTTATATATATATATATATATTAGATTTTAAAAGAGTTGAGTCTAATTTATAATTAATTAAAAATATTTGAATATAATGTAGGATCGATTATAAGTTTTTCTTTATCTTTTTAAAAATTTGGTCCACCTTGTTTACTAGAAAAGCCAAAGTCTACCTATCTATTTTCATTCATAGTTGGGATTATTGGGATGAAGAGATGAAATAAATAACATAAATGCAATATTTTCACATTCATAAAGGGGTAATAAAGGAGAATAATCAACAATCAATTATCATAAAGGAGTATCAATTAATTTTTGTTTGGGTAGATATAGTATTTAAATAAACTAAGTCAAGTCACCCCATCAATTAATTTTTTCGAACGTGTGTTGCAAGAGTAACACTTGTACTATATAGATTTATTTACGTAATATTTTTATATATTGAGAATGGCATAATGGTAAATTGGTAGAAATATGTGACCATTGAAGAAAACTCACCTAATTGGTTTAGTTAATTGATCGGTTAATTCAATGTAACATCATTTTCTTTGTCTTTTTGAGGAACACATCAAATCAAATTAGTTCGAATATGAAATTGTACAAATTGTATGATGTTTGTTAAACCGAATTTGTACCGTACCTTTTTTTACTTACCATAAAAATTTAAATTTGTGGATTCGTTCAAGTTTTCTTTCTTTAATTGAACTCAACTATAAGATAAATTATATATAAATGCAGAACTGGCCATCGAGGTTGAGACGAAATTTCAAATCAAATACTTTTATAATAAATAATATATTTTTTAAATTAATATGTTTTTAATTTTAAGATGTAAAATCATTAAATTGTTATTAGCAATTTTATTTAATATTTTATTTTTAATTGATAATAAAATTAATTCATTTAAAACTCTTCTCATTATTTAAAAAAACATAATTGAAAAACAATAACAAAACATCTGAAAAATAGGTCTCAAGTCTCTTGTTTTATTAAAAACTTAAAAATTTACTATTTATACATGTGATTTTTAAATTAACCAATCAAACAATATACATCGTAAATAATTGTTTTTATGATGTATTCTAAATATATATTATTATTTGATTGTCATATAAATAATTTAATTTTAAAAAAATATATTGAATAGATTTATAAAAATATAAAATAAAACTCAGAGATTCTAAACTGTAGTTTTGATGATCTATTATTGGATCTTAAGGTCGGATATGGATAAATATAAAATTGTATATAAAATTTATTTTATAATATATCCACGCACTCAATGTAAAATAAAATTGAAATATATGTATGATTTAATTAAATTAAATAATTTAAAATAAATAAATAATTATAATTAATTGATATTGTAAAATATCTTTACATTATCGTTATTCAAAAATTAAATTTATTTGATTGAATTAACATGCACTAATTGAGCAAAACATTTAAAAAAAATATTCAAAACATGGCTTATCTTCTATCTGAGTTTACTTTCTTTTCTTCTTTAAAGTTCCAGGATAAAATTGAATATATATATATATATATATATATATATATATATATATATATATATATATATATATATATATATATATATATATATATATATATATATATATATATTTAAATATTTGTATGGTGATTTTGGATGAGGATGATTTATGAGTTAAATATTTGTTAAATTGTAATTTTTTGTGTCGAAGTATGTTATTTGACATAAATAAGGATGTGTTGAAATGTTTATTTTAGTAGTGTTAGTTAAATAAGATATTTTGGACTTTTATAATTTTGGGCTTTTAGTTTGAAGTCCAAGATAACATAAATCTATAAATAGGGAACGTTCTGATTATGGGGAAAGATTTATGTTGCAGTTGCAAAGTAAAATAAAAAGATTTTCCACAGTTTGTTGTCAGAGAGTTTCTCTGCAGATATTCATTTTTTCTTCTTCCTCTTTAAATCATATATCCTAATTTTCTTTTCTAAATTTTATTTTCATTATTGTTGCGTAACTATCTTATCAAGATTGATTGAAATTCTCCATAGATTTTGGGGGATTTCCATCATCTGGTATCTAGAGCTCAGGTTTAATCGATTCGTGGAAAGAAAATCGTTATGGTGATGAATCATCCAAATGGGCATTTTTCAACAAATCTTATAATTCTCAAGAAAGATAATTATAAGAATTGGTGCAAGCAGATAAAAGTTGTTTTCTGTTATCAAGATCTTTGGGATCTTGTGAAGGAATGAGTAACAACGCTTGCGGAAAATACAACGAGTCAAGAAAAAGTTGCACACAAAGAATTGAAGAAGAAAGATTATAAAGCTCTTTTTATAATCCATTTATGTGTTGATCTAGATAAATTTGAAAATGTTAGTGATGTTGAATATGCGAAAGAAGCATGGTAAATTTTGGAGAAGTTGTTTGGAGGCGCAAAGAAGGTGAAAGAGGTGAGGTTACAAACTCACAAGAGAACCTATGAATTGCTTCATATGGAATAAAATGAAAGCATAACAGATTTCTCCACAAGAGTTAGGAAACTTATGAATCAAATCAAAGTATGTGGAAAAGCGTTGACGACCATAGCAGTTGTCTCAAAGATTTTGAGATGGTTGGCTCCAAAGTTCGACCACGTGGTAGTAGCCATAGAAGAGTCGAAAGATTTATCAATATTGACATAGGAAGAGC
Source organism: Lathyrus aphaca (assembly GCA_963966055.1). Classification (NCBI taxonomy): domain Eukaryota; kingdom Viridiplantae; phylum Streptophyta; class Magnoliopsida; order Fabales; family Fabaceae; genus Lathyrus; species Lathyrus aphaca. The sequence goes on along the minus strand of OZ014520.1, from coordinate 217,425,790 downwards.
TTCAAGGGACTCTTGAATCTCATGAACAAGAATGATTGAAAGAGTTGCAGGGAAGTCGAAAAGTGATATGGCTTTGCAGGTGCAATCAACAAAAGAAAAGAAGGGCAAAGGAAGTTGGAATGACAACAAAGGCAGACGGGGCTACAACAATTCGAATGGTCGAAATCAACAAGAAGGAGGTTGGTCGAATCAAAGAAAAACCTAGAACCAAGGCAACCGAAGAGGTGGTGTTGCAGGTAGAGGAAGATGTGGTGGTCGAAAATCCGACAAGAGTCACATTCAGTGTTATAATTGTCAAACTTTTGGTCACTATTTTAGTGATTACCCTAAAAAGAAGAAGAATCAAGAAACTGATGCAAAGTTGGCGAAACATAAAGAAGAAGAAATATTGTTGATGGTTACAACGAGATATAAAGAGAAATTAAAAGACTAATGGTACTTGGACTCATGATGCTCATCACACAAGAATGGTAGGAAAGATTGGTTTGTCAACATAAAGCCCTCGATGTAGAACATGGTGAAATTTGCAATTGACAATACTCTAACAACTGAAGGTATTAGTGACGTTCTGATTATGGGGAAAGATGGCAAGAGGTTAATAATTCCAATGTGTTGTACATACCAGACATGAAGTATAATTTGCTCAGTATAAGGCAGTTGGTCGAAAAGAACTACAATGTGTCGATTGAAGACAAGATGACGAAGGTTCTCAAAGAAAGTGGTAGGTTAACCTTGAAGGCTCCAATGTCTCATAATAGAACCTTCAGGATTAAACTAAATATGATGGAACATAAGTGCCTTGCAACTGCAGCCAATTGAGATGAATGGGTATGGCATTATAGACTTGGTTGCCTCAATTTTAAAGACATCAGAGATTTGAAGAGAAAAAATATGGTTTCTCGATTACCAAAAATCGACATTCCAAATAAAGTGTGTGAAGAATTTATTCAGGTGAAACAACACACGGATAACTTCAACAAGGATGCATAAAGCATGTCGAAGGCAATCCTTGAAGTCATATACTCTGATGTATGTGGTCCTATCCAGGTGGATTCGATCGGAGGTATCAAATAATTTGTAACATTCATAGATGATTTTAGTAAAAAAAACTTACGGACTTACCCGATCAAGAAGAAAAATTAAGTGATCGAGGTATTTACCAAGTTTAAATATATGATCGAAAGACAAAGTGGTCGAAAGCTCAAGATTTTGAGGATTGATGGTGGTTGAGAGTGTGTTTCGAAAGATTTCAATGCATTATGTGTAAAAGAAAGGATTCTGCATGAGGTTGTGCCACCCAATACTCCACAACAAAATGGAATTGCAGAAAGGAAAAATCGAACCATCATGAACATGGTGAGAAGTATGTTGAAAGGCAAGCATCTACCCAAAGAATTATGGGGAGAAGTTGTGTTGACTGTAACGTATATTTTGAATAGATATTTGCCTAAGAAGCTAAAATGAATTACGCCAGAAGAATGTTAGTCTGGTGTCAAGCCTAGCTTGAGTCATCTGAAGGTATTTGGATATATAACAAATAGACATGTGCTAGATCAGTTGAGATGTAAGCTTGATGACAAGTCTAGTCAAATGATTATGATAAGATATCATTCGACTGAAGGTTACAAGTTATTTGACCTAGTGAACAAGAAAGTTATGGTCAGCAGGGATGTGATCATAAATGAACTTAAAGAGTAGGATTGGACTGAAAAATGTCAAGAAAAATTCAGTTGGAATCTTATGTGAAGAACCGGTTAGTGAAATGGAAAGAGATGTTCAACAAGAAGAAGTTAGAGGTGAAGCAGACCCAAGCAGATCTCAAAGAACAAGACACATGCCTGCAAGGTTGCAAGAATGTGTGATTATATCAGATGATGTGGTCAATAAAGAAGGAGAGATGGTACATTATGCTTTATATGTAGATGTCGAACCTGTCAATAAAGTTGAGGCATTGAAAGATTCAAAGTGGGTGAAAGCAATGAATGAGGAAATAGATTCCATCGAAGTCAACAACATTTGGTCACTTGTTTAATTGTCTCAAGGCAAGAAGGCAGCTGATGTAAAAGGGGTATACAAGGTGAAGCTGAATCCTAAAGGAGAAGTAACTCGACATAAGGTAATACTTGTGGCGAAAGGATTTCTTCAAAAGGAAGGAATTGACTTTGACGAAGTGTTTGCACTTGTTGCTAGAATCGAAATAATCAGGTTGGTTGTTGGTCTAGCGAACATGAACAATTGGCACACATGTCAGATGGATGTGAAATGTACATTCCTTAATGGTCCCTAAGACGAAGAAGTTTATGTTGCACAACCAACTGGATTTTTGATACAAGGCAAAGAAAGAAAGGTGTACATGTTGCATAAAGCTCTGTATGGACTTAAGCAAGCTCCAAGAGTTTGGAATAAGAAGATAAATAACTTTCTAAGTGAAAAGGAATTTGTGAAGTGCACAACTGAGCATGGAGTATATGTAAGAAGAAGCAAGAGTGAACTGCTTATATTATGTTTCTATATCGATGATCTGTTGATAATAGGAATTTGCAAGAAGGATATCGAAGATTTCAAACGTGATTTGAGTGAGGAGTTTGAAATGTCAGACATGGGAAATCTCTCATATTTCCTTGGCATCGAATTTGTTGTACCCACAAATTTGCCCTCTGTTTTTAACTCTAACCGACTTTTTGTTTCACATTCATTTGCATCATATTCATAACATAGCATTTTTTTTGTCTTAATATTAGCCGGAATAATTTCTCGGAATTTACAGACAGACTGGTCAAATTAATTTTTTAACTGTGTCTAAAATCAGTGAACGAAAAAATGTCAAGTTTAAGTTTGCAAATATCGGTAACATTAATTTGCGGTTCACGAGGTTTAATTTGACATGCTAAAATATTTTTACGACTATTTTTGTTCATATGTTGATCAGTCTGAGCAGCTTAAACGGTCATAATTTTTATTTCAAAATCCGATCAAACGCTGTATTTTTCCGAGTCATTTATTTTGTACTGATTATTTTGATGTGTTCATTTTTTTTCCGAGCACTTTGGCGCCCGACTTTTATTTTTTTGGGTCCGTTTATTTTTACATTGGATCTAGAATAAATAAATAGGATTATTAGTTTTTATTTTAATTTTAACTATTTTAATTATTAAACTTTATTTAATTTCTTATATTAATATTTTATTGGGTTTCAAAATAAGCACTTAGGTCCATTATCATTAACCCTAAATTGGTCCTATATATACTTACTTGTGTGTTGTTGAAAGAGACGAAAAAAGAATAAATAAAAAGTAAAAGAAAAAAAATAGGGAGAGCGGCGGATATGGTAATACGTTTCCGGTTTGCTTCCATACCGTAATATAATATCATACTTTATACAGGTGCTTATCGTTTCTCATGGCATATAGATTTTTCATGTTTTATTATTAACATGCAAAGTTCTCATAGAATATGGTTCATAGTTCTCACGTTTTATCATGTGTGTTAGATAGAAAATAGTTTATGTGATACCAAATTCATTCACAAATGTTTTACACCTTGTTTTTTAATGTTTTATATTCTGTCATTTATTTATTAATAATGCGTATATAATATGTAGTATGTATAACTTTAACATATAATATATAATAATAATGTTTACAATATGTATAATATATAATATAGAATGTAATTTGTTTTTGTTAAATATATTTTTTAATGATTTGATTACGTTGTTCAGATCGGATTGTATCGATACACTATTTGCACATTTGTGTGTATGATACGTGACACTTGTGTTAATCCGATCCAATTGCGATGATTGCAATTCTTGCATTAGCAACATCGATGTTTTTTTCTTCTTTTATTTAATTAATTAGGTTTATCATAACTAACTCCCCTGAGTTTTTTTGCCACAAACCCTAAGTTTTTGCCTCAAACCTTAAATCTCGAATCTAAAGATTTAGTCCTAATCTTTACCCTAAAACTTAAACCTTAAAATTTTCATAAACCCTAACCTTGATTTTTTTCTTAAACCTTAATTTTTTTTAAACCTAATTTTTTCCCTAATTTCTTTCTTTAACCTGATTTTTAAACTTTTTTTTAACTTATTTTATATTTCACTCATTTTTATGTAATTCATTTATCCTTTTCGCCTTATTATGTAACTGTCTCCCTGATGTAATAATTTAGTTTTATTTTCCCACTAATTATTATATAATTTCCCTGAAGTCGTGTAATAGTGTAGGAATCTTTATTTTCTGCCTTTAAATTTCTGCCTTTAATTTTTGTATATATTCACTGCGTGGTTAGTAATATAGGGCGTGCCAAGAATAACTGAAAATCAATATGGACTTAGAAAACTAATTCTCGAGATAATTATTTGAAAATAACACTCACACACATAAGTCGATTGTTCTACGATCTCCATATGCACTTCCTAGGGTTCCCCTATTGGTTGCCTTCAATACAATGGTCAAGTCCCTCGAACATGGGGGTGTCTTAGTAAATGTCCCTACAGATTAAAAATCATCATAAGATTTAAAAGATCATAGTCCCTTTGAAGTTGCCTACGAATAAATGATCTTGTCCCTCGATGACCCTACGGAAAAAACGATGATAGTCCCTTCGAATTACTAAGACGTCCCTACAAGTTTCTTACTATGACCATACGATGACCCAACGTCCGTCCCTTAACAAATCCAAGATAATGACTACTTACTCCTTAATAGTAAGGATAGTCTTACCCTTGAAAGGAAATAGAAAAACATGAAAGACCAACTTAGGATAGGTAGCACTTAATTACTTGCTCACTCTTTCAAAACTCTTTTCACACCCCACTTTTTCAAACATTTTCAAACTCAATGCTTTGTATACATCCATACGAGGATCATTACAAAGGCTTATGAAAATTTTCTAAACACACACTACACATTTTTCAAACAAATAAGTGAGCTAAGTAACTAATAGCCCATGGATAACCATGGATATAAAGGGTGCTAACACCTTCCCTTTACATAACCTACCCCGAACTTAGAATTTTTAAAAGGGCTTTCTTGTTCTTTTATACCCTTTCCTATTGGATAAAATAAAAGTCGGTGGCGACTCTTGCTATCCGCACATGTTTTTGTCAAACAAAAGCACCAAGTCAGTTCTCCCACCGTGTTACAGAATTCTACAAGAGTCACGGATGTTTGATGATGCATCAAAGAAGATATGATGGCAAAATACTCAAGAGATTTGAGATGCAAGATTGCAACTCAACTTCGACTCCAGCTGAGCCCAGGTTGCAACTGTCAAACAATTCATATGAAGATGATGTCGATCCAACCTAATATAGAAGACTTATTGGGTCACTAAAATACCTTTGTCACGGCTTGACTTAGCGTACAATGTATGTATGGTGAGTGGATTCATGTAGAAGCCAAAGGTATCACACCTAGCAGCGGCGAAGAGGATACTAAGGTATCTAAAAGGAACTCTCGACTATGTCATTTTTATTCCAACAATTATTGAAGGAAAAGAATGCAAGATAGTGGGATACATTGAATCAAGTTGGTGTAGTGATGTTGAGGTTCAAAAATCCACAGTTGGATATGTATTTATGCTAGGTGGTGCACCAGTTGCTTGGAGTTCGAGAAAGGAGCACTACGCCAAAAATAGATTTTCGCAGCGCAACAAAGACATCACTTTTAGGAAAAAGCGCTCTTATATGTTTTAAAAAAATTAGCTCAAAAAAATCGCTTTTAAAGAGTTACCTAAGAAAGCGCTGCTAAAGGCCTTAAAAAGGACCCACCTTAGAAAGCATTTTCTAGAAAGTGCTGCTAAAGGTCTCACCTTAGATAAAGCGCTCTCTAAGGTCAATTATTAATTAAAATATATAAAACTTTCAGAATTAAAAAATGGCAAAAGGGGGGTCGAACCCACGTCCTTGAGGTAGGGAAAGACATTGTACAAGCGCATTAACCATTAGGGTGGTGATACATCCATTAATTAAAATACAAACATAAATATATATAGGGTTCCTGAAATGATTATTATTTTTTTAATAATTTTTAAATTATTTTTCAATTAATTATTTAAATACTCAAAATAAATCATTTTTGAATAATATTTTGCACATAATTCATTCATTCATTCAGATATGACCTTATCAGGAGGGACCTTCCAGTGATGAGCAGCTACGGTGGTGAACTGGGGGATGTACATACAAGGCACTCCGATGCCAAACTGAGAAAGTGCAAGTAAAGAATAGGTAGAGTAGAGAATAGAATGTTTAGAATATCTGACCCTCTAGTGAAAGAGGGTAGTTATAGTGTGCCCCAAGCGATGGGTCAAGGACTGCGTAGGTGCAGATAAGACCTAGCACGTGGTCTTGCCATTCGTCCAATTGACCCTAAATATCAGGAGACAATAGTGGTCAGTTAGGTGACGTGGAACACATAGGGGAGACGCTATCCCCGCGTCTCATTGTATTGGGCCGTGGGTCGTGCCCGTCACTGGGCCTCTTCTCGACACATATTGCATTGGCCCAGTCTAGAACATAGGACGTGGTCCGTGCCCAACAACTGGGCATCTGCTTGATGCATACTGCGTTGGTCCAATCCAGAATAATAGCCCCCCAAGTCGCAACTCCAGTGCGGAGTGATGACTTAAGCGCAACTATGTCAGGAATATGTTTTATTAACGGGGAGATATTTTAATGGATGTCAAGGAAGATTTCTAGTGTTTTGTTGATGTTCTTCTAAAGGTGGTATGGGCTACGCCTTACTGGAACTCTGGCATGTCGAACAAGATCACCCGCGCCGGCTGAGTTGTGTTCGAGACTTTTTTTTGCGTTTTTACGGTGTCGAGGATGTGTGCTCTTTTACGTTTAAGGCGTCGATGACGTACACGCATTTGTGTTTTTAAGGTGTCGAGGATGCATGTTCTCGTTTCCCCTTGGAGTTCCCAAGGGTGACGTGTCTGACTTTTCGTTTCCCTCCATGGTGACATTTAATGTGCGTCGCTTCGTTTTACGCGTGACAGCACATTAAATGCCTGACTGCCTAGGGGAATCTAGCCAGCTTAGGTAATGATGGCCTAGGCACGCCCTCCCACTTGAGAGCCTATAAAAGGGGGTTTTGGGAGAATTTCCCTCCACTTCTCATTTTCACTCTCAATTCACCTCAGAGGTTCGCCGGACGCTCTCCCTTTCTCACTGGAAATACATCGTTGTCGTCATCACCACTGCTCCGTCACTTCATCAGAAAACATGCCAGGTAAAGCTCGTTCTCTCTTTATGGTAATTAGATTTAATTATTTTTCCACGATGGTTTCTTCCACCGGAGAAGCCGAGGAAGCTCCTCCTCGGGCTTCATTTAAGGGAATTTTGACGAATATCCTGAGCACTCCTTGATTTTTCCATGAATGTGTCGGGCAATCTCATGAGTTTATGTCAAATTTCCAGGCACCCTTTAAATTTCCCAGACATCTTCTTATGAATTTTCGTTGAATGTCCCGGGCACCCTTTGAATGTCTCGGGCATCTTTCGAGTTTTCCATGAATGTCTTGGGCATGTTTGATGAATGTCTCGGGCATTCCTTGGGTTTGTGACGAATGTGTCGGGCACTTCTATCCCCGACTTTGAACCTCACCCTTTCACTTGAACTGCAGTGGAAGGGTGAATTTGATGCGATGTCGAATTCACCAATTCTATTGCTTTTCAGGTAATGAGGACCAGTGAATTGAGGATGTGCCCGCGGAGGACATCGATATAAAGGTAGACGAGGAATTATTTGAACAAGAGCATGTTGCAGGCAGGAGTGTGTCTGCCGCCTCCAGGGAGCCCGATCTATCTTGGGTCGGGGAAGAACCCTTGGAAACGGGCTCGCGATTTATACAAGATTCTTGCACTGCTCATACGGTCGTGGAAGACTTGGCCCTGGGGGAACCCCACAACTGGGAGTGTTATGCCCATCTTCTCGAACAACGAATTTGCTCGGCCTTTCAGGGAACATGGTTCCCAATGTACGAGATCGCTATTAGAGAGGCGGGGATCCGACTCCTTTTCACTAGCTTTCAGTCGGGCATCTTCAGAAGGCTCAACTTGGCCCCTTCCCAACTCCATCCCAATGTTATCGCGTTCGTTCGGGTGTTCGAACTAGTATGCCTACACCTTGAAATCGGATGAACCCTGCCCCTCTTTTTCCGGTTCTTCCACCTGTAGCGGTCGAGCATGAACAAGCGACACAGTTGGGTCTTGTTCAAGCAGACGATGAGGTTTTTCAAGACTTACTATGACTTAGTCCGAAATTTCAAGGACAGGTGGTATACGGTGAAACCCCTCACTCTATGTGCTATGAATAATATCTATTCCATGTAGTGAGACGCTCAGGGTGAGGAACATCTTGTCTCGACCATTCCACTTGAGTGGCAACAGGCTCATTTTAACTGGCTGACTGACCACTTCTTTGTGAAGCCCGAGAACCTGGGGCCTGAGGACGCGGCGACCTATGATAAATTAGTGGCCTATGTCTAGAGTTTTACCTTCTCTCAGTGTGTGGACCGACTAGATAAACCCGTTTTGGATAACAACGAGGTGCCCCTCTTCGAGGTTCGGTTGATAAACACGAAAGCGGTGCTCGAGTGTAAATCGGACGGGGAGTCTCTATGTCTTTTAGATAGTTTGTGTTCACCTCTTTTTTACTTTTGTTGTTTTTTATTCAAATAGTTAACCTGTTCTTTTCGTTTTGTAGCTGCCATGCCTAACATGAAGGACCGCGTCCTGAAGTTGTCCAACAAAGGCGTGGGCAAGGCTCCAAAGAAGGCTGGCAAGATTTGTGTCCGTCAGGTGGTCCATGACGATGTGGAAGGTGCCTCCGGGACTCCTCCTCCTCCTCCAAACTCTCATACTATTTTGGTGACACCGATCAACAAAGTTGTCGAGCGAGAAACTTCTCCCGCAAAACGCCAACATGGTGAAGGCTCTCAGAGCAATGCTAATGTTGTGGGCGAAGGTCTATCTGAGAACCAATTGACTTACCTCCAGCCCTCTTGCCATCTTTAACGAGAAATTTTCAGCGCTGAAGGTTTCGTCGGGGTGTCACATACTAAAGTCAAGGCAATCCTCGATCTGGACAAGGCGACCAGACTGGCGAATTTGTCTCAAGACATCGCCGCTGTGATCAGGATAATGGAGACGACCTTGGTCCTGTCCGACAACACCTACCCACTATCTGAGCTGGAGGTCGTAAAAGAGGTGCTCAAATTGGTCAAGATCAAGAGGGAGCAGATCTCGCATGACTTCTTCAATTATAAAGAGAAGTACGAGCTCCAAGAGAGGCTGATGATCGAGCTGGACGACGTTAGACTCGAGCGGCACGCCCTGTTAGACAAGAATAAAAAACCTCAAGGACAAAGAAGCTGAGTTTAAAGAGGCTTCCGAGGATGGCGGAGCTAGAAAGCCTGGTCTCCCCTGTAACACCCCAAAATTTGCCCTCTCTTTTTCATGTCATTTAGCATACCCTTTCATACATTGCATTGCATTTGGATCATAATTACATCATAAACATACATGAACATACATCTCCATTGAGCTTTCATATGTTATGACAGACCTTTATTTCTTCATGCGGCACGTGCGCAAGAATCTCAGAAGAAGCCAAAGTTTTCAGTCGATTCAGAACAACTTTAACAAAATGTCAGTTTTACGGTGCAGTTTGCAAAAGTTGTAACTCACGCCCAGAAACTCATTTTGGCTTGAAATTCAATGGTTTAGATCGTTTCAGTATTCTCTACAACTTTTGTGTTCTACTCGGAGGCCAATTCATCAAGGAAAGTGGCAGGAATTATTTGTTTCTGAAATTTCGGTTTCGCCGATTAACTATGCTAGCGGTATTCAAGAGTTCATAACTTCTTATTGGATCAAAATTTTTGAGATATTCATATGCCAAAATTTTTGTCTTGATATCCTTTACAACTTTTGGGTTTTGGCCGAGAACTGATTCTTTGAAGAAGATCTCCGAATGTGCGAGTTTTCAGAGTCGATATATTGAAAAACAGTGTTGAACCGGTGAGTTTTGAACACTAAAAAATTCTTAACTCTCACCTTGTTCATCATATTGATGTCGTTCTGGTGCCTGAAATTCCGTTTAGATGTTATACCATTCTATGAATTCAGTTTTGGTTAGGTCCGAGCGTAAGGATCCCGAAAATGCGAATTACCAGTGGGATTCTTTGATGTAGTGCACTGTCTATCAGATTTTGTAAAATTCATAATTCGGTCAATTTTCATCGAATTGCGTTCATTCTCGAAATGTTGGTTTAAGAATTTTATTCTCTTCAAATTCAAAGAAAATGCGAGTTTGAACGGTGCTTCTCTTCAAGTTCAAAGACAAATGCGAGTTTGAACGGTGCTCCGAAGATTGTCGTTTTAGTTTATTTTACAAAACTGAAGTGCTGAACCGAAGAAAAAAGCAAAAAGTGGTTGTCGCTCCCGACAAATGAAAATGGATCAAATGAAGGTACAGACGCGAACGGTCGGCGAAGGGAACAGTGAGAACACACAGCCGTGAACTCACTGGAGAATGAAAAGAGTCGCCAGCTAGGCATTTTTATCCCGGAGGAAAGGTAATGCTGCATAGACCTAGAAAGAGATGGATAAGACGGCTTGCGAACCAGAGAGACTGAGAAAGGGGGTTGGTTACAACCTGGGAAGGTATTAGCACCCAGATTGTCCGCCGTATTCGACGGGATCCGCGCTTAAAAGATTTGTGTTTTAAAGGGGTAGTGTCAGTGCAATCTGTGTATAAAATGGCTGGAAAAGATATACAGGTGTCAGTGTATGACGTATAAGTGATATGAAGTATGAAAGTGTCAGTGTAAGAACAAGAATAAGATGCTCATGATAATGAGGCTCAAAGAATAATGCTGGAGGGAGGGGGAATATACAGAGACTTTTGTTCGATAACTGTTAAGTTATGCCTACGTATCCTCTCGTGCAATGAGGAAGTCAGAACACCGTAGTTCGACCCAAAGAGACTGAAAGGATTGACTGGTGAACTGCTTGCAGTCTATGCTCAAGTGTATGATCTGTCTGGCACAGATGCAAACTGTCTTGCATTAGACGGAAGAAGCAAGTTCTCGGTTGTGAGTGAAGATGATGAGAAAAGAATCCCGAAGGAGACGATTATTGTTTGTTCTTGTGTTTTCAGTCTTTTATTTCTTTTTGGAGTTTGTCATAAGATAATGAGCTTAAACCTAAATCAATGGATTTGGTAAACTCATCACATCTTCCCTCTGATTAGGGGTAATGAGAATTACCTTAAGTGTGAAGTCAGATTCTCACACTTAATCACCTTTGATGTAGGGTTAAGATCATTAACCTACTTGTGATTAATTAGATGTTTTTGTGATTTTTGTTTAGTGTTAAGTAATGAGGTTAAGCCATAATCAGGGATTTAACAGGCTCATTACACTATCCTAAAAGAAGGATAATAGATGAGGGTGTTTAAGCTGAGGAAGGATCCTCAGCTTAATCCATGATTAGGGATTAAACCCATGACAGAACAAACCTTTGATTAAGTGGATTTTATTAATGATATGATGATGAAGTGTTTTTTATGATTTGTAAGACAACTTGAGGGGGACTTGTCCATTAACACTAGGGTTAGTCCTTCTTAACCACTTAAGGAAGAATTAGAACCCTAATGCAAGGCCCAAGTTACAAGTGATGTCTTGATGATTATTAAGTGAATTGATTAAGAGATTTAAACATCTTAAGGGTTTAATACTTAGGATTAAAGTTATACACTCCATCCTAAGAGAAGGATGCAGGCATAACCCTAATCACAAAGTCTTAAAGCCTTTAGGGTTTAGTCTCTGATTATGAGATGAGAAGAGAAGACTCAAAGAGAGACACAAAGGTAAAAACTATGAGGGGGACTAATCAAAACCCTAATTCATTGTCATGCTTGGTTGATCCTAAGGTTTGTGAGGTTTTCAAGAACAAATCTTCAAAGGGGCCACCAGGAAGCAGATGAACAGGATCAAGAGAAGCAAAATGACTTGCTTCATTCAAGAAGCCAAGTCACTTGAAGAAAGAAAGTGGGAGGAAGAAGAATGAACAAGCTCAAACTCAAACACATATAAGAATGCAGCAAGGGATGCAAGAGAGATGAAAAGAAAAGTTATGAGAAGTGAAGGCAAATTCACTTCTCAAGTTTATTTATCACCTGAAATGTTAGAAAGAAATGCAAAACAATGCAAGATGAGATGAAATGGCATGAGGCAAAGCACAACCAGAAGCATGGTGATGATGATTATGATGCCATGAGGTGCTGCAAGCATGAGACAAGACAATGAGATGTTCATACAAGGTTATGAATGCAAATGATGCAAGCTAAGGAACATGAACAAACATGAAATGTTATGGAACATACAAGACAAATGACATGGCAAATATGCAATGCAATGATCAATGATGCTTTCTACATGTCTTAAGATGTCAAATGAATCATAAGAATGCACAAAGTGAAATGGCAAGTCAAGTTATGCAAGGAAATGCAAGAAGGATGCAAATGAAAGCCCAAATTAGGGTTCATGGATCAAACATCAAACACAAACCAAAAACAGAAGCAAACCTTAACCTAAAAAATGGAAAATGGTACCCAAAGAAACCCTAGGCCTATAATGAACCACTGCCCAAAGGGGAGCTCTCAACTCTCAACCAAACTCAAGTTATGAATTTTGCAAGTTATTAGGGCTTTTTAGGGTTTGCAACAAAAGAAATGCCAACCAATTAGAAAATGCAAGATCAAATCATGGCCTTTTTACCCTTGAAACTACATGTCAAATGGAAAACAATGCAAGAAGAATCAATGTCTCAACCTTCACCAATAGGCAGAAATGAATTTTCAAACTTATGAACAAAATAATGCATCAAAAATGATTTAATTCAATGAAAAATTCTTAAAATGCATCGAGATCAAAAAAGAAATTTGGTTTGAAGGTTGGACAATGTTTCTAAATGTCTTAGAACATTTCATGAATTTTTTTGTAATTTTTAAATACTTAAAAGTATTTTTAATTAATTAATTCTCATTAATCAATTAAAAATAATCTTTTAAATATTTAAAAATACTTTTTTAATGATAAAAAATAAAATAAAAATGTTTTTGTGTCATAAAAATTAATAAAACCTTAAAGAAAAAGTTTCATAATTTTTATGATTTTTTAACTATTTTAAATAAATTGTACAAGTTAATTGAAAATAAAATGAATTAAAATTAAATTAAATGAAAAGTAATCAAGATGGACGAATGAGATTGGCTCTGAGTTTGAAAATGCTGACCAGCGCGCAAATGAAGGGTGGAGATTGCATCTGAACCAATTAACTTAATTACAAATTAATTAAAGTTAATTAAAGGGATTAGGGCAAATGAAATGATCTGGAGCGTTGGAAAGGGAGGGAAGTCAACGAGTCAAAGCTCATCCACGGCCACAATTCAAACTGAAGTTAATGACCTGAGGTTAGGGTTTAAATACTCAGACGGCCGGAGAAGGCTTCCGGTCGTCTTCTCCGGCCAGAAGCTCACCTGAAAATCTCCCAAACCCCTCAAACCGCATCTAAAATGAAATCTAAACACATGGGGATGATCCTTATCAACTCACGAACTAAACCCCTCTCTCGAAACACATTTAAAGTTCCTAAATCAACTGAATCGAAGCAAACAAATTCTAGGGTTCGTAAGCTTCAAACAGAAATTAAATTCTTAAAACGCCACCATTTCAAAAACTAAAGGTACCAGAATGATCAGACAAGCATGAAGATCAAGTTTGTAACATAAAAAGAGATTTCTGGAAAAATTATTCTTGAGCTACCTGAGTTTTGCAGTTTTTGATTTAGGAACTTTCAGGCTACTTCCCTTGATGCAAGCTGCTCCACTTGATCCCCCAAGTGTGTCTGGATGCTCAAATGGAGTTTAGATTTGCTGGATGATGAGTTTCGAAGAGAACTGCTTCAGTTCAGTCAACAATGGCTATGGTGATCTTGGCACTTTCAGGCTGTGAAAAGGGGTGGTTTGTGATCTATGAAGTGTATTGAGTTGCTTTGCAGGGTTTGTTTTGGTGTTTGTGGGCTAGAATGAGAGATTCGATAGAATCTGCAGAATGAAGGTGAACAATGGCAATGAAGGATTCAGGGTGTTTCAGGCTGGTGCTTTGGGTGGTTTCTACTCAATGGAGTCTGTTGAGTTGGATAGTGATGAGAGTTTTAGTGTTTGCTTGCTGTGAAGAGGAATTCGAAGCCAATTGCAGTTGGGAGGTTTTTTTGTGAATGTCATCCAATGTTATGTTTCAGCCTTGGTCCCTTGGTATTATGGCTTGCAAGATGATTCAATAAACAATTCTGATTGGTTGTTTGATGTGACATGGCCTGCCATGATAGGTGAGTTTGCTTTTGCATAAAGGTCAACTTTTTGTAAGATAGGGCATGGCTCAACTCTAGCCAAGTACAAAGTTGGTTTTGGTGCAGCATGGGTGAGGGAAAGGTCTAGCTTGGCTCAGCACTCAATGCAGCAAGTTGGCATAATGTTATGAGTGGTTTTTGCAAGTAGGTTGGCTTATGGTTCACATGTGACTTTTTATCCAACCAAGCATGAAACCATGGGCAAACTTAGTCAAATTCTGATTTTTAGGACTTAGAGGGTGTTTACATAATGGTTTGACATGAATTAAAGGCTGCATAATGCATTGGTTCAAGACATTGCAAAATTTCCATTTAGTGCATAACTTGAAAAACAATGATTTTTGCTAACTTTGCATTGCCATAACTTTTGATCCATGAAGAGTTTGATCATGTTCTTGTACTTTTTGAAAAGGAAAAGATGAGATCTACAACTTTCATGACCAAAGTTTTTCCATTTGAGGCCTTTTTGGATCATGAATCAAGGCTTGAAAATTGACCTAAAATGAGGCATTCTTGAAAAGTCAACTATACCCAAAAAGTCAACATTTGCAAAAAACCTAAATTCTTGATTTTTATGAACTTCAACCTTCTTCCATGATCAAATAAAGATCATATACACTCAAAATGATGAAGATCACCCATTGGTTGGGTCATTGGGGGCCTCAGATGCCCTGATTTTACACTGACTTGTCTGAAAAGTCAATTCTTGATCAGATGACTTCCCCATGGAATTTCTTCATGAAAATTGATATGCATACTCCCTATACCATATAGAGACCAATGGAAACAAGAATGACCAAAAAATTTGGAGTTATGGCCTCTGAAACCAAAACCCTAATTTTCAGTCAACTGTGCAGTTCATCCTGGCTCTGCATCCATTCAAACCCTAGTTCTTGTGATCCCTCTGCAATTTTGACTTTGTGAGGATGTAACATGATATAAGAACACACATGGACCCCTTTGAGTTGATTAGTGGCCTTTGGAATGGCTCAAGATGCCCTGAGGTTGCTCAGATCACAAACCCTAGGTGCAGATGCCTTAGAAACTATCCAGTGAAACCAAATGAGACATGAGATGATGTGATTGTGTTTATGCATATGAGATGATCACAAGTCATGTGTGAATGGGTGAGGGCAAATTTGGGGTGTTTACAGCTGCCCCTATTCAAGCATGAGTTAGCTGTGCAGGTTGTAAGCGGCGGCTTAACAGGCAAACAAGATAACTTGTGGTTGAATACCGAAGACAGTCCAAAATTTGCACTCACAGAAATGAAGAAGAAAAGGGATATAGATTGTAAAAGCAAATAAAGTATATTGTAAAGTGTGGGCGACGGAGGACGGCCGTCGAGCAGAGGACGACTGCTGGGTAAACGGGGACGGCCGACATGCTGGGGAAAGTGTGTAAAATAAAGCGATGACGGGGACGACCGACACGCTGGGGATAAAAGATAAAGCTAAGACGGGGACGGCCGACTAGCTGGGAAAACTAAGATAATATGATGGGGACGGCCATCAAGATAAAGTAGTAACATTCTCTGGGGATTGGTGAAACATGACGGGGACGGCCATCAAGTTCACAAAGGTAAAGTAACCAACGATGGGGACGGCCATCGGGTTAAAAAAGAAAAGGGACCACGACGGGGACGGCCATCGGGTTAAAGAATAAATGAAATAAACAGATGATGGGGTACGGCCATCAAAGGTGAAGGACGATCACCTAGCAGGGGACGGTTGCTCTGTTGGGCATAAAAGAAATATGATGGGGACGACCATCAAAGGTGGAGGACGACCACCTGGCAGGGTACGGCTGCCAAAATATCAACGATGGGGACGGCCATCGGATAGAAAAGGTCAACGATGGGGACGGCCATCGGATGAGCATGATGGAGGACGACCATCAAGAAGTGGAGGACGACCACTCAGCAGGGGACGGCTGCTCTCAAAGTTTATCATAACACAGGATGAGTGTTAGACAACTAAAATCAACAATGGGGACGGCCATTGGATAAAGTGATGAAGGACGATCATCAAAAGGTGGAGGACGACCACCTAGCAGGGGACGGCTGCTAAAATCAACGATGGGGACGGCCATCGGATGAGCATGATGGAGGACGACCATCAAGAAGTGGAGGACGACCACTTAGCAGGGGACGGCTGCTCTCAAAGTTTATCATAACACAGGACGAGTGTTAGATAAAAAGGAAATTTGACTGCGATCTACTGGGGATATAGTAAATACGGACGAGCGTTTACATCCAAGAAGCAAAAGGTATAAGTGTTTGGTATTGTGTATAGATTAAAGATGCGGACGAGCATCCTTAAGACTATGATACGGACGAGTATCATGTAGAAACAAACTGACACGTGCTCAGAGCTGATGATACGGACGAGTATCAACTGGTTAACAAGGAACACGGACGAGTGTTGCGTCTGAAAGTATCCTTCTGGGGAATAGTAGACACAGACGAGCATCTATATTCACGAAGACATAAGTGTTTGACACGGTGTATGGATTAAAGATGCGGACGAGCATCCTTAAGACTATGATACGGACGAGTATCATGTAGAAACAAACACTAGACGCAATGTTCTGAGATGATGGTACGGACGAGTACCAACTGGTTAACAAAGAACAAGGACTACTGTCGAATCTGCGGGGATATACATGGTGTATATAAGATACGGACGAGTATCTGAGTAGGTGCACCAATGAGTAGTGAGTATATAATGTATAGGTGAGTGTTTACCTGCTGGGGATATGACACGGACGGGTGTCAGGAAAGTGTATATACAAGTATAGGCGACCACGCTGGGGATATGACACGGACGGGTGTCAAGAAAGTGTATAGGTATATGTAAGTGCAAAGAGGGTGTCTTTGGCTTTCTGCTGGTGACACGACACGGACGAGTGTCAGGATGTATCTGCAATACTGGTGATCTTGGTTTGTAAAGTGTATTCAGGCAACCTGCTGGGAAATGATGATACGGACGGGTATCAAAAAGGAGATATGCACTGGTGTTTGTGATATGGGGCAACTGCTTTTGCTGGGACTCTGATGGGGATGTATTCTGTATGCCGACAGATTGTCAATATTTACAAGTGTTCAAATCACAACATGACTTATGATTATGCTATGCATTTGATTTTTTTTTTTTTTTTTTTTTTTTTTTTTTTTTTTTTGCCGTAATGCTCCGTATTAGACGGAATGCTACACTCTGGGGGTGAATATGATGCGAATGCTATGATTATGCAAAGAGGCACCGATCCGGGATTCGGATCCCGTTGCTGCAAAGATCTCTGATCGATCTGCTTGAAGTGAACATCCCAGCTGGGGATGAGATCATTGATAGATCTGTAGTTGTATCTGCTTGGGGATATACGTCATCGATTGACATATTCTTATAATACGGGACCCAGCTGGGGTTTGTAGAAGCTTTCTCTCTCTCTGTTGTGACTTCTTCGTGCGCTGCTCTTCTGAATAGAGGCCTGAAGCTCTGTGGGGAGATGATTCCTCGATTCTCGCATCCTGCTGAGGAATAATGGTTGGTATTACAGCTGGGAGATGCTGTTGGTAATTCAGCTGGGGCGAGCAATGGGAAGCAACTCGACTGGGGATAGAGCATTTCGGATGCCGATATCTTTTGTATATTTGCCAGCTTGCTGAGACGTAACTTGTATGCCCCAAGTTGTGTTCTGGATACCTGCAATCCTGCAAAGATAAAGAAACGCACAAATGGTCCCGAGGTATCTTTTACTGAGATTCCGTCATAGGAAATAAGTACTTTCGAGAGTAAGTATATTCCCTGCAAGCATGTGTTTTATTTTTAGAGAGAGGCATCTGTACTTATGCAATTGTGTTTTTAGAGACATCAGACAACTCTTTGCAAAACATAAATGTAAAAACGAGACATGACTGAAAATCTGATTATATTAATTCGTGTGCCCTGAATTGGCAAGATACAGTCAGAGAAACATATCTCCTGAAATGAGGAGATTGTTACAAATTGAGAAATAAAGTGCTGGCGGTGCTGGCGATGCTTTCAAGGAGCTTCCTCTTCTGCTATGACTCGTATGACAATGACGTTCTTCTCGTCTTGCTTTCTGGAGAGAGTTGATTCTGATTGCAGCTTGATCCCTTGGAGCTTACCAAGTTGTAGGTGATACAGACGAATTCAGAATGCAGTTGTTCGCTTATTCCCTTATTTTGCATGGATCGCCCTTTCGGGTTTTCAATCCATCGGGATACCCATTTTTGCCTGAGCTGTCCAATGCGGCTTTTCAACTCAGCGGGTGTACATTTTTTGCTTATTTCCCTTATTTTTGCCCGAGTCTTTTATTCTGTCTTTGACTCGCCGGGAGGCCCTATTTTGCCTGGACTTACATTCTGTTTTTATGTCCAGCGGGTCATTTTATGCGAAGTATTTTTTAACTGCATCTGAATTCACAGGGGACGGGAAATCTTCACCATCCATGGTGCTGAGCATCAGTGCTCCACCAGAGAAGACTTTCTTCACAACAAATGGTCCTTCGTAATTGGGAGTCCACTTGCCCCTGTGGTCTGTATGAGGAGGGAGGATTCTCTTCAACACAAGATCTCCCACCCGGTACTCTCGGTGCCTGACTTTCTGATCGAAGGCTCTCTTCATTCTTTTCTGATATAGCTGCCCATGGCAGATTGCAGCCAATCTTTTCTCTTCGATCAGACTCAGTTGTTCGTATCGGGACCGAACCCATTCTGCTTCACTTAGTTTAACATCCATTAATACCCGTAACGAGGGTAGTTCAACTTCAACAGGTAGGACTGCTTCCATACCATATACAAGTTGGTACGGCGTTGCCCCAGTGGATGTTCTGATTGACGTGCGGTACCCATGCAAGGCAAATGGTAGCATTTCGTGCCAGTCTTTGTATGTGATTACCATCTTCTGCACAATCTTCTTGATATTCTTGTTAGCTGCCTCAACAGCGCCATTCATCTTTGGCCTGTAAGGGGAAGAATTGTGATGTTGGATCTTGAAGTCCCGGCATAATTCAGCCATCATTTTGTTGTTGAGATTGGAACCATTATCGGTAATGATTCGCTCGGGTACTCCATACCGACAGATGATATCTCTTTTCAGAAATCTGGCTACCACTTGCCTTGTGACATTTGCATACGAGGCTGCTTCAACCCACTTTGTAAAATAATCGATGGCGACCAGGATGAATCTGTGGCCGTTCGAAGCAGTTGGCTCAATTTTGCCAATCATGTCAATGCCCCACATAGCAAAGGGCCATGGTGAAGACATTATGCTCAGGGGATTGGGAGGCACATGCACCTTGTCTGCATAAATCTGGCATTTATGGCATTTTCTGGCGTAAGCACAACAGTCTGCATCCATTGTGATCCAATAATAGCCTGACCTCAACAATTTCTTAGCCATGGCATGCCCTCCTGCATGGGTGCCAAAGGATCCTTCGTGCACTTCGTGCATCAACAAATCAGCTTCCGTCTTGTCAACACATCTGAGGAGTACCATGTCAAAGTTCCTCTTGTATAAAGACCCATCAGTGTTCAGAAAGAAACTTCCAGCAAGCCTTCTCAAGGTCTTCTTATCATTGGAAGATGCCCCAGGTGGGTATGTTTGATCCTCCAAGAAGCACTTAATGTCGTGGAACCAAGGCTTATCATCTTTCATAACATCTGCTGCAAATACATATGCCGGTCTATCAAGTCTAGACACTGAAATCTGGGGTACAAAGTTGGCCGTTTGAACTTTGATCATGGATGAAATGGTAGCAAGAGCATCTGCAAACTGATTCTCGTCCCGAGGGATATACTCAAGCTTGACTGTTGTGAAGAAAGTCAGTAACCTTCTCGTATAGTCCCTGTAAGGTATCAGATGATCTTGGTGGGTGTACCATTTTCCGTTGGTTTGATTGACTACCAAAGCTGAATCTCCGAATACAGTCAATGTTTTGATCCTGAGGTCGATGGCTTCCTCGAGACCCATAATGCAAGCTTCGTATTCAGCTTCGTTGTTAGTGCAGTTGAAAGTGAGTTTTGCCGAGAAAGGCATGTGAACCCCTTTAGGTGTAATGAGTACTGCACCAACACCACGGCCATTCATGTTGACAGCCCCATCAAACATCATAGTCCATTCTTCTTCTGGGTCAGGCCCTTCAGTGTGAATAGGCTCTTCATGATCTTTTGCTTTAATGAACATGATGTCTTCATCGGGGAAGTCGAACCTCATAGGCTGGTAGTCATCAATGGGTTGCTCAGCAAGATATTCAGATAGTACACTGCCCTTGATGGCTTTCTGAGATGTGTACTGTATGTCGTATTCTGTGAGGATCATCTGCCATCTTGCAACCCGTCCGGTAAGAGCTGGCTTCTCGAAAATGTACTTAACCGGATCCATTTTTGAGATCAATAGAGTAGTATGGGTCAACATATACTGTCTCAGTCGGCGAGCAGCCCACGCTAAAGCACAACAAGTTTTCTCGAGCAGTGAATAACGCTGTTCACAGTCGGTAAACTTTTTGCTTAGGTAGTATATCGCATACTCTTTTCGACCAGACTCGTCATGCTGACCTAGTACACACCCCATCGATTCTTCTAATACTGTCAAGTACATAATCAGAGGTCTTCCTTCAACTGGAGGCATAAGGATAGGAGGTTCTTGCAAATACTCCTTGATCTTGTCAAAAGCTTTCTGGCAGTCTTCGTTCCACCTGACCATTTTCTCCTTTCTTAACAGCTTGAATAAGGGTTCACAAGTTGCTGTAAGGTGAGATATGAACCGTGAAATGTAGTTCAATCGACCTAAGAACCCTCGAACTTCTTTCTCAGTTTTCGGTGCAGGCATTTCTTGAATAGCTTTGACTTTATCAGGGTCAACTTCAATCCCTTTCTCACTTACAATAAAGCCCAGCAGCTTACCGGATCGCACCCCGAATGTGCATTTGTTGGGGTTCAACTTCAGTTGGTACTTCCTCAGACGCTTGAATAACTTGAGCAGATTCACCAGGTGATCTTCCTCTGTAAGGGACTTGGCGATCATATCATCCACATAACATTCGATTTCCTTATGGATCATGTCATGAAACAATGTTACCATAGCCCGTTGATACGTTGCACCAGCATTCTTCAGTCCGAATGGCATCACTTTATAACAGAACGTGCCCCAAGGTGTGATGAATGTTGTCTTCTCCATGTCTTCAGGTGACATCTTGATCTGATTGTATCCCGAAAATCCATCCATGAAGGAGAATACCGAGAACTGAGCCGTGTTATCCACCAATACATCAATGTGAGGTAATGGGAAGTCATCTTTCGGGCTGGCTCTGTTCAGATCCCGGTAATCAACACACATTCTTACTTTTCCGTCCTTCTTAGGCACAGGTACTATGTTAGCAACCCACGGAGGATAGCTAGTCACAGCAAGGAACCCGGCGTCCCATTGCTTTTGTACCTCTTCCTTGATTTTCATAGCCATGTCTGGGCGAGTTCGGCGCAACTTCTGTTTGACTGGTGGGCATTCTTCCCTCAAAGGTAGCTTATGCACAACAATATCGGTATCCAACCCTGGCATATCTTGGTAGGACCAAGCAAACACATCAACATACTCTTGAAGCAGATCTATCAGCTGTCTCTTCACTGAGTCTTGCAGGCAGGCCCCGATTTTGACTTCTTTCACGTTTTCCTCCGTACCAAGATTAATCACTTCAATCTCCTCCTGATGAGGAGTAATAACTTTTTCCTCCTGTCTCAGCAACCTGGCTAGCTCTTCAGGAAGCTCATATTCTTCATCAACCCCTTCATCAGCTTGATTGATCGGATTGTCAAAGTCATACGATGTCATAGCTGTGCTGTTGTCGGTGCTGTCTGGAAGGCACTCTCTGCAAGGGTTAAGTCGGTTCATTTTAGTGATTGATTTTAATCTTGCTTTAGAAAAAAGTGAAATGAAGTTATCATTTTGAAAACACCGCCATTTATTTTTGTACAAAAAGAAAAATGGAAAAACAGTGAGCAGAAAAGAAAAAGACTCGTTTGCAAAAAGATTGTCTGATATTTCATTAATTTAATCTTGTTTGCACAAAAGTACAGATGGCCCTGATTACAAAATGAGTCTTGTCATCTTGGGCAAGATGCAAGACTTTGATGCATGCTATAAAAGATACAGGAAATAATAATTACTCTGCTCGAGTAACACTTATAATTTCCTGGGAAGACCAGTTCGAGACACTGCTCCCCGGGACCTTCGGACGAATCCAAATTTCCAGGTTGCGCTCCTCTTCCAGCTCATCTTCCAGACAGTTGATAGCATCGGGGGTAAGCATCCCCCCACTGACAAAACCAGGCTCTGCAGCAGCTTTTGCTTGATGTTGAGTTGGTTTGTAACCCAACCCAAACTTGTCCTTCTTCTCCTCCACAGCTAAGACCTTGCCCCAGCCTAGGGCAGTTCCTTCTTCAACAACCTTCCGGGCTTGTTGATATGACGACATGGAGATCCCTGAAACAGCAGATGCTTCATTGACATTCAAGGCTTCAAAACCTTGGCTCATCGTTTCATGGATTTCTCCATCCATCTCAATGTACTTGTAGGTAGCCAGGTGGCTAACAAAGATGTCCTCTTCTCCACAGATTGTGACAACTTGACCCTCCCACTCAAATTTTAACTTTTGGTGAAGGGTAGACGTTATAGCGCCAGCGGCGTGAATCCAGGGTCTACCCAACAAACAGCTGTAGGCGGGCTGAATGTCCATCACATAAAAGATAGTTTTAAAAGTCTGCGGGCCAATTGTCACGGGCAGCTCAATCTCTCCCAGAACCGATCTCTTCGAGCCATCAAAAGCTCTAACCACCAGGTTGCTGGGTCTCAATGCCAGTCCATCATATTCAAGCTTCACCAGAGCCTTCTTTGGTAAGACATTCAGGGACGATCCTGTGTCCACCAGCACATGTGAAAGGACAGCTCCTTTGCATTCCATGGTTATGTGCAAGGCTTTGTTGTGATTGCGGCCATCCACTGTCAGGTCAGAATTGGTAAACCCTAGCCCATTGCTAGCAGTAACATTTCCAGCGACGGTTTCCAATTGGTTGACAGTAATCTCCTCTGGCACGTAAGCTGCGTGCAGGACTTTCAGTAGTGCATTCCGATGGGCTTCGGAGCACATGAGCAGAGAGAGGATGGAGATTTTGGATGGCGTCTGGTGAAGTTGATCCACAACTTTATAATCACTCTTCTTGATGATCCGCATAAACTCATCAGCTTCCTGATCAAATGGAGTCTTCAGGGCTTCTTTGGCAGCTGGATCTTCCTGCACCGGTCCTTTACCCTTTGCCTTGGCAGCAGCTTCTGCTTCGGCAGTGGGTCTTTGGACTTGTGAAGCGAAGAGACGTCCGCTTCGGGTGAAGCCTCCGCCTCCGCCCACATTATCAATTTGTGGTGCAGGTGCTAATGTTTCAAGAGTGATTCTTTTTCCTTCGCAGTACACGTCAGAGCCATAGTGCCAAGGGATGGCCCTATCGCTTTCATATGGTACAGGTCCAGGCACCGTGACAGTGACTGGACTGATTGCTGCTGCTGAAGGGATTGTTATTGTTTGTGGATCATAAAAGATTGTGACTGGTGCTCTAGCGGGAGCAGCACCTTCTGAATGGTAGGCGGAGTTATTTTCTGGATCGTAGAATATGGTAACAGTGGAGACATCTTCGTGATTGATTGCTGGTGTTGTAGGAGGTTCCGTTGGAAGAACTGTTGTTGTTGTTGATGGAGAGTCGAAGTGGACTGAAGCTGAAGTTGTAGCAGGAGAAACTGTTGAAAACTGATCATTGGGTAGAACAGATGAAGTACTTGCTGATGGTGCTGATGAATCGTCGGGAACAATAGTTGCTGCAGTTGTAGGAGGTTCTGAAACCGTTGTTGATGAAGTTGCTTGAGTTGCCGGAAATGATGTAGTGATCTGTAGCAGGCCACTCTTAATAAGGCTGTCAATGCCATTCCTCAAGTCTTCACACCCATTCCAAGAAATATTGCAGTAGGGGCACCCTAGTTCACACCCCGGAAATATATTGCTTTCACGGAGTTGAGCCTTGATTTCCACCAATGGTGTCCTGATCTGATCCACACTGGTTATCAAATAAGACGGTTGGTCTTCTTCGATAGCATTAATTCGGGGACCACCATGGTGTGGCATTGGGTTTTTGTTGACGTTGGGCGGAGGTGCAAAGTTCAAAGCCTTGGAGTCTACTAAGTCTTGTACCTTCATATGCAGTGCCCTGCATTTTTCTGTACTGTGACCAGGCGCGTTTGAGTGAAAAGCACACCTAGCATTAGAGTCATAGTTTCTTGGTAGACTGTTTGGATCCGGAGGTGCCAACGTTCTTAGCTCAACCAGGTTGAGTTTCAGAAGCTGTGGCAGCAAAGCAGCATACGGCATTGGAATCGGGTCGATCACTCGATTAGCTTGAGGGGGCCTTTGTTGGAATGTCCTCTGTTGATTGTTGTTGTTGGAGTTGTTGTTGTTGTAGTTCCTTGGAGGATATTGGTTCTGCTGATACGGAGGTTGTTGTTGGAAGTTTTGTTGAGGAGGTTGATAGACTGGCAGAGGATGTGCTGGAGCAGGGATAGTGACTGCTGCTATGGACCTTTGAACATACTGGGGCCTACCCCTGTTGGTATGAATGGCATTGGTCTCGCCAGCTCTTCTAGGGCCTGCAAAAGGCTTCCTTGTACTGCTGGACGAACTGGCGCCATTATCGGAAATTTTACCCATTTTTAACAGGCTTTCAATTCTCTCCCCAGCTATAACAACATCCGCGAAGCTAGTGGACGAGAAAGCAGCCAACCTGTCAATATACGTTCCCTGGAGAGTGTTCATAAACATGTCTGCCATTTCTCTCTCAGACATTGGTGGTTGAACAGCAGCAGCCAATTGCCTCCATCTCTGGGCATATTCTCGGAAACTTTCCCTTGACGACTGTGACATTCCCATTAGGAGAGTCCTGTTGGGTGCCATGTCTAAGTTGTATTGATACTGTCGGATGAAGGCCTCTGCCAGGTCCTTCCAGCATCTTACAGTTGCCCTTGTCAAGTGGGAATACCATTCCCTTGATGCTCCAGTCAAACTGTCTTCGAAGTAAAACATCCAGAGCTTCTCATCCATTGTATAGGCCTTCAGCCTTCCCAGAAACGATTGCAAATGAGTCCGGGGGCATGAAGTCCCATTATATCTTTCGAAACAAGGAGGCTTGAACTTATGAGGGATCCTGACCCCCTCTACTAAACCCATGTCCATGACATCGAACCCCAAAGAATTTTGGGATTCCAAAGACCTCAACTTCTCAGCCAACTCATCCAATCTCCTATCATAGGTTTCCTCTCCAGCACCCATGACTGTAAACTGATCCTCCTGAGGATCCTCTTGAAGTACTCTGGCTGCAGTGGCTGTTCCTTGAACGTTTGCAGGAATATGAATCTCAGGATGTAGGTGTGGACCAAATATAGGGGGGTTAACATGTGGTTGCACCCTTTCATTGTTACTGGTGCCAGCAGTTCCCACATGGGGGTCATCTTGAGTTCTCCCCTCTACCAGAACTCTAAGCCTCTCCTGGCTTTGAGCTAAATTATTCATCACTTCCATGAACTGAGTTATTTGGGTTCTCATCTCCACCCTTTCATTAGCCATCTGGGTTCTGGCCTCATTGAGGTCTTGCTGCAACTGGTCCATCTGGATGCCCGGAAGGTTGTTTCTTGTAGGGTACCTGTGTGGCCTGTTGAGAGGGAATAGTCTGCGGCGAGCAATAATTCCTGAATGTCACAACAGAGGTTAGAAACAATAAAACAAAACCTACAAAACAAACAAAAGGGTTAGCATGCAATGCAGTATGCTTATTTGCTATCAAAGTATCCGGCTTGGTCTTCAATTTTGACCCGTCCAGACCCTTGAAGATGATGCTGCTGAAGTTGCTTTTGAAGTGAACCCAGATGGAAGCAAACACAAATATATTACAAAGGTAAAATAATACAAATTGTTCATTTTTTACAACACTAGCCCTCTAAGGGGTCAAAAATACATCACCAAAAAGCAAAAGTACATGGAAAAGGAACAACAACAAGCAAATAATCAGACTCCAAGGCCAAACTCATCCTCGCGAACTTCCTTAAGAAGTGCTTCGGTCACAGGATCAGCCGGATGCTCCGTAAGATTCCTGATGAGAAGGTTTCTTGTTGCAACAGCTGTAGTCAACTTCTTGTTCTGGCTTTGGTCTTTGGATTTCTTCACTCCAGCTTTGATTTTTAACTCTGAAATTTCCTCCTGGGCTGCTGCCAGGGCTTTTTCCATCTGCTCCATCTTATCTTGAACTCTCTTGTCTTCTAGAGTACGGGCTTCAGTGATCCGGACCCACCTGGCCTGACTCTCTTTCAAGTACAAGTCTGTCCTTGCTCTTTGGAACTGGGCTTCTTTACAAGCATTTTTCAGAATCTGCTCACCAGCTTTAGACTTGTTGATATAGTCTCCAGATTTCTCAATCTTAGTCAAGTGTTCCACTCTCAGCTTCTCCAATCTTTCAATCTCCCTTACACCTTCACTCCTTTCCCTGAGGGTCTTCTGCAGGGCTTGGGATAGCTTCTCATTTCTTTCTTTCAAGCCTTCAAACTCTTCCAAACTGACAGTAGCGGGGGGTGGTGCTGATGATGACTCAGGCATGTCTTTGATGGTGAAAGGCAATCCTGAGATTTGGGCCCTAGCATAGGACCACTCATGATATTGGGCTGATGCCACATTATTGCACTTCCCCAGAATGGTGATTCCCTTGGTTTGAACATGATCCCAGGCCCAGGCAGCCTGCCTAACAACAGTCAAACTGATCTTGTTCTCGCAGTAGAGGGTCTCAACCAGGTCTTGTTCCCTAGGAGCATGAACCAGTGCATAGCCTAATTGCCTCTTGAACAGCAGGGGGTTGTAGTTGATACTTCCCTTAACTCCTACCAAAGGTACATTGGGAAAGTGCCCACAGCTTGTGATCATATCTCTGCCCTTGGTGCCTTGGGTGCACCATCTGATGTCTGCTGCAGTGAGAGTAGTGAGCCTCTTAGCCCAGTTGCTTTGCTGATGAGGATTCAGGAATGCATCTGTCCTGGGTAGATGCTTGAGAAGCCAAGCATGGAATAGTGGAGCACAACACCTCACTAGCTTACCCCTCTGTTTCTCATTCCTCTGATGTACTGAGTAATAGAGGTCACCCAACAAGGTTGGCACTGGGTTCTTCAGGATGAACAGGTGGATGGCATTCTTGCTGATGAATCTGGGCTCATCTGCAAACAACACAATTCCATATACACTCAAGGCCAACAATGCACAAACAGCTTTCCAATCCCCCAGGGAGGCCTTCAAACTAGCTTGAGAAATCAGGAAGTCCAGATGAAAACCAGGGATCCCAGCTTTAGAGGTCATATGCTGCTCAATCAAAGCAGGTTCCAGGTGCAAAGCTCTTGCTATCTCTCCATTGCTGGGAAAGACCATTTCAGGGTTAAAAGGAATTTCTCTCTTGATAGGCAAACCAACCAAAGATGCATATTCTTCTAAGAGAGGTCCCAACTGAAAGTCTTGAAAGGTGAAACACCTCAATGGGGGGTCATAGAACTGGATGCAGGTATGGATCAGGCTCCTCTGAGATGGGTCCATGTCTATAACCAAGTCAAGTATATCCCCATAATGCTCCCTGAACAGAGGTATGTGATCTGGGGTCATCAGGGTTTGGACCCTCCTGATGTCTGACAAGTCTGGTTGGAAGAAATGATAGGTGATATTGCTTTTCTTTGGAGCCATGATGCTGAAGACTGGGTAGAGTGCTGATGACAATGCTGAAGTAGAGAAAACCACTGACTGGCTGGTGCTGAAGCAGACAGCTAAACTGAAGCAGATGCTGGTGAAGATGGGTCAAAGCTGCAGATGGGGTCAAAACCAAAACCTGATGAAAATGGATACCCTGAAAAACAAATAAGCACATGTTAATATGATGCAATGAGGATGTATGCAAATGATATGCAAAGGGTTTGTGACTGAGCTGGATCTGGATAAACTGCCTTGGTATAGATCCATGTGTGTTCAAGAATTCCGGATGGAGGTCTATAAATCCAGTAACCAAGGTGGGGGACTCAAATAAAGAGCCACATGTCCAGGGTTTTAGAATCACAAGGACTATCCAACATGGAGCATTCTTAACAAAGTCAAAGTAACAGGGTATTCTGAGGTCAAGGTACCTGCAAACCTGTAAACAGCCCAACCCCCTCACAGGTAGTGATCTAGAACAAGGATCCTCAGACTTGGATCAGTTATGAGAAGTGTAAACACTTCTAACCCGGAGGTACAGTGTTTACAATAACCATAACAATTCCTCCTCTAATTCACCTCAATTTCTGAAGGTCAATACTAAAAGGTCATCCAGACTTAGCAGGCTTCCCAGATCCCCCTAGCACTACAGGAAATCCGTAGCACAGAGTTCTCAAGAAGAAACCCATATCTGAACCGTGTTTCATATTCCCGCACCAGACCGAAATGGAATGGGAAAGAATATGATTCACTCTAGCCTAGGTGTCACTCAGGTCCCAGGTATAGGACCTTGGCTCTCAATAGAACCCCACCCACTAAAACAAAACCAGATCCAGCACAGACAGCATGACAGTATGATATATATAAATGCAATAAAGAAAGCAGTAAAGTAACTGTACATAAAGCAATGAATAAAAATAAATACAAGCACAAACAAGCACATAACACCCCCAATAAACACAAATCAATCAAGCGCTAGGAGGAACCCACAAAAAGAACCAGAAGCCCTGGTTGCAGTATAAGGGTCCCCAGCAGAGTCGCCAAGCTGTCGCTCCCGACAAATGAAAATGGATCAAATGAAGGTACAGACGCGAACGGTCGGCGAAGGGAACAGTGAGAACACACAGCCGTGAACTCACTGGAGAATGAAAAGAGTCGCCAGCTAGGCATTTTTATCCCGGAGGAAAGGTAATGCTGCATAGACCTAGAAAGAGATGGATAAGACGGCTTGCGAACCAGAGAGACTGAGAAAGGGGGTTGGTTACAACCTGGGAAGGTATTAGCACCCAGATTGTCCGCCGTATTCGACGGGATCCGCGCTTAAAAGATTTGTGTTTTAAAGGGGTAGTGTCAGTGCAATCTGTGTATAAAATGGCTGGAAAAGATATACAGGTGTCAGTGTATGACGTATAAGTGATATGAAGTATGAAAGTGTCAGTGTAAGAACAAGAATAAGATGCTCATGATAATGAGGCTCAAAGAATAATGCTGGAGGGAGGGGGAATATACAGAGACTTTTGTTCGATAACTGTTAAGTTATGCCTACGTATCCTCTCGTGCAATGAGGAAGTCAGAACACCGTAGTTCGACCCAAAGAGACTGAAAGGATTGACTGGTGAACTGCTTGCAGTCTATGCTCAAGTGTATGATCTGTCTGGCACAGATGCAAACTGTCTTGCATTAGACGGAAGAAGCAAGTTCTCGGTTGTGAGTGAAGATGATGAGAAAAGAATCCCGAAGGAGACGATTATTGTTTGTTCTTGTGTTTTCAGTCTTTTATTTCTTTTTGGAGTTTGTCATAAGATAATGAGCTTAAACCTAAATCAATGGATTTGGTAAACTCATCACATCTTCCCTCTGATTAGGGGTAATGAGAATTACCTTAAGTGTGAAGTCAGATTCTCACACTTAATCACCTTTGATGTAGGGTTAAGATCATTAACCTACTTGTGATTAATTAGATGTTTTTGTGATTTTTGTTTAGTGTTAAGTAATGAGGTTAAGCCATAATCAGGGATTTAACAGGCTCATTACACTATCCTAAAAGAAGGATAATAGATGAGGGTGTTTAAGCTGAGGAAGGATCCTCAGCTTAATCCATGATTAGGGATTAAACCCATGACAGAACAAACCTTTGATTAAGTGGATTTTATTAATGATATGATGATGAAGTGTTTTTTATGATTTGTAAGACAACTTGAGGGGGACTTGTCCATTAACACTAGGGTTAGTCCTTCTTAACCACTTAAGGAAGAATTAGAACCCTAATGCAAGGCCCAAGTTACAAGTGATGTCTTGATGATTATTAAGTGAATTGATTAAGAGATTTAAACATCTTAAGGGTTTAATACTTAGGATTAAAGTTATACACTCCATCCTAAGAGAAGGATGCAGGCATAACCCTAATCACAAAGTCTTAAAGCCTTTAGGGTTTAGTCTCTGATTATGAGATGAGAAGAGAAGACTCAAAGAGAGACACAAAGGTAAAAACTATGAGGGGGACTAATCAAAACCCTAATTCATTGTCATGCTTGGTTGATCCTAAGGTTTGTGAGGTTTTCAAGAACAAATCTTCAAAGGGGCCACCAGGAAGCAGATGAACAGGATCAAGAGAAGCAAAATGACTTGCTTCATTCAAGAAGCCAAGTCACTTGAAGAAAGAAAGTGGGAGGAAGAAGAATGAACAAGCTCAAACTCAAACACATATAAGAATGCAGCAAGGGATGCAAGAGAGATGAAAAGAAAAGTTATGAGAAGTGAAGGCAAATTCACTTCTCAAGTTTATTTATCACCTGAAATGTTAGAAAGAAATGCAAAACAATGCAAGATGAGATGAAATGGCATGAGGCAAAGCACAACCAGAAGCATGGTGATGATGATTATGATGCCATGAGGTGCTGCAAGCATGAGACAAGACAATGAGATGTTCATACAAGGTTATGAATGCAAATGATGCAAGCTAAGGAACATGAACAAACATGAAATGTTATGGAACATACAAGACAAATGACATGGCAAATATGCAATGCAATGATCAATGATGCTTTCTACATGTCTTAAGATGTCAAATGAATCATAAGAATGCACAAAGTGAAATGGCAAGTCAAGTTATGCAAGGAAATGCAAGAAGGATGCAAATGAAAGCCCAAATTAGGGTTCATGGATCAAACATCAAACACAAACCAAAAACAGAAGCAAACCTTAACCTAAAAAATGGAAAATGGTACCCAAAGAAACCCTAGGCCTATAATGAACCACTGCCCAAAGGGGAGCTCTCAACTCTCAACCAAACTCAAGTTATGAATTTTGCAAGTTATTAGGGCTTTTTAGGGTTTGCAACAAAAGAAATGCCAACCAATTAGAAAATGCAAGATCAAATCATGGCCTTTTTACCCTTGAAACTACATGTCAAATGGAAAACAATGCAAGAAGAATCAATGTCTCAACCTTCACCAATAGGCAGAAATGAATTTTCAAACTTATGAACAAAATAATGCATCAAAAATGATTTAATTCAATGAAAAATTCTTAAAATGCATCGAGATCAAAAAAGAAATTTGGTTTGAAGGTTGGACAATGTTTCTAAATGTCTTAGAACATTTCATGAATTTTTTTGTAATTTTTAAATACTTAAAAGTATTTTTAATTAATTAATTCTCATTAATCAATTAAAAATAATCTTTTAAATATTTAAAAATACTTTTTTAATGATAAAAAATAAAATAAAAATGTTTTTGTGTCATAAAAATTAATAAAACCTTAAAGAAAAAGTTTCATAATTTTTATGATTTTTTAACTATTTTAAATAAATTGTACAAGTTAATTGAAAATAAAATGAATTAAAATTAAATTAAATGAAAAGTAATCAAGATGGACGAATGAGATTGGCTCTGAGTTTGAAAATGCTGACCAGCGCGCAAATGAAGGGTGGAGATTGCATCTGAACCAATTAACTTAATTACAAATTAATTAAAGTTAATTAAAGGGATTAGGGCAAATGAAATGATCTGGAGCGTTGGAAAGGGAGGGAAGTCAACGAGTCAAAGCTCATCCACGGCCACAATTCAAACTGAAGTTAATGACCTGAGGTTAGGGTTTAAATACTCAGACGGCCGGAGAAGGCTTCCGGTCGTCTTCTCCGGCCAGAAGCTCACCTGAAAATCTCCCAAACCCCTCAAACCGCATCTAAAATGAAATCTAAACACATGGGGATGATCCTTATCAACTCACGAACTAAACCCCTCTCTCGAAACACATTTAAAGTTCCTAAATCAACTGAATCGAAGCAAACAAATTCTAGGGTTCGTAAGCTTCAAACAGAAATTAAATTCTTAAAACGCCACCATTTCAAAAACTAAAGGTACCAGAATGATCAGACAAGCATGAAGATCAAGTTTGTAACATAAAAAGAGATTTCTGGAAAAATTATTCTTGAGCTACCTGAGTTTTGCAGTTTTTGATTTAGGAACTTTCAGGCTACTTCCCTTGATGCAAGCTGCTCCACTTGATCCCCCAAGTGTGTCTGGATGCTCAAATGGAGTTTAGATTTGCTGGATGATGAGTTTCGAAGAGAACTGCTTCAGTTCAGTCAACAATGGCTATGGTGATCTTGGCACTTTCAGGCTGTGAAAAGGGGTGGTTTGTGATCTATGAAGTGTATTGAGTTGCTTTGCAGGGTTTGTTTTGGTGTTTGTGGGCTAGAATGAGAGATTCGATAGAATCTGCAGAATGAAGGTGAACAATGGCAATGAAGGATTCAGGGTGTTTCAGGCTGGTGCTTTGGGTGGTTTCTACTCAATGGAGTCTGTTGAGTTGGATAGTGATGAGAGTTTTAGTGTTTGCTTGCTGTGAAGAGGAATTCGAAGCCAATTGCAGTTGGGAGGTTTTTTTGTGAATGTCATCCAATGTTATGTTTCAGCCTTGGTCCCTTGGTATTATGGCTTGCAAGATGATTCAATAAACAATTCTGATTGGTTGTTTGATGTGACATGGCCTGCCATGATAGGTGAGTTTGCTTTTGCATAAAGGTCAACTTTTTGTAAGATAGGGCATGGCTCAACTCTAGCCAAGTACAAAGTTGGTTTTGGTGCAGCATGGGTGAGGGAAAGGTCTAGCTTGGCTCAGCACTCAATGCAGCAAGTTGGCATAATGTTATGAGTGGTTTTTGCAAGTAGGTTGGCTTATGGTTCACATGTGACTTTTTATCCAACCAAGCATGAAACCATGGGCAAACTTAGTCAAATTCTGATTTTTAGGACTTAGAGGGTGTTTACATAATGGTTTGACATGAATTAAAGGCTGCATAATGCATTGGTTCAAGACATTGCAAAATTTCCATTTAGTGCATAACTTGAAAAACAATGATTTTTGCTAACTTTGCATTGCCATAACTTTTGATCCATGAAGAGTTTGATCATGTTCTTGTACTTTTTGAAAAGGAAAAGATGAGATCTACAACTTTCATGACCAAAGTTTTTCCATTTGAGGCCTTTTTGGATCATGAATCAAGGCTTGAAAATTGACCTAAAATGAGGCATTCTTGAAAAGTCAACTATACCCAAAAAGTCAACATTTGCAAAAAACCTAAATTCTTGATTTTTATGAACTTCAACCTTCTTCCATGATCAAATAAAGATCATATACACTCAAAATGATGAAGATCACCCATTGGTTGGGTCATTGGGGGCCTCAGATGCCCTGATTTTACACTGACTTGTCTGAAAAGTCAATTCTTGATCAGATGACTTCCCCATGGAATTTCTTCATGAAAATTGATATGCATACTCCCTATACCATATAGAGACCAATGGAAACAAGAATGACCAAAAAATTTGGAGTTATGGCCTCTGAAACCAAAACCCTAATTTTCAGTCAACTGTGCAGTTCATCCTGGCTCTGCATCCATTCAAACCCTAGTTCTTGTGATCCCTCTGCAATTTTGACTTTGTGAGGATGTAACATGATATAAGAACACACATGGACCCCTTTGAGTTGATTAGTGGCCTTTGGAATGGCTCAAGATGCCCTGAGGTTGCTCAGATCACAAACCCTAGGTGCAGATGCCTTAGAAACTATCCAGTGAAACCAAATGAGACATGAGATGATGTGATTGTGTTTATGCATATGAGATGATCACAAGTCATGTGTGAATGGGTGAGGGCAAATTTGGGGTGTTTACAGCGGTTTCATGAGAAAATTCATATCTCCCTCATCGTTTGTTCGATTGAGCTCACATTTTAACAAGAGGTCACTGACTCATAGATCTACAACTTTGATGACAATGTCGATTCGAGATTATGCTCCGAAGAGGTTGATCTCGTCATATTTTCGAGTAGCGGACACCAAATAAGCCAAAAAAATAACTTATTCAGTGATGTCTTGCAGCTTAAACGTATCGATCGCACTCGATTTTGATTGTATGACATCCGTTCTTTTTGCATTGTAATCGTGATTCAGAGGTTGACGATATTGTGGAAGGCTCAGACTCGGAATTTCTTGCCGAAGACAGTGTTATTTTCACTTAAGCCGAAATTCTATCTTTTGTCTTTCATTTTATACTCAACTATATATTCTTTTGACCCACAATTTGTCTCATAACTTCAATCACAATTCACAAACACTAAAAACTCTCAAAAACTTTCTCTAAAGGATCAAAGTTAATTCTCTCAACTTTTTCTCAAGAACATAACAACAAATTCATCAAGAACACAACAATTTCGATCAAGTTTCCGGTAGCCGAACCACCGCGAACCACCACCTCCGGTCAAGTCCACCACCGGGTGACCACAATCTTCTGCCGTCAGCAGCCACGCGGCCTCTCCTCCTCTCCTTTGTCCGCGACCACGTCTCACTCCCTCCGGATTCACAATTTCTTCGTTGATTCTTTATTCGGTTAGCTTTTTGAACTTTAATTCATGAATAATTGTTGAATTGTTTCTTGAATTAAATTTTCAAGTTGGATTAATCTTGTGGAGTTATGTGCATTAATTCTTGAGTTGATTGTTAATTGTGGATTGATGTTTGATTAATTGATCCTAATAATTGTTGTGGTGCATAATTGGAAATTCTTGTTAAAATTGACTTAGAATAATGGTGCATGTAAGGTGTTTGACAAAATTCCTAGGAGAGCTAATTGTTGTGATTTGATATTAATTGACAAGCTTGACTTTTGAATTCATGCTTGTTTCAATGTGTGAATTTGGAATATGATAGGTTGAGGCTTAATTGTTGATGTTGTTCCGCGTGTCGAAAAATGCGTTTTGGTCATAACTTCCTAACTGTAGCGCGTTTTAGCGAATGTGAATAGTGTAACTTGACTTTGTTGATTATTCCGGAGCTATTGGTGAACTTTTTAGTCGATTTCAGACATTTTTTCACCGTTTCGCTACTGCAAGCCGACGAAATTGGCCAAAACTTCCCACTTTCGAGCGGAATTTTCAAAAACCGATTGCATATTTGAATCCGTTGGCACGTTTGCAAGTTACCATGTGATTTTTGTTCAATTCCGAGCCGGTGATTTTTGACGCGTTTTTTCCGTTTTAAGGCTTTTTAAGTTCAATTTGGTGCGATTTTGATGCATTGATCTTGTTTTGACTTGTACTTATGTTTGTTGATCATTTTCCATTCATTACATGTAAATTTGCTCGATTCCGAATTGAATTTGCATGTAGTTTATGTTAGTACATAGATGCTGCCCTGTTTTGAAGCATACATTTCAATGCATGTCCATGACTCGTATGCTCATCTTTCTACTTGATTTTGAGTTGTGAGGCATAGGTGCAACTTCCGGTTGCACCTCTTTATGGTTTCTAATGTGTTTTTTGAGTTTATGCAAGGTTTTCGCAAGGATCTTGACGATGTTCGCTTGGTTGGTATTCCACTTTATTTGTGGGATACCTTTGGATTCAAATGATACTTTGTGTCGCTATTTTTGTCTGGATTGTGTTGTGTGCAGGGCATTTGTACCCGACTTGCACATATTGAGTGATTTATTTTCACTCCGATGACTTAAGCTTATATGTGAAATGCGACATCCGACTTGCTTTGTTTATGGATAATAGCTTGTTCGAGCGGACCTCTGGGTTTCTATTTTCTGTTTAGTTTATTGGTACTTTGGATTTACATCCGTGCGATATAATTTCTTATCTGATTTACTATTTCCATACTTTATTGCTTACATAGGCTGGAGTCCCAACCGTTTCTTTTTGGAGGGCATTTTCTGGAAGACCTCCTTCAGAGGCTCTGTATGTGTTTGTTTATATTTGTGCCAAGACCTCAAAAGAGGCGCCCCATTCCCATTCCCCTTGATAAGTCCTCGAAGAAGGCAAGAGAAAAGGACTCGTAATCAGCCTCGCACTATCATTGAGTCTTTCATTAGCTCGCACTTCGTGTTGATGCTTTTGGATAAAGTCCATATTGTTCTTGTCCGGTCAGTCTGTGGAAGAGGATCTCACTTTCTGGATCCCCACACTTTGTGTGGCTTACGTCCGTTGACGTTGACGCTTTGTGCTCATACACACATGATATTTCCCTCGTTTTTTTCTTGCTTGGTGATATAATACCATGTATAAACATATTTTTCCCACAGTCACGAGCTCAAGGAGATATCCTTGCTTTGTGTACCCATCCTTCCCGATCCTCGAAATCGTGGTTAGGTGTCACCCCTACTTTTGTCCTGCTTCGATCCTCCATATTGTTGCTAGGCCCTCTCTTTTCCACTGTAAAGACATAATCCACAGGTGGATGTTTGTTACTCGAGTGATATGGATACTCGTCGAGCTTGTTTGCTTATTTGTGTGATGCGATCGTCTCCCCATAGGATTACTAGGCTTTGTATAGTCTCTCGTTTGCATGTTAACTTAGGTAGCACGGTTCCTTCGTCTAGGACTACCTTTTTTGCATGAGCATTCCTAAAACACAAATCAAACTCTTCGTTTTCTTTTCATAAGCTTTTAAAACACAAGTCATTTTCCTTCCTAGTTAGGGGAACTACGACGACTCTGATCCTCATGTCCAGATGAGGTACGTAGGCAACAGGGTAGGGTCCGTTCGAGCACTCTTTTATTTTCTCTACATTTCCCCCTTTCTTTTCTTTTCTTATCCAATTTCAGTCTTTCTTTTGCATCAAATTTTATTTCTTCACCCTTTGAAACAATATCTTTGCAAGCGTGGATCCCGTTGGGTACGGCGGACGATCTGGGGTACTAATACCTTCCTAGGTCGTAACCGACTCCCGAACCCAGTTCTTTGGTTCACAAGACTTTATCATTTCCTTTTATTTTCTTCGGTTTGTGCAACATTACCTTTCCTATTCTTTCGGGATAAAATTCCTGGCGGGCGACTTTACCTTCTTCCGCGCTACTTTCGCATTTGTACCAGGATGGAAATCCAGAGAGTGACAACCCCCGTCGAGGAAGAGAGCGAGGAGGACAAGGCTTTGAGGAATTAGGGTGATTTGATTGCTCAAGTCAAGCAGCTCGAGAGCAACTGCATGGAGACTCTTCAGCTGGGTTTTGATAATGCAGTCGAGCAGGTGAAGATCGTCAACCCATGGCTAGTGAAAGAGGGGACCGCCTTCAACTACGATGTGGTTGATGGGGAGATTTTCTGTACGGTCGTTGACTCGGCTGATGAAGATGGGGAAGGGGGCGAGGATGATGAGTAGGTATGGCTTGCGCGCCATGGTTATTTTGTTGGTCTGCGTGTCATTATTTGTTTTATTGGCATGTGTGCCATTTTGTACTTGGGCTCAGTGTAACACCCTTCTACCTAAAACATAATATTCAAATATTATCAGAGTAATCGTCTAAAAGGGTATCACATTTTCATCATAAATAAACACAAACAGTGTCCTGTCCCATAACACGGGTTAATCAACATCAAAATATCACAAACATTTTGCAGCGGAATTTTACTTCATAAATTCAAAAACTTCATAATAATAATTTTCACCATCCTGAATTTAACATCATAAACTGGAAAAAGTTATTCAGATAACAACATACTTAAAATAGTTTAACAAAAGAAACCCATCCCAGTGTTACATGACACAGAGCAGGACACATAACCATAACCACTCCTAAGGAACACTAAAGCATGCTCCGAGACTCATGAATTACTCCTATTGCACTGCAAGTCTACTCTTCGACATCTGCAAGTTACCCACGAAGGAGGCAACATTTCCAAGCAGGCAGGGTGAGTAATCATAATATATCATAAACATATAAGAATATGAAATATAAATAATTAGATTAACATATCATAACATCATTAACAATTAAACTCAGCAACAACCACAACACTATCATAAAATAGATCAACACCAACACAGTCATGAAATTCATCCAGAATATGCAGTTCTAACATCCTGATATGCAATATGCATGTGGTACCAATTTCACCATAAGATGGATACATGACCATCAACCCTCCACAAGGGATCACACCATAATCACCGAGACACTTCAATCCACACAATGGGATTGAAGCAAATAAATAGGTGTAAACACCCCAAATTTGCCCTCACCCATTCACACCATGGCTTGTGATCATCTCATATGCATAAACACAATCATAACATCTCATATCACATTTTTTTTCACTGCATAGGTTCTAAGTCATCTGCATCTAGGGTTTTGTGATCTGGGCAATCCAAGAGCTACTTGAGCCACTCCAAAGGTCATCAATCACTTCAAAGGGGTCCATGTGTGTTCAAGCATCATATTATATCCTCCCCAAGTCAAGAATGCCAAAGAATCACAAGAACTGGGATTGGTGTGGATGCAGAGCCAGGTTTGACTGCACAGATGACCTAAAATTAAGGTTTTGGTTTCAGAGGCCATAACTTCAATTTTTTTGGTCATTCTTGTTTCTATTGGTCTCTATATGGTATAGGGAGTGTGCATATCAATTTCCATGAAGAAATTCCATGGGGAAGTCATCTGATCAAGAGTTGACTTTTCAGACAAGTCAGTGCAAAATCAGGGCATCTGAGGCCCCCAATGACCCAACCAAGGGGTGATCTTCACCATTTTGAGTGTATTTGATATTTATTTGATCATGGAAGAAGGTTGAAGTTCACAAAATTCAAGAATTTGAAGTTTTTGCAAAGTTGACTTTTTAGGGCATGGTTGACTTTTAATGAAATGTCATTTTATGCAACTTTTTCAACCCTTGCTTTTTGATCCAAAAATGCTTCAAATGGAAAAACTTTGGTCATGAAAGTTGTAAATTAGATCTTTCCCTTTTCAAAAAGTACAAGAACATGACCTAATTCATTTTGGATCAAAAGTTATGGTTTGTCAAAGTTGGCAAAAATCACTAAAATTCAAAGTTTCTACCAAAGAGGTATTTTGCAAAATGACTTGATCAAGTGTTCTAAAGCTATCAAATGCACTTCTAAACTTCATACAAACATGTACCAAGACCTAAAAGTCAGTTTGCATCAAAGAACTTCACATTCTCATGCCTTGAAACTCAAGAATTCATGAAAGGGCCAAGACTTGTGAAATTTGCAAAACACATCATAAACTTTATGCAAGTTGCTGAATTGCCTCAAAACCTCTTCCATGGTTCTCCTTGTTTCAAGCTGCAGCCAAACCATGCTTTGTACCTTGGCAGAAATGGCCCATACCTCTCTTACACAAAAAGTTGACTTTGTGCATTTTGCTCCATACCAATCACACTGCTCCACAACAACTCTCTGACCTATCAAGGATTGAAATGTGTACCAAAAGCAACCCAACACATAAGAGATACAAGGTTGAAACCTCCCAGAACTCAGCATATCACAAAACTGTCCAAGTGCTTCCTCTCTTCGATTCTCATTTTCCAGCCACAAAACATCAAAACTCTCTTCACCAACAAATCAAACACATAAAAAGGAACCAGAATCAGCCATTAACAGAGCTTGAAACCACTCATACACAAACTCCATTTTCTGATACACCAGAACTGGACCTCTCAAAATAGCTTGCTTAAGCTCATTCCAAGCCCACCATTAGCATCAGGAGAACCATTGGAGTGAGTCTGCATCAAGGAGAAGCCCAGAAAGCCCAGAAACAGGATCTTCCATCTCAGGTATAGCCATGAACTTTTTCTCTCAGAGCTTGCATTTTAAGTTATAAATTGATTGCTTAAGTCTTGCTGGTCATGGGGATGTTCTTAGAATCGAAAATGAGTGGAAAATGAGTTTGTATTGATGCTCTGAAATTTCACCCGTGAAATTTGTTTCCTTCGATTTGCTTGTTTCTTGGGGTTTAAATGATGTTTGAGGGTGGATTTGTATCCTAGGATGTTAGAGGATCACTTTGCTGTGTTTAATTTGATGATTGGTAGCCTGAATCATGATCTAGGGTTTTGATGTTGCCGGAGAAGATGACCGGAGCTTCCCTCCGGTCACCTGAATGTTATTAGCCCTAATCCCAGTCATTAAGTCCATTTGAATCTCATGCGTTGGATTGTCTGACTTTGTTGACTTCGCGCGTACACGTGTGGTCCAGATGAGCCCTTTTTGCCCTATTCATCATTAGCCTGATTAATCCACTTAATTAATTCATAAAACTTAATTAAAGTCAGAGTCAATCCAGACCATTCATCTGCGCGCCAAGTCAATGGTCTCCTCCCAGCTTTGAACCTCATGCGTTGGATCAGAATACTTTCCATTTTATTTTGTTTTCTTTTATTTTCTTTCTATTTAACTTGTGCATTTTATAAAAAATAGCAAAAATCATTTAAAAATTATGAAACTTTTTGTCAAGAGTTTCATTAATTTTTAAAACACAAAAATATTTTTATTTTCATTTTTAGCATTAAAAAAGTATTTTTAAATATTTAAAAGTTTATTTTTAATTGATTAATGAAAATTAATTTATTAAAAATACTTTTAGGTATTTAAAAATCACCAAAAAATTCATGAAATGTTCTAAGACATTTAGAAGCATTGTACAACCTTCAAACCAAATTTATTTTTTGAT
This sequence comes from Lathyrus aphaca, assembly GCA_963966055.1. NCBI lineage: Eukaryota > Viridiplantae > Streptophyta > Magnoliopsida > Fabales > Fabaceae > Lathyrus > Lathyrus aphaca. Next base: position 217,384,564 of record OZ014520.1, on the reverse strand, counting down.
CTTGATGCATTTTGAGAATTTTTCATTGAATTAAAATCATTTTTATGCATTATTTTGATCCCAACTTCCAAAAATCATTTCTGCCTAACCATGAAGAGTTGGACTTTGATTCTTTTTGCATTGCATTGGGTTTAGCATGTAGTTTGTAAGATAAAATGGCCATGATTTGATCTTTCATTTTCAATTTGTTTGATAATTTTCTTGTTAAGGAACCCTAAAACCCTAGAAAACTTAGAAAAACCATAACTTGAATTTGGTTAGGAGTTGAAACCTCTCCTTTGGGCAGTGGGTTAGTATGGGATTAGGGGTCCTTTGAGGGCATTTTCAATTTTTTATAATGTTGTTTGCTTCTGGTTTTGGTTTTTTGTTTGTTGCATTGTTCATAAACCCTAATTTGGGCTTCCATATGCATCCATCTTGCATTTTCTTGCATAACATGACTTGCCATGACATCCCATGCTTCCATTTGATTCATTTAACATCATAAGACATATTGGAAGCATGTTTGATCATTGCATCTTTCATTTGCCATGTTGTATGCCATATGCATCTCATAGCTTTTCATGTATGTTCATGTGTCTTAACTTGCTTCATTTGCATTCATAAGCTTGTATGATCATCCACATGTGTTGTTTTTGGTTTGTAGCATCTCATAGCATCATTACCATCTCATATATGCTTCTGGTTTTGGTTTTCATCATACCATTCCATCCCATTTTGCATTGCACTGCATTTCTTTTCTAACCTTTCAGGTGGTAAGTGATTTTGAGAAGTGAATTTGCCTTCACTTCTCATACTTTTCTTTTCATCTTTCTTGCATCCATGCTGCATTTTATCTTGTGTTTGAGTTTGAGCTTGCTCATTCTTCTTCCTCCCATTTTCTTTCCTCAAGTGACTTGACTTCTTGAATGAAGCAAGTTGCTTTGCTTCTCTTGATCCTTTCATCTGCTTCCTGGTGGTTCCTCTGAAGACTTCTCTTGAAAACCTCACAAACCTTAGGAACAACCAAGCATGACAATGATTAGGGTTTTTATTAGTCTCCCCTCTTAGTTTTACCTTTGTGTCTCTTTTGAGTCTTCTCTTCTCATCTCATAATCAGGGACTAAACCCTAAAGGCTTTAAGGCTTTGTGATTAGGCTTATGCCTGCATCCTTATCTTAGGATGGAGTGTATAACTTTAATCCTAAGTGTTAAACCCTTAATGTGTTTAAATCCTTTAATCAATCCATCTAATAATCATCAAGACATCACACTTGTAACTTGGGCCTTGCATTAGGGTTCTAATTCTTCCTTAATTGGTTAAGAAGGACTAACCCTAGTGTTAATGGACAAGTCCCCCTCAAGTTGTCTTACAAATCATAAAACTCATTTCATCATCATACCATTAAATAAAATCCACTTAATCAAAGGCTTGTTTTGTCATGAGTTTAATCCCTAATCATGGATTAAGTTGAGGAGCTTTCCTCAGCTTAAACACTCTCATCTATTATCCTTCTATTAGGATGGTGTAATGAGTCTGTTTAATCCTTGATTATGGCTTAACCTCATTACTTAACACTAAACAAAAACCACAAAAACACCTAAATAATCACAAGTAGGTTAATGATCTTAATCCTACACCAAAGGTGATTAAGTGTGAGAATCTGACTTCACACTTAAGGTATTCTCATTACCCCTAATCAGAGGGAAGATGTGATGAGTTTACTAAATCCATTGGTTTAGACTTAAGCTCATTAACTTATGACAAACTCTCAAAAACAATAAAAGACTGAAAACTCAAAAACAAACAATAATCGTCTCATTCAGGATTCTTTTCTCATCACCTTCATTCATAAACGAGAACTTGCTTCTTCCGTCTAATGCAAGACAGTTTGCATCTGTGCCAGACAGATCATACACTTGAGCATAGGCAGGTAAGCAGTTCACAAGTCAATTCATCTTTCAGTCTCTTTGGGTCGAACTACGGTGTTCTGACTTCCTCATTGCACGAGAGGATACGTAGGCATAACTTAACGGTTATCGAACAAAAGTCTCTGTATATTCCCCCTCCTTCCAGCATTATTCTTTAAGCCTCATACTCCTGAGCACTTCATTCTTGTTCTTACACTGACACTGTATATATCACACTTCACACTTTTCTTGCACTGACACCTGTACATTTTGTTTTCCAGCTCTTTTACACACAAATTGCACTGACACTACCCCTTTAAAACACAAATCTTTCAAGCGTGGATCCCGTCGAGTACGGCGGACAATCTGGGTGCTAATACCTTCCCAGGTTGTAACCAACCCCCTTTCTCAGTCTCTCTGGTTCGCAACCGTCTTATCCATCTTTTTCTAGGTTTATGCAGCATTACCTTTCCTCCGGGATAAAAATGCCTAGCTGGCGACTCTATTCATCTCCAGTGAGTTCACGGCTGTGTGTTCTCATTGTCCCTTTCGCCGACCGTTCGCGTCTGTACCTTTATCTGGGCCTGGTCCCACCTATCGGGAGCGACAGCTTGGCGACTCTGCTGGGGAACCTTATACTGCAACCAGGGCTTCTGGTTCTTTTTGTGGGTTCCTCCTAGCGCTTGTTTGATTTGTGTTTACTGGGGTGTTATGTGTTTATTTGAGTTTGTATATTTGTATTTATTTTTGCTTTATGTACAGTTGTTTATTTGCTTTATTTATAGCTTTACATATATCATACTGTCATGCTGTCTGGCTGGATCTGGTTTTGCTTTGGTGGGTGGGGTTCTATTGAGAGTTAAGGTCCTATACCTGGGACCTGAGTGACACCTAGGCTAGAGTGGTTCATATTCTTTCCCATTCCATCTCGGTCTGGTGCGGGAATATGAAACACGGTTCAGATATGGGGTTTCTTCTTGAGAACTCTGTGTTGCAGATTTCCTGCAATGCTAGGGCTATCTGGGAAGCCTGCTAAGTCTGGATGACCTTTTAGTATTGACCTTCAGAAACTGAGGTGAATTAGAGGAGGAACTTTTATGGTTATTGTAAACACTGTACCTCCGGGTTAGAAGTGTTTACACTTCTCATAACTGATCCAAATCTGAGGATCCTTGTTCTAGAACACCACCTGTGAGGGGGTTGGGCTGTTTACAGGTTTGCAGGTACCCTTGGCCTCAACATACCCTGTTACTATATTTGATTAAGAATACTCCATGTTGGAACAGTTCTTGTGATTCTAAACCCTGGACATGTGGCTCTTTATTTGAGCCCCCCACCTTGGTTACTGGATTTATAGACCTCCATCTGGATTTCTTGAACATACCTGGACCTATATCAGAGCACTTGATCAGATCCAGCTCAGTCACAAACCCTTGCATATCATTTGCATACATATCCATTGCATCATATTGACATTTGCTTATTTGTGTTTCAGGGTATCCATCTCCATTTTTTTGGCTTGGTTTTGACCCCATCTTCAGTATTGACCTATCTTCATCAGCATCTACTTCAGTTATCAGCTATCTACTTCAGTCACCTGCACCGGCCAATCAGTGGCCCATTCTTCAGTGTTATCATCAGCACCTATCTCTACTCATCCTCAACATCATGGCACCTAAAAAGAGTAACATCACCTACCATTTCTTCCAGCCAGAGCTAGCTGACATCAGGAGGATTCAAACCCTGATCACTCCAGACCATATACCACTGTTCAGGGAACACTATGGAGATATACTTGATGTGGTTATGGATCTGGACCCTTCACAGAGAAGCCTGATCCACACTTGCCTTCAATTTTATGATCCCCCACTGAGGTGTTTCACTTTTCAGGACTTTCAGCTGGGCCCTTTATTGGAAGAATACTCATCATTGGTTGGTATACCTATCAGGGGTGGAGTCCCTTTCAACCCTGAGATGGTTTTTCCTGGTAATGAAGAAGTAGCAAAGGCTTTGCATCTGGAATCAGTTCTGATTGGACAGCATATGACTTCTAAGGCTAGAATCCCTGGCCTGCATCTGGATTTCTCGATCTCTCAAGCTACCCTGAAAGCTTCTCTAGGAGAGTGGAAAGCAGTCTGTGCTTTGCTGGCCCTGAGCATATATGGGATCATATTATTTGCAGATGAGCCTCGATTCATTAGCAAGAATGCAGTCCATCTTTTCATCCTGAAGAACCCAGTGCCCACTTTATTGGGGGATCTCTACTATTCAGTGCACCAGAGGAATGAAAAGCAGAGGGGAAGATTAGTGAGGTGTTGTGCTCCTTTGTTCCACACTTGGCTTCTCAGGCATTTGCCCAGGACAGATGCATTCTTGAACCCTCATCAGCAGAGAAACTGGGCTAGAAGACTTACTGCTCTAACTTCAGCCGATATCAGGTGGTGCACTCAAAGCACCAAAGACAGGGATATCATCACCAGCTGTGGGCATTTTCCCAATGTGCCCCTAATAGGAGTTAAGGGAAGTATTAACTACAACCCTCTGCCGTTCAAAAGACAACTGGGCTATGCACTGGTCCACACTCCTAAGGCACAAGACTTGGTTGAGACTCTTTATTGTGAGAACAAGCCTAATCTGGCTATTGTTAGGCAGGCAGCCTGGGCCTGGGATAATGTTCAAACCAAGGGAGTAACCATTCTGGGGAAGTGCAACAATGTGGCATCAGCACAATATTATGAGTGGTCCCATGCCAGGGCTCAATTCTCTGGATTGCCCTTTACCATGGAGGATATGCCTGAATCATCCTCAGCACCAGCTCCTGCCACTGTCAGCATAGAGGAGTTTGAGAGATTGAAAGAGAGAAATGGGAAGTTGACTCAGGCTTTGCAGAAGACCCTCCGGGAGAGGAGTGATGGTAGGTTGGATATTGAGAGGTTAGAGAAGTTGAAAGTAGAGCATCTGGCTAGAATTGAAAAGTCTGAGGATTATATCAAGAAGTCTAGGGCTGGGGAACAAATTCTGAAGAATGCTTGCAAGGAAGCCCAGTTCCAGAGAGCCAGGATAGACTTGTATCTGAAGGAGAGCCAGGCTAGGTGGGTCAGGATCACCGAGGCTCGTACTCTGGAGGATAAGAGAGTCCAAGACAAGATAGAGCAGCTGGAAGCTAGTGCAAAAGAGCAGCAGGAAGCCCTGGCAGCAGCCCAGAGAGAGATATCAGAACTGAAGATCAGAGCTGGAGTGAAGAGGTCAAAAGACCAAGGTCAACACAAGAAGTTAACTGCAGCTGTTACTACCCGGAACCTCCTCATCAGGAATCTCACGGAGCGTCCAGCTGATCCTGTGACCGAAGCACTTCTCAAGGAAGTTCGGGAGGATGAGTTTGGTCTTGGTGTTTGACCATTTGCTTGTTGTTGCTTTCATTCCATGTATTTTTATTTTCTTGTAATGTATTTTGACCCCTCAGAGGGCTTGTATTTGTAAACAAACTATGTACCATTTGTCTTTTGTAATATATGTATTAGTTTGTTCCACTTCAAAAAGCAACATCAACAGCATCTTCAAGGGTCTGGAAGGGTCAAAACCGAATGCCAAGCCGGATACCTTGAAAACAAATAAGCATACTGCATTGCATGCTAACCCTTTGTTTGTTTTGTAGGTCTTTGTTTTATTGTTGCTAACTCTGTTGTGATGTTCAGGAACTATTGCTCGACGCCGGGTATTTCCCCTCAACCGTCCGCACCGTTATCCAACCCGTAACAACCTTCCGGGCATACAAATGGATCAGGTACAACAGGACCTTGCAGAGGTTAGAAATCAAATGGCAAACGAAAGATTGGAAATGAGAACGCAGATGACTCAGTTTATGGAAGTGATGAACAACATGGCTCAGAGCCAAGAAAGATTGAGAGCCATGGTGGAAAGGCAGAATCAAGAGGATCCACATATAGGGACTGCTGGCACCAGCAACAATGAGAGGGTCCAACCTCATGTCAATCCCCCTGTATTTGGATCCCACCTTCATCCAGAGATCAACATTCCTGCAAATGTTCAAGGGACTGCCACTGCAGGCAGGGTGCTGCAAGAAGACCCCCAGGAGGATCAATTCACAGTAATGGGTGCTGGGGAGGAAGCTTATGACAGAAGGCTGGATGAGATAGCTGAGAAATTAAGATCCTTAGAGTCTCAAAACTCTTTGGGTTTCGACGTTATGGACATGGGCTTGGTAGACGGGGTCAGGATTCCCCATAAGTTTAAGCCTCCTTGTTTTGAGAAATACAACGGGACTTCTTGCCCACGGACCCACTTACAATCATTTCTGGGGAGGCTGAAGGCCTACACCATGGACGAGAAACTCTGGATGTTCTATTTTGAGGACAGCTTGACGGGAGCCTCAAGAGAATGGTACTCTCATCTGACAAGAGCAACTATCAGGTGTTGGAAGGACCTGGCAGAAGCCTTTATCAGACAGTATCAGTACAACTTAGATATGGCACCTAACAGGACCCTCCTAATGGGAATGTCACAGTCGTCAAGGGAAAGTTTCCGAGAGTATTCCCAGAGATGGAGGCAATTGGCTGCTGCTGTTCAGCCACCTATGTCAGAGAGGGAAATGGCGGATATGTTTATGAACACCCTCCAGGGAACATATATTGACAGGCTGGCTGCTTTCTCTTCCACTAGCTTTGCAGATGTTGTCATAGCTGGAGAGAGAATTGAGAGCCTGTTAAAAATGGGCAAAATTTCTGACAATGGTGCCAGCTCGTCCAGTAATACAAGGAAGCCTTTTGCAGGCCCAAGAAGAACTGGCGAGACCAATGCCATCCACACCAACAGGGGCAGACCCCAATATGTTCATAGATCCGTGGCAGCAGTCACCATTCCCGCTCCAGCTCATCCACAACCAACTTATCAACCTCCGCAGCAAAATTATCAGCAACAACCTCAGTACCATCAACAAGCTCAGTATCCTCCAAGAAACTACACCAACACCAACAACAACAACCAGCAAAGGCCATTCCAGCAGAGGCCATCTCAAGCCAATAGGGTGATCGATCCGATCCCTATGCCATATGCTACATTGCTGCCACAACTCCTGAAACTCAACCTGGTTGAGCTAAGGACGTTGGCACCTCCAGATCCTAATAGTCTACCCAGAAATTATGACTCCAACGCCAGATGTGCTTTTCACTCGAATGCACCTGGACACAGTACAGAAAAGTGCAGAGCCTTGCACATGAAGGTACAAGACCTGGTAGACTCTAAAGCTCTAAACTTCGCACCACCGCCCAATGTCAACAAAAACCCTATGCCACACCACGGGGGTCCCAGAATCAATGCTATTGAAGAAGACAAGCCGTCTTATTTAATAACCAGTGTGGGTCAGATTCGGACACCGTTGGTGGAGATTAAGGCTCAGCTCCTCGAATGTCAAATGTTCCCGGGGTGTGAGTTAGGGTGTGCTTACTGCAATATCTCAGTAAATGGGTGTGATAACTTGAGGAATGGCATAGATGGTCTCATTCAGAGTGGCCTACTTCAGATTACAACGTCAATTCCACCAAATCCAGCAATCCCGTCAGCAACAACTCCAGTATCTCCTACAACTGCAACAACCATTGTTCCCGACAATTCATCGGCTTCATCAACAAATGCCTCATCTGTCATTTCAACTAACCAGATATCCGCAAACATTCCTTCTACAACTTCGGCACCACTTCATTTTGAAACTCCTACAACAACAACACCCATCCTTCCGACAATGTCTCCTACAACATCAGCAACAAACAATGAAGACGTCTCAACCGTTACAATCTATTACGATCCAGAGAACAATTCAGCCTACAACTCGCAAAGTGCTGCTCCCATCAGAGCACCAGTCACGATATATTATGATCCGCAGATTATCACAGTTCCTTCCGCATCTGCAATCAGTCCAGTCACTATCACAGTGCCTGGGCCAGTACCCTATGAAAGCAGTAATGCCATCCCGTGGCATTACGGCTCTGACCTGTACTGCGAAGGACAAAAAATCACTTTTGAATCATCAACCCCTGCACCACAAATAGACAATGTGGGAGGAGGCGGAGGCTTCACTCGAAGCGGACGTCTCTTTGCTCCACAAATTCAGAGACCCACTGCCGAAGCAGAAGCTGCTGCCAAGGCAAAAGGAAAAAGCTTGGTGCAGGATGAGCAGATTGTTAAAGAAGCTTTGAAGACACCCTTTGATCAAGAGGTTGATGAGTTCATGAGAATCATCAAGAAGAGTGATTACAAAATAGTGGATCAGCTTCACCAGACGCCTTCCAAGATCTCAATCCTATCATTGCTTATGTGCTCCGAAGCTCATCGGAATGCACTACTAAAGGTCTTGCACGCAGCTTATGTGCCTGGAGAGATCACCGTCAATCAGTTGGAAGCTGTAGTTGGAAATGTTAATGCTAGTCATGGAATAGGGTTCACCAACACTGATTTGACTGCGGAAGGCCGCAACCATAACAAGGCATTGCACATAACCATGGAATGTAAAGGTGCAGTCCTTTCCCATGTGCTGGTAGACACGGGGTCATCCCTCAACGTCTTACCTAAGAAAGCCCTCGTGAAGCTAGAATATGACGGATTGGCATTAAGACCCAGCAACCTGGTGGTGAGAGCCTTTGATGGTTCAAAGAGATCGGTTCTGGGAGAGATTGAGTTGCCCGTAACGATTGGCCCGCAAACTTTCAAAACGACCTTCTACGTGATGGATATACAGCCTGCCTACAGCTGTCTATTGGGTAGGCCATGGATTCACGCCGCTGGCGCCGTGACCTCAACCCTTCACCAGAAGTTAAAATTCGAGTGGGAGGGTCAAGTTGTTACTATCTGTGGAGAGGAGGATATTTTTGTCAGCCACCTGGCTACCTATAAATACATTGAGATGGATGGGGAGATCCATGAAACAATGAGCCAAGGTTTCGAAGCCTTGAACATAAATGAAACATCTGTTGTACCTGGAACCTCGATGACATCTTACCAACAAGCCCGGAAGGTTGTTGAAGAAGGGACTGCCCAAGGCTGGGGCAAATTGTTACCGGTGGAGAAGAAAGAGGATAGATTTGGGTTGGGTTACAAACCAACTCAACGAGATCAAGCAGAGGCTGCAAAGGAGCCCAACTTTGTTAGTGGGGGGATGCTCACCCCTGATGCTGTCAACAATCTGGAAGATGAGCTGGAAGAAGAACGCAACCTGGAAAGCTGGATTCGTCCAAAGATCCCGGGGAGCAGTATCTCGAACTGGTCTTCCCAGGAAATTATAAGAGTTACTCATGCAAAGTAATTATTATTTCCTGTATTTTTATAGCATGCATCAAAGTCTTGCATCTTGCCCAAGATGACAAGACTCATTTTGTAATCGGGCCATCTGTACTTTTTGTGCAACAAGATTAATCAATGAAATATCAGACATCTTTTTGCAAACGAGTCTTTTTTCTTTTCCGCTCACTGTTTTTCCATTTTTCTTTTTGTACAAAAAATAAATGGCAGTGTTTTCAAAATGACAACTTTATTTCACTTTTCTAAAACAAGATTAAAATCAATCACTAAAATGAACAAACTGAACCCTTGCAGAGTGTGCCTTCCAGACAGCACCGACAACAGCACGGCTATGACTTCGTATGACTTCGACAATCCGATCAATCAAGCTGATGAAGGGGTTGAAGAAGAATATGAGCTTCCTGAAGAGCTAGCCAGGTTGTTAAGACAAGAGGAAAAGGTTATTACTCCTCACCAGGAGGAGGTTGAAACGATCAATCTTGGTACAGATGAAGACGTGAAAGAAGTTAAAATCGGGGCCTGCCTACAAGACTCAGTGAAGAGACAACTGATTGACCTGCTTCAAGAGTATGTGGACGTGTTTGCTTGGTCTTATCAAGACATGCCAGGGTTGGACACCGACATTGTTGTGCACAAGCTGCCTTTGAGAGAAGAATGCCCGCCGGTTAAATAGAAACTGCGCCGTACTCGCCCGGACATGGCAATGAAAATCAAGGAGGAGGTACAGAAGCAATGGGATGCCGATTTCCTTGCTGTAACTAGCTATCCGCCGTGGGTTGCTAACATAGTACCTGTGCCTAAGAAAGACGGCAAAGTAAGAATGTGTGTTGACTACCGGGATCTAAACAGAGCTAGCCCAAAAGATGATTTCCCTTTACCTCACATCGATGTATTGGTGGATAATACGACTCAGTTCTCGGTATTCTCCTTCATGGATGGGTTTTCAGGATACAATCAGATTAAAATGTCACCTGAAGACATGGAGAAGACAACCTTCATCACACCCTGGGGCACGTTCTGCTACAAGGTAATGCCATTTGGGCTCAAGAATGCTGGTGCGACTTACCAACGGGCTATGGTAACATTATTCCACGATATGACTCATAAAGAGATAGAATGTTATGTGGATGACATGATTGCCAAGTCCCTTACTGAAGAGGACCATCTGGTAAATCTGCTCAAGTTGTTCAAACGTCTGAGGAAGTACCAATTGAAGTTGAACCCCAACAAATGCACATTTGGGGTGCGATCTGGTAAGCTGCTGGGTTTTATTGTAAGCGAGAAAGGGATTGATGTTGACCCTGACAAAGTCAAAGCCATCCAAGAGATGCCTGCACCAAAGACAGAAAAAGAAGTTCGAGGGTTTCTAGGTAGATTGAACTACATTTTACGGTTCATATCTCACCTTACAGCAACCTGTGAGCCCTTGTTCAAGCTGTTAAGAAAAGAACAGACGGTCAGGTGGAACGAAGACTGCCAGAAAGCTTTTGACAAGATCAAGGAATACCTGCAAGAGCCTCCAATCCTTATGCCTCCAGTTGAAGGAAGACCTCTGATAATGTACTTGACAGTATTAGAAGAGTCAATGGGGTGTGTGCTGGGCCAGCATGACGAGTCTGGTCGAAAAGAGTATGCGATATACTACCTAAGCAAAAAGTTTACCGACTGTGAACAACGTTATTCACTGCTCGAGAAAACTTGCTGTGCTTTAACGTGGGCTGCTCGCCGACTGAGACAGTATATGTTGACCCACACTACTTTATTGATTTCAAAAATGGATCCAGTCAAGTACATATTTGAGAAGCCAGCTCTTACCGGACGGGTTGCAAGATGGCAAATGATCCTTACTGAATATGACATCCAGTACACATCTCAAAAAGCCATCAAGGGCAGTGTATTGTCTGAATATCTTGCTGAGCAACCCATTGATGATTACCAGCCTATGAGATTTGACTTCCCTGATGAAGACATCATGTTCATAAAAGCAAAAGATCATGAAGAGCCTGTTCACACTGAAGGGCCTGACCCGGAAGAAGAGTGGACTATGATGTTTGATGGGGCTGTTAATATGAATGGTCGTGGTGTTGGTGCAATACTCATTACACCTAAAGGAGTTCACATGCCTTTCTCGGCAAAACTCACTTTCAACTGCACTAACAACGAAGCTGAATACGAAGCTTGCATTATGGGTCTTGAGGAAGCCATTGACCTCAGGATCAAGACATTGACTGTATTCGGAGATTCAGCTTTGGTAATCAACCAAACCAATGGCAAATGGTACACCCATCAGGATCATCTGGTACCTTACAGGGATTATACAAGAAGGTTATTGACTTTCTTTACAACAGTCAAGCTTGAGTATATCCCTCGGGACGAGAATCAGTTTGCAGATGCTCTGGCTACCATTTCGTCCATGATCAAAGTTCAAGCTGCCAACTTCGTACCTCAAATCTCAGTATCCAGATTGGAAAGACCAGCATATGTATTTGCAGCAGATGTGGTTAAGGATGATAAGCCTTGGTTCCATGACATTAAGTGCTTCTTAGAGGATCAAACATACCCACCTGGGGCATCTTCCAATGATAAGAAGACTTTGAGAAGGCTTGCTGGTAGTTTCTTCTTGAACACTGATGGTTCCCTATACAAAAGGAACTTTGATATGGTACTCCTCAGATGCGTCGACAAGACAGAAGCAGACTTGTTGATGCATGAAGTGCACGAAGGATCCTTTGGTACCCATGCTGGAGGACATGCCATGGCCAAGAAGTTGCTGAGATCAGGCTATTACTGGATCACAATGGATGCAGACTGTTGTGCCTATGCTAGAAAATGCCATAAATGCCAGATTTATGCAGATAAGGTGCATGTGCCTCCCAATCCTCTGAATGTGATGTCTTCACCCTGGCCCTTTGCTATGTGGGGCATTGATATGATCGGCAAGATTGAGCCAACTGCTTCAAATGGCCACAGATTCATCTTGGTTGCTATTGACTATTTCACCAAGTGGGTCGAAGCAGCATCTTACGCCAATGTTACGAGACAAGTGGTAGCCAGATTTCTGAAAAGAGACATCATCTGTCGATATGGAGTGCCCGAGCGAATCATTACTGATAATGGTTCCAACTTGAACAACAAAATGATGGCAGAACTGTGCCGGGACTTCAAGATTCAGCATCACAATTCTTTTCCTTACAGGCCAAAGATGAATGGCGCTGTTGAGGCAGCAAATAAGAATATCAAGAAGATTGTGCAGAAGATGGTAGTCACCTACAAGGACTGGCACGAAATGCTACCATTTGCCTTGCATGGGTACCGCACGTCAATCAGGACATCCACTGGGGCAACACCGTATCAGCTTGTATATGGTATGGAAGCAGTCCTACCTGTTGAAGTTGAGTTACCCTCCTTACGGGTACTAATGGATGTTAAACTGAGTGAAGCAGATTGGGTTCAGGCCCGATACGAACAACTGAGTCTGATCGAAGAGAAAAGGTTGGCTGCAATCTGTCATGGGCAGTTGTATCAGAAGAGAATGAAGAAAGCCTTCGATCAGAAAGTCAGGCACCGAGAGTACCAAGTGGGAGATCTTGTGCTGAAGAGAATCCTCCCTCCTCATACAGACCACAGGGGCAAGTGGACTCCGAACTATGAAGGACCATTTGTGGTAAAGAAAGTTTTTTCCGGTGGAGCACTGATGCTCAGCACCATGGATGGTGAAGACTTCCCGTCCCCTGTGAATTCAGATGCAGTTAAAAAATACTTCGCATAAAAATGACCCGTTGGACACAAAAACAGAATGTAAGTCCAGGCAAAAATAGGGCATCCCGGCGAGTCAAAAACAGAATAAAAGACTCGGGCAAAAATAAGGGAAAATAAATAAGTAAAAAAATGTACACCCGCTGAGTTGAAAAGCCGCATTGGACAGCTCAGGCAAAAATGGGTATCCCGATGGATTGAAAACCCGAAAGGGCGATCCATGCAAAATAAGGGAATAAGCGAACAACTGCATTCTGAATTCGTCTGTATCACTTACAATTTGGTAAGCTCCGAAAGGATCAAGCTTCAATCAGAATCAACATCCTTCATAAAGCAAGATGAGAAGAACGTCAAAATTCATACGAGTCGTAGCAAAAAGGGGAAGCTCCTTAAAGCGTCATCAACATTGCCAGCATTTTGTTCCCCAATTTGTAACGATCTCCTCATTTCAGGGGATTTGTTTCTTTGACTGTATCTCGCCAATTCAGGGCATATGAATTAATAAAAATCAAATTTTCAGTCATGTCTCGTCTTACACATTTCCACTTATTTGCAAAAAAATGTCTGATGTCTTAAAGAAAAAACTGATTGCATGAATACAGATGTGTATCTTCAATTAAAAACGTGCTTGCAGGAAATATGCTTACTCTCAGAAGTATCTAAACTCCTATGACAGAATCCAGTAAGGGATACCTCAGGATTATTTTGTGCGTTTCTATATCTTTGCAGGATTGCAGGTATCCAGAGCGCAACTTGGGGCATGAAAGCTTCACCCCAGCAAGCTGGCAAATCAACACTCACTCCGTCTTAGCACCCAAAGTGTGTTCTCCCCAACTGAGTTGCCGCTTATTACTTCTCCCCATCAGAGTTGCCAGGCATCACAGAAGGCACCCATATCCCCGGCTGAGTCAAGGATCCTCTTCAACAGAATCCCTAGGGAGGTCTTTCAGTGATCTCTCTTTCTCCCCAGCCGAGTTGCCATCTCACCCTCAGCCGAGTACAAAAGTCAAGGAGCCATCTCCCCACAGAGCTCCAGCCTCTATCCAGAAGAGCAGCGCATAGAACTCACAACAGAGTGAAGAAAGCTTCTACAAACCCCAGCTGGGTCTTTCATTTATAAGGATAGGTCTATCAATGACCCATATCCCCAAGCAGATATCATATCATCAGATCTACCAATGATCTCACCCCCAGCTGGGATGTCCATTTCAAGCAGATCGACCGAAGATCTTCGTAGCAACGGGACCCGGATCCCGGTTTGGTATCTCTGCATAATCATAGCATTCACATCATATTCACCCACAAAGCGTAGCATTCCGTTCTAACACGGAGCATTACGGCAAAAATCAAACATATAGCATAATCATAAGCCATGTTTTTTGAATCAATACTTGTAAATAATGACAACCCACAGTATACAGAATACTTTCCCCAAAATCCCCAGCGGAGCTCCCCAGCAAAAACAGTTGCCTTACATTCCCAAACACCAGTATACTCTCTTTGGCACTCGTCCGTGTCAATACTCCCCAGTAAAGTCGCCTGAACACTCTGTGCAAACAATAACACTCGTATTACAGATACTTTTTGACACCCGTCTGTGTCATAACCCCAGCAGAAAGCCAAAGACGTCCTCTTTGCACCCACATATACTTACATATACAATTCCTTGACACCCGTCCGTGTCACCTTCCCCAGCACAGTAACCTAAACACTTTGTATATCAGATATTTGTTCATACTACACTCTTCTCCTTTTGACACTCGTCCGTGTCACCCTCCCCAGCAGTTAAATACTCATCTGTACACCACCCATTCTTATATAGATACTCGCCCGTATCTTATATACACCACTCAAATCCCCTCAGAGTCAGCACTAGTCCTTGTTCATTGTTAACTCGTTGGTACTCGTCCGTACCATCGTCTCAGAACATGCGTCGAGAGTTTGTTTCTACATGATACTCGTCCGTATCATAGTCTTAAGGATGCTCGTCCGCATCTTTAATCCATACACGCGTCAAACACTTTTGTCTTCTTGAATATAGACACTCGTCCGTGTCTACTATTCCCCAGAAGAGTCCCCTCAGATTCAACACTTGTCCGTGTTCCCTGTTAACTAGTTGATACTCGTCCGTATCATCATCTCTGAACACGCGTCAGTATTTGTTTATACCCGATACTCGTCCGTATCGTAGTCTTAGGGATGCTCGTCCGCATCTTTAATCTATACACAATACCAAACACTTATACCTTTGTTTCTTGGATATAAACACTCGTCCGTGTTTACTATTCCCCAGTAGATCACCAACAAAGCATTTCTTTTCTTTTTATCTGACACTCGTCTTGTGTCATGATAAACCCTGAGAGCAGCCGTACCCTGCTAGGTGGTCGTCCTCCACCTCTTGATGGTCGTCCTCCATCATGCTCATCCGATGGCCGTCCCCATCGTTGATATTTAGCAGTCGTCCCTTGCTAGGTGGTCGTCCTCCACCTTTTTGATGATCGTCCTTCATCATTTTATCCAATGGCCGTCCCCATTGTTGATTTTGGTTATCTGGCATTCGTCCTATGTCATGATAAACCTTGAGAGCAGCAGTCCCCTGCTAGGTGGTCGTCCTCCACCTCTTGATGGTCGTCCTCCATCATGCTCATCCGATGGCCGTCCCCATCGTTGACCTTTTATCCGACATTCGTTCTATGTCGCGATACTTTCGGCAGCCGTACCCTGCCAGGTGGTCGTCCTCCACCTTAGATGACCGTCCCTCATCTTAACCCAACAGAGCAGCCGTCCCCTGCTAGGTGATCGTCCTTCACCTTTGATGGCCGTACCCCATCATCTGTTTATTTCATTTATTCTTTAACCCGATGGCCGTCCCCATCGTGGTCCCTTTTTCTTTTTAACCCGATGGCCGTCCCCATCGTTGGTTACTTTGCTTTGTGAACTTGACGGCCGTCCCCGTCATGTTTCATTAATCCCCAGAGAATTTTACAGCTTTATCTTGATGGCCGTCCCCATCATAATTCTTTTATCCCCAGCATGTCGGCCGTCCCCGTCATTGCTTTATTTTCCGCACTTTTCCCAGCATGTCGGCCGTCCCCGTCATTGCTCTTTACCCAGCAGTCGTCCTCTGCTCGACGGTCGTCCTCCGTTGCCCACACTTTACCATTATACTTTATTTTCTTTTGCAATCTATATCCCTTTTCTTCTTCATTCTGTGAGTGCAAATTTTGGACTGTCTTTGGTATTCAACCACAAGTTATCTTGTTTGCCTGTTAAGCCGTCGCTTACAACCTGCCCAGCTAACTCATGTTTGAATAGGGGCAGCTGTAAACACCCCAAATTTGCCCTCACCCATTCACACCATGGCTTGTGATCATCTCATATGCATAAACACAATCATAACATCTCATATCACATTTTTTTCACTGCATAGGTTCTAAGTCATCTGCATCTAGGGTTTTGTGATCTGGGCAATCCAAGAGCTACTTGAGCCACTCCAAAGGTCATTAATCACTTCAAAGGGGTCCATGTGTGTTCAAGCATCATATTATATCCTCCCCAAGTCAAGAATGCCAAAGAATCACAAGAACTGGGATTGGTGTGGATGCAGAGCCAGGTTTGACTACACAGATGACCTAAAATTAGGGTTTTGGTTTCAGAGGCCATAACTTCAATTTTTTTGGTCATTCTTGTTTCTATTGGTCTCTATATGGTATAGGGAGTGTGCATATCAATTTCCATGAAGAAATTCCATGGGGAAGTCATCTGATCAAGAGTTGACTTTTCAGACAAGTCAGTGCAAAATCAGGGCATCTGAGGCCCCCAATGACCCAACCAAGGGGTGATCTTCACCATTTTGAGTGTATTTGATATTTATTTGATCATGGAAGAAGGTTGAAGTTCACAAAATTCAAGAATTTGAAGTTTTTGCAAAGTTGACTTTTTAGGGCATGGTTGACTTTTAATGAAATGTCATTTTATGCAACTTTTTCAACCCTTGCTTTTTGATCCAAAAATGCTTCAAATGGAAAAACTTTGGTCATTAAAGTTGTAGATTAGATCTTTCCCTTTTCAAAAAGTACAAGAACATGACCTAATTCATTTTGGATCAAAAGTTATGGTTTGTCAAAGTTGGCAAAAATCACTAAAATTCAAAGTTTCTACCAAAGAGGTATTTTGCAAAATGACTTGATCAAGTGTTCTAAAGCTATCAAATGCACTTCTAAACTTCATACAAACATGTACCAAGACCTAAAAGTCAGTTTGCATCAAAGAACTTCACATTCTCATGCCTTGAAACTCAAGAATTCATGAAAGGGCCAAGACTTGTGAAATTTGCAAAACACATCATAAACTTTATGCAAGTTGCTGAATTGCCTCAAAACCTCTTCCATGGTTCTCCTTGTTTCAAGCTGCAGCCAAACCATGCTTTGTACCTTGGCAGAAATGGCCCATACCTCTCTTACACAAAAAGTTGACTTTGTGCATTTTGCTCCATACCAATCACACTGCTCCACAACAACTCTCTGACCTATCAAGGATTGAAATGTGTACCAAAAGCAACCCAACACATAAGAGATACAAGGTTGAAACCTCCCAGAACTCAGCATATCACAAAACAGTCCAAGAGCTTCCTCTCTTCGATTCTCATTTTCCAGCCACAAAACATCAAAACTCTCTTCACCAACAAATCAAACACATAAAAAGGAACCAGAATCAGCCATTAACAGAGCTTGAAACCACTCATACACAAACTCCATTTTCTGATACACCAGAACTGGACCTCTCAAAATAGCTTGCTTAAGCTCATTCCAAGCCCACCATTAGCATCAGGAGAACCATTGGAGTGAGTCTGCATCAAGGAGAAGCCCAGAAAGCCCAGAAACAGGATCTTCCATCTCAGGTATAGCCATGAACTTTTTCTCTCAGAGCTTGCATTTTAAGTTATAAATTGATTGCTTAAGTCTTGCTGGTCATGGGGATGTTCTTAGAATCGAAAATGAGTGGAAAATGAGTTTGTATTGATGCTCTGAAATTTCACCCGTGAAATTTGTTTCCTTCGATTTGCTTGTTTCTTGGGGTTTAAATGATGTTTGAGGGTGGATTTGTATCCTAGGATGTTAGAGGATCACTTTGCTGTGTTTAATTTGATGATTGGTAGCCTGAATCATGATCTAGGGTTTTGATGTTGCCGGAGAAGATGACCGGAGCTTCCCTCCGGTCACCTGAATGTTATTAGCCCTAATCCCAGTCATTAAGTCCATTTGAATCTCATGCGTTGGATTGTCTGACTTTGTTGACTTCGCGCGTACACGTGTGGTCCAGATGAGCCCTTTTTGCCCTAATCATCATTAGCCTGATTAATCCACTTAATTAATTCATAAAACTTAATTAAAGTCAGAGTCAATCCAGACCATTCATCTGCGCGCCAAGTCAATGGTCTCCTCCCAGCTTTGAACCTCATGCGTTGGATCAGAATACTTTCCATTTTATTTTGTTTTCTTTTATTTTCTTTCTATTTAACTTGTGCATTTTATAAAAAATAGCAAAAATCATTTAAAAATTATGAAACTTTTTGTCAAGAGTTGCATTAATTTTTAAAACACAAAAATATTTTTATTTTTATTTTTAGCATTAAAAAAGTATTTTTAAATATTTAAAAGTTTATTTTTAATTGATTAATGAAAATTAATTTATTAAAAATACTTTTAGGTATTTAAAAATCACCAAAAAATTCATGAAATGTTATAAGACATTTAGAAGCATTGTCCAACCTTCAAACCAAATTTATTTTTTGATCTTGATGCATTTTGAGAATTTTTCATTGAATTAAAATCATTTTTATGCATTATTTTGATCCCAACTTCCAAAAATCATTTCTGCCTAACCATGAAGAGTTGGACTTTGATTCTTTTTGCATTGCATTGGGTTTAGCATGTAGTTTGTAAGATTAAATGGCCATGATTTGATCTTTCATTTTCAATTTGTTTGATAATTTTCTTGTTAAGGAACCCTAAAACCCTAGAAAACTTAGAAAAACCATAACTTGAATTTGGTTAGGAGTTGAAACCTCTCCTTTGGGCAGTGGGTTAGTATGGGATTAAGGGTCCTTTGAGGGCATGTTCAATTTTTTATAATGTTGTTTGCTTCTGGTTTTGGTTTTTTGTTTGTTGCATTGTTCATAAACCCTAATTTGGGCTTCCATATGCATCCATCTTGCATTTTCTTGCATAACATGACTTGCCATGACATCCCATGCTTCCATTTGATTCATTTAACATCATAAGACATATTGGAAGCATGTTTGATCATTGCATCTTTCATTTGCCATGTTGTATGCCATATGCATCTCATAGCTTTTCATGTATGTTCATGTGTCTTAACTTGCTTCATTTGCATTCATAAGATTGTATGATCATCCACATGTGTTGTTTCTGGTTTGTAGCATCTCATAGCATCATTACCATCTCATATATGCTTCTGGTTTTGGTTTGCATCATACCATTCCATCCCATTTTGCATTGCACTGCATTTCTTTTCTAACCTTTCAGGTGGTAAGTGATTTTGAGAAGTGAATTTGCCTTCACTTCTCATACTTTTCTTTTCATCTTTCTTGCATCCATGCTGCATTTTATCTTGTGTTTGAGTTTGAGCTTGCTCATTCTTCTTCCTCCCATTTTCTTTCCTCAAGTGACTTGACTTCTTGAATGAAGCAAGTTGCTTTGCTTCTCTTGATCCTTTCATCTGCTTCCTGGTGGTTCCTCTGAAGACTTCTCTTGAAAACCTCACAAACCTTAGGAACAACCAAGCATGACAATGATTAGGGTTTTGATTAGTCTCCCCTCTTAGTTTTACCTTTGTGTCTCTTTTGAGTCTTCTCTTCTCATCTCATAATCAGGGACTAAACCCTAAAGGCTTTAAGGCTTTGTGATTAGGCTTATGCCTGCATCCTTATCTTAGGATGGAGTGTATAACTTTAATCCTAAGTGTTAAACCCTTAATGTGTTTAAATCCTTTAATCAATCCATCTAATAATCATCAAGACATCACACTTGTAACTTGGGCCTTGCATTAGGGTTCTAATTCTTCCTTAATTGGTTAAGAAGGACTAACCCTAGTGTTAATGGACAAGTCCCCCTCAAGTTGTCTTACAAATCATAAAACTCATTTCATCATCATACCATTAAATAAAATCCACTTAATCAAAGGCTTGTTTTGTCATGAGTTTAATCCCTAATCATGGATTAAGTTGAGGAGCTTTCCTCAGCTTAAACACTCTCATCTATTATCCTTCTATTAGGATGGTGTAATGAGTCTGTTTAATCATTGATTATGGCTTAACCTCATTACTTAACACTAAACAAAAACCACAAAAACACCTAAATAATCACAAGTAGGTTAATGATCTTAATCCTACACCAAAGGTGATTAAGTGTGAGAATCTGACTTCACACTTAAGGTATTCTCATTACCCCTAATCAGAGGGAAGATGTGATGAGTTTACTAAATCCATTGGTTTAGACTTAAGCTCATTAACTTATGACAAACTCTCAAAAACAATAAAAGACTGAAAACTCAAAAACAAACAATAATCGTCTCCTTCGGGATTCTTTTCTCATCACCTTCATTCATAAACGAGAACTTGCTTCTTCCGTCTAATGCAAGACAGTTTGCATCTGTGCCAGACAGATCATACACTTGAGCATAGGCAGGTAAGCAGTTCACAAGTCAATTCATCTTTCAGTCTCTTTGGGTCGAACTACGGTGTTCTGACTTCCTCATTGCACGAGAGGATACGTAGGCATAACTTAACGGTTATCGAACAAAAGTCTCTGTATATTCCCCCTCCTTCCAGCATTATTCTTTAAGCCTCATACTCCTGAGCACTTCATTCTTGTTCTTACACTGACACTGTATATATCACACTTCACACTTTTCTTGCACTGACACCTGTACATTTTGTTTTCCAGCTCTTTTACACACAAATTGCACTGACACTACCCCTTTAAAACACAAATCTTTCAAGCGTGGATCCCGTCGAGTACGGCGGACAATCTGGGTGCTAATACCTTCCCAGGTTGTAACCAACCCCCTTTCTCAGTCTCTCTGGTTCGCAACCGTCTTATCCATCTTTTTCTAGGTTTATGCAGTATTACCTTTCCTCCGGGATAAAAATGCCTAGCTGGCGACTCTATTCATCTCCAGTGAGTTCACGGCTGTGTGTTCTCATTGTCCCTTTCGCCGACCGTTCACGTCTGTACCTTTATCTGGGCCTGGTCCCACCTATCGGGAGCGACAATAGGCCGAAGCCCCACCGTGAATGTTATGAAATGCAATGATGCGCTACACCGAAAAATTCACCAAAATAAATCGCATCATTCATTTCAATCAGCAAAACCACCATCAAATATTCATATATATATCATCATGACATTACACCCTGAACACTGGTTTTCTAACCACTCTGACACATCAAGAATTAACCCATCATTTTTATGTTCAACGGATAATCATCATAAAATCATGTATTTCGTCACAATAACACATCAACCATACTTCAAAACAATTATTCGAATCAACGAGACAACCAACCAAATCCCCTCATCAACAACAACAAAATGCCAATTCACAATAACATCATGTTTATAATCATAAAATCAATTTTTAACAGCAAAGCAAACGACTTCCTTCATCAACAACAACAAACCGTCAACTTACAATAGAATCCTATTTATAATCATAAAACCAATTCAACTTTTTCTAAATATTCATAATTTAGAAATGTATCATTTCACTCATTTTATTTCATTAAATTAAAGTTCATCTCGTTAGCTTTCCGACGCTTCAAACAGGGACCAAAACAGACTTACGGTTCAAAAGATACGGGTTTTTTAATATTTTTCCAAAACTGACTCAGTGTTAACCGGTTAACCAAAGCGTTAACCGGTTAACCAGTCTAAATTTCACGTAAAACACTATTTTTCATTGGTTAATCGGTTAACCATTTGGTTAACCGGTTAACCATGTTGCAGAAGCTCAAAAACCCCAAAATTCCACTACGGGTTCCATATCAAATCACCCCAAAACCATTCCAAAGTGTTAATCAAACACACTAACATCAATACAACAATTTACATAATAAATTATATGATTCTAACATGTTTTAATCACTCCAATTCATCATAATTTTACTCATGAACTCAACCTAAATCAAAATCTCCAAACTTCACAAACCTCATACAAATCCAATCTACTCATACACCAATTCCTATATAATTACAATAGATTATGAAAACTCCCCATACCTTAGAGAATTTCGCCGCTTTACACGCTTCTCTGGGGTTCTCCACAGCTTCTGACTCTGAGCTTCTCCTTTCTTCAGAGCACTTCCCAAACACGATAGGAAACAACCAAATGAGAAACTCATCGTACTCTCTCTTTTACAAAACTATTCCAGTTTATGTTTTTCCCAACTTAACCTTACTCTTTCCTCATAAAGACCATCTTGTCCTTTTCCTCAATATTTTTATTAAATAATACTAATATAATAATACACTAATTATTCATATTATATAAAATTACTCCTCATATTCCCAATTGACCAACATAACTTCCATACCCCCACTTTTATTATTATCTAATAATAAACAATAATTTCGAATAATACTACATGATTATTCTTATTATTAATATTATTAAAATAATATCACCACAATGCATCTGGCCACCTAACCACTTATTTTCCAAAATTATCATATATCCTCAATTAAGCAACAATTACTCATAATCGAATTTGGGGTGTTACACTCAGCCCCCCTTTTTGTAATTTGTGCCGACCAGTTTTGGTCAGCTGTTTGCAATGAAATAATTTATTTGCTAAGTGCTTTTTGTTAAGTTAATTGTATGTCAACTTGTTATTGCTTGACTTGATGGACTCGTCAGTTTAGGGAATTGGCGAGGTTGTGGGTTTTACGTCCGCGGATAAACAGGATGAGGGTCGTGATCGAGGCCCTGATCCCGTGGCTTGGACTTTCCCATCGCGAGATGGGTGCCCTGTCAACATGGTATTGTGACATGGGAGTTCATTTGAAGTATTCTCTATTGAGGAAGGTCGTTCCCATCTCTCTGGATCGTCGGACCTCCTTTTGATTGAAATGGAGAATCATGGTTGTACCTTCCATGCTCTCGTGGTCGCGTTGTTGTCTAGTTATAATACTGTCTAAGTTTTCCGGCGTTCAAGGGTCGAGCAAGTTCTTCTCCTTTTAGGTTTTCGAGGTAGTAAGCTCTATTGTCCGTCTTGTCTCAGACTCGATACAGGCCTTCCCAGTTTGCGACCAACTTGCCTTCTCATGGATTCTTCTGATTCTGTCGGAGGACGAGGCTGCCGACTTGGAATTCTCTTTTAATGACTATTGCATCGTGGCGCATAGCCACCTTTTGTTTCAAGGATGCTTCCTGAAGGGCCGCCTCAGAACGTATTTCTTTGACAAGGTTGAGCTCGACTCGCAGTGTTTCGTCGTTCAACTCTTCGTCAAGGGGCGCTTCTATTCGTCTTAAGGGCTCTCGAAATTTTACGGGGATGACCGCCTAAGTGCCGTTGGTTAGTCGGAATGGGGTCTCCTTGGTTGTTGAATGCAGATCCGTGCGGTAGGTCCAAAGTACGCTATGTAACTCTCGACCCAAGCTTTTTTCGCTTCGCCTAGTCTGTGCTTCAAACCCCGTAAGATTACCCTGTTGGCCGCCTCTGTATGGCCATTAGTCTGGGGGTGTTCGATGGATGTGAAGTTTTGCTTTGTGCCTAGATTGGCGACGAAATATTGGAACCTTCTATCATTGAACTGTGTCCCGTTGTCGGTGACAAGGACCTGGGGTATGCCAAAGTGAGCGAGGATGTTTCCTTTGAAGAAATAGAGTAGATTTTGCATTGTGATTTTAACAAGGGCTTCGGCCTTGATCCACTTTGTAAAGTAGTCGACACCGACGATAAGATATTTGTTTTGATAGGATCTGGTCACGAAGGGCCCAAGGATGTCCATCCCCCACAAAGTAAAAGGCCATGGGGAGGACAGAGTCTTAAGCTTATTGGGGGGAGTAAGGTGCATATCCCTGTGTTTCTAGAACTCTTCGCATCTCTTGACGTGTTCTTTTGCATCACGTTGCATCGTCAGCCAGTAGTAACCTGCTCGGAGTGCTTTCCGTGCTAGTGATTTCCCTCCGAGATGTTGAGCGTTAATCCCTCCATGGATTTCTCCCAGGATGTCGGGGACCTTTTCTTCGTCGATGCATTTGAGTAGTGGGATGGAGAATCCTTGTTGGTAGAGTTTACCTTCGACGAAGACGTAGGAGCATGCCTTTCTCTTGGTCGTGGACACCTCTTTTTGGTCGGCAGGCAGTTTGTCCTTCATGAGGTAATTGTAAATAGGGGTTATCCAACAGTGGGTGTCGCCGATGGCGTTCAAATCGAGTGGAGATGACAATTTCTCGATGCTTGGCCATGGTAGGATTTCTTGGATCACAAATTTGTTTCCGCCCTTCTTTCGTGTGCTCGCCAGTTTAGACAAGATGTCTGCTCATGTGTTGTGCTCGTGCAGGACGTGTTGGACTTCCCAAGAGTCGAACTTTTCTAATTTTTCTTTGACGAGAGATAAGTACTCAATAAGATTGTCGTTCTTGACCTGATATTCTCCTCGTACCTGGGATGCTACGAGCTGAGAGTCGGTGGGGATTTTTACTTCTTTTGTCCCTAGGCCTTCGACAAGTCGTATACCTGCCAGGAATGCTTTATATTCTATCTAGTTGTTCGAAGTCGGGAAGGCCAAGGCTAGTGATACCTCAATTAAGATGCCATCTTCGTTTTCGAAGATCGTCCATTTGTGGGCATCCCTAGTTAGGGTTGGGTGATATGTTATCTCGGCGACAAAGTCGCCCAGGACCTGTGCCTTTAAGGCTTTCCTACTTTCGTATTGGATGTCGAACTCTGACAGTTCCAAGGACCATTTCAACATCCTGCCGGCCATATCGGGTCGTCCGAGCAGGTGTTTTATGGGTTGATCTTTCGAACTTTAATTATATGGGCGAGGAAGTAATGTCGTAATCTCCTCGCTGCGTTTATTAGGGCCAAAGCAACATTTTCAATTTACTGGTATCTGAGCTCAGGGCCATGTAGGGATTTGCTCATGAAATAGATAGGTTTTTGCTTGTCGATTGTTTCGCGGATGAGGGTTGGAATGACTGCCTTGGTGGCCACAGACAGGTATAAGTATAATGCTTAATTTTCTTGAGGTTGTGATAGTACTGGAGATTCTGAGAGTGCCCTCTTAAGCTGGAGCAATGCTTGTTCGCATTCCTCGGTCCATTCAAAGGTGGATTCTTTCCGTAGTAACTTGAAGAAAGGAAGTGCTTGCTGTGTGAATTTGGTGACGAAACGAGATAGAGAGGCGAGCATCCTGTTGAGGTACTGGATGGATTTCTTTGAATTTGGCATCGGGAATTCCGAAAATGCCCGACACTTGTCGGGGTTTGCTTTGATTCCTTGTTCGGTGAGATAGAAGTTTAGGAATTTCCCTGCCCGTGCGCCGAAGGTGCATTTCTCTGGGTTGAACCTTATTCTACACCTCCCCACCTGTTCAAAAACCTTCCTGAGGTGTTGGGCATGGTCGAGCTCCTCATGTGATTTTAAGATCATATCTTCCATGTAGACCTCGAGCATGTCCCCAATTTCTCCTCAGAAGACTTTGTTCATCATGCGCTGGTATGTAACTCTGGCGTTCTTCATCCTGAAGGGCATAACATTGTAGAAGTAATTGCCTGTCGGGGTCATGAAGGTTGTGTGTTGCTTGTTTGTGTCCTACACGGGGATTTGGTTGTATCCGCTGTATGCATCCATGAAGGACAAAAGTTTAAAACCTGCAGAGTTATCTACCAATTTATCAATGTTAGGTAAGGAGAAAACATCTTTGGGATATGCCATATTGAGATTGGTATAGTCAACTCACATTCGCCATTTTCCATTATTTTTCTTAACAAGGACTACATTAGAGAGCTAGGTTGTGTACTAGGCTTTTGAAATAAAATTTGCCTCTAAGTGGTCTTTTACAGTCTGCTCGGCAGCCTCCGCTTTCTCGGTAGAATGTTTGCGCCTACAATGTGCTATGGCCCTAATGGTTGGATCTATCGCTAATTGATGGAAAGCAACCTCGGGGTCAAGACCGGGCATTTCAGAAGCGTTCCATGCAAATAGGTCAGTATTCTCTCTGAGGTAGGTTGTGAGCTGCTCTCTTGTCGCCAACGGGAGTCCGGTGCCAATCTTCACACTTATGTCAAGTTCATCACCTAGAAGGACGAGCTCGAATTCACCTTCAGGGATTGGGAAAACTGGGTTGGTTGAAGCCTGCCTGTTAATTGGGACCTGGTCTTCAGTGTCGTCTTCGTCGAGGAGACTGTCGAGGTTGATGGAATTTATCCGTCGGGAAGGTTGTCTCTCCTTGGCTCGAGGCTTCTTGTTGCCTTTGGAGGTGTTAATCACGGCTTGTCCTTTGAGTGTTGCATCATAGCATCTCCGGGTTGCCTCTATGTCCCCGTGAATTGTGACTACCCGACCCAACTTGGTGTAATATTTCATCTTCAAGTGGACCGTCAAGGGTACTGCGGTCAGTTCGGACAGGGTGGGTTGGCTAAGAATACAATTTTACAGTGAAGGGCATTCGATCACCAAGAACTGGACTTTGACTTCCCTGGTTGTCTTGTTTTCCCTGAACAGAACGAGGAGCTCTACCTAACCCCACAGCCTCGTGGTAGTCTCGTTGAACCCCTGAAGGTCGGATCCGACGTACGAGGATATGTTTATTTTGTCAAGCTTGAGGGTCTTGAACATGTGGGCGTACATGATATCCACAAAGCTGCCTTGGTCAACCAGAATGTGTCGAACGTTGAAGCATGCAATTTTTTCCCTTATCAGCAAGAGGATACTCGAGTTAGGTGATCCTCCAGGGAGTTCCTCAAGGAAAAAGGAAATGGGGTTGGATTTTCCCCTAGACTTGGTCAATATTGACAGTTTGTCTGGTGCGATCAGCGGGAGTTCATTGAACTTTCATTTCACAGAAATCACGGCGTTCTCGTTGTTCACCCTTCGCCCAAAGATTACTAAGGCTGCTGGAAAGTTTTCCCATAGGCTATGAGCAGCGAGATGTCCCTCTGTGTGGTTGTCGGAGAGGTGGAAATCTTCAGGCCGGGATACACAAAGGGCTACCGGAAAGGGAGATTCGTCGGACGGGGTGTTCTCACGACTTCTATTTGAGACATGTCTTCGTGTTGGGGTGTGTCATTTCTCTTGGTGTACTGCTTGAGGTGGCCTTCCTTGATCAGTATCTCAATTGCGTTCCTCAAATGAACAAAATCTTCGGTCACATGCCTGTGGCTTCTATGGAAGCGGCAGTACTTGGATTTGTCGGTGTGGGGTTTGGGTACTGTCGGTTTGGGGAACCTTACCCTGCCCTGTTTGAATTTTTAATTGATGCATTCAGCGAGGTGCACTCGTGGGGAGAGGTCAATAATGTGTATTCGGAAAAGCGCCCGACTGGTCCTCTTCCTTCGTGGACCTCACAGGGCTTATCGTCTCTCCCCTTCTTTCCAGTGCGGCGAGGGGCAACGTAGTCCTCATGTTTGGAGTATTTGGTGTTGTCCTTACCGCAAATATTCGTGACGCTATGGGCGACTTGTTTCTCCTCGTACCTGATGTATGCTTGGGCTTTGTATAAGAGTTTGTCGAGGGTGCGGGGAGGCTCGATCCCTACTACCCGGTTGGGCTTGCTGCCGGGAAGGAGTCCCTTCTCAAGGAGGTACTTCTTCATATAGTCGGTTTTATCAACCTCGAAAGCCTCTTGGTTCAATCGCTCGATGTATGAGCATAATGTTTCATTTTCCCCTGTATGATGGCTTCAATGGTAGCCTGTAAATTTGTGTTGAATCGAGAGGTCGTGAAGTGCCTTGCAAACACCAATCTCATGCTTCTCCATGACGTGATGGATTCGGGAGCCAAGCTTTTGTACCATATCATGGCTTCCTTCCTAAGTGTCATGGAGAACAGTCTGCATTTTACATTTCCCCCTATGTTGTTGCGGTAGTCTAGCATGGCGTTGATGTTGTCGACGTGATCATCGGGGTCGATTTTCCCGTCGTACGTCGCAAGGTGATGGGCTTTTCCATGCCCGTCGGGAGTGGAGTTTCCATGATGGCCCGAGAAATCGGGCAATGAGGGTTGTCCTAGTCGGTCCTCAAGGGCGAGTAATCCTCGTTCCTCGGGCTCTGGTCTCGACGAGGAGATGTCTTTGGTTGGCCGTTTTGCTGCTCGAGGCGCCCCTTGGACTTCTTCTTTGGCTCGGGGGAGTTTTGTCCCCGTCGAGGAGGGGAGCGTCCGCGTTTCTTGGTGGCCTTTGGTTGATGTCTCTCGAGCTGAGGTCCACGATCGCGCCTACGGGGTGAGGGGTTGCGTGATTGGTGAGACCTTTGCCGAGGAGAGTTGGATCTTCACTCCGTCTCCAGCACCATGATCCTCTCCTATTGTTGAAATAGCATGAGGTTCGTCTGGTTGAGCGCATTCTCCATAGCTCTGATTGTGGCATCTCTTTCGACTGGTATCAGGATGGGTTGGAAGGAAGTCGCGAGCTGAGGTTGGGGGACGCCATTGGCCTTGGGTTCAGGTGAGGGGGTGGCAGGTTGTCCGTCTCTTACGTCAGACTCATGAGTGACATGTTAATCTTCGTCCCCACTTGTGGTGTAGTCGACGAGGCCATGGGCGCAGTTGTCGCCGTGTTCGTTGGTCATGCTGAATGATTGAAGATACGAGGTGAAGTTTTAGTCTTCTGTTTCAAAAGAAAGAGAAAACTTTTAGCTTCCTACAGACGACGCCACTAATCTGACCTGATAAGGAGGGACCTTCCAGTGATGAGCAACTACGGTGGTGAACTAGGGGGTGTACCTGCAAGACAATCTGATGCCAAAGTGAGAAAATGCAAGTACATAATAGGTAGAGTAGAGAATAGAATATTTAGAATACCTGACCCTCTAGTGAAATAGGGTATTTATAGTGTGCCCCCAACGTTGGGCCAAGATTCTCCTCATGGGATGGATTAGCTAGGACATATGAAGAACTGTCAAGGATTGTGTAGGAGCAGATAAGACCTAACATGTGGTCTTGCCCTTGGTCCAACTGCCCTTAAATATAAGGAGACAATAGTGGACAGTTGGGTGACGTGGAACACGTAGGGGAGACACTCTCCCCATGTCTCCTTGTATTGGGTCGTGGGTCGTGCATACATGGGTCGTGCCCGACGACTGGGTCTCTGCTCGACGCATAATGCGTTGCCCCAGTCCAGAACATATTCAAAATATTATTTTCACAAAAATAACAAAAAAGTATTATTATTTGTTTAATTTTAATTATTTTAAAGAAATTCTTTAAAAATATTTAAAATTAATCAAATAATAATATTTTTTTGCTATTTTTGTGAAAATAATATTTTAAATGTATGAATGAAAAGTCATACGTTATTTGTATGATGATGTGAAAAAAAATTTGTTTGAAGATATTGATGAAATAATTTATTTAAAATGTTTTGAAACAAAATAAAAAGAATTTTTTTTAAAATATTTAAAATTAATCAAATAATAATATTTTTTGTTATTCTTGTGAAAATAATATTTTGAATGTATGAATGAAAAGTCATATGTTATTTGTATGATGATGTGAAAATTTCTTTGTTTGAAGAAATTGATGAAAATAATTTATTTGAAATGTTTTGAAACAAAATAAAAAGAATTTAGTTAAAATATTTAAAATTAATCAAATAATAATATTTTTTTGTTATTTTTGTGAAAATAATATTTTGAATGTATGAATGAAAAGTCATATGTTATTTGTGTGATGATGTGAAAATTTCTATGTTTGAAGAAATTGATGAAAATAATTTATTTAAAATATTTTGAAACAAAATAAAAAGAATTTCTTTAAAATGTTTAAAATCAATCAAATAATAATATTTTTTTGTTATTTTTGTAAAAATAATATTTTAAAAGTATGAATGAAAAGTTATATGTTATTTGTATGATGATGTGAAAAAAAATTGTTTGAAGAAATTGATGAAAATAATTTATTTAAAATGTTTTGAAACAAAATAAAAAGAATTTCTTTAAAATATTTAAAATTAATCAAATAATAATATTTTTTTTATTTTTGTGAAAATAATATTTTGAATGTATGTGTTGAAATAAGAGAGACTGAGAGACATTTAGATTAAACCGTGTGTTTTGAAAAGGACTACAGAGACATTATTATATATAGATAGATAACAACTAATTGCATGATATAGTCGATGTGAGACTATTCTATATACAAATATTCTTAACACTATATATATTTACATATATCAACACTCCCCCTCAAGCTTGAGCATATAAGTCAAATTCACCAACCTTGTTACATATATAGTTAGTTCTGGGGCTTCGTAGAGATTTTGTAAACACATCTGCCAATTGATCATCAGAGTTGACAAAGCTTGTGACGATGTAGCCTGACTCGATCTTCTCTCTGACAAAGTGACAGTCTATCTCAATATGTTTGGTCCTCTCATGGAAGACTGGATTTGAAGTAATGCGTAATACAACTTGATTATCACAAATAAGTGTCATTGGTCTTGCTACTTCAATTTGAAGTTCCTTGAGCAACTGTTTTAACCAAATAAGTTCACTTTCCATGGCCCTATACTCTGCCTCGGCGCTTCATCTTGCAACAACATTTTGTTTCTTACTTTTCCAAGATATAAGGTTCCTCCAACAAGTACACAATACCCAGAGGTGGATCGTCTGTCAGTAGGTGACCCTGCCCAATCAGCATCGGGGTATCCAACTATCTGGGTATGTCCTTTATCCTCATACACAAGACCTTTCCCTGGAGCACATTTGATGTATCTCAGAATCCGGATAACAACATCCATGTGTTCCCGACAAGGGGAATTTAAGAATTGGCTTACCACACTGATTGCAAAAGAAATATCCGAACGAGTGGCTGTGAGATAATTCAACTTTCCAACCAATCTTCTATACCTTCTTGAGTCAGTTAGAGGCTCCCCCTAATTAGGTAGTAGTTTGACACTTGGATCCATAGGAGTATCGGCTGGTTTAGCATTTAATAAACCCGTTTCTTCCAAAATATCCAAAGCACATTTCCGCTGAGAAATCACCAAACCATTTTTAGATTGGGCTATTCCAATACCCAAGAAATAACGGAGTTTACCAAGATCTTTTGTCTGAAATTGTTTCGAGAGATGTTGTTTCAACTGTAGTATTTCATGTTGATCACTACCAGTTATGATAATGTCATCTACATACACAATAAGATAAATACACCTTTGGGGTGAGTGACGATAAAAAATAGAATGGTCAGCTTCACTACGTACCATACCGAACTATTGTACTACAATGCTGAATCTGCCAAACCAAGCTCTCGGAGATTTCTTAAGACCATAAAGAGATATGTGTAGCCTACAAACCATACTAGATGACTCCCCCTTAGCAACAAACCCAGGTGGTTGCTCCATATATACTTCCTCTTCAAGATCACCATGTAAGAATGCATTTTTGATGTCAAGTTGATGAAGAGACCAATGTTGAATGGCTGCAATGGCTAGAAGAAGTCTAACAGATTCCATCTTTGCTACAGGCGAAAAGGTATCACTATAATCCAACCCAAAAACCTGAGTGTATCCTTTGGCTACCAAGCGTGCTTTAAATCGATCAATTTACCATCTGGACCAACTTTCACTGTATAAAGCCAACGACAGCCTACTAAAGATTTCCCATGGGGTAGAGGAACCAGTTCCCAGGTACCACTGCTTTGAAGAGCACACATTTCATTAATCATTGCTTGCCTCCACTCAGGGTGAGATAATGCTTCACTTGGAGTTTTTGGAATAGAAACAGAAGACAAGGAAGACAAACAAGTATACTGCAAAGAGGAAAGACGATGATAACATAAATGAATATATTGTAGAGAAAGGTTTCATGTTTGACGTATACCTTTTTGAAGGGAAATCAGAAGATCAAACCAAGGTTGCAGGATCAGATCTGGTGATGGCGAGAGCTTCGAAGGAGAGTCTATATTGACCTCAAGGACATGTACGACTTCAAGGACAAGTACGACAAACGTTGGGTGACGACGCTGATATGTTTGAAGTGGGCGAGGAGTGATGGGGTCAACCGTAGGGGTATCTAGTGGATCAAGTTCCCTAGAATGATGGGGAATAATGACAGATGGGACGCCCGAAGGAGGTGTTGGAATACTTTCCTGTAGAGGTTCTGTAGTTACTTGGCTGAACTCGAAATATGGAACATACTCGAAGAACGTAACATCAGCAGATACGAGGTATCATTGTAGAGTATGAGAGTAGCAACGATAACTCTTTTGGGATTGATGATAGCCAAGAAAGACACACTTTAGTGATCGATCTGATAGTTTATCAAGACCAGGAGAGAGATTGTGTACAAAACACATAGACCCGAAGACTCGAGGAGGAATTGGGAGAAGTGGAGAGTTTGGAAACATGATTGAATAAGGGATTTTACTATTAAGGATAGATGAGGGCATGAGATTTATGAGGTAACATGCTGTGAGCACCGCATCACCTAACAACCCGAGAGGAACATTACCATGGAAAAGTAGGGTCCGAGTGGTTTCTACGAGGTGCCGATTTTTGCTTCGGCTATCCCGTTTTGTTGGGGTGTATGATGGCAAGATGTTTGGTGCAAAATACCATTGGATGACATAAAAGTTTGAAATTGTTGGGATAAATACTCACGTGCATTGTCATTTCTTAAGGTACGAATAGACAAACCAAATTGGGTTCTTATTTCTCGATAAAATTTTCCAAAAATGGAAAACAATTCAGATCTGTTCTTCATTAAAAATAGCCATATGCAACGTGAAAAATCATCAATAAAAGTTACAAAATACCTAGACTCAAAAGTAGACACAATACATGAGGGACCCCAAACATCGGAGTGAACTAAAGCAAAAGGGGACGCAGCCCATTTATTGACTCGATCGGGAAATTGACTACGAGTATGTTTCCCTAACTGACAAGACTCACAATGTAAAGTGGATAATTTAGTTAAACTGGGCACCAAATTTTGTAGCTTGGGAAGACCTGGATGACCTAACTACACATGTATAATGAGAGGATAATCTATGGTGGAGCATGTGGTAGATGACGTAGAGAAGTAGTAGAGGCTTGCATAGTGACATTACTATTAGTAAAGGTAATAGAACAATTAAGGGAACGAGTTAAGCGACTGACTGACAACAAATTAAATGGGAAATTAGGTACATATAGAACAAAAGTAATAGAGAGAGATGGTAAAATTTGAACAGTACCAATCCCTTAGGATCGGGTTTGAGAACCATTTGCGGCAGTTATAGTGGGTAAGAAACCATAGGTAGAAAGGGAAGAAAAAAGACCGTTATTGCCAGTAACATGATCAGACGCACCAAAATCGAGGACCCAAGGACCAAAAGGAGATGATTGAGAGAAGCAAACAGATGAATTACCAGTGTGTGCACTCAAAGTCGTGGAACCAGAGTCCTGATTAGTCAAACACCACCTGAGAAAATCCTCGTAGCTTGGCGTAGGGTTCTGAATAAAAGGTGAAGTCTGCATAGTGTCCGGGTTATCACTTTGAGTTGCATTTACCTGACGTGGGGGTTTTCCATGTAGCTTCCAACAATGGTCAATAATATGCCTAAACCGGTTACAATGGTCACACTTGGGACGAGGTTTGGAGTTGGATGACCCTCATCGAGGGCGATTCTGATTGTTGCCAAGAGATGCGAGGGAAGCAGTGTCACCTGATGTCGGAGCAATAATAAATGGATGGGTAATTAGACCTAATGCATGAGGTGTAGCCAAATGCAACAATTGTTCACTAACTACTTCATAGTTAGGAATAGTAGTACCTGATAAAATCTGGTTACGAACGAAGTCGAGTTCAGATGGTAGTCCTTTAAGTGCCATGACCATGAAAAATTTACTATGTTGTTCGGCATGAGCTGTTGCATCTTTTGTGTACGGTATAAGGGTTGCGTAATTAGCTTTCAAGGCATCAAGCTTACTCAGATATGTTTGCATATCCATATTCTCTAACTTCAGTGTGTCGAGTTTAAGGATGACACTATATAGACAATGAATGTCGTTGGAGAAGACTTTCTTGGCCTTTTCCCAAACCTAATTGCAAGTGGATAAGGTTTGATACTGTGCTTGGAGGTTAGGTGCTATGGATAACCATAACACGGTAAGCAAAGAGGCATCAATTTTCTTCCATTTAGTGAGTTTGACGGTGACAACATTAGTCAATTTTGTGGTTAGGTGATCTTCATATCCCTGACCATGCAACCACATATCGACAGCACGAGCCCGTGTATTATAGTTTGCTGACCCGATTAGTTTTTCACATGGGATAAGTGGAACTTTAGTAAACGAGACAAAATCATTGTCTCCCATGGCTTAGTGACACAAAAAATGGAGTGAAATCGGGGTTGTTTGCATTGGAGCATCGTTTTCCATGAGTTGGAAAGTATCTGGAATGGATGGGGAGAGGCGAGTAAATCGATGGACAAATGGTAGGAATTAGACACCGGATATGCGGGACAGCAGCGGAAAAAAAGGCGACGGCCGTATCGGAGGACGACGAGTTGAATGGTGGGAACGGTTCTCTGAAACATCATCGGAAGTTTTTCCAGAATGATAATGGCGGAAGTGGCGGCAGCAGGGTGGTTACCGGAGAATATTGAAAAATGAGAGGCAAACCGGAGTGACAACACGGTTTGCAAAATATATTTTCACTGGAAGACAGTGGGTCAACCGAGTAAAGCACGGCGAAGAAAAAATTGCCTCTTAGCAGGCTATAGATACCATGTTGAAATAAGTGAGATTAAGAGACATTTAGATTAAACCGTGTGTTTTGAAAAGCACTACGGAGACATTATTATATATAGATAGATTACAACTAATTACATGATATAGTCGATGTGAGACTATTCTATATACAAATATTCTTAACACTATATATATTTACATATATCAACAATATGAATGGATTCCGTGCAAAATATTATTCAAAAATGATATATTTTCAGTGTTTAAATAATTAATTGAAAAATAATATTAAAAATATTAAAAATAAAAATAATTTCTTTAAAATATTTAAAATAAATCAAATAATAATATTTTTTTTGTTTAAAAAAAAATTTAATGTATGAATAAATTATGCGCAAAATACTATTAAAAAATGATTTATTTTGAGTGTTTAAATAATTAATTGAAAAATAATATAAAAAATATTAAAAATAATAGGGTTAAATATGTTTTAAGTTCCTATAAATATCTCAATTTTCATTTTTAGTCCCTATTAAAAAAATTATATATTTTAATCCCTACACAATTATTATGCACGTAGTTTCAGTTCCTCCTGTTAAACCAATGCGTATTTTTAAATGATTATTTTGCAGACATCTTTAGAATGTTATAAAAAGTTTCTCGAAAAAAAAAACTCAAAATTTGATTTCTAAGTTGAGGTTTTCATTACTTTTATCATTATATTTTGATATTTAAAAAATTTATATTTAATTCTTCTCTTTTTAAAAAATTCAAAAATTTAGTAAATAAATATTTTATAGTATTCTAAACATGGATGAAAAAAATTATTCAAAAATTTAAAAGTTTAAGGGTAATTAAACAGTTTTCAAAATTTTAGAAAACAATAGGGATTAAAATTGCATGCATACAAAATTTGTAAGGACTAAAATATATAAGGACTAAAATATTTTTTTTTTAATAGGGACTAAAAATGAAAATTGAGATATTTATAGGGACAAAAAACATATTTAACCCAAAATAATAATATTCTTTTCAGGTACCCCTTATATATTTATGTTTGTATTTAAATTAATGTCTGTATCACTACCCTAGTGGTTAATGTGCTTGAACAATGTCTTTCCTTACCTCAAGGGCATGAGTTTGATCCCACCTTTTTCTATTTTATTCGTGAATCGTTCTTCATTCTACATTGCAGTTCTTTGTTCTTCGTTCTTGCCATTATCGTTCGTGAAGAAAACCAGGTATGACGTTCTTGTTCTTGTTCTTGTTCTTGTTCTTGTTCTTGTTCTTGTTCTTGTTCTTGTTCTTGTCCTTGTTCTTGTTCTTGTTGTTGTTGTTGTTGTTGTTGTTGTTATTGTTGTTGTTGTTGTTGTTCTGTTGTTGTTCTTTGTTAGTTGTTCTGCTGCCATTGTTGTTGTTATTCTTCGTTAGTAATACATTGTCGTTCTACGCTAGTAGTTGTTCTGTTGTTATTGTTGTCACTGTTGTTGCCATAGTTGTTGTTGTTCTTCGTTAGTAATACATTGTCGTTCTTCGTTAGTTGTTGTTCTGTTGTTGTTGTTGTCACTGTTGTTGCCATTGTTATTATAGTGTTGTTGCCATTGCCATTGTTGTCGTTGTTGTTGCCATCGCCACTGTTGTTGTTGCCATTGTCGTTGTTGTTCCATTGTGTTTTTTTATAGTTATTAGTATTTTCCTTTTTATTTCTTTCTGGTTAATTGTTATGCAGTTAATTTTCATAATTGGGTCTTTCCATCTTTAGGGCCTAGCATTACATTCAGTTTATGGCCAAATGAGTTTCTAAGTCATCCTTTGTATAATTTTATCCTCTAATTTGTCAAGTTTATATTTGTTTGACTCATTAGAAGGATTAAATATTGAATTAAAAACCTAGTTGAACTGTTGAAATCGGTTCTTGCAAATACATTTTTGGACTTCAGACTTAGGAAATGGGTTTTTAAAGAATTTGAGAGAAATATAATTTCTCTCTGAATTTAAGTATTAAATCATATAGCTTTTTCCCATCTAGCTTGAAGTCAAAAGTTTATGGCATATTAGTAAAAATTTAAAACAAATTATTACTTCTCTTGTGACATTGCAATTTCATTTAAAGTTAGATCACTATCTCCTCTGAATATGAATGAGAAGTAATCTCCTATTTATAAATTTGGGGAAGATAATATAAACTTAGGCAAAAAGAGATAGTATAATCTCTCCCAAATACTTGCAGGTGCATCATATAAATTTCTGCCACAGAAGTTACAGTGAATTTTGTATGGGATTTGTCTATATGTATATCACCTCTTTTTTTAATCATGTCTGGATTCATGGGTATTAAGTTCACTTTCTTATGTTGAATCCCTTTTGTTTATTACATGTTTGATTTGTATTACCAATGTATGGACAACAAGGACATGTCAAAATTACTGTTAAACATCTACCAACAAGGTAAGATGCCAAAATCTATAAACATAAGAAAGATCTATACTACAAATCTACCAACTTAATTCACTATTTTTTTAATATGTATACATTTCTAATTTAACAGAGCTTTCAATTTACCTATTCCAATAATACAACAAAGCCAAATGATTCTAGAATGATGAAACATGTTTTATCCTTTTTAATATGTATTTCAATAGTTTTGTTTTCAATCCAAATTGAGAATGTTGTCAATGTAAGGGTTAATATATGTTGTCATTTAAATTATGACAATTACAGTGATTGTTCGTATCATTTTTACTTAACAAAAATAAACAGACTGTTATGTCCCCGTTTCTATGAACTTGGATATGTGTTTGAAGTGAGCAGTGAGTCTTAATATTTGGTTAGACATTTAATTACCCAAACACTTTGGTTAAGTAATAGTTTGTGAAGAATAAGTACTTGTTTGTGATTACATGTTGCCAGTTATCAAGTTATGACTCATAATTGGTCAATTAATGATATTTCATTTTATGATACGTGTACAGGAGGATCTTGGTAATTCTAACATATCTGGACATTGTGTGGGTCTAGAAGGTGTTTACATCTCTACAGGTAATTAGTTGTTCTTTCTCGCCACTATAATCAATAGTGCTTTGAATAAACTTATATGATGTTACTAACTTATTGAATTTATATATATATATATATAGGGGTTACTTGTGATCAAAGTGTGAAAGTTGAATCGTTTCCCTACAGGTAATTTTTTTTAGTTTAATTAGTATAACTATGGATAAGAAATGGATGTCTTCAAGTCGATTGTCAAAAGAGTACGAGAATGTCTTGAAGTCGATTGTCAAAATATTT
Source organism: Lathyrus aphaca (assembly GCA_963966055.1). NCBI lineage: Eukaryota > Viridiplantae > Streptophyta > Magnoliopsida > Fabales > Fabaceae > Lathyrus > Lathyrus aphaca. Next base: position 217,346,396 of record OZ014520.1, on the reverse strand, counting down.
CCCCACTATTAATTTTCAATTTGTTAATGAAATTCAGGAGACTCTATCTAAATCATTAACCACCAGTGAGGAGAATTGCATGAGCATTCTTAGTCGAGTACTAAATGTTCCTGAGTATTACGGTCGGGTGATGGGTAAAGGATTTGGTGTGACTGCATCTTCCTTGTATAAGCAACCAAAGAGGAAAAATCCCAACAACCAAGAAGTCATGCAATCATTGAAGGAACTAAAAGCGCAAGTCTGTGAATTGCAAAAGGATAAAGAGAGATATGAGGTGAAAAAGCATGGTTCCGGGTTGAAAGATACTAGTGACAAAGCTAGTATCAATAATGAAAATAAAATTCTCGAGTTAATTAGAACATATTTATTTTAATTAAATTAACACATTTATTTTAATTGATCTTTATACACATTAACAATTATGCATTCACTACTGCTTCAGGGAATTTCAACTTGACGGCTGTATTTGTCGTTACTGACTTATCGCATGCTTGGCAAGGGAAAAGTACATAACAATGTGGGAAAGTTACTTCACCATAAACCGCTCCCTCATGGATATCTGAAAGTGTCGGTTGATATCGTTTTAGATACGGATGCGGTACTACCTATACCTGACTCGGTTTCAGAGGTTACATTGCTGCGAGATGCAATAGGTTCGTATGTTGCATGGCCGTCAGATCTCATTTCCACAGATGATGAGGTATGTCGAAAACCATTACGAATCTCTTAGTATTGAAATGTTAATTCTGAACCATTACGTGCATTTGTTTTACATGGCAATGTTAGACTCCTACAAAACCCGCATCTAAGGATAAATGGATTTTGCTGGAAAAAGAGTCTGTTGCATCACAAAGAGAGGTACAAAAGGGTTATTCTATGATCCGAATTCAAAAGTTTCATGATTTTCTATTTTACCTAACTTATATGATTGTTAGGTTCCTGCTCAAGCTTCACAATAGGTCATCAGTAAGAAAAAGGTTTATGCAAGGACCGTGCAGGCAAAAATAGCTTTTGCACCTCACTTTCGGTTGTGTCTTGAGCCAATTGTGGCAACACCAGATTTGATGCAAGGTGTTATTCGTCAAATAGACATGGACAATGGTGTTTTTGGGTTTCCTCATTCCGAGATAATCAGAAGAGAGGACATGGAGCAGATTTTCAAGCATCTTGAATTAGACATCAATGTTATGCTTGCATACATCTGGTACTCCGATCAATGTATTATTTATTTAGTTGAACAATTTATTTACACATTTCAATGAAAATAGTCTAATGTTTATTATGTTTTTATTTAAGGTTCTTGTATGAAAAAATTATGTGCGGGACATAATTGTCAAACAAATTTCGTTTCTTTTCATGCACTTGTGTCAATGCAACAACAATTAGTTTGAATTCAATTTCAGTAAGAGACCACTTAATTGAGAGATTTACGGCGGACAAAACAGAAAATTTGTTTTTTTACCGTATAATACTGGACACGAGTAAGATTTTCATTCTAATCTTTGTAGCTTTTGTGTAGAAATTATCCATCTAAAATTTTGTTATATTTTACAGTAGACACTAGTTGTTGGTTTCCATTGATCCTACAAAAGAAGTGGTCTATTATATGAATTCATTGGAGTATTATTGGTCAACATATCCGAGTATGAAGGAAGTGGTTGATACGTAAGTGAGATTGTTCGAAATATTCGTGTGTATTTGTATATTTAATTATTTCCGTGAGATTGTTCTAAATTTACGTTTTTCTTTTATAGAGCTATACTAGTATACCGAGCACAAAGAGATGCTTGAGTAGCACGGGCTAAAGCAAACACTATTATATGGGTCCAAGTGGAGGTATATTAATTTTCACAATGTTGCTTATTAGTGATGCTACTTGATACCACAAAACAACTATATATTAATTCTTATTTGTTTGTCTATGTATAGTATCCTCAACAGAAAAATGGCGTAGACTGAGTGTATTACATTTTGAGATTTATGAGAGAAATCATTCAAATAGAACGATTAGAGATTTATATTCAGGTATGCATGAATTTATAACTTAGGATTTATTTTAATATTTATTGGATATTTCATAATTTATTATTTTTGAACTAACTAATGCATATTTTGTTATGTTATATAGTACTTTGATAAATACGCGTGTTCTCATTACACACCCTCAAAATTACAAGAAATTACGGAGGAATTATGTGAATATCTTATTGAAAAAAGAATAGTTTAAAATATAGGATTATGGGATTATGTGAATGTTATTGACTTGTGGTTTAAGTAAATGACTTGTAGTTTATGTAAATGACTTGACTTGTATAGTTTTGGATTCGAATGGTATTAGTGGTATTAGTGAAATTATATTAGTTTTGAGATGTAAATGTCTTGAATTGTATAGTTTTGGATTGAAATGATATTTGTGGTTTATGTGATTTATGGAATTAGTGGAAATGGTTAATGAATCATACTAGAAATTGTTAGTGAAAATGTGAATTATACAGGTTTATTGAAATGACTTGAATTATACAAGTTTCTGCATAAAAATTGGTTAAAATGAGATTTTTAAAAAAATTCATTAAAATTATGCGTATAGAAAAAGACAGTGCTTTTTAGAAAAAGCGCTGCCTATAGTCCACAAATGAAAGAGCTTCTTCTAAAAATCGCTCTCTAAAGGTATAGAAAAAATTATTAAAATTATAGGTATACATTAGAGAGCGCTTTCAAAAGCGCTGTCTAAAGGCGGACAAATGAAAGCGGTTTTCCTAAAAAAGCGTTCTCTAAAGGTATATAAAAAAATTCATTAAAATTTTATATGTATACATTAGACAATGTTTTTAAAAGCGTTGTCTAAAGGCCCACTTCAGAGAGCGTTTTTTTAAGGAAAAAGCGCTGCTAAAGGCCTACTTTAAAAAGCTCTTTTAAAGGTAAAGCGCTTTCTAAAGTAGGCATTTAGCAGCGCCTTTTCCTTAAAAAAATGTTATTTTTACCTACGACAGTGCTTTTAAGCATTGTTAAAGGTAAAAAAAAGCGTTGTCGTAGCCCTTGTTTGGCATAGTGGAGCCAGTAGTGGCATTATCATCATGTGAAATAAAGTACATATATGTTTATCTTTGTGCATGTCAGGCAACATCGATGATGAATTTGGTCGAAAAGATTACAACAAAGAGTCATGGAGTAATTACCATGAAGATCGACAACATGCCTGTTATCAATCTGGCGAAGAATCCAATAACACATGGCAGAAGTAAGCACATCGAAATAAGGTTCCATTATCTTCAAGAGCATGTAGTAAAAGGGAAGATGAACTTGGAACACTATAGAACTGAGAATCAGATTGCAAATATCATGACGAAGGGAGTGAGGTCTAAGTGTTTAAGAAGCTAAGGTTTATGATTAATGTAGAAAGCTTAGACACAATGAATTAGGTCGTGTGTTAAATTGTAATTCCTTGTGTCAAAGCAGGTTGTTCGACAGAAACAAGGATGTGTCAAAATATCTATTTTAGTAGTGTTAGCTAAATTAGATATTTTGGTCTTTTAGATGGAAGTCCAAGATAACCTAAATCTATAAATAGGGAGAAATCCTTATTTTGTATTACAATGTTGAATTCACAAATTTGCAGTTGCAAAGTGAAATAAAAAGATTTTCCACAGTTTGTGGGCAGAGAGTTTCTCTGTAGATATTCATCTTTTCTTTCTTTAGACCCTAAATCCTAATTTTCTCTTCTATGTTTTCTTTTCATTATTGTCACATAACTATATTGTTCATCGAGATTGATTGAAATTCTTTATAGGTTTTGGGGGATTTCTAACATATTTCTCTATTAAAAAAAATAATATGTTGATTAAGTCAAGCCAATAAAATTTATGTTTAGGGTGTTTATTCATAAGTATGGGAGTGAGAAATTAAAAGTGAAAGATGGTAGGAGAGAGACGTTGGGTGGTGCAAAGTTTTAAATTTTATCAAGGAAGTAGTGTGTTAATTTAGTTTAAGAAGTATCAAGGAAATAATCTTGACGAGGTGCGTGAGAGATGAATTTAATTGGTTGTTGGATTTTTATTTAGTTAAAGAAGTATTAGTGACTATATATGTTGATAGGGTGGGAGATGAATAAAGGATGTTGGAGATGAATAAGTCTAATTTTTATAGAGAGAATAACTTACTTCTAGGTTGTTTTCTAGTTTGTTGTACTATGATGGATACAATTCTTTTATAGGAAAATAAAATAAATTGATGATTATGAAGGCTTAAATTTGATTGAGAGTATTTATGTCAAAGATGTTTATTGAATGCTTATTTATGGTGATTCTAGAGTTATTATCAATTGTATTTGAAATGATTTTGCTCTATTGAAATATTGAGAAACAAATGTGAGTTCTAAATCTTACATTGTTTGAAAAAAATGAGGTTAAACACTTTATAAATAAGAGGACTCATACACTTATCATCTTAAGATGTTGGGTGAATGTGTGGTGTCTCTTTCACTTGTTTACGTGAGTCTTTGACCTTTAGGTGTTTTTTTGACCAAATGTTAATGATTCCCCTCATGATGACCCATCAGTGGTATCAGAGTCGATGATTTGAGTAAGATACTGATTCTTTGTATCGAAAGTCTTCTTGACATGATGGTCAGACAACATATTTCTTTTAAGTGCATATAATGAGATAAGGGTGTCTCTCAATGGAGGTACAAACATGTGGAAGAAATAGGTTATACTTGAGGGAAAATATAGTGGATGGACTCATACTTGAGGAAGAGATTATTGAGAAACAAGTATGAGTTCTAAGTCCCACATTATTTAGAAAAGTGGGGGTTGAACACTTTATAAGTAAGATGACCCATACACATATAACCTTAAATTTATGGGTGAATATCCGACGTCTCTCTCACTTGTTTGGGTGATTCTTTTAACTTTAGATGAATGTTTGACCAAATGTAAATGTTTCCCCCTCATTATGAAGATTATGGTAGTGTCATTATTTTTTTTATGGTTCTTCTAAAATAGACTTCTTACAAAAGATAACTTGAAGTGTCAAGAAATCATTAATAACGTTTCTTTAAGATGTTTAAGAGATCATGAAAAAGACGAAAACTTGATTCATATGATTTTTCAAGTACAACTTTCTTCCGATGCTTATGATACAACATTCTGATGTGGTTGGACCATACTAATTTCTATCATATTGATTCAAAGAGACACATTTCTTTGTATGTGATATTATTTATGAGATTTCTTATGGCACCACTTGGATCTCTTAGTCATCTGCGCACTTCCAAAAATACCTTCAAGGTTCTGGAGTATATATCTCCTGACGCACCTTTTTGGCTTAATTTTAATTACTTCCGGAGAAACATCTGTGGAATGTGCTCATATTCATATTTTCGGAAAAACCAACGACAATATACATGATTGCAACCATAAAATCAATATTCATTAAATAAATCGACATTACAATGATGATTTCAACATAAATTTAATTATTACATTTCAATATTCCGATGGACATTTGCACATCTTCAAGATATCATTGATCGTTCTTCGTACCGTCGCTTCCAACTTGAGTAAAAATTTATCTTCGAAACCGAAATACGTTTACCACATCGCCCTAACATCCTCTTCATTCTTGAGTTGAAATTTTCTAAACACGGTGTTCCCTTCGTTATCAACCGAAGAGGAACAATATTCGATCTTCACAACATTTCTCCTGTCATTGTATGGTAGGAGATAATAGATCTGGTCTATGGTATCGTCGAGCGGGTGAGATTGGTCAGTTTGAACATCCTCCCGCGTGTTTTTTCCATTGGAGTAGGAGACACTTGCGACATACCAACGAATCTTGATTTCACAGATTAGAGACATTTTTTTGTTTGTTTGAAAGATAACACATGAAGTATCTCATTTATAGAAGACCTAGGTGATTATGGACCACACATTTTCTGTCAATATGTTTCCGGAGATATATCTACGAAACGACACCATTTTTTTTGTTCCGGAGATGAATAAAAAGTGACTATAGACTCTTAAACACCAAACATGAATAAAATGTGACTATTATACTGCACTTCAAAAAAATACTATAAGTTGTTAGATTATACAAGAAATTAAAATGCATCAAAACATATGTCACCGACTAAATCTATAGGTGACACCCCTTGGACTCTTGTGCATTTGTTTTCTTTTGAATGTCGTTCAATCTCTCAAATTCGATCATCCTTTCTGAAGGTTCTTGGTTTGGATGCATTTGTAGAAAACATTATCATTTGTTTTGATGTCTTGTAAGATGTCATTGACCTGCTTGAAGATCTTCTGGTGTGTAGTGCTTTTGTGATGTCAGATCAGATGTTGTAACATCTATCTTGACAGTTCTGGGACTTTCTAAATACCAAAAGTTTTTGCTCCAGGATGTGAGAAAATCAAGGGAGTGTTGTTGTCAAAAACAGAAGCTGCTATGCGTTCATTTTTGGAGAATTATTGAAGATCTTTTCTTGCGTGATTCATGTGATCTTTTTAAGGAAGCTTCTGATCAGATCCAGACCCATTTAAAATTCTATATTATTGGATGTTTAACCTAATTAATTTTCATGGAATATTGTGTATTGTGTAAAGTAAAGTGTTTTTGAGTGTAAGGGTTTTGTGTGTGTGTGTGTTTGTATTCTATTTTGTGAGTCATTCATACATCACCTAGATGTTTGAATTGGACTAATTTTTTAGTTTTAATTTTGTCCACTCTAAGCTTTTAAGCATGAGTGTTTGTTCGTAATCAAAGCTTTAAAGTAAGATCAAGGTGTTGTGTTTTGGAAGATTGGTCTTCTGTTTTCTTTGAGTTAGTTTATTATCACAATGTGTGATTGAGGGGGAGTGAGATGGTGATTTCTCATATCTAGATGTTGACTTCTAGGTAGAAGTTGCACTGGGTAGGTTCAAGTGAGAAGTTGTAAACTAAGACTGTTTAGGATTTGAATTGTTCTATTAATAGTGGATTTCCTTCCTGGCTTAGTAGCCCCCAAGGTAGGTGTATTTGCACTGAACTGGGTTAACAATCCTGTGTGTTTTTATTACTGTTATTTATACTGCTTTTATCTTGTTAATACTCAGATAGTAATGTCGTGACATTGCCTTCGACATCACGTATCCGATACCAAAATTTCAATTGGTATCAGAGAAGGCATCATGCTCTATATCTGGGTGAGATCCAGGGAAGTTACTTTCTGGTATAATGGACAAGGAGGTGGGGTTTGTGAACAGACCACCCATTCTGGATTGAACTAATTATGTTTACTGGAAGCCAAGGATGGTTGCCTTCTTGAAGTCTTTGTACAACAAGGCTTGGAAAGCTGTTCTGAGAGGATGAAAACATCCTATTGTTAAGGACAAAGATTAGAATGATACTACAAAGTTGAAGCCAGAAGAGGACTGGTCTAAAGAAGAAGATGAGCTTGATTTGGGAAATTCTAAAGCCTTGAATGCCATATTAAATGGAACTGACAAAAACACCTTCAAATTGATCAATACTTACATTGTTGCCAAAGATGCTTGAGATATTCTAAAAAATACTCATGGAGGTACCTCCAAAGTCAAGATGTCAAGATTCAGCTGCTCACCGCAAAATTTGAAAACTTAAGGATGAAAGATGATTAAAGTATTTATGATTTTCATATGAATATCCTTGAAATAGCTAATGCTTCAAGTGCTCTTGGAGAACAAATATCTGAAGAAAAGTTGGTAAGAAAAGCTCTCAGATCTCTACCTAAGAGTTTGACATGAAGGTCATAGCCATAGAAGAAGCTCATGACATTAGTATGATGAGATTAGATGAACTTATTAGATATCTTCAAACTTTTGAGATTGGTATAAGTAAAAAATATGATAAGAAAAACAAAAATATTGCCTTCTCTTCCAACACTGAAGATGGAGTAGAAGATTGTAATCTGAATACTGAGGAAGGTTTACCTAATAGTTCTTCTTGGGAGACAGTTCGACAAAGTTATGAAAAGGATGGATAGGAAGTCAAGACCAAATGTCAAGAACAACTCATCTGACATCAATAGGTTAAATGATTATGGTAGAAAGAAAAGGGATGAAGAGAGCTCTTCTCAAGGAAAAGGAGTTCAGTGCCATGGATGTGAAGGTTATGGGCATATTAGAACTGAATGTCCCACACATCTCAATAATCAGAAAAAATGTCTTATTGTGGCTTGGTCAGATGAAGATACTAAAAGTAGAGCTGAGGAAGAATCTGCTAAGAATGTTACTGCTCTAACCGGGAGATATTATTCTGATTTCAGTGAAGATGAAGTCACATATGATGAGCTAGCTACTTTCTATAAAGTACTATGTCTCAAAAATGAAGAAGTCTGCCAACAAGGAGAATAATAGAAGAAAATCATATCATAACTGAAGAATGAAAAGGAAGAGCACTTGGAAACCATCTCTAAGCTAGAAAGTGAGGTAACATTACTAAACTCCCAACTTGATCAAATGACCAACTCTGTCAGAATGTTGAATAGTAGTTCAAAGACTTTAGACGAGATTCTGCAAATTGGGAAGTTATCTAGAGATGTGACTGGTCTAGAGTTTGACAAAAGGAAAGAACATGTCTCTAATCTTGCTTCCTCTAAGCTCAAACCAAATATGTTGCATCAGGTGTCTCAACATCATAAAAGAAAACATGTTTCTTACATAAGAGGAAATTTCCATAAATGAAGGTGTCATTATTGTGAAAAGTTTGGTCACTTGAAGCCCTACTGTTCCAAACTCTATGGATATCTTAAGCCTATCCCTCAGCGTGTTCTAATTTAGAACATACCTAAGGTCATAAATTAATGGATTCCTAAGATTGGTACCAACAACTTGATAGCTCATACCTCTCTCAGAGTTTCAGCAAAAAATGATTGGTATTTTGACAGTGGATGTTCAAGACATATGACATGAGTCACTAATCTGTTGGTGAATATGAGACCCCATGTTACTAGTTTTGTTACTTTTGGTGATGGAGCCAAAGGTGAAATCAAGGGAATTAGACAACTGAACTACTTAGGAGTGCCTAGACTTAACAATGTGCTACTTGTAAAAGGGATGACTACCAATCTAAGCATTAGTCAACTATGTGACCAAGGACTGAAAGTCAATTTCTCCAAATTTGAATGTCTTGTTACATATGGAAAAGGAGAATTAATCATGAAGGGAGTCAGATCTAAGGACAACTGTTATCTATGGGCATCTCAAGAATCAAGTTATGTCTCCTCTTGCTTGCTTGCCAAAGAAGATGAAGTTAAAATCCGGCATCAGAAACTTGGACACTTGCATCTGAAAGGCATGAAGAGAATCATATCCATGGAAGTTGTCAAAGGGATTCCTAAGCTCAAGATTGAAGAAGGAAAAGTTTATGGAGAATGCTAAGTAGGAAAGCAGACTGAGATATCACATCAGAAGGTTCAACATCTTACCACCTTAAGAGTCTTAGAACTTCTTCACATGGATTTGATGGGACCTATGCAGGAGGAAAGTCTTGGTGGAAAGAAATATGCTTATGTTTTTGTGGATGACTATTCGAGATACACCTGGATAAATTTCATCAGAGAAAAGTCAGAAGCTTTTGAAGTTTTTAGAGATCTCTGTCAAAAACTTCAAAGAAAAAAGGAAAGCAATGTTATTAGAATCAGAAGTGATCATGGGAAGGAATTTGAGAATGCCGAGTTTTCTGAATTTTCCTCCTTTAAAGGAATTATTCTTGAGTTCTGATCTCCCATTACTCCTCAGCAAAATAGGATTATAGAATGCAAGAACGAGACTATACAAGAATCTGCTAGAGCCATGATACATGCAAAACAGTTACCTTATCATTTCTGGGCTGAAGCAAAGAATACTGAATGCTACATTCACAATAGAGTCACCTTGAGGAAAGGTACTTCAGCTACTCTGTATAAATTATGGAAAGGAAGAAAACCTATTTTAAAATACTTCCATGTCTTTTGAAGTAAATGCTACATCCTGGAAGATCGTGAATAAAGAAGAAAGTTAGATCCAAAGAGTGATGAAGAAATATTTCTAGGATACTCTAGAACTAAAGTAATGACGGAGTCTATAAATTTTGTTTTTGATGATCAAGACTTGAACAAAGAAAATGATGTCCTGGATGATGTTTAAATATTTCAGAATGCAACTCCAGCAGAAACTGAAGACATAGGTATTGATGAATAACCCTTTAGTTCTGATCCTGAAGATAGTCAGACCAACAAAGGTCCCTCTATCAGAATTCAGAAAGATCATCGTAAAGACCTCATCATAAGAGAGCTAGATAAATGAGTTACTACAAGATCAATGGAGATAATCTCTAACTCTTGTTTTGTGTCAAAGATAGAGCCAAAGAATGTCAAAGAATCATTGACTGATGAATTCTGGATTAATACTATGCAAGAGGAATTAACTCAATCCAAGAGGAATGAAGTTTGGGATCTTGTCCCAAGGCCTGAAGGATCAAATGTAATAAGGTACCAAGTGGGTGTACAAGAAAAAATATGATGAACAAGGATTGTCACTAGGAATAAGGCAATACTGGTTGCTCAAGAATTCACTCAAGTAGAAGGAATTGATTTTGATGAGACCTTTGCTCCTGTTACTAGACTTGAATCTATTAGATCACTTCTTGGTGTTGCTTGCATATTGAAATTCAAAATATATCAAATGGATGTCAAAAGTTCCTTCTTAAATGGTTACCTAAACGAGTAAGTCTATGTGGAACAACCCAAAGGATTCATTGATCCTAATTTACCTAATCATGTCTATAAGCTAAGGAAAGCTCTATATGGGTCTGACAGTAAATAGGTCTTTCGTAACATCTAGATATGAGAACTTCTCACTTGAACCTACCCAGTGCACTTCAACAAAATAACTTTATTTAGAAATCTATCAAATACACATGATACATTCATTTGGATTTTAGGGTGGTGCAGTGCGTTGTGGAAATTTTTTTTCCCTAAATCCATAGTTTGTCAAGTAATTCAGCATTTTGCACTTGTGGCACCCACTGTGGCTGGCGCCATGGGGTCAGCCATGACGTGGACACGTCTCAAAACTCTCCCCAACTTCCAATCCCCTAGATCTCCACTACTCACACCATTTTGCACTCATGGCGGTCGCCATGAGGGTGTGGCGGGCGCCACAAGGCAAAATGGTTTCCCTCCATTTTTCGGTTACAAAGGGCATCCATGTCTTTTCTTATTTTTTGTTTGCCTATAAATAGGACTTTAGATTTTCGTTTTAAATGATCCAAACTTAGAATCTCTTAGGCATATATCAATTATAAAGTGGTAATCACTTCACATCAGATTGTTGCTACAATTGAGTTATCGAGTTTGTATACGTCTGCGTGATCGAGTCTTGGAGCACTTTGGAAGGAAGTTAATCCTGCCGCCATTTTAATTCAAGTTAGTATTTTATTTTTCCGCACTGCTTTATTTTATTTTATTTCCGCATTGCTTTACTTTCATTTATTTTCCTGCACTCGCACTACTTTATTTATTTCTTGCACTCGCACTACTTTTATTTAATTTCCGCACTCGCACTACTTTATTTATTTTCCGCACTTGCACTACTTTTATTTATTTCTCGCACTCGCACTACTTTTATTTAATTTCCGCACTCGCACTACTTTTATTTAATTTCCCGCACTTGCACTAAATACCTTTTACGAAAAATATTAAAATGAACTTTTACTTTACCATGTCTAGCTAATTTTATAAAGGTTAGAATGTAAGGATCAATAATTGAACCGATAATCTGTACAAATGTTTGTAGAAACGCTTAAGGGCTATTTTGACTTTCAATATAAGTTTCACGTTCTTTAAAGTTTCGTTGGGTAAGATCGAAAGTCTTCCAACGCCTATTTAACTTAATTGTTTTTAACTATTTCAAAAACAGCCAAAAGCGCTTTGTTTAGTTCATTAGGAGTTTTTAGATTAAAAAGAAAAGAGATTTTAAAACTATTTCCGGACGCGTTAAGAAGTTTAGAGTCTGGTTTGTGAGAACCTCTTTTTGCTAGAAAATCCAGGTCAAAGTACTTTTCAACTTAGTAAAGATACTATATTTCTTAAAAATAGGTTTACTACTCTAACGCAATACGCACCTTTTTATCCGTGACAATATGAGGGTTTGATTAGGGAGTACAACTCGGTTCTGAATACGCGAAAGCAACAGTTCCCGTTAAATTAGTTCTTTTCAAAGTAGAAAACATTGTCCATAAGTAGTTCTATTAGAAAGTACTTGGTTATCAATTGATTATGTGAATTGCATTCGAACCTGTCTTTATCAATTAATTTTAATTTACTATTTTATTTATCATTGCGCACCCTTTAAAACCATTATTTTCAATTGTCTTAGATACACACCATAACAACAGATAACGATAGATTGACACTTGCTCTCTGTGGATTCGACAATCTTTTATATTACTCTGACGTGTTCGTACACTTGCAAAAAATATGCATCAAGTTTTTGGCGCCGTTGTCGAGGACCAATTTCATCAAATTTCATACCCTGTAGTTATACCGTTTAGGCTAAGGTTGTTACCTGTCGGTCAATGCGAAAGACTCGCAGTACCAGAAGCTTAGTAGACCCTCTAGCTGAACCTGAACGTTACACTCGCGCACGTTATTTTTTCCATAGAATTAGGCGAGCTATGGCCGAAGATCAAAACCGAAGACCTCTTAAGGACTTCGCCCAACCATCAAACAAGGAACCTAGTTCCAGTATAGTAAACCCCGTCATCCCAGCTAATAATTTTGAACTTAAACCATCCCTGCTGCAATTAGTACAACAAAGACAATTCGCAGGTCTTGCTACCGAGAACCCAAATCAACATTTAAAAAACTTTCTCCAGTTAGCAGACACCTTTAAAACCAATGGAGCCCCTCCTAAGGCGATCCACTTAAGATTATTTCCTTTTTCCCTCAGAGATAAAGCCCTATCATGGTAGATTCCCTTCCACCCAATTCCATAACAACTTGGGAAGCCCTTAGAAGAGTATTCCTTGCTAGATATTTCCCCCCGAGTAAGACCGCTGTTCTTCGAAACCAAATAACCAGATTTACCCAAAACCAAGGAGAATCGTTGTTCGGAGCCTGGGAGAGATATAAAGAGCTATTAAGAGCATGCCCATATCATGGCTTAGAAAATTGGTTAATCATTCAAACCTTCTATAATGGACTTCACTATAACACTAAGATGACCATCGGCGCTGCTGCAGGTGGCGCACTGATGAACAAACCTTACCCTGAAGCTAGCGCCCTTATCGAAGATATGGCCCAAAACCATCAATCATGGGGAGTAGAAAGAGAAACAGTGGAAAATAAGGAAGTCCAAGGAGGAATACATGAGTTAAGCTCTATAGACATGATGCAAGCTAAAATGGACGCGTTAGCCCTTAAAGTTGAACATATGTATGCAACCCTGAATACTGTAGCTGCAGTTTCATTGAATTGTGAGATATGTGGGAAACAAGGACACCAATTCGCAGAATGCAGTCTGTTAAATGAGACCAGCTCCGCACAAGTGAACTACACCCATGGGAACACATTTTCAAACACATACAACCCAGGATGGAGGAATCACCCAAACTTCTCCTATAAAAATAATAACCCTATCCAAAATACCGCACCTCCGAGACAACAAGGTTACCAAGCCCCGAGATCAAATCAACCTATGCAACATGTTCCCCCAAAATCGAGCCTTGAAAAAATTATGGAAAATTTTATCACTGCTCAAACGCAACAAAACAAAGAATTCATGAACCAAAACGTTCATGTTAACAAACTGATTACCCAGTTAGGGATCAAGGTTGACCAAATAATCACTCACAATAAGATGTTTAAAACCCATATCTCTCAGGTAGCTTTAAACCAAGCCCCTCAGACTACACCCGGAGGACAATTCCCTAGACAACCTCAACAAAACCCGAAAGGGCAGGCAAACTCCATTACTCTATGAAGTGGGACCGCTTACGAGGAACCATATAACCCAAGATTAAGTGAGCCCGAAACTTCTAAGAGAAATGAAGAGAAGGAACCAGAGGAATCTGAAAACCAGGGAAGTTAAGAAAAAGGAGAAGAACCTAAAAACAAAACCTACATACCACTCCCGCCATACAAACCACCAATACCATACCCGCAAAGACTAAAGCAAACCCAAATCAATAACCAATATCAAAAATTCGTTTAGGTTATAGAAAAACTTCACGTAGAAATCCCCTTTACAGAAGCCATAACCCAAATACCTTCTTACGCAAAGTTTCTCAAAGACATACTTGCCAATAAACGTAGACTCGAAGATCCAAAACCCTTGGAATGTAATTCTATTTCCGAGAATAAGTTAGCAAAGAAAGATAAATATCCCGGAAATTTTTCCATTCCTTGTATTTTGGGGAATCATGTCATCGAAAAAGCCTTTCTAGACTTAGGAGCTAGTGTGAGCTTAATGCCTTTAGCAGTTTGTGAAAGGTTAAACTTAGGAGAATTACAACCTACTAAGATGTCACTTCAGTTAGCCGATAGATCCGTTAAATACCCTATAGTCATACTTGAAGACGTCCCAGTTAGGATAGGTCAGTTGTTTATCCCTACTGACTTTGTTGTCATGGACATTAAAGAAGATGCTGACATACCAATCCTCCTAGGTAGGCCGTTCTTATCGACCGCTGGGCGCCATAATAGATGTCAAAAAAGGGAAATTAACCTTTGAGGTAGGTAACGAGAAGATAGAATCTGTACTCTCGAAATTTCTTATGGCACCTGTAATAGGAGATACATGTTATGCCTTAGATATCATTGATGAATGCATTAGGTAATTAGAACAAGAAGAAGTAACTGAAACAATTAAGTTGTCGTCGACTCTTATTTGGGAAGATGATAATTATAAAAAACCCTACATTGATGATAACCTTCACAAATGTTTATCTCTTACCCCAGATCTTATGCCTTGCCCCATGAAATCGACCGTAAAACTTAAGGAATTGCCTAAGAACCTGAGATATGAGTTTCTTTATGAAGAAATGGACCGTCCAGTTATAGTCAGTGCTACCTTAAACCAAGAGGAAACATACCAACTGTTAGATCTTTTACGAAGGCACCCCTCAGCCTTAGGATATAAGATCTCTGATCTAAAAGGAATAAATCCATCCGTATGCATGCATCAGATTTTGCTCGAAGATGATTCAAAACCCTCCAGAGAACATCAGAGAAGAATAAATCCTATGATGATTAATGTAGTTAAGATAGAAGTTCTTAAGTTACTAGAGGCAAGTATAATATATCAGATCTTGGAAAGTAAATGGGTAAGTCTTGTGCATGTAGTACCTAAGAAGGGAGGCATCACAGTCGTGCAAAACGAGAAAGGCGAACTTGTAGCAAAAAGAACTGATGGAGGGTGACGTATGTGCATAGACTATAGAAAATTAAATAAAGCAACCAGGAATAATCATTTCCCTTTGTCATTCATAGATCAAATATTGGAGCGCCTAGCCAAACACTCTTACTTTTGCTACCTAGATGGATATTCAGGATTCTTCCAAATACCTATTCACCCCGGAGATCAAGAAAAAACTACCTTTACATGCCCTGTTGGAACTTTTGCCTACAGACGAATGCTTTTTGGACTTTGTAATGCCCCAACCACTTTCCAACGTTACATGATGTCTATCTTTGCAGACTATCTAGATGGAATCATGGAAGTATTTATGGACGATTTCTCGGTTTGTGGATTTGATTTCAAAAATTGTCTTATCAACCTTGAGAAAATCCTAGAAAGATGTGTGGAGGTAAACCTTGTGCTAAATTGGGAAACGTGTCATTTCATGGTTACCGAAGGGATTGTTTTAGGACATATAGTTTCCGAAAAAGGAATAGAGGTAGACAAAGCTAAAATAGAAGTCATAGAGAATCTAAAACCGCCAAAGACTATCAGGGAAGTTAGAAGTTTTCTTGGATATGCCGGATTCTACCGACGTTTTATCAAGGACTTCTCCAAAATAACAAAACCCATAACTGGCATTTTAATGAAAGATGTTGAATTCATCTTTGATGAAAAATGTAACGAAGCGTTTAATCTCTTGAAGCAAGCTTTGATTTCAGCACCTATAATGAAACCCCCTGATTGGTCAGAATCGTTTGAGATAATGTGTGACGCTAGTGACTATGCTGTTGGAGCCGTTCTAGGTCAGAGAAAAGATAAAAAATTACACGTAATTTATTATGCCAGTAGAACCCTAGACGCTGCCCAACTCAACTACGCAACTACTGAAAAAGAACTCCTAGCTGTAGTTTTCGCTATAGAAAAATTTAGATCTTATCTAGTAGGAGCCAAAATTATAGTTTACACCGACCATGCTGCCATCCGTTACCTACTAAGTAAAAAGGATGCCAAACCCAGGTTACTTCGATGGATTCTGTTACTACAATAATTTGATTTAGATATCCGTGATAAGAAAGGCACTGAGAATGTAGTAGTTGGTCATCTTTCTAGGCTAGAATACCTGAAGCCTGACTCAGTACCCATAAATGACAATTTTGCCTATGATAGACTGATAACCAAACGAGAAACTATTGAAGATGATAACCCAGACCCTCATGAGAATTCTAAAGAATCCTTAGCTGTAAGTAACGCACCTTGGTATGCAGACTTTGTTAATTATCTAGCCGCTGACATCGTACCCCCGATCTAAATTACCACCGGAAGAAGAAGTTCTACGGTGATGTAAGAAACTTCTATTGGGACGAACCATTTCTTTTCAAGAGAGGTAAATATGGCATTTTCCACCGTTGCGTCCCAGAAGAGGAGGTACATAATATAATTGAGCATTGTCGCTCTGCACCCTATGATGGACATGCAAGCACCTCTAAGACCTACGCCAAGATTCTTCAAGCTGGCCTATTCTAGCCTACCATGTAGCATGACGTCCATGCTTTCATTGTCAAATGTGACAAATGCCAACATACAGGAAATATTTCAAGACGTAATGAAATGACTCTAATAAATATCCAAGAAGTAGAACTCTTCGACGTATGTGGTATAGATTTTATGGGACCATTCCCACCATCTTTAGGAAACTAGTATATCCTAGTAGCTATTGACTACATGTCTAAGTGGATTGAAGCTATTGCCGCACCCACAAATGACACTAGAGTAGTCATCAAATTATTTAAAAATTATATATTCCCCAGATTTGGAACACCCCGTTTAGTCATCAGTGATGAAGGATCACACTTCATATCAAGAATATTTGATAAACTTTTAAGCAGGTATGGAGTGAAGCATAGAGTCACAACACCATACCACCCACAGACTAATGGACAAATGGAAGTATCTAATAGGGAGATTAAACAAATTCTTGAGAAGATTGTCTTTATATCTAGAAAAGATTGGTCGCAGAAACTTCAAGAAGCGTTATGGGCCTATAGAACCGCTTTCAAAACCCCTATAGGAATAACCCCCTATCAACTAGTCTATGGAAATTCATGTCACTTACCTTTTGAGTTAGAGCATAAGGCTTATTGGGCCATTAAAACTTTGAATTTAGATTACCTAACTGCTGGTGAAAAACGTATCCTTGATATCCACAAATTGGAAGAACTCATACAATTAGCCTACGAAAATGCCATTATATACAAAGAAAGAACAAAATTTTGGCATGACAAAATAATCATAAGAAAAGACTTCAAAATAGGCGATCCTGTTCTCCTGTTTGATTCTAGGTTACAACTTTTCCCAGGGAAGCTTCGTTCGAGATGGATTGGCCCTTTCGAAGTATCTAAGATTCTAAGATCTGGAGATATTGAAATCAAGAACCATACATGTAAACCATTCATTGTCAATGGACAGAGACTGAAGCCCTACGAAGGAGGAGATATTCCAACAACATGCTCCAGCCATACTCTAAGTGATCCACTAAATCTTACGAATGATGTATAAGTTTCGGTCGTCGAGCTAAAGACGTTAAACAAGCGCTGCATGGGATGCAACCCATGGTTTTTCTTATCTTATTTACTCTTATTTTATTTTATTTTGTTTTCTTTATTATTCTGTCGGGACTAACATTTAAATGTTTTTTGTGATTTCAGGACCTTTTGCTAACTCTGTGCAGGATGCAGAATCTCGATGACATGCACGTGGACTTTAGAGACGACGCCCAGAGGGAGCGTTAATATGTCCACATAAGGAGCCCCATGGCACCTACACGGTACCCAGACCAGGATTGCATGGATGCTTTTGGGATTGAGCCAAGTGTCAAATTCTTATGCCACCAACTCCAATGGGACCAGTTCGACGACATGAACAACACTTACAGGAACTTGACTCTAAAGTTTCTCAGCTCGTTTGATTATGACCCCTGGGCTGGACCCGGTGGACATGTTATTTTCAGGTTGTTTGGGACTGAGTACTCTTTCTCTCACAAAGAGTTTGGTGACTTACTAGGTTTTCAGACTATCCCTGATGTTATTCCAGAGACGCCAATGGGATACTTTATGAGTAGAGAAGTGGAAATGTTTTGGAGCGATATCTCAGGTGGAGGGAGCCAGGATCCTTCTACTCAGCTATCCCAGGTTATCCAAAACCCTGCACTAAAGTACTTCTAGATGATCCTAACACACTCTTTCCTCGGTTTGCCAGATACTGAGACTTTGCTTAGTGAGGAGGATATTTTCCTGCTATTTTGTGCGACCCAGTCACACCTTGTTACTTATTGTCAACTTTCTGCTGAAAGGCCTTGCTAGTGTCGCCAGGTCATCTGTAGGCATTATTCATGTCGGTGGTATTGTTACTCAGATCGCTATAGCATTGGGTCTGTCTCGCAAGCTGTTACATCTCAGGACCTTCTGCAGCTATACCACCATGGATGTCGAATTTTTCCTAGACAAAGGGTTGATGAGGAGAGCCTCTTTTGATCCCAACACGTTCAGATTACTGATTGATGGCGAGGTGATACATTACTTCACACTACTTGACCCGCTGATGACCAGTGTCCACGACCCAACTAATTGGAGTTATGCTTCAGAGGGTCATGGAGAGACTGTTGAGGAGCCAAAATCACCTCCTGCTGTTGAGTATAATCCTACACCCCATTCTCCCATAGTCACTGTTTTGTCTAACAATCTGTCTTTGCAGCCGCCTGATTTATAGACCCAAATTTATGAGCTCCGTAGAGAGACTTCCAGGCTCAAACAGGAAGTAGCGGACTTGGCTTTACAGATTGAGGTATCCGATCTTACCCACGCCACAGAGGCAGACGCCCTATATCAGGAGATTGGAAAGCTTCGGAGGGAGATCGTTGAGATTTGTGGATCAGACCAGGCAGAGAAGCCTACTACATGATCATGTTACCCTGATATTATTGCTCTAGTATTTAATATTTTATGCTTTATTTTATTTCTCGCATCTCCAGACATATTTTATATTATCGCATATGCTACATTTTCCATGTACTTTGGTTGAAAATCATTTATATATATATATATATATATATATATATATATATATATATATATATATATATATATATATATATATATATGTGTGTGTGTGTGTGTGTGTGTGTGTGTGTGTGTTCTATTATATGCATGATTATCTATTTATATATATATATCTAAAAAATAATAATACAAAAAAAAAGATTTTCTTTTTATGTTTAATATTTATTAAAGGTTGTGCAAGTATCGTGCCTAAGACGAAGGAAGCAAACGCTATTTGGGACCCAAAAGACAAAAAGGTATGCAAAGCCCACTTGGATTTTTCAAAATTTGGGCTCAGTCATGAAATGGCCTTGTGGTGCCCGCCATGGAAGCATGGCGCCCGCCATGACATCCCACTAAAATCGGGGCAGATTCAGCTCCCCCACCATTTTTGAACCTTCAAACTTCCAAAACTCATTTTTTCCATCTTCCAAAACTCCATTGAACCCCATTAAAGCTACCAACTTTATCATTCATTCACCATCCATTAAACCCTTCCAAATTCCATTTTTATCTCCATTCATTACAAACCATAAAAATCCCACCTTAACCATTTTCTATTTAAACCACTCTTCACCACCTTCAACTCATCAAGGAGCAAGAACAATGGAGTTCAACGGATTCATTCTTCGCGATGGAAAACCTGGGGATAGGCAAAGAAGGATCATTCAAAAGCTTCAGAGTCGAGAAATTCTCTCGACTAGGTACGTGGACGATAACCGTCTGTATTCGTTGGGTCTGTATCATAGTGTTTATCATTTATTAGATTTTGTAGGCTTGCACAATATTTTTGCGAATCAAGAACCTACATTTGAGAGGCTGACAATTGATTTTTTGAGTTCTTTAATATATATTGTCAGTCCTAACACTGCTAGCACAGTCGGTACTGTTAATTTTAGAATGTTTGGAATTGAATACAAATACAGTACCGGTGAACTAATAGGCTTGTTAGGAATCCCTCATTGGGAAGGTGTAACACCCCAAAATTTGCCCTCTTATTTATCATCAACCTCGAGCGATTCACGCTTCATTCTTGCATCATTCCGCATATCATCGCATCGCATTTGAAAAAATAAATAAGTCATTCATCGTCCTTTGCATGAGGTGTGTGGTCGATCGAGGCTTGGCAAACATTGGACTTCGAGAGAAAATGATGTACCAAAAATAATCCACACCACTTTCAAGCTAACCCATTAAAAAGGAAGAATTCACCACTTTCCTCCCCTTTTCTTTCCGCTTTTCCTTCCACTTTCTTTCCACACTTCCTTTCATTCTTTCCATCTCATTTTTCCACTTCAATTCCACTCCATTTCCCTTGGAAACTTCCACCACCTTCCACCATCTTCTAGAGTGTTCCAAGGAATATTCCAAGGAATATTCCAAGGAATATTCCCTTTTCCAACCCTAACCCTAACTAACTTCCAAACCTAATTTTGGATCCCAAACCTAATTTTTGGGCCCCAAACCCAAACCTAGCTCCTAGCCTAGTCTCTATTTAAGCCATTTTCATCCAAACCAAAAGGTTCCCACAATTCCAAATTTTTCACTTCTTCCATAATCACTTTTTCTCTCTCACTTTTCCTCCATTTTCCCTCCTTTCATCAAAGCTTCTTTGAATAAGCTCTTCAAGTTTCACATTGAAACTTGAAGATCTTGAAGCTTAAGCCTCCAACCTCCATTAATTGTGGATCGTAGAAGAAGAAGCTAGTGATTTTGTTGAAGATTTCGGCTTATCGGAAGTGTGCAAAGGTTCAAGCATCAAGAACGCATTTATTTTGCGGTTTCTCGGTTTTCACGGTTTTCTCTTCGATCAAGCTCCGATTTTTGCAACAATTACCGAAGCACTCCTCCGCTTCGTAGGTTGGTGATCTTAATCACTTCTTCTTTAAGTTATTCTCTTCATCTCGCCACTTTTGGCATTCTTTAATTGCTTTTTTCGCTTTGCTTGAAATCGTTCCGTTTCGATTATGTTTACTTGTGATTTGTGATTTTTGTTGATTTAGAAGCTAAGGTGTTAATAGATATAGGTGCTAGCATGTGTAAATAAGCTCAAAATAAGTAGAAATTAGTGTTAGCATGTTCCTAGGTATGGTAGGGATCCTAAGAAGTGAGTTTGTGGCCAAAAGCACTTATTTCAAAGTTTTTTTCACTTTCTGTTCAGTGTTAACCGGTTAACGCATGGGGTTAACCGGTTAACACGTGCGTTTTGCCACAAATTGCTTCTGTTTTGGGTCTGTTAACCGGTTAACCCATATGGTTAACCGGTTAACGCTGTCGAATTTTGGATTCTTAGCTTATTTGAGAGCTCATTCCTAATTTCTAGTGCCTTTAATGTTCATACATGTTTAGGTAGTAATTTTAGGGAATTTTTTAGTCCATTTCCAGTAGCTAGTTCCCCCATTTCGAGTCGTTTCGACACGATTCCGTTCATGTTGCGTTTTAGGCATTTTTTTGTGTTCTTTGTGCATATCTTGGTTTCTTGCATTTTGTTGCTATGTTTGTGCATTATTTGGCATATAATAATCATGTTGCATTCTGTTTTTACATGTTTGCATTGCATTAAATCATTGTGCATTTCATTATATCAATGTATGTTGCATTTTGCATAATCATGTATGTATGTGTATTTGATTTCATTTTGTTGCATACTTGATCACATCATCCATATCAATTCACTTCTGAATTTTGCATTGAGTTTAGCATGTTTGTTGAGCTATCATGTTGTATGTTCATAATCAATAATCATCATGTTCATATGCCATGTTCATGTGCCACATTTTGCATACTTGTTGCATAATCCACATGTGATGCATTCTTGAATAATCCTAAAAAATGTTCATGTTCTTCCATTTAAGTATGTTGATCCATGTTAAAATGCATGTTCATGTGGAAAGTAATGCATGTTTTATTGAGTTTGTGTATAAAAAATGAAAATAATCAATTCTGAATTTTGCATTTCATAGCTGTTTTTGTATATAGCTGCTGTAAAATTTGTTTGTTGTGTGCATGATGTATTTGACTTTTTACACCTACTTTTTCATGTTGCATGCTGGCTGTAAAAAGCTGGTGGGTGTTAGGCTTAGTTTCATAGCTATTTGTGTATTAGGGGCTGTAATAGGTGCTGTATTTTTGTCCTAGCTTTTTCTAGTTCCTTTAGGATTAAAATAGGGTCTAGTTTAGGTCTAAGGTGCCTTAGGATTTAATTAGGATTTAATTAATGTGTGTTTGCCTTATTCTTTTTTAATAAAAATGTGCATTAACACTTGTTTTGTAGTGGGGAAGATTGAGGTAAGTTTACTCCACTTTATCCTTTATTTTTTATGCATTTCTTTTAGGCTTTTTAACTCATTTTTCCTTCCATATTTGTGATTGGTAGGATTCCCCATTGTTAGGACCAACTTATCTTCCTTAGGAAGTAAGTTGCATCCTTTTTCCTTTTTTTTCTTTTCCTTTTTCCATTAGGAATAGAAAACCTCACTAACCACTAGGATCACTTTGTAAATACATAATACATTAGGATTGAGTCTTAGTCCCCCTTAGTTTTTTCCTTTTCCAACTTGAGTCATTCTTTCTCATCTCAAAAGAAAAACAATAAAACACTTAATAAAAACCGAACAATCTTGTACGACACGAGACTTTGTTGCGGAGTGTTTATACGCGTCCTGTTTCGGGGCGAGGTGTAAATACTTCCCGCGATGGATAGGTCTTAGTACAAGACCGTTCACAAACAAATTCAAAACATTTCTTCTAAAAAACAACAAACCAAGAAGTCACGTCTTCTTTCTCATCTCATACTCTTCATGACTTGTCTCGACAGTTCAAACAGCGATACGGTAAACACCCTCGTGTCAGAGCCGGTAACACCTGAGCTAGAGCTATGGCAACGTCATCCTAAAAACCACAAACGAATGTAAGCCTAGGTTAGGCGAACTACGTCGACTCTGATCCTCATTATCCCGATGAGGTACGTAGGCAGCGGGGTAGGGCCCGTTCGAGCACATTCTTTATTTTCCCTACATTTCCCCTTTTGTCCATTCTCTTTTTCCAGTTTCTTTTTCTCATTTCCATTCCATTCCAGATAGCCATTATTTCATTTCAGCAGCATATTATTTCTCACCCTTTGAAACAAATAAGCAAGCGTGGATCCCGTCGGGTACGACGGACGATCTGGGGTGCTAATACCTTCCCAGGTCGTAACCGACTCCCGAACCCCGATCTTTGGTTCGCAAGGCCTCGTCCTTTTCCTTCTTCCTCCGGTTTGTGCAACATTACCTTTCCCATTCATTCGGGATAAAAATGTCTGGCTGGCGACTCTACCTTTCCGCGCCACTTTCGCGTTTGTACTAGGATGAAAATCCCGGGAGCGACAGCTGGCGACTCTGCTGGGGATCGAACCCAGAATCTCTGGTTTCCCTTGTAGAGTCAATCCTAGCGCCTGTTTGGTTTTGTTTCTTTGGGTGTTTATCTGTTTGATGCTGAGTGCTTTAGTTTAGCTTTACTGTTTTTATTTACAGTTTTATGTACAGCTTTACTTTATCGCATTTATTTACCGCTTCCAGTATTTTATTTTCCATGCATCATATTATACTGGACTGTCTGGCTGTGCTGGTTTTCATTTTTTCTGTGGGTGGGAGTTACTGTGAGATAAGCCAAATACCCGGCTTGAGTGCACCATAGGATTAGCGTGGACAGACATTGTACTCTTATGGTATCTCACCATGATGGGTGGCGATGTGTTCCACACCCAGATTGCGACCGTCTTGGAACTATTCTGTGTGGGGATTACCTCACTTCAGGGTACGACCTTGATAGTTATGTGCATCTGGTGACCGATCATTGAGAACCTTAATGGAAACACCCCTCTCCAGTGATGACAGTGGCAGACCACATTTGTTGGCAAACCCACTCGCATCCGAGGGTCCATTGGGAACTCGCATAGGATGGCCTGGTTCTCTCATAGGAATTCAGTTAAAGCAAACTGTTCGTATGACGATAGTATTGTACCCTTCGGGATGAATGTACTATTGTTTCTCGATTCAGTGCTTGAAGCTGGAGACTTATGAGGGATGCTTGTTTTTCCGGACTCAACTGAGACCTCCCTGAGTAGTACATAATGCCAAACCGATTCCCTGATCTGGTCATGAGCCATTTCTCGGAGATGGTGAACGTATTATTGCTATTCGGCTTTGAGAGTCCGTGATGTTGACCCGAGTAGCAATACCCGTGAGATTGGGAGGGGTTTACAGGTTTGCAGGAACCCTGGTACCTTCAGCATACCCACTTTGCCTTTGATTCAGTTTTGTGATCTGGATTTCTGTTCTTAAGTTATGGACCCCGGATCAGAGGGATGATTATTGTGATATCTGGATTTTGAGACCATGCACCGACACCAACATCAGATCATTGATCACATACCAGTGCATTGCATCACATCATCCGCATACTTGCATTCCTAACGCATGTTTATTCATTTACAGGGCTGCATATTACATCCGTGATTCCGGTTGTGGGTATTGATCTATGAGCATGGAACCCAAGAAGTGTTATTTACAACAAAAGAGCTCCCGTCTTCATCAAACTCACAAAACTGGAATCAGGGGATGGGATGCCCTAAAAATGAATCAACATGCCATAGCATTCATTTCCTGCATACCATATTCTTGCAGGTTACCCAGGGTTTCTAACTTATGTGATCGTAGGCAATATAGCTGATCAACGCATTCACCGATATCCGACCAAAAGAAACCGAGTAAGGATGGCTGATCGAGTGCAGACCGATCTCAATGAGTTCCGACAGAGGATGGATCAGTTCATGGAAATGATGACTGGCATGGCCCAGAACCAGGAGCGTCTCCGGTTGATGGTTGAGCAACCTCATGGGAATGTTAATACGGGAACACCAGCTGAGAACGTGGATGCTAACGCTGCCCGTAACGGAGAGCCTCATCCAAATAGGACCGCAACACGTAATGCAGGTTTAGAAGACAATCAAGAGGACCAGTTCACTCTACTGGATGCTGATATGGGTAACATGAATGAGATCAACAATCGCAGGTATGAAGAGCTGTCAGAGAAGATCAAGGCCATGGAATGTCAGAATTCCTTGGGTATCGATGTAACCAGTCTCGGGTTAGTGCCAGGAGTCAGAATCCCTCCAAAGTTCAAGGCACCATCGTTTGACAAGTACAACGGCAGCACGTGTCCTAGGACTCACATTCATGCGTACTTCGGAAAAATCTCGGCTCATACTGATGACGAGAAACTTTGGATGCATTTCTTCCAAGACAGTTTATCTGGAGCTTCGTTGAGCTGGTACATGAAGCTGAGTCGGGTCTCTATTCGAAGTTGGAAAGATTTAGCAGAGGCATTCCTCAAGCAGTATCAATACAATATTGATATGGCTCCGAATCGCACTCAGTTGCAGAACTTGTCTCAAGGACCTAAAGAGAGTTTTAAGCAGTATGCCCAGAGGTGGCGTGAGCTGGCCGCACAGGTTCAACCTCCCTTGCTGGATCGGGAGATGGCAGACATGTTTATGGGCACCTTGCAAGGTGTTTACTTGGATCGTCTGGCCGCCTGCCCGTCCATTGGTTTTTCTGATATCGTCATTGCTGGAGAAAGGATAGAGAATTTTCTGAAAATGGGAAAGATCCAGGATGCAAGCAGTGCTAGTTCTTCTGGTGTGAGAAAACCTTTTGGCAATGGCCAAAG
Source organism: Lathyrus aphaca (assembly GCA_963966055.1). NCBI lineage: Eukaryota > Viridiplantae > Streptophyta > Magnoliopsida > Fabales > Fabaceae > Lathyrus > Lathyrus aphaca. The sequence goes on along the minus strand of OZ014520.1, from coordinate 217,320,193 downwards.
AAGAAGAGAAGGCGAGACGAATGCTGTGTATAGGGGCCGAGACAGAAATTATTCTCAAGGTTACTACCAAACGGCTGCAGTGACTATTACTCCACAGGTTCAACAACCACGACCACAGGGTCAGCAACAACAGGTACTGAGACCGTTTCAAGAAAGAGCAAGAGCGAGAAATCGCAGACTCGACCCCGTCCCATGCCCGTATGCTGTATTGCTCCCAGAGCTGCTGAAGTTGAACCTGGTCGAGCTTCGTACCATGAGACCTCCCGCTCCTGACAATCTACCTCCGAATTTTGATACTAACGCCAGGTGCGAATTCCATTCAGGTGCCCAGGGGCACAGTATTGAGAAATGTTGGGCCTTTCAGAACAAGGTACAGGACCTAGTTGACTCCAAGGCGATCAATTTCGCTCCTCTCCCCAATGTACTTCATAATCCGATGCCTAGTCATAATGGAACTGGTGTCACGGTCGTTCTACCAGATGGTTCACGTTAAGCTGAAGTCTTCAAGCTGACCACCCAGGACACCAGGGTATTCATGAAGCAAATAAAGCCAGCAGTATTCAAATACTCTCAGTGATGGCATTTATGTGATTGCCTTTCTTCATTGTTCGTTTTTCATCCCTATTGAGGGGAACTACGTCGCTCTGATTCTTCATTGGTCATCAGTCAATGGAGATACGTAGGCAGAAGATCGTCAGGTCTTTCCGAGCAAACTTTTGGGGCAACTTTACTCCCCAGCTTCACTCTTTCCTCCAGATGTCTCGCGTCAAAGTCAGTATAGCTAGAAGAGGAAGTGTTACTGCCATGGTTGAGCATGCAACTGCAAATTGAAGATCACAAGTCTGTGAAAAGAGCTATTGATCGTCGAAAGTATCCAAGACTGACAGGTCCAGACGGAGCCAAGCCTCCTCAACTATGGCAATATTCAGTTTCTGTACTACATTTCCATTTGTAGTTTCTTTTATGTGTTAAACATTTGTCAATGTATGAAATTTGTTTGCTTTTGAATGTTAGAAATAATAAAACTCACATGTTTTTCTTGAAGTAAATTCATTTGCATTCCCTTATAATTTTGCATATGTATATCGCAATACCAATTGTCGTGCTTAAATTCTATGAGGGAGGATGACGAAACAAAAATGCAATATCTCTGAATTGTGTGCTCTCAAGTAAGACCCTGTTGACGATGTACAGGCATTGTTTCAAATCCTAGACATTGGAGATATAAGGGAGATAGACCCTCGCTAACCCCTTGAGCCTTGAAGTAGGAGTTTCTTTTCACACAAAAAAAAAAAAAAAAAGAACCCTCACATGTAACCCAGGGGCAGGGTAGACGTCAGCTAGTCAGACCAAGCATTCAGACTTTCCTAAAGAAGTGTATTTGAAGATCCGTTGCATCCTAATATGCTAATCAAGAGGTCCAAAGACCCGAAACCACAATGGTTATCCAAGTCAAAAGGTCCAAAGATTGACAACCACAATGGTTATCCTTCGCCGACCCCAAAATGAGGCAGTCACAACCCTCGTGAAGCAATCAAGACAAGCAATGTCACGCGACTTGTTCACAATGCAAAAAAAAAAAAAAAGAGAAAAAAAAGAAGAAAAAAAGGCCCGCTAAGTCGAAACTTGAAAACAAGCGACTTAGGAAAAGTTAGGGCATCCCGCTGGACTTCACAATCGAAGATTCACAAGAATCAGTCCAGGCAAAAGTTAGGGATAAGCAAAATAACGCAAAAACGAAAGACCGAAAGGATCACCAAGAAAGATCCTCAAATAAGAACAAAGTCGTGTGGCATAAACACAAAAGATAGAGGAGTGACTGACTCTCAATAATAACCTGATTGGTGCTTGAACGGATAGCAGCAATGGTTCCTCAATCAACACGAAACCCTTATGAAAGGTGAATGCTTGTGAAAACTAGCTGAACATAGGAATGGAGAACATCACGAAGAGCGGGTGGGCACAAATAAACTTTGAGCCTATATCCTTTGTTTCTACAACCGTGAACCAGGCCACGATACAACCCTTAAAAGTCCTAACTGAAACAGGGTTAAATTGAGAGCGTACTAACAAGAGACCGCGTTCCTGACTCCTATGAGTTGTGCTAAAAGACGTTTGTTGGTATTGCATGTACATACTTTCATTCAAATAAAGGTCGTATTTTAACCAGTGATTTGCTCACAAAGGTTAACGATCCGTTTTCAAAATTTCAAGATTAACATGTTTGTTGAATTAGGATTTTCATTCTAAGAATAAACATTTTCTCACTTGCATACATTTGTTGAGCATCATAAATGGTTCACATACGGAAATTCAATCCAGAAGCTCAAGCTTGCCAGGTTGAGGAGTCTAAAACTTCTGAAAGACTGTCACGTCAAGGTGCACTTATCCGAATAAAGCTTCATTGAGTAGAGATTTCCCCAGTTAGTCATGGTAAGAGCCAGCTAATCTGGGGCAGTTATGTTGAGCAATCCCTTCAAATTTCAGCTAATCTGGGGCAAGCACCTCGAGATTCAAATCTCTCCAAGAGCGAAGATTAGTCAGTCACGAGCAAAACTATTCAAGTACTCATCCTGGGGCAGGCCACCCCAATAGTACGAGAATTCATTCTTTCCCGAAGACAGACGATCAGAAGCATTTACCCGGAGTCTAGAATACCGTGGTTACTTGTCAAGTCAACTATCTCGTTCAACACTTCTGACAGATACAAACTCATCTGCATTGACAATGGTTACTTCCTCAGCAAGGTTGTTACACTGAATCATGTAGTCGTTATGATACCTAAGAGTTTAAAGACGCCAAGTCTTTTGTAAAATCCTCTTAAGGTAAAATCCATACAGAAGCAACTGATCCCCAGCACGAGACAATTTGAAATCTTTCCTCCTCAGCAGGACGTGTCTCGGTGTTGTCATCACCAACAGGTCTAAGGCAATTCCTATTCCCCTAGAAGATTTCAGATAAATCATTCTCCTCCCCAGCAGATCCATAAGAGTGGATATTCCTCAATAGTCCGAGTATCCCCGGGCACGGCCCTCAAATCTAAAAGTCCAATTTATTTTTGGCAAAGGTGATAATTCGGGACAGATGAATTATTCACGCTCCTCTCCAACAGAGATGTCATCCCCACAGGGCTACTTGATATTGAATTCGCGATCATTGTGTTTCCCCACAGAGTCAACAGAGACTTATCACTTCCGCGTCAGGAATTTCTTTTACAGTCACCAGTTCATCAACAATACTCAAGACATAATATCCCCAGTGTCATGGGGCAATATACCATGCAATTCCATATGCAAAGTCCAGCCGCAGACTGGCCAAAGTCCATCTTCGGGTGGCAAGCTTCAAAGTCCAGCCGCAGACTGGCCAAAGTCCATCTTCGGGTGGCAAATTTCAAAGTCCAGCCGCAGACTGGCCAAAGTCCATCTTCGGGTGGCAAGCTTCAAAAGTCCACCCGCAGTGTGGCAAATCTCTAAAGTCTCCCGTAGTGAGCAAAAGTCTCCCGTAGTGAGCAAAAGTCTCCCGTAGTGAGCAAAAGTCCAGCCGTAGACTGGCCAAAGTCCATCTTCGGGTGGCAAATCTCTAAAGTCCCCCGCAGTGGGCAAAAGTCTCCCGTAGTGAGCAAAAGTCTCCCGTAGTGAGCAAAAGTCCAGCCGTAGACTGGCCAAAGTCCATCTTCGGGTGGCAAATTTCAAAAGTCTCCCGTAGTGAGCAAAAGTCCAGCCGTAGACTGGCCAAAGTCCATCTTCGGGTGGCAAATCTCAAAAGTCTCCCGTAGTGAGCAAAAGTCCAGCCGTAGACTGGCCAAAGTCCATCTTCGGGTGGCAAATTTCAAAAGTCTCCCGTAGTGAGCAAAAGTCCAGCCGTAGACTGGCCAAAGTCCATCTTCGGGTGGCAAATCTCAAAGGTCTCCCGTAGTGAGCAAAAGTCCATCCTCAGGGTGGCATCATATCCAAAGTCCACCCGCAGTGTGGCAACGTATTTTGAAGTCCAACCGCAGATTGGCGAAAGTCCATCCTCAGGGTGGCATCATTTCCAAAGTCCACCCGCAGCGTGGCAGGTTTCAGAAGTCCACCCGCAGTGTGGCAAACCTTCAAAGTCCACCCGCAGTGTGGCAAGTTATTCAGCAATCCACCCGCAGTGTGGTAAAGTATCTGGAGTCCAACCGCAGATTGGCAAAAGTCCATCCGCAGCGTGGCAATTTCCAAAGTCCACCCGCAGCGTGGCAATCTCAAAAGTCCACCCGCAGAGTGGCAATGTATTTTGAAGTCCACCCACAGTGTGGTAAGCCAGTAGCCTTCTGGCATCACTCAAAAGGCATCCCCCGTTCATGATTCTCACCATTATAATTATATCCAAGCGGAGTTTGTTTGGTTGAGCTTATTTCTCTGTTCTTCCAGTGCGAGTGCAAATTTTCGGGTTGTTTTAGTATTCAATCCCTGCATACTTCGAACGTCTGAAAGCAGCTGCTGTCATCCATTCAAGTCTACAGTGATTGAATAGGGGCAGCTGTAACACCCCAAAATTTGCCCTCTTATTTATCATCAACCTCGAGCGATTCACGCTTCATTCTTGCATCATTCCGCATATCATCGCATCGCATTTGAAAAAATAAATAAGTCATTCATCGTCCTTTGCATGAGGTGTGTGGTCGATCGAGGCTTGGCAAACATTGGACTTCGAGAGAAAATGATGTACCAAAAATAATCCACACCACTTTCAAGCTAACCCATTAAAAAGGAAGAATTCACCACTTTCCTCCCCTTTTCTTTCCGCTTTTCCTTCCACTTTCTTTCCACACTTCCTTTCATTCTTTCCATCTCATTTTTCCACTTCAATTCCACTCCATTTCCCTTGGAAACTTCCACCACCTTCCACCATCTTCTAGAGTGTTCCAAGGAATATTCCAAGGAATATTCCAAGGAATATTCCCTTTTCCAACCCTAACCCTAACTAACTTCCAAACCTAATTTTGGATCCCAAACCTAATTTTTGGGCCCCAAACCCAAACCTAGCTCCTAGCCTAGTCTCTATTTAAGCCATTTTCATCCAAACCAAAAGGTTCCCACAATTCCAAATTTTTCACTTCTTCCATAATCACTTTTTCTCTCTCACTTTTCCTCCATTTTCCCTCCTTTCATCAAAGCTTCTTTGAATAAGCTCTTCAAGTTTCACATTGAAACTTGAAGATCTTGAAGCTTAAGCCTCCAACCTCCATTAATTGTGGATCGTAGAAGAAGAAGCTAGTGATTTTGTTGAAGATTTCGGCTTATCGGAAGTGTGCAAAGGTTCAAGCATCAAGAACGCATTTATTTTGCGGTTTCTCGGTTTTCACGGTTTTCTCTTCGATCAAGCTCCGATTTTTGCAACAATTACCGAAGCACTCCTCCGCTTCGTAGGTTGGTGATCTTAATCACTTCTTCTTTAAGTTATTCTCTTCATCTCGCCACTTTTGGCATTCTTTAATTGCTTTTTTCGCTTTGCTTGAAATCGTTCCGTTTCGATTATGTTTACTTGTGATTTGTGATTTTTGTTGATTTAGAAGCTAAGGTGTTAATAGATATAGGTGCTAGCATGTGTAAATAAGCTCAAAATAAGTAGAAATTAGTGTTAGCATGTTCCTAGGTATGGTAGGGATCCTAAGAAGTGAGTTTGTGGCCAAAAGCACTTATTTCAAAGTTTTTTTCACTTTCTGTTCAGTGTTAACCGGTTAACGCATGGGGTTAACCGGTTAACACGTGCGTTTTGCCACAAATTGCTTCTGTTTTGGGTCTGTTAACCGGTTAACCCATATGGTTAACCGGTTAACGCTGTCGAATTTTGGATTCTTAGCTTATTTGAGAGCTCATTCCTAATTTCTAGTGCCTTTAATGTTCATACATGTTTAGGTAGTAATTTTAGGGAATTTTTTAGTCCATTTCCAGTAGCTAGTTCCCCCATTTCGAGTCGTTTCGACACGATTCCGTTCATGTTGCGTTTTAGGCATTTTTTTGTGTTCTTTGTGCATATCTTGGTTTCTTGCATTTTGTTGCTATGTTTGTGCATTATTTGGCATATAATAATCATGTTGCATTATGTTTTTACATGTTTGCATTGCATTAAATCATTGTGCATTTCATTATATCAATGTATGTTGCATTTTGCATAATCATGTATGTATGTGTATTTGATTTCATTTTGTTGCATACTTGATCACATCATCCATATCAATTCACTTCTGAATTTTGCATTGAGTTTAGCATGTTTGTTGAGCTATCATGTTGTATGTTCATAATCAATAATCATCATGTTCATATGCCATGTTCATGTGCCACATTTTGCATACTTGTTGCATAATCCACATGTGATGCATTCTTGAATAATCCTAAAAAATGTTCATGTTCTTCCATTTAAGTATGTTGATCCATGTTAAAATGCATGTTCATGTGGAAAGTAATGCATGTTTTATTGAGTTTGTGTATAAAAAATGAAAATAATCAATTCTGAATTTTGCATTTCATAGCTGTTTTTGTATATAGCTGCTGTAAAATTTGTTTGTTGTGTGCATGATGTATTTGACTTTTTACACCTACTTTTTCATGTTGCATGCTGGCTGTAAAAAGCTGGTGGGTGTTAGGCTTAGTTTCATAGCTATTTGTGTATTAGGGGCTGTAATAGGTGCTGTATTTTTGTCCTAGCTTTTTCTAGTTCCTTTAGGATTAAAATAGGGTCTAGTTTAGGTCTAAGGTGCCTTAGGATTTAATTAGGATTTAATTAATGTGTGTTTGCCTTATTCTTTTTTAATAAAAATGTGCATTAACACTTGTTTTGTAGTGGGGAAGATTGAGGTAAGTTTACTCCACTTTATCCTTTATTTTTTATGCATTTCTTTTAGGCTTTTTAACTCATTTTTCCTTCCATATTTGTGATTGGTAGGATTCCCCATTGTTAGGACCAACTTATCTTCCTTAGGAAGTAAGTTGCATCCTTTTTCCTTTTTTTTCTTTTCCTTTTTCCATTAGGAATAGAAAACCTCACTAACCACTAGGATCACTTTGTAAATACATAATACATTAGGATTGAGTCTTAGTCCCCCTTAGTTTTTTCCTTTTCCAACTTGAGTCATTCTTTCTCATCTCAAAAGAAAAACAATAAAACACTTAATAAAAACCGAACAATCTTGTACGACACGAGACTTTGTTGCGGAGTGTTTATACGCGTCCTGTTTCGGGGCGAGGTGTAAATACTTCCCGCGATGGATAGGTCTTAGTACAAGACCGTTCACAAACAAATTCAAAACATTTCTTCTAAAAAACAACAAACCAAGAAGTCACGTCTTCTTTCTCATCTCATACTCTTCATGACTTGTCTCGACAGTTCAAACAGCGATACGGTAAACACCCTCGTGTCAGAGCCGGTAACACCTGAGCTAGAGCTATGGCAACGTCATCCTAAAAACCACAAACGAATGTAAGCCTAGGTTAGGCGAACTACGTCGAATCTGATCCTCATTATCCCGATGAGGTACGTAGGCAGCGGGGTAGGGCCCGTTCGAGCACATTCTTTATTTTCCCTACATTTCCCCTTTTGTCCATTCTCTTTTTCCAGTTTCTTTTTCTCATTTCCATTCCATTCCAGATAGCCATTATTTCATTTCAGCAGCATATTATTTCTCACCCTTTGAAACAAATAAGCAAGCGTGGATCCCGTCGGGTACGACGGACGATCTGGGGTGCTAATACCTTCCCAGGTCGTAACCGACTCCCGAACCCCGATCTTTGGTTCGCAAGGCCTCGTCCTTTTCCTTCTTCCTCCGGTTTGTGCAACATTACCTTTCCCATTCATTCGGGATAAAAATGTCTGGCTGGCGACTCTACCTTTCCGCGCCACTTTCGCGTTTGTACTAGGATGAAAATCCCGGGAGCGACAGAAGGTGCTATATGTGAGGCCCCTTTGGATTTAGAATGGTCGGCCGATGTATTTTCCTTCTTGCAGAGACTGTCAAATACTTCAATAAATTCTTTTGAAGGAATACTCGCATCGACCATCCATAACCCGACCATCATAGTTTTCATATATCTGTTAGCATGTACTATTTTTGGTCGGGAGAATCCCAATAAGGTAAATGCTAAAGAGCTTCTATTTTTTCAAGGAAGCCTCACAAATAGTCATATCAATCCGGTCTGGTTTATGCTCACACACATGGCTTTAACTATTAATAAAACAAGACCGATTATTTTTGGAGGACTTGTTACGTCTATTGCTCGGGCCCTTAACCTGAACAATGAGATAGCCACACTTGAACCCCTACCTCCTCGCACAGTTAACTTAAAATTTCTAAAAGACATGAAATTGTGCCGAGTGAGAAGAGCAGATGGTTATGAATTGATGGTTCATGGTGTAGATATCCCAACTGTTCATTTGCCTTACAGTAGACGTACTGTTGCACCCCAAGATTTTCCCTCACCTAGACAAGACATTGTATACTAAGTTGTCCTAAGAGGTTCACAAGGTTCACAAGGTATACTAAGAGGTTCACAAGGTTCACAAGGTTCACAATTAGTCAGAAAGTTTGACAATTCCCTCAGGCAAAGCATCCTCCTAAGCAATGCATCCTAAAATAGGGTTTTGAGTTTCATCAGGATAAATGGACTTCCAAGGTATCAAGTGAACTTCATAACATCCCACATGTCTTCAAGAATCCCTATGTCAAGTTTCAAGGCTTTCCCAAAAGGTTTGCTCAGTTAGATGATCAGATATGCAAAAATCAGTCAAAGTGGTTAAAAAGTCAAACTGAGGTCAACTGTGGTCAAACCAAAGTCATACTTCATGATTTTTTGCCAACATCAAGTTTATGAAGTAAAATTCATCATTTGATCAAGGGTTGATCATGATTCATAAAAGAGATTTCAGATCATAAAGAATCAGGAGTTTCTAAATTAGGGTTTTCACAGGAAAAGTCAACTGAACTTTGACCAGCCATAAATTTCACATGCTTCATCAAAAATTTCCATCCAAAGCTCATTTTAAAGGAAATTGAATTCTCTACAAATTTTTGTCTCACAATCCAAGCCTAAAAATGATTCATTTGGAAGGTATGAGCTAAGACATTATAGGTCATTTTAAAAGTCAACAAAAAGTCAACATCTTCCAAAGGGCATAATTTGAAAATGGTAAAGGATATGGACTTGAGACCAATTAGGTTGGTTAGAGGACCCTCTAAGCTTTCCAAAATGTCCAAAAACACCTCCATATCCTTAAAATTGAAGGAGATATGCCTTTGCAAAGTTGGGAAATTTTTGGGAGGTTTATGAAGCAAATAGGGCCTTAAAACCAAATTTCTCCAAATGGGCTTGTAATGTTATGACCCAATCCAAACAAAGACCTCAAGCACGACCCAAAGCAACCAAATTATGATTTTTAATTATTTATTTATTATTTATTTTGATTTTATCCATTAAAAGTCAAATTAAATCTAAATAAAATATAAAAATCAATATTTGGACATGATTCTTCTTCTAGAAAATCTTAAAAATCATTTAAAGTTGATTGAAATCATGTAAATTCGTGCTAGCCTAAATTAGAAAGGTTTGATGAGATATTTTTCAATATTTGAAAGTGTGAATCTTCATGATCAAGTAACTACTACAAAGCCCAAAAATCCATGATATTTTGACCTAATTCTCTTCCATACAAATACACAAACTCAAGACAATCACAAGGACACAAAATCCTGCCTCCAAGAACACTCTTCAAACTTCAAATTTTTATCCAAAAAGTGAGATTAGGTTTTTGACCTAGAGGCCATATCAAGAGGTTTTGAAGGTTGCAATACATTCCTAGATGATCACTGAACCTATTTGAATCATTTGCAGCATCCAAATCATGACATATTGCATAAACCGAATCAAGATTGTTCTTATTCTTACTTTTTTTGATTTTGATTATTTGTGTAATGATAATGAATTCTAACCATATATTCTTGTTAGTTGTGATGTTTAGATGGTTTCTGGGCAAAGAGATTGAAGAACCATGACCTAAACCGAAAGTTGCCATTGTTAGGGTTCTTGGACAAAATTTAGGGTTCTTCGATTTATCCATTATAAATTAATTCTAAAGCTGTAAATGAACTGTATGATGTTTGTGGATCATGACCATGTGATCAATTTGATGAAACAATACGTATTGGTGATGATATGAGATTTGCAGGTTTCAAACGCAAGAAATTTCGCAGGAAAGCTTGTAGGAATTTTCGCAGGAAATTTGAATGAAGAAGATGAAGTTTTGGCGCGGAAATTCAACCCTGATATTTGTTTTATTTTATAATGATTTATTGATGGTTATTTTTTGAACGCTCCCCATGTGGCTCAGCTGGTTGGAGTGTTTGTATGTTATTGCAATGGTCCTGGGTTCGAATCAGTCGCATGCCATTTTGTTTTGTGTTTTATTTGATTTTTGCAGGTTTAAAATAAAAGGAATGTTACTCAACACATACACACCAGGCGCAGCTGGCCTAGTGGTGGTGATGCTGGACCAAGGATTGTAAAGCCTAGGGCGTGGGTTCGAATCCCAGCCCCAGGTATTTTGTTTTCTTTCAATTTTTTGTGTATTTTATTTGTTTATATTATTCAATTCATTTAATTCCTTCATAAAAATAATTTCTAAATAAATATTATAATATTTTTCCTATAAAACTTTATATTTTCAAAAATCATAATTTATTTTCTTAAAATTAAATTGTTTCTATTTATTTTATAATATGTTTATTATTATCATGTATATATTTTTGTAAATAAATTAACTAATTAGGTTTAGATTAATTCCATTAACCCTAATTTTCAAAACCCTAATTTTCTTAATCCTAATATTTAACCTAATTAATTTTTTTTCTAAAACATAATTAAATCATTAATCATTATTTTAATATGTAAATAGTTTATTATTTGTTTATTATTATTAATATTCTTCTTCTAATTAATTCTTAAAAAACTTTTCTAATACTAATTTTTTCTTGCTAAAATTCTTATTTCTTTTATTTTATTATTCTAACCTTTATTTTCATTTTATTATTACTAATATTTAATTATTGCTTATTTATTATTATTATATTTATCATTATTATTATTTCTCGATTATATTGTAATTGTCCCAAAGCCTTGTAATATTTATAGGTTTATATTTTTGCTTTATTCATTGTAAATATATTTATTGTATGGTTAGTAATTTAGGGTGTGTATAACATGTTTGTAATTAAAATTAACTTAGAAAATTAATTTTAAAAAAAGATAAATATTTGAAAATAAACACGCACACACGTAAGTCGATCTTTGATCGCCATCTTGCACTTCCTAGGGTTGCCTCTCAGTTGCCTAATTCAAAAGGTCAAGTAGGGTGTCTTAAGCAAGTCCCTTCATAAATATCATCAAGTCCCTATAGTTTTAAAGATCAAGTCCCTTCGAGGTTGCCTACGGTAAATGATCTTGTCCCTTCGAATGAAAGATGATAAGTCCCTACGAATTGCTAAAGACACCCTACAGTTGCCTATATCCAGATGACCCTACATATGTCACTTAACACATCCAAGGTAATGACTACCTATTCCTTAATAATAGGGATAATCTTACCATTAAAAGAACAAACGAGAATATGAAAGACTTAAGCTAGGGTAGGTTTCTCTCAGTTACTTGCTCATTTTTTTTAAAATTACTCTTTACACCCCACTTTTCAAACAATTTTCAAAAACAAGGCTTTGTATATATCCATACAAGGATCATTACAAAGTACTTAGAATTTTTCTAATCACACACTACACTCTTGCAAACAAACAAAGTGAGCTAAGTAACTAAGAGCCCATGGATAACCATGGATATAAAGGGTGCTAACACCTTCCCTTTGTATAACCTACCCCCCGAACTTAAGTCTTTTAAAATAGGTCTTTCCTGTTCTTTTATGTCCTTTCCTTTTGGATAAAATAAAAGTCGGTGGCGACTCTTGCTATCCGCAACATTTACTAAAAGTCAGTTCTCCCACCGTGTTACAGAACTGGCGACTCTGCTGGGGATTTAATAAAAGAGGGGTACCCTTAGGAATTAGATCACTTTAAATTTGTTTGCTTTGTTTGCTTTACTTTACTTGTTGGGGCTCTTATGTGTGAAAGATCCTAACTCGGATCTAGTGTACCTTAGGTAAATGGAAATAGACCAAGGAAACTGTACGGCGTATACCGATATGGTTGATCTGGTGGCTATAGTTAGTGTGACTTCTTGGTTGGTGCTTATGTTCCTTAAGCAAGTTGAGGATAATATGAGGCTGCCATATGTTGTCAATACACTAACTGACTTTTAGAACCTTAGTCATCCCATCTTGGCCTTTAGAAAAGTAGTGAGATAACTGGCTTTGGTGAAGACTGAAGTTGGTTGATACTCGATACTACGCTCATTGAGATCCTAAACTTGGAGGGTTTTGGTTGGCAAGTAAGTTGCCTACTGAATAACCACCCTTGGGAAGGATCAATGATATTGAGATCCCTTAGAACCTGGTTACTTTTGTTGGATAGGATGAACCAACTAAACTTCAAGGGAGGGTACTTACCTTTAAACCTCATGCAAGCCTCTAAACCTAGGGCTATGGTGTGACTTGTTTGTGTGTGCCACATGTTTGTGATTGAGCATAACATCATAACATCATCATGCATCATAAGCATAGCATTTTCACTAACCATTTCAAGGACCAAAGGATTTATCTTTGTTCTTTGTTTCAGGTCATGGCTTTTACTCGTAGGAATACTATCCGGATCAACTTTGTAGGGATACCTTCTAAGCTTAAGGAATTGGTCTCTCAAGTCTCTGAAAACTCCCAATTCATCAAGAAGCATGGTCACCTAATGGATCTAGTCACTTCAGGGTTCAATGAAGACATGATGAGTGTCCTATTTCAGTTCTTTGATCCTAAACATCATTGCTTCACATTCCCCGACTATCAGCTGGTTCCTACAATGGAAGAGTTCTCCAAGCTACTGGGTATACCTGTCCTTAATCAGAGACCCTTCACAGGCTTAGAGAAAGAGCCTAAACCTGAAGTCAATGTTGCAGCCCTACATCTGAAGAAATCAGACATTGTCCTAGAAACGAGAAGTGGAGTTAGGGGTATCCTTGCCAAGGTATTGATGGAGAAGGCTCAAGTGTTCCTGAAGGCTATGAGTTATGATGCTTTTGAGGAGATCTTATCCCTATTGATTTATGGCTTAGTGTTGTTCCCTAATCCAGACCGGTTCATATACATACACGCCATCAACATATTTCTGACTCGCAATCCAGTGCCTACATTACTTGGAGACATCTTACAATCTCTCCATACCCGTACTACGAAGGCACGGGGAACTCTGATGTGTTGTATACCTCTATTGTCTAGGTGGTTTATTTCTCACCTTCCTCGATCAGTGATGAAGAATGAATAAGGGTTCAGATGGTCTAAGAGGATTATGTTACTTTCTCATTCAGATATTCATTGGTGCTCTCGATCCATGGAGAATGTTACTATCATTGACCGTTGTGGGGAGTTCCCTAATGTGCCACTCCTTGGCATAAGAGGAGGCATTACTTACAACCCTTCATTAGCTCTACGTCAGTTTGGTTATGCTCGGAGTGATGGTCCTCATGACATTCTTATTCAGGGTATTGTGTTCGACTACAACAACGATCTGCAAGGTTACTGGCAAAGGTTTATACGAGCTTGGGGTAAAGTGAACAAGGTTGACAGCAAGACTCTAGAACCAAAGTACACTATTCCTATGGAACCTTATCTCATATGGGTACGAGCACGTGCTCAGACTCTTATGATGCCATATCCTGCTATCCTGCCAGTTACTATGGAGCCTGTTGCTGAAGGAGATACTCCTTATATCATTCTTCATACAGACATGCCCACTGACATGGAAGAGTTACAGAGGTCCTGGATCCAGTTGAAGGAGCAAAGGGATACTTTTGAGACTCATTTCAAAGCTAGTAAAGAAATAATCCTGGAGCTGACAATACAACTTCACGAGGAGCGGAATCTCAACTCATACCTCAACACAAAGAGGAAACGTCCATGGGAGACTTAAAACCCCATCTTTGTATTTTTTTTCATTTTATTGTAAGCCCAAGAGGCAAACAAGTTTACTGATTACTAATAAAAGTTTACTTTCTGGTTGTTTAAACAAATTTAAATCCCGCGGTCCTTGAAAAACATTGCATATGCATTTACATACCATATCATTGCATCAAAGGTTTCTTATGAACAAGTATCTTATCTTCTCGCTGTTTATTTCAACAGAAATGGCTCTTGAACAAACTGTCAAGGATCTCCAGGTTCAGAATGCACAATTCCAAGAGATGATCTTGAACTTGTCTAAGGGACAAGATGAGTTGAAGACACTGCTGGCTAAGAAAAAGAAGAAGAAGACTAGAAAATCAGGAGGCCTTATCAACCTGGGAAGAAGATTCAGAGGTCTTATCAAGACAAAGGAAGAGGTTGAGGATTCTGAGTATGAGAATTCTGAGAAAGAGGGAGGTAGTCTCCATGATACTGTGGGAGATTCTGACTCTGAGGCAAACTATTATCATGATCCTGCTAGTGAAGAGAAGTACAAGATGCTGGTAGACAGAATGAACGCTATGGAACTACAAAAATCTTTTGGGCTTGATTTTGAAGATTTGAGTTTAGTTTATGGAGTGGTTATACCTATTGGCTTCAAGGTTCCTGTTTTTGTGGTGTATGATGGTGTCTCATGTCCTAAGCTGCACCTGGGATCCTATGTCCAGAGGATTCAGCCACATACTACTGACAAGAAACTGTGGATTCATTTTTTCCAAGAGAGTTTATCTGGAGCTCAATTGGAATGGTACTATCAACTGGAAAGTGTTAATATTCGTGATTGGAATGATCTTGCTGAGGCCTTCTATAGGCAATACCAATATAATGCTGATTTAGCCCCAACTCGCATGCAACTCCAAAGCATGTCTATGGGTGCTAAGGAAAGTTTCAAAGCGTATGCCCAGAAATGGAGATACCTGGCTGGCAGAGTTCAACCTCCTCTGAATGACAGAGAATTGGTGGATATGTTTATGAGTATGCTGAATGGTCCTTTTTATAGTCACCTCATTGGAAGCTCATCATCTGGTTTCACCGAGCTGATAATGACTGGAGAACGTGTGGAAAGTGGTATAAGAATTGGTAAGATACAGGTGAGTGCCTCTTCATCAAGCACTACTAAGAATCCCCCTAGTGGAAAGAAGGAGTCTAATGCTGTGTATGGTCAACATAGTCGTAACAGGAGTCACCAATATGTGGAAGCAGTTCACATCTCCAACCCTGCTCCTGCAGCACCAGAGCAACAACAAAACAATCAACAGAAGCCTAGAAGACAGTTCACCAAGATCAATATGTCACTGGCCCAAGCCTTGCAACACATGTTGAAAGGGGAACTAATTACTTTGAGGCATCCTCCTCAGAATCCTAATACATCCTCTCCTCGGTACAATCCTAATGCAAGATGTGCATATCATTCTAATAGTCCGGGACATGACACCAACAACTGCTGGGTGTTGAAAAACAAGATTCAAGACATGATTGAAGCTGGGGAAATTGAATTTGACCCTCATGGGACCCCAAATGTGATCACTGCTCCTATGCCCAATCATGAGAAGACTGTTAATGTTGTTGATGAGGTTTCCTATGTTTCCTCAGTAGCAGATGTGACTACTCCTCTTTCCATTATCAAGAAGAAGCTGGTGCAGGCTGGATTCTTTCCAGGTTGCAATGAAGACTGTTTCTATTGCGCTTACAAACCTGATAGCTGCTGGAAGTTGAAAGATGGTATTCAAAGCCTCATGGACAATTACACTATATTGTTTGAGAGGACACCTTCTGTTGAAGGTATGTGTGAACATCTGACTCGAAGTACGAAGCTTGAAGACATAGCTATGGTTGATAAAGTGCCAGTGAAAATTACCTCCAAAGGCCCTGTCAGGATCACTTCTAAAGGTCCTGTCAGGATTACTGCTGAAGGCCTTGTGAAGACTGTTGCTGAAGTTAGAATGGCTCCCATGATCATTACCACTCCTGGCCCTGTTCCTTATACTTCTGATAAAGCTATACCCTGGAATTATGGTTCTGATGTTTACATCCATGGTGTCAAGCAAGAACCTCTGGTTGATGCGCCTGTTACTGATGTTGGTCTTGATATTGACAACATTGCTGGATCTAGTAAGATTACTAGAAGTGGAAGAGTTTTCTCCCCTCAAACTACCTCCACTTTTAGGCCAAGTACTGATGCCCAGGGCAAGGGTCCTGTGATTGAACCTGTGCAAACTGAGGCACCGACTGCTGAAAATCTTTCTAAATAGATGGAAGAAGTATTGAAGATCATTCGCAAGAGTGGTTATGATATTGTTGACCAGCTGGGGCATACTCCCTCCAAAATCTCCATGTTATCTTTGTTGTTGTGTTTTGAGGCTCATGCTAAAGCCTTAATCAAATTCTTAAAGACTGCTCATGTGCCAAATGAGATTTCTGTGGATCAATTTGAGAATTGTGTTGCACATCTGACTAGTGATAATGGTTTGGGCTTTTCGGATGCTGATCTGACTCCTACTAAGAGAAATCATAACAGAGCTCTACATATTTCCATTGAATGTAGGGGCACTACCTTGTCTCATGTACTGGTGGAGAATGGTTCTTCATTAAATGTGCTCCCTAAGGAGGTTCTGGACAAGCTCAGTCCTAAAGAGGTTATGTTAAGACCAAGTGATGTGGTGGTAAGGGCCTTTGATGGTTCAAGAAGAGTGGTACATGGAGAAGTAGACCTTCCAATCAAAGTAGGCTCTCAGGTCTTCAACTCTACTTTCTATGTGATGGATATCCGTCCTGCATATTCCTGTTTGCTTGGGCGCCCTGATCCATTGGGCAGGTGCTGTAACTTCCACCTTGCATCAGAAGTTGAAATATCCGGTGAAAAACAAAATTGTCACTGTCTATGGTGAAGAAGAGTACATGGTCATCCATGTGAATACTTTCAAATATGTAGAAATGGAGGGTGAAATGGTTGAAACTCCGTGTCAAACATTTGAAGTTGTTCCTTGATCTGCTCCTGTTCCTCAGTCTGTCCCTGCTTCAGAAAGAGTTCCTGTGGTTACTAGAATACCTCCTACAATGGCCTCCCTCAAAGATGCTAAGGCTGTGGTTGCAAAAGGTGGTTCTGCTATTTGGGGTCAGCTTCCCAACATCCCTTACAAGTCTGACAAGTTTGGTTTGGGTTTTACTGCAGAATCTCAAAGGGCTATTCGTCGTGCTCGTGCTGTTCGTATTACTAATCAAGGGGTCATAAGAGATCAAATCAATGTTGTGGGTGACTGTAATGAAGATTACAACCTGGATGATTGGATCTTTCCTACGATGGGTGATGGGCTCAACAATTGGAAGACTGAAGACGTTATTCCTATCTCCTTTAGTCAGGAGTAAATACTATTACTGTGTTTTGCTTTAAGTTTGTAATTTTGAACAATAAAACCTTTTAAGCTTTGTGTCTTACCCGGGGCACAATGGTATGCTTGTTTCAGGATGTCATTTCATTTGCATACTTCATTCAATAAAATTAATGGACGTTTCATTTTCGTAAATAGTGTGCTCCTTTTCTTTCTTTTATTTTTTATTTCTGTTTTATCAGCTATGTGTTCTTACACACACCCACATCACTAAAATGCAGATCCTCATCCACTCTGGATCCTGTTGATAACAGTTCTATTATTGCCAATTATAATTTCGAGAATCCGATCTATCAAGCTGAAGATGGAAATGAGGAAGATTGTGAAGTACCTGTAGAGCTTGCCAGGTTGTTACAACAAGAAGAGAAAGCTATACAACCACATGAAGAGCCAATCGAAGTTGTGAATCTGGGAACTGAGGAAAACAGGAAAGAGGTCAAGATAGGAGCTGAACTAGAAGATGGTGTTAAGAACAGGTTAATCCAGATGTTACGTGATTATGTGGAGATCTTTGCTTGGTCGTATGAAGATATTCTAGGGTTGGATACTGACATTGTGGTTCACCGTTTACCGGTAAAAGAAGATTGTCGTCCAAAGAAGCAAAAGGTTCGTCGCATGCGTCCTGAAATGTCAGAAAAGATTAAAGCAGAGGTGATGAAGCAGAGGTTCGTCGCATTTTATTACTATGTTTTCCTTTGTTTTCATGTTTTTACTTTAATCGGAGCCTCGAACAAGAAAAGGAACGGAAAAGGAGCTGAAAAGGGCAAAAATCAAGTAATTCAGCATTTTGCACTTGTGGCACCCACTGTGGCTGGCGCCATGGGGTCAGCCACGACGTGGACACGTCTCAAGACTCTCCCTAACTGCCAATCCCCACGATCTCCACTACTCACACCATTTTGCACTCATGGCGGGCGCCATGAGGGTGTGGCAGAAGCCACAAGGCAAAATGGTTTCCCTCCACTTTTTGGTTACAAAGGGCATCCATGTCTTTTCTTATTATTTGTTTGCATATAAATAGGACTTTAGATTTTCGTTTTTAATGATCCAAACGTAGAATCTCTTAGGCATATATCAGTTATAAAGTGGTAATCACTTCACATCGGAGTGTTGCTACAATCGAGTGATCGAGTCTGTATACGTCTGCGTGATCGAGTCTTGGAGCACTTTGGAAGGAAGTTAATCTTGCCGCCATTTTAATTCCAGTTCGTATTTTATTTTTATACACTGCTTTATTTTATTTAATTTCCGCATTGCTTTACTTTCATTTATTTTCCCGCACTCGCACTAATTTATTTATTTCTCGCACTCACACTACTTTTATTTAATTTCCGCACTCGCACTACTTTATTTATTTTCCTCACTTACACTACTTTTATTTATATCTCGCACTCGCACTACTTTTATTTAATTTCCGCACTCGCACTACTTTTATTTAATTTCTCGCACTTGCACTAAATACCTTTTACAAAAAATATTAAAATGAACTTTTACTTTACCATGTCTAGCTAATTTTATAAAGGTTAGAATGTAAGGATCATAATTGAACCGATAATCTGTACAACTGTTTGTAGAAACACTTAAGGGTTATTTTGACTTTCAATATAAGTTTCACGTTCTTTAAAGTTCCGTTGGGTAAGATCGAAAGCTGTCCAACGCCTATTTAACTTAATTGTTTTTAACTATTTCAAAAACAGTCAAAAGCGCTTTGTTTAGTTCATTAAGAGTTCTTAGATTAAAAAGAAAAGAGATTTTAAAACTATTTTCGGACGCGTTAAGAAGTTTAGAGTCTGGTTCGTGAGAACCTCTTTTTGCTAGAAAATCCAGGTCACAGTACTTTTCAACTTAGTAAAGATACTATATTTCTTAAAAATAGGTTTACTACTCTAACACAGTACGCACCTTTTTATCCCTGACAATAGGAGGGTTTGATTAGGGAGTACAACTCGGTTCTGAATACGCGAAAGTGACAGTTCCCGTTAAATTAGTTCTTTTCAAAGTAGAAAACATTGCCCATAAGTAGTTCTATTAGCAAGTACTTGGTTATCAATTGATTATGTGAACTGCATTCGAACCTGCCTTTATCAATTAATTTTAATTTACTATTTTATTTATCATTGCGCACCCTTTAAACCATTATTTTCAATTGCCTTAGATACACAACATAACAACAGATAACGATAGATTGACACTTGGTCTCTGTGGATTTGACAATCTTTTATATTACTCTGACGTGTTCGTACACTTGCGAAAAACACGCATCAACAATCTTCCTCAATTGTTCTTTGATGTGGAGTTTTTGTTGTCATCAATCTTTAAAAATATCTCTTATATCACTTCCCATTCAGTCAAAATAGAGATATTTGGTTTACTTCCTTCCATGCAACCATCATCATCAAACTTAAGTCTTTTCCAATGAGGGAAAACTTTGTCCATTCTTATTTGCTCGCCTAATTTTATTTTTTTAGCAATAACACAAGCACGTGGGAGACCATATGTTTTCACAAAAATGCAACCACACTCCACGCTATCAGAGCCTAGTTTGACCTTGTGAAAAATATAGTTCAACCCCGCCCGAGAAATGCTGCCAATCAAATGAGAATAAAGAATGTTGTCTTTAAATCGATGTTCCAATTCTGTTATGCTCCGACCAAAATTTATTTGTATCTCATTATGTTGGTTTTTAATCATGAGGTTCACCGAGTCCCAATATCGACACAAATCCCCTTGCTATTTCCCAACCAAAATTTCAAAGTAGCATGTGCCGACTCAAATCTGTTGGTAGTTGTGTTTCCAAGGTGTCATACATTATCAGTCCAACACAAACTATCTACTCCTTCATTTGATCAAGAATGGTGCTTTCAACATATTTCAACAAAGCATGATACTTTTCACACACTTTCCGAAAACGAATGACGTAATTGACATATAATTTTTTTGTGGAAGAATTTATTATACGATTCCATGCATCCATAATATTTTCAACAATCACACCCGACTTCACCAATTTTCTATCTTCGGTCTCCACTTATTTCGTCCCTACTGCGGGTTTAACCCGACTTCTCACATTTTTTGTTATGTGATTTCTACAAAGTAATGCATAAGAAGAAGGAAATACCTTTGCAGCTGCGTTCATCAATGCAGTACCTTTGCAACTGCATTCCCTGAAATAATTAACTTTAGGTTTTACACCAACGTTACCTAATTTTATCACCTTTTGGAGATATATCTCTGAAATTAACTAATTTTTCAGTATTATCCTGGTGTGTCCGGAGATATATCTCTGAAACCTATGGACATTATAGTAAAAATGTGAGGTGTATGAGATATCTAAAAAGGTATAATGAAGGATCGTAAAAGACATCCATATCCATATGTTAGTGTTCCATGTGACATTGATGTCAATTTTCTTGTGTTTCAAAGCAATTTTAAGGTGAAAATAAAGAAAGTATTAATTTTAGGTTTTGATCAAACGTACGTGTTTTACAAATGTGTTTTACAAATCCAACATGAAAACAAACACTCAATATATTAATTTTATTGATTTTAGATGAAGTCAAAATTATGATTTGATGGTGACTTAAATAAAAATGGCTTAATAACACTTTTAGTCCTCGTATTTTGACCAACTCACAAAATTGGTCCTTACATTTTCAAACAGAACAAAGTAGTCCCTAAACTATATTGTTGGTTGCAATATTAGTCCTATCCCCCATTTCCCCTCCAAAAACGCTGATGTGTCCAAATTTTAAGAGATGTGGCCAGAGGAACACATATTTGGCAATGCATATTTGAAAATTTAAATTATTAATTCATCAACTTTATTTCTAAAGTAATACAAAAACAATAAAATCATTTTCAGAAATTACATTTAATCTCTTCCTTCCCAAATAGAACGTATTCTTTTTCGTAGTCTTCTTCATCTTCCTTCTTCCATCAAATCGACCATGGCAGAGAAGGGCAATGAAGACAATCTGAAATATTGTTTCAGGTATGTAACTTGTGTTATCAATTAGGGTTTTTACCTCGAAAGTTGCTTTGTTACCTAAAAGTCTTATAAAATTAGGTTTTTTGTTTGTTGTGGTTGTGATATGCATAGCCAAGTGATGAACAAAAGTTGAAGTTCCGCTTTAATCATGGGGGTAGCTTTGTATGATTCCCTGTTAAAGTGTATGTAAAGATTCTAGTTTATGAGTGTATACACATAATTTCGACACCATGTTTTTTTAATAAATGAGAGCCTTAGCAGTTGGTAGCCTCGTCAGCTATTCTTCCACAAGTCACCATTATTCGACATTGAAGTTTCTCAACACTCCTCATCTTATTGTGTTTTGAGCAATGATGTACGTAGCTGTGAAGATATTCGATAGATTTGGATTATTATTTCTTCCAAACGTGTCCAGAATCTTAAGAAGGTTTATGATGATTTGGTTCGTGATATAACGAAGAGATGTTTGTCGAAGGGGCGAATAAGATGCCAGTTGAAAGTTCTTCACATTACTACGATGAATTCTTCTCGTGTTTTCGACAAGAGATATGAAGGCAAGAATCCGACGAAGGAGATGTTATGACTATATTTGAATTTCAAATGGATTCAACGTGCCAAAAAGATACGTCATTTCTCCAGTTAAAAGGCAGTTTTAATATGAATAACAGCCTCACTTGGTAGAAGATACGTGGAGGATTCCTAGAGATTAATAGCATGCAGAACGCCAAGTGGCGAATTCTTAGGAATTGACCGTTATTCGACGGTTATTTTATTTGTATATAAATAGGATATCTTTGCTTTTATGCAAAGTGTGTGAAATTCTGTACAATATTCCTGTGAAAATTACTCTAATACTCGTGTGTAAGAGAAAAGAAAATTGTCTGAAAAATGTACGTGTAACACCATTTATCTTTCAGTTATAAAAATTTAGATTTTCCATTATTCCTTGTTCAATTTTATGCTTTCAGTTATTTTTCAAGCAATTTACTTTCAAGCAAGTTTACATTCCAGAAATCCTTTGATGCAAATTTCAAGTTTCTTTGTTAGTTTTATTTTACAAACATATCCATACTTTAATATAAACAAGAACAATTTCATTAAGATATCATTCGACAAAACTTACAAAAACTAGTAAGACTTGTATATTAAGAGACAAACCCTAAGAATTTAGCACATGTGTCCTAGGAATTGTGTGGTTGGTCCTGCAAGTAACCCAGTTCCAAGGAATTGGTAAACCAGAGGTTGTTCGCCAAAAACACAAGTGAACAAATTGGCACGCCCAGTGGGACCAGTGCTAAAATACTAAAAAGGATTCTTCTTAATCCAAAAAAGTCTTATTACGTTGTATGATTTTACGAAGTGGTAAATTAGCCGTTACTGATGTAGAAAGACCTAGGCAAACTAGAGTAAGAAAAATGGCTATCCCGCCAGTAAATCCTGACGAAATTCCGGTTTCCAAAGATATTCCTTCGAAAGGGGAAAATATGGAAACAATCCACGTTTCAGAAGGGGGAAATCCCTCATCATCTGGATTGATACCAGTGGTGTCTTTCTCTCAGAATGCACCCAGTTCTTCCAATATGGGACATTCGAGGCCTATGAGAACCCCTCCCCTTGGAGGGAGTAACTTTAGGCCATATCAAACAAATTTTTCCACGCCTATGTTTGGAAGATAATAGCCTTATGGAATGCCAACTTCAGTGATGGCTAGTTTACATAACACAACACCTTTGTTTTTTGATGCCATGGTTCACATGTCTTCACCATTACAAGGGTCAGGTTATGGTGGGAACGTTAGTAGACCAAACCAACCCCCACCAGGATTCCAAATGCCAGCGATTACAACTAATTTTGCGTAAGCGATACGTCAACAAATGGACGAAAGTAATCATGAAATGGTCCATAGGTTTACACAACAAACGGGGGATGTATTTAACCCTTTAATACAAAACACTGCTCAAACGAATCAAATATTGGAAGCGCAAATGACGCGTATTGCTGAGTTCTTTGGAGTCCCCCAAATTCGACAGAGAGAACCTGTGATTCAGAATCCAGTAATCAATGTCGAAGAAGAACCAACTATAAATCAAAGACCTTTAAACAACCCTCAGGAAAATCCAAGACTCCAAGAAGAGGTTGTCGAACAACCTCGTGTCGAAGTCCCTATCCAACGAGAGCCTAGGAGGTTGATAGTTCAGAGAGGTCAAGACGCTGATGACATTTTACAACAGAGAATGCGTTATAATAATCCACCTGCCGAAAACAATTTGGCAGTCATGGTCGAAAGAATAATGGCGCAAAATGGGGTAAATGTGGGATTTCACAGGCCTAGTTACGCTTCCCCACTTTCTGAATATGTTTTACAACAAGAATTACCTCCAAGGTGGAAAATCCCCAAATTCACAAAATTTTCAGGGGATACTAGTGAATCCACCATAGAGCACATAACGCGTTACTTGATCGAAGCGGGTGAAATAGCACGTAATGAAAATTTGAGGATGAAATATTTCCCAAGCTCTTTAACGAAAAATGCGTTTACTTGGTTTACGTCCCTACTAGCAAGTTCCATACACACATGGACTCAGTTGGAGAGATTGTTCCATGAAAAATTCTACATGGGACAAACTAAAATAAGCCTGAAAGAATTAGCCAGCACTAAAAGAAAATTCTCAGAGCCTATAGATGACTACCTTAACAGATTCAGACTACTAAAAGCAAGATGTTTCACGCAAGTACCAGAACAAGAACTGGTCGAAATGGCTGCAGGAGGTCTAGATTATTCCATAAGGAAGAAACTAGATACTCAATATTTAAGAGATATGGCACAATTAGCAGATAGGGTGAGGCAGATCGAAAGGCTAAAAGCTGAGAAGTTTAGGGCTAAAAAAGGTAAAAAAGATAGAGTGGCCTATGTAGGAATATGCCAAGAAGATGGTTGTGACGAAGATGAATCAGTCGTTTTCGATGACCAAGAAATTGACCTAGCAGAATTAAAGCAAGGTCCACCATATTCTTGCAAAATGTTAACTCCGTCGAATGGAAAGAATCCTGTCGAACCGGAGAAGAACAATAAATTCCCTAAAAGAACATATACATTCGACGTCACCAAGTATGACGAAATCTTTGATTTGTTGGTAAAAATGGTCAACTAATAAGATCACCAGGTGTTAAAGAACCCCCTATTGACCAACAGAAAAAGAGAGGTTTTTGTAAGTACCATAATTTTCTGGGTCATAAAACTTCTCAATGTGTTCTTTTCAGGGATCTAGTTCAAAATGCAATTCAGGATGGAAGGCTGAAGTTTGGGGACAAGCCGAAGCAACAAATGAGGATTGACACCAATCCTTTGCAGATCCTGGAGGCCAACTATGATGAACCGTTCGACATGAATATGGTCGAAATGGAAAAGATGTCGGATGATAGCTTTGAGATGATTGAAACCACTGAAGGCTTCGACACCTACGTTAACATGGTAGGGATTAATGAAGATTTCCCTATCTAGCCCAACGTGGAGGAAGTGTCCAAAGACGAGCTAACCATGCCCGTATTGATCAAGGTTACTGATGATCTTGAAGTGAAGGATAATGTCAAGGCCACTGAGGGTTTTGACATTACAAAATAGATTGAGACTACTGAGGGTCTCGACAACGCCCCCAACATTGAGATTACTGAAGATTTCAACAACCAGAACAAGGTTGAGGCCACTGAGGGTTTCGGCCATCAAGACAAGACCAGGGTTACTGAAAGCTCTGAGTGTCTAAAGAAGGAAGCTACTGAAGGCTTCGAAAAGAGAAACATCAACTTGGTTGAGGATGGAATAATATGGGACACCCTGGGAGAGCCTAGTGGAAAGTTCGACTACCTGGTGAAATACACCGCTCCTGCCAGTGCCCATATTGACATCAACAAAATCCAACCAATAGATTGGGAAGACATCCTTGAGAACACTGAGAAAAAATCTGATGTTTCCCTCAGTGTTGAGAAGAAGGCTACTGAAGGCCTCATCAATGAAGACAGAACTGCTGAAGGTGTTGCTCCTGACCAAGCAAAAGAAAATGATACCGGGAACCTCACCAATAATGTTGAAACTACAAACGAGAGCACTACAGAAGTCAGTGTAGAAACAATCGAAGAAGCCCTCATCAAGAAGATGAATAAGTTGAGCATTGTTGGAGGAAAGAAAATAGATATCAACATGGTAGAAGCCTCTCGAGAGAGTAAAGAAAAGAGTAAAATGGAACGCCTTCGAGAGGAATACCAAAGGACAGCCTACCCAAAAGAAGATGAGAACTTGGCAGAATTCATTCAAAGATGTCAAAAGAAAAAGACTGAAGTAATGTTATGTCCAAGATGCAGCGCCATATTCGACAGAAAATCAGCAGCAAACTTGGAGGTTGTGGAAAAGACCAAAATAAGAGGAAATTGGGAGCCAAGGCCAGCAGTCGAAACATGTAGATGTCATCCAAGGGAAGACAAGTATCACTTTCAGAACCCTAGGGGTAGATACTACAACACCTACAAACCGTCTGGCAAGGTACTTGATGATAGATGGGTGCAACCCATTAGAGATGCCCAAGGACCAAGAAAATGGAAGAATTTCGAAGTCCAGAGAGGATCTTTAGTCGAAGTAAAGAAAGAAACTAGAAAATAGAAGCCAAGACCGTACCCCTCAGAGAATTATAAAGGAAAAATCCCCATGTCAAAGTCTCAATGGAGGAGATTCCAGAGGTAGAAAAGGGCTGAGAAAGAAGCAGCAGATGGACTCAACGTCAAGAAGAAAAACGCTGACGAAGAAAAAGCAGAGTCTAGCAGAAACACTCAGGCAGCAGAGAAAGACAAACCTCACAAAAGGAACAACACCAACAACATGTTGTAGTTGTCGAAGCTCACCAACACAATATCAGAAGGTGACGAAGCAACTGACAACTTTGAGTCTGACGAAGAAGGGTCGTTCGACGTAATATGAAATGTAGTGTCAGTCCTCCCTAGAGACTATGACAGGGTGATGGAAATCGAAGACAAAGAAGAAAACATGATAGACAGTACCATGGGACCAAGGCCCGTGTGTTATTATATCATGAATAACGTTTGTGTCGAAGAATAGAACGCCTTCTTTGAGAAGCCAGACAAATCAATGAGGGGACATTTGAAACCTTTATTCATAAAAGGGAAGGTCGAAAATGTATGCGTCAACAAAATATTAGTGGATGGGGGAGCTGCAGTGAATCTAATGCCCCATTACATGCTAAGAAAAATTGGGAAAGATGACTCTGATGCAAAACCACACAACATGGTCCTGTCGAACTATGAAGGAAAAATGGGCACAACTATGGGTGTTATTCAAGTGGATCTGACAGTTGGCACTATCACCAGGCCAACAATGTTTATAGTTATAGCTTCCAGGTCTAACTACAATTTGTTGTTGGGAAGGGAGTGGATCCATGGAGTAGGAGTTGTCCCTTCGTCCATGCATTAGCGCATAGTCATCTGGCGCCCTGATGGCATCATCGAAAACATCGAAGCATACCAAAGCTATTTCATAACTGAATTGAACAACGTAAACAGTCAAAGCTTCGACCGAAATCTGGCTCACATAGCCCCTTGCAACCCAGCTGAGTTTGATCTGAAGGCATCATACAATGCCTATTGTTCCATGTACCTACACCCAATACATGGGTTTCAATGGGACAAGGAGGTGATTGGTGAACCAAGCCATGCATGGGGAGCCTCTAATGTAGAGCCAGCTAGCTGGGGTAGCGAGTTTGACGATGATGATGAGTGAAGCATCAACATTGAATAGACTAACGGCCTACATGGCCGAAAATAAACTATAATCGGCTCTAGAAGCCGAAGTAAAATACATGGTTGTCGAAGCCAATGAAAAAAATCTAGACCCATCATGCCCTTACCAGGGCACTGATGGAGAAGATAAAGATAACCAGATAGGCGAATGGCAGGATCAAAAGCTTGACGCCATCTATGATGACGAACCTTTGGGATTCGAAAAAGATCCAATATCAACTAGCTTGAAGATGGTGGCACAGGACCCTTTGGAAGAAATCAATCTAGAACTGGGGGCGGAAAAAAGACCAACCTATATAAGCGCTAATATGGACCCCCAATTCAGAGTCGAATTAGTCCAATTGTTGAAAGAGTTTAAACATTGCTTCGCATGGGACTATGACGAAATACCTGGCCTCGATAGAAGCCTAGTCGAACTAAAGCTTCCTATAATAGAAGGAAAGAAGCCTGTAAAGCAGACTCCAAGGAGGTTTGTACCAGAGGTCTTGTTGAAAATAAAAGAAGAGGTCGAAAGACTTCTCAAATGCAAGTTCATCCGCCTAACTAGGTACGTCGAATGGATTGCAAACATTGTACCCGTGATAAAGAAAAATGGCACATTAAGGGTGTGCATTGATTTTCGAGACTTGAATTCAGCCACCCCTAAGGTTGAATATCCTATGCCAGTAGCAGAAATGTTAGTAGACTCTGCAGCAGGCCATGAGTACCTAAGCATGCTAGATGGATACTCTGGCTACAATCAAATCTTCATTGCAGAGGAAGATGTTGCCAAAACCGCCTTTCGTTGTCCTGGAGCAATAGGGACTTACGAATGGGTAGTTATGCCCTTTGGTTTAAAAAGTTCTGGAGCTACGTACCAAAGGGCCATGAATTCTATTTTTCATGATTTCATTGAAACATTCATGCAAGTATATATTGACGACATTATAATAAAGTCTGTTTAAGGAAAACATCATTTAGACCATCTTCGATAATCCTTTGAAAGGATGAGAAAATTTGGTTTAAAGATGAATCCCCTCAAATGTGCGTTTGGTGTGCAGGCTGGAGATTTCCTAGGTTTTATGGTCCAAAAAAAGGGAATCGAAATAAACGCCAACAAAGCTAAAGCAATAATGGAGGCGAAAGCACCATCAACGAAGAAAGGATTGCAATCACTGTTGGGGAAAATTAATTTCCTAAGAAGATTCATTTCAAACCTCAGTGGGAAAACACAGACTTTCTCTCCTCTGCTTCGACTAAAAAAAGAAGACTTCGCATGGGGGCAAGAGCAACAGGACGCTTTCGACAAGATCAAGGGATATCTAACCAGTCCCCTAGTCTTGATATCTCCTAGTAGAAAAAGAAGCATGAGGTTGTACATCTCAACATCCGACAAGACCCTAGGAAGCATGTTGTGTCAGGAAGATGAAAATGGCGTAGAAAGAGCCATTTACTATCTTAGTAGAGTCTTAAACGATGCTGAAACTAGATATAGTGTAATAGAAAAATTATGTTTATGTGTGTATTTTTCTTGTACAAAATTAAAGCACTATATAAAACCAGTTGATGTATTTGTATCATCCCATTTCGACGTAATAAAATATATGTTGTCTAAATCCATTTTACATAGTCGAATTGGGAAGTGGACTCTAGCATTAACTGAGTATTCCTTGAAATATCTTCCTTTAAAGGCTGTAAAAGGACAAGTGGTGGCTGACTTTATAGATGACCACTCCATAGACGAAAATGAAATAAAACACGTTGAATTACAGCCATGGAGATTATATTTTGATGGTTCCAGCCACAAGTATGGTGCCGGTATTGGAATATTAATTATTTCTCCTGATAAAATTCCAACAAAATTCAAGTATAGGGTCGAAGACCCATGTTCAAACAATGAAGCCGAATATGAAGCTTTAATTGATGGACTTGAAATATTGTTGGAATTGGGGGCAACAAGAGTCGAAATAATGGGCGACTCAGAACTAGTAATAAAACAACTGACCAAAGAATACAAATGTGTCAAAGAAAATCTGATTATGTACTTCGTTATAGCCAATAGACTCCTCAAAGCATTTGACATTGTGGCCTTTAAACATATTCCTAGAATAAAAAATCAAGAGGCCAACGACTTGGCTCAAATTGCATCAGGTTACAAAGTGTCGAAAGAAAAACTGGAGAGTGCTATTGAAGTAAGGGGAAGGGTTATATCAACCAAATTATCCCCATCAGATTTGGAAACGATAAAACTTGGTTATGGGGATGACGAAAGCTTTGAAATCTTTAACATAGATAATTCAGAGATGGAAGATTGGAGAAAACCCATCAAAGAGTATCTGCTATACCCAAACCAAAAGGTGGAAAGAAAAGTAAGATACAGAGCTTTAAGCTACGTACTCTTTGGAAACGAATTACTCAAGAAGATTGGAGGGAGTCTTGCTAAGATGCTTAGGCGAAGAAGAAGCTTACATAGCATTGTCGAATGTACATAGTGGTACATGTGGTGCACACCAAGTAGGGCATAAGATGAAATGGTTGTTATTTAAACAAGGTTTATATTGGCCAACCATGCTAAAAGATTGTGTCGAATTCGCAAAGGGTTTCCAAGAATGCCAAGTCCATGCAGGTATACCACATGTCCCTGCGAGCGAATTATTCGGTCATAAAGCCTTGGCCATTCAAAGGTTGGGCTTTGGATTTAATTGGAGAAATTCGACCAGCTTCGTCGAAAGGACAAAAATACATATTAGTAGGAGTTGATTACTTTACTAAATGGATTGAAGCCATACCATTGGTGAATGTGGATTAGAAGGAAGTCATAGAGTTTATCCAAAAATATATAATTTATAGATTTGGAATACCGGAAACAATAACCACCGACTAAGGGTCTGTGTTTACTGGTAGAACTATGCAAGCTTTTGCAAAAGAGATGGGGTTTAAGTTATTAACCTCTACACCCTATTATGCCCAAGCAAATGGACAAGTCGAAGCAGCAAACAAGGTGGTAATAAATTTGATCAAGAAGCATGTAGGTAAAAAGCCTAGAAACTGGCATAAAACCTTAGATCAAATTTTATGGGTTTGTCGAACGTCACCCAAAGAAGCTACTAAATCTACTCCATTTAAATTGACATATGGACATGATGCAATACTTCCAGTCGAAATCTATTTACAGTCCATACATGTTCAAAGACATCATGAAATTCCTTCAGAAATATATTGGAGCATGATGATGGACGAATTAGTGGATTTAGACGAAGAAAGGCTACGCGCGTTAGACTTGATAAGGAGACAAAAAGAAAGAGTTGAAAAATCTTACAATAAAAGAGTAAAGTAAAAAATCCTTTGTGTGGGTGATTTAGTTTGGAAGGTAATACTTCCCATGGATAGAAAAGACAAATTAATGAGAAAGTGGTCCCCCAAATGGGAAGGGCCTTTCAAAATTTTAAGTGTTTTTTCGAATGGTGCTTATGAAGTCGAAGAAATAGGCAAAGATGAAAGAATATTAAAAATAAATGGCAAATACTTGAAAAAATATAAACCAATTCTACAAGAAGTAAAAATAAACGTAGAATAATTATTTTAAGTACTTCGCCAAATAAGCATTGAAGTCATTACAAGAGGTGCCTTCTAGGGCTTCTAAACAAAAGAAAATACTTAGCCTAGTTTCTATTACAAGTTCTAGTTCTAAAGGAAAGACTCCTTAAGTTATATGAACTTTCTCTTCTGGACCAGATTCGACAATCACACAGACTCTTATTGTAAGACATTTCGTCAATCTCTTTGCCTAGTTGTTGAGCCCTATCCGCGTGATGAAGCCCCACTTTGATTTCTTCTTCAATTTCTTCATTCTTGGGTTGTTGAAGATCTGCCTTGCACTTCCTTTCTTGAGCAATCTTGATTTCGAGCTGGGCTATTTGTTCCTTGAAGTCTTGAATGTTTTTGTCACATTCAGCCACTTCTTTGGAATAAGTCTCAGAGAGTTTTGACAACTCTGAAACCTTCTCAGTCGAAGCTTCCACAGCGTCCCACTCAGCAACCCGAGTGTCAGCCTTTTTGGAGATCATTTGGACATACTCCTTTCGACGGCTGAGATCCCCACTTGCTACATCAATTATCTGAGCAAGGTCCATTACCAAACGAGTTTTGTCAGCACTGGATTCCAAGACATTCACTTGTTTAAGGAGTTTTTTCAGTTCAGATTGTTGGGTGGGATCCTCCTCCAAAATTTTGAACAAATCGACACCAAACACTTTTGCCTTAACTTCATCCATGATGGAGCTGAGAGTTTTAACCTCAGAAGTAGCCCCAGAGGTAATCGACCGCTGGAGGAGTCCTGGAAGTTATAGCGGTTGCTGAGCATGGCTTTCAAATACTCCAAAGGCTTCCTTGTTTTCAGGTTCTCAAGCTCCTCACGAGAGAAGATAGTCGAACCAGAAGATGGAGGATTGCTTTATATTAGATCAGGATTGATGTGAGTGCTAGGCCCAACCTCCTTCTTCGACTGACCTTTGTTTTCTATACTCTTGGCATTAAGGTCCTCTTCACCGGCATCTTTGGATTTGTTTTGCTCTTCCCCTTCTTGGACACTGGATCCAACATCAGCCCTTTTGCCTTTCTCATTTTTTGTGGGACTTTCTTTGTTAGCAGTGGACTTTGGATGATCAAGGGAATTTTCTGCAGAACATTCCTCCATGGTGATGTCAAATCTGGCCACAATTTGAGGTTCCATCATATCACCCTTGGAGGTATTTTCTTCTTGGACCTTTTTGGTTTCGTCAAGAGGGGAGTTTTGTAGTTGGTCTTTCTTTGCTTCTGATTCTTTAATCGAATCAGCTTGGGGTAGAGAGCCAGAATTGATGGGAGGTTCATCAGTGTTGATTTGAACCTGAAACAAAATAAAGTTTAAAAACACAAGAGTATACAAAGATCAAAGTTAAATTTAGTCGAAATATAGTTACATGAGGGATCATAGTATGGAAACTAGAATTCCCACTTTTTGCATCTTGCACAGGCTTAATTACTGGGCTCGCAGGAGGGGTCTTTTTCGACGTCACCAGTGATCTTTGGGAAGAGACCATCTTTATTTTTGTAGTTTTCTTCCTTTTCAAAGGTTGTTGATCTGGGGATTCGTCACCAGAGTCTTCAGAAGGCACCTGCACTTCCTCTTTCTTCCGTTTTTGAGGAGTATGTGGTTTTCGACTCATCTGAAGCATCAAGGAGAATCTAATAAGCTCAAGACTAAGATAATTGCATGATTAAAATAGTTTCTTCATGAAAGAAAAGAAAAGAACCTTTTTTTGAAGTGGAGGAATATATCTTGGTGGATTTGCCAGGCTTGTCTTCGACAGAGCTCTTGTTGCTAGCGATCTTGACAGTTGGAAAGAGAAAGAGAAGTTAGAAAAAGAAGAAAATAAAACATAAAGATATGAATATAAAGATGAAGTTGAAATCGTGGTTACACCTTCAAGAATGGTAGATTCCACGCGAACATGTTCTATTCCAATATGAAGGTGCCCTGGGTAATTATCCAGATGATATTTGGTCGGAACCACACGCTCTGCAAGCTTTTTTCGTGACTCTTGAAGCAGTTTTAAGTCGGATCCACATACGAACCAATCTGGAAAAGGCGGGCTCAGAGCCACACCAAAATCAGCAGATGGTAGAGGTGGAAACTTTGGTGGATAAAAAGTATACGCCAAGTTATAACGCGCCTTTAGTGGAACGTATGAGGGCAATGCCAACTTCCCCATTTTTTCCTGTGAATTTATGCTTCAGAGTCACAACTGCTTCGCCTATGGTTCGCATAAGATCATCTGGCCTATAAATTGTTTCAAAATGTTTTTGGAACTTTTGAATCTCTTTAACATGCTATTGAGTACCTTTCTTGGTTCGATCTTGCACAAAAGCAAAGGCATTTGTCAGAAGAGTG
Source organism: Lathyrus aphaca (assembly GCA_963966055.1). Classification (NCBI taxonomy): domain Eukaryota; kingdom Viridiplantae; phylum Streptophyta; class Magnoliopsida; order Fabales; family Fabaceae; genus Lathyrus; species Lathyrus aphaca. Next base: position 217,286,994 of record OZ014520.1, on the reverse strand, counting down.
TTGAAGTCAGTTACGTCATAAAATCTGGTGAGATAATACTCCTTCCACCAAACGTCAAACTCTTGAGTGCAGAAGAAGGTCGGTCGAAATACCACTGGTTGAATCTCCAAAGCGGCATCATTGAGTTTTTCTGAGATCTTTATACTCTTCGACTTAATGGAGAACGAATTGTAAAAGAGAATGGAGCCTTTCTTGGGATAGATTGACCTTGGTTTTAGTTGTATCAGCCCAAATTGTTGAGCCATTAAATTCGGCTGATAAACTATTAGGGCCCCTTTGGAGTTGGACATAGTTGGGTAAGAGGATAAGAGCCTGGGTGTAAGGAACAATTTCCATATGGCTAAGAAATTGTCTTCTTCCTTTTTGTGTTCCACGGGAAGTTATCTGGTGAACCACTTGGGTCAGACGGTCCTGTTGGGGAAAAGTGCCATGCCGTCAGTGAAGTTGTAGCTCTTGGCGAACATATTCACATAATTGGTAGAGATTTGACACTCTCACTGATGGATTCGTAGAGATTGGCCAGAATCAATTGGTTTAAGCGCAGGTTCATACCAACATGGAGCTGATTGGCTAGGGTTATGTACTTCTTGGCCACTTGAAGAGATCTTGTGCAAAACACAAATTTCGACAGCCAAAGGGTGAGAAATGCTATGTGTTCTATATCTGATACATCAGCAGAGTCCTTGTCATGGTAGTGGGCAATGAAGGGAGAGTATGAAGCAAAATTAGTTTCAAAAGCTATGGTATTTTCGTCCAGTACAGTTGGATCGAAAGCTGCCCCTAGTGGACTAAGACCTACTATGGCATCTAGGTCGAAGAGAGTGGGGGTCACCATTCCACAGGGAAGGTGAAAAGTGTTGTAGGTGCTATCCCAAAAGTAGAGGGAAGCAAGAATCATATTGGTGTAGTAGCCAGGGCCTTCCTTCGACAGCTGGATCAAGTCATAAATGCAAATTTTCTTCCAGCTTTTACCCTTGACTTTTTCAATTTTGTTTACCCAATATACATATTCAGAAGGGTCTTTCGACCAAGGACAGCTTCTAAAGATCCTGGGCTTCTTTAAGTACGTCAAATCTAGGGCAGCCGGTTCAGGGTTTTGTTATGTGTGTTCCGGTGATTTATCACTAGATTTGGGTGTTTTTCCTGCGCCTATGGGTTTTGTACGCGAATAAGTAGGGAAAAACTCTTTAAGGCGAGTTTGATCAGCATTAGGGTTAGGGAGAGGACCTAACATAGCATGGCACTTTCTAGATATTAAAATAGGGATGAGTACCGGAGAGTAGTAGATGCTTGATTTCTCCCTTTCGTTTAGTGGTTCTGGGGCATATTGTTGGTTACCCACAAGCTTTGGTCCAAGAATTTTGTGTGCGTAGGGGAAAGCAGTTGTGTTCTTGTCTTTCTGTTCGCTTGAAGTTGCAATTGTTGGTAGTGAAGGAATTTGAGAAAGAAGGAGTAGGGATTGGGTATGTGAGAAGAAAGAAAGTTGAAATGTATTAAGTTTGGTGAGAAAAACGTTCTTCAGAAGAAGGAAGAGGGGTATTTATACTAAAGGCTGAGGAGAGAAACATTTGAGTTTTCAAACGGTTATGGCACGTGTCGACGCGTTAGTGGATGTGAAAAAGTTGTGGAAGTTGAAAAGAGTATGGAATACCTAGTTTCATAAAGTCATAGAGATCATGTCCAAAAACATGGGTTAGACGTGATAGGTTAGGAGAATCTGATGATTACTTTTTGATGATTTGACAGAAGTGAGATTTTGGGAATCAGCGCATTTAATGCAAGATAAAAGTAAGATTTCAGGGATCAGTGCATTTAATGCAAGACATGGAGTTGAAATAAGTTTCGGCAACAAAGATGCTTTCTCCAGAAGTCAGTCGAAATACCTTTGCTGGGGGGCAATTTGTATACACATAATTTCGACACCATGGTTTTTAAAAAATGAGAGCCTTAGCAGCTGGTAGCTTCGTCAGCTATTCTTCCACAAATCACCATTCGACATTGAAGTTTCTTAGCACTCCTCATCTTATTGTGCTTTGAGCAATGATATACGTAGCTGTGAAGATATTCGACAGATTAAGATTATTCTTTCTTCCAAATGTGTCCAGAATCTTAAGAAGGTTTATGATGATTTAGTTCGTGATATAACAAAGAAATGTCTGTCGAATAGGCGAACAAGATGCCAGTTGAAAGTTTTTCACATTACTACGAAGAAGTCTTCTCGTGTTTTCGACAAGAGATATGAAGGCAAGAATCTGAAGAAGGAGATGTTATGACTATATTTGAATTTCAAATGAATTCGACGTGACAAGAAGATACGTCGTTTCGCCAGTTAAAGGGCAGTTTTAATATGAATAACGCCTCACTTGGTAGAAGATACGTGGAGGATTCCTAGAGATTAATAGCATGCAGAACGCCAAGTGGAGAATTCTTAGGAATTGACCGTTATTTGACGGTTATTTTATTTGTATATAAATAGGATATCTTTGCTTTGTGTAAAGTGTGTGAAATTATGTACAACATTCCTGTGAAAATTACTCTAATACTCGTGTGTAAGAGAAAGGAGAATTTTCTGAAAAATGTACGTGTAACACCATTTATCTTTCAGTTATAAAAATTTAGATTTTCTTTTATTCCTTGTTCAAGTTTATGCTTTCAGTTATTTTTCAAGCAATTTACTTTCAAGCAAGTTTACATTCCAGAAATCCTTTCATGCGAATTTCAAGTTTCTTTGTTAGTTTTATTTTACAAACATATCCATACTTTAATATAAACAATAACAATTTCATTAAGAGATCATTCGACAGAACTTACAAAAACTAGTAAGACTTGTATATTAAGAGACAAACCCTAAGAATTTAGCACAAGTGTCCTAGGACTTGTGTGGTTTCTCCTACAAGTAACTCAGTTCCAAGGAATTGGTAAACCAGAGGTTGTTCGCCAAAAACACGAGCGAACAATGAGATGGAAGGCATTGTTGATGTTGATTTGGTGAACTATGAGGACATTAAGAAACTAGTACTTACTGTTAGATATATGAAGTTCAAGTGTTTGTGGTACCATCATCCAAAGTTATCATTTTAGCGTGGAGTTAAACCTCGAAACATTGATGGTGACCTGTTGGAGCTTATATCAGATACTACTGTACCAGATTGGAACCATGGAATGTAGTAAATGAAAGACATAAATCCAGATGCTTACACTGAAATGACTAAGGTTCAACCTGAGCAATGAACAATATCAACTTTTAGCACTTACACTCAAAGTGTTTTGCAGGTCAACAATATGTGTGAGGCTTTCAATAGTGTAATTCTTGATATTAGAGAAAACCCAATAATATATTTACTTAAGGGTATAAAGCATTATGTAACTGTTAGGATTGTGAAGCAAATGCAGATGCTTGAAAGGTACAATGGTGATATATGTCCTAAGATCCAGGCTTCAATTGAAGACTACAAAAGAGTTGCAGGGGGATGGAAGGCAACATGTCATGGTGATGTGGAAATGACTAAGTTTAGTGTATCTAATGAGAGAGATACATATATCGTGGATCTGCCAACAAAATTACATTAAAATTCACTTGAAAATTACAGCAAAACAAACCAATACCATAATGACCACAACAACTAGAACAACCAATCATTGGCAAAACTCAAACTTCTTTTTCAAACCCTCATCTTGTTTCAACTTCAAATTATCTTGTTTCTTAACTTCATCAATTCTCTTCATTAGTGACAAAATCACCTCCTTTGCACGCACGCATCAATATTTCTTCATCGTACCAATTGAAGAAGTTACATCCCTTTTGTACCTGCAACTGCATTCACAAACAGACTTCACACTATTCAAATTTTGGGTTTTACCAATTGAAGAAGATACATTCAATTTGATAGAAACTGAGTTTTACCTTGTATAACCCATAACCATTAAACCTCAACCCAAGATTCTCCTTTGTCCATGAAGTAGTGAGCGGTGAATAAAGGTCACAAAAGCAACAAACATATCTTCTTCGTGATCCACAACTGTTACTGGACAAACAACATATGATTATGACATTTTCGGTAAAAAAGACGCATATTGTGTGAGCAACTCTTTAGTTTTGTATGATTATAAATTTTAGGTGTTTGTGCTTTTATCATATGCTTCATATTAAGATAATTTTTATGCATTGCTTGCCTTTATATCTCTTGTCTCATTTTTAATAATGTCTTTGAATTTCTGAAAATACGCAAAATGAATCGATTCATTCCATCATGCATCGATTTATGCTGTAGAAATAATTCTGGAAATTCGCAAAATGAATCGATTCATTCCATCATGCATCGATTCATGCTGTAAGAATGGTTCTGGAATTTCTTCTATGAATCGACACATACAAACATGCATCGATTCATTTATATGTTTGGTGTTTCTGTTAGTGCAGAGCGTGATACAGGGAATTTCTTTCGAAATTCATAGTCAAGGATCATTGAAGAACACATCAAGAAAAGCAATTTTAGTGTGTACAATTCAATGTTGAGCAGGATTGAAACCTAGAATCAAATTCATCTTCATCATCTTCTCAAATACCTTAATTAAAGAACATTAACAAGGAATTAGTGTTGTTCTGTGAATTAAAGGTTTATGAGATAACGTTCAGTGGTACGATCGGAGATCCAGCTGAGTTGAAGAGTGAAAGAAGGTTTCAAGGAAAAACCAGTTGGGTTTTCCTTCAAGAACGGGCGTGTTCTTGAGGGTTTGTTAGTCACGTTTACAAGACAGATTCAGCCGCAGCGTAAGATTTTGAAATTGGGAGATTTCGCAAATAGAACGTGGAACCGGTGAATTGTTTATATTACTTGCAGGGAATCTTGATTTGGCTCAGATCAAGTGAAGGTTGATACAATAGGAAGATCTAGGTGTATAGATTTCTGGTGTTTGTATAGCAACCTTGTAAACGACGATTTCAGCAATATTGATATAAGATTTCTCAATTTCGGTTTGAAATTGAGAGGGAGACGTACCCACACGCGAGGAAGAACGTGGGGAACTTCCTTACCAAATATCTGCGTATTGTATTCCTTATCCATCTCTATTTACGTTTTTAATCGTTTTTTATTCATTGGAAATAGCTTTTGTGATAGGTGCATTCAACACTTTTACAGCTTGTGTGTTTAAACCTTTATCATCTCAATCGTAAATCCAGCACGTTATCACATGTTCGGTCTTCTAGTGGCTGGTCCAGAATAGACGCTAGTATATTTGGGACCGTGGTTTCCGTTAATCTTTGAAAACTCTGAAAAATCTTTTAAATCCTTGAAAACAAGGAGGTGATCCATTCACCCCCCCTCTAGATCACTAGCCACAATGTCTAACAAGTGGTATCAGAGCACCGGTTCGCTGGTGCTTTGTGGCTGCCTGTAACGTTATGGATTCTGAACCAAAGGGGGCGTATAATAGAGCTCCTGTTTTCAATGGTGAAAATTATGGCTACTGGAAAGACTGCATGCGAGTTCACATAAATTCTGTGGATAGGCGCGTATGGACTACCATTCAAAATGGTCCTTTTCAAATTACCATGATGAATGAGGCAGGTGCCATAGTACCTAAACCATAAGATGATTGGGATGAGAAAGATGAGAAAAAGTGGTCAAGTGATTGGAGAGCTCGAAATATGCTAATTTCAGCACTTAGTGCAGATGAGTATTATCGAGTATCCCATTGCTCAACAGCTAAAGAAATGTGGGACGCTTTAGAAATTGCACATGAAGGTACAACTGAAGTAAAACAGTCTCTCATTAACACACTTAATCAAGAGTTCGAACTCTTTCGCATGAAACAAGGAGAATCTATTCCCGACATGCAAAAGAGATTTGTTCATCTCATTAATCGTTTGAATGCACTTGGAAAACCTGTTTCCAATGAAATTGCTACTAATAAAATTTTGAGATGTCTTAGCAGGGAATGGCAACCTAAAGTAACAGCTATCAAGGAAGCCAACGATCTAACGACACTCACAATGACTACTTTGTTTGGAAAGCTGGAGGAACATCAGCAAGAACTAGAAAGTCTAGAAAAGTTTGAGAACAAAAGTAAAAAGGGAAAGGAGAAGAATAAAGACAAAGAGGGTGAGAAGAGGCCTATAGCTCTTATGGCTTCTAACTCAAAGTCCTCACAAAAAGAGCTAAGCAACAATGAGTCAAGTAGTGACGAAGACTCCGGTGACGAAGAAATGGGACTTTTTGTTAGAAGATATAATAGATTCATCCAAAAGAATGGAATCAAGCATTCCGACAAAAATCTCATAAAGTTTAGAAGACAATATATAGATTCAAAACAGGAAGAGATTAAGAAGAATAGAGAAAGAGGGTCTTGATTTAATTGTGGCAAGTCCGGACATTATAAAACGGATTGTCCTTTAAAGAAAAAGGATAAAGGAAAATCTCCACCAAAAAGGTATAATAAGCAAAGAAGAGCTTACATTGCTTGGGAAAGTGATAGTGATTCATCAAGTACACAATGCTCAAGTGATAGCGATGAAACCGCAAATTTGTGTCTTATGGCTCACACCAAAAATCAGTCCCACCACAAGAAGAAAAGTGATGATAAAAAGGTAAAACAAGCTTACTATAACAATTTCTCTTCTATGTCCTTTTCTGAATTGAAAATAGCTTTTGAAAAACTGCATAATGAAGCTATAGAAGCATTTAAAAGATTATCTTCCGATAAACAAATTTTTTCATACTTGGAAGGTAAAGTACAACATGCTGAAAAAGATTTAGAGTACTTGAAAGCTAGCATTGCAGAAAATTCAAAAGCTATTGATATTGATGGTTGTAGTAAAATAAGGCATTGTGAAGCTTGTCACATTTGGCAACAAGAGGTTATTTCTCTTAAAGTCAAATTGGAAAAAGCCTTGCAACCTAAGATTACTTATGCCATTGATACTAGGTTGTTCAAAAAGTCATTAAATTCTCCATATGCAAAATATTCTTTTGTTCCAAAGGATTTAAGGACCAATCATAAACAACATCATTATCGTAGTGTTTGTCATTATTGTTGTCATGCTGGCCATACCATTGAAAAATGCAAATTTAGAAGATTTCTAGTGCCTAAAGGCATTTATCAATGGAAGCCTAAAGACAACCATGTTACCACTTACCCACTTGGACCCAATAAAAATTGGGTACCTACCTCTCTCTTTTGATATTGTAGGATGAGTGTCTTGCATCCATGGAAAGAAGATGGTTTTTGGACAGCGGGTGTTCAAGGCACATGACGGGTGACATATCACTTTTTATTGACTTAAAGGAAAGAAGAAGGGGTATGTTACTTATGGAGACAATAACAAAGGAGATATACTTGGTAAAGGTAGTGTAGGTATTCCCTCTACCACTACTATTTCTGATGTCCATCTTGTAGAGGGACTTAAAAACAATTTGTTGAGTATAAGTCAACTATGCGACAAAGGTTATAAAGTTTCTTTCACAAAAACTTGTTGCAAAATTGAACATACCGAACATAATGTTGTGTTTAAGGGTGTAAGAGTAAACAACATATATATGCTTGATCTTTTGAGTGTATCTTTAACAAGCACTAAATGTCTAGTAGCCCTAAATGATGATTCATGGCTGTGGCATAGACGCTTAGCGCATGTTAATTTTGATTTGCTTAATAAGGTTGTATCTAAGGATCTAGTAGTAGGTCTTCCAAAAATAAAATTTTCAAAAGACCACCTATGTGATGCTTGCCAAATGGGGAAACAAACAAGGGTCTCCTTTAAATCTAAAAACATAATTTCAACTTCAAGACCCCTTGAGCTTCTCCATATGAGCTTCTACATAATTTCAACATGTATCTTCACAGGAGAGATTTTCTCCAGCTATACCTAAACAACATAGGACACCATAACCAGAAAGGATATCCTCATTAGGTCACCATAAATAAGCTTAAGAGATAACTTATCAAGATTTTCACTCCCGCATGAAAGATTTGATAATTATACTCTTTTGTTTTGGCTCCAACCTCTTCTTTCATCAAGAACCACAACATTCTGAACTAAGTGTTCTCCAGTTCTCACAGAAAACAAAATACAAGCCTCCTTCAAATATAGAATTCTCTGAACCAAGATGTCAGGACATTCTGTTTGACATCATAGCTACACAGCAATTCACCAGCAAATTTCCAGCCCTGATAACACCAGACTGGTCCAATATACACCATATGATGAATAGTCCATACTCCACTTCTAGGGACCATTCAAACACCAATATGAACCTCTCAAGTTCAAACAGCATTTCATTATATCCTCCTTCTTCCTTTACCATGAACCAGAAAGTATCCCCCTTAGATCTCATCCAGAAACAGACCAGGATGCCTGCTCTGATACCAATTGAAATTCTGGTATGACAGACTCAGATGTCGAATATGATGTTGAGACATCTTATCTGTTACTTATAAACATGGTAAGGCATACATATCAGTACTTAAATAATTCTGATATATCAGAGTCAAACATGCTTCAGGATGTTGGGACATCTGATAGGACATTCAGTTCAGGTACTGCATAAAACATAAAAGATATAAAGAACATAGCAGAATTTGTTAACCCAGTTCAGTGTATAACCACACTTACATCTGGAGGCTACCAAGTCAGGAGGAAATCCACTATAAGTAATATTAATTCTAGACTTAAACCACCCTGTTTAATCTATCACTTAATAACTACCCAATGCAATTTCTACCTAAGACACAACTTAGATAAGAGTACCCTACTCACTCCCCCTCAATCACCCAGTGATCAAGTTTACAAGTTTAATAAAGTTGAAGACATTCTTCAAACAATACAGCTTGATCTTACTTCACAGTTTCAATCAAGTCACAAAACTTCTCTTGCTTACAAGCTTCGAGAATCACAAGTGAAACAGCCACAATAGAGTTACTTGTTATGCACGGCTGACACAAGGACACAACCCTAATAATGTTTACATTTTCGGTTGATTGGGTTGATTCTAAACTAGGTTACAAGGTTTCTTTTATAACCTATTCCCAACTGGATTTGGGCCTAAACAATCACAACAATAACTGCTACAAATATGCAGAAATATCTGCTACAAATATGCAGAAATATCTGCTACAAATATTCCAAAAGATCTTCAACTCCTAAAATATCTCTAAATATAGAAACCTATATTTTTCAATATTTGTCTTCAATTTAAATTGAGTCTTTAAGATCTTCTAGATCAGCACCACATATGATTGCATAATATCTCCAGAATATTCTGCATAATTCAGATCTGATAAATCCAATGTCATCACCTTGAATTAGGGTTTGTTACTTCCTAGATTCTAGGTGATTTTGTTCTTCTGATTAATCTGAATCTTCATAACAAAACTCCCTACAGATGCGCCTTGTTTTGTTTTTATCCATCCATAATTAACTCCAGATAACTCTCCTTAAATATCTCAGATCAGTTAGTTATTAATTAATTCTGGTAACAGGTCTGAGATGTCTCAACATCTGTTGGGACATCCTGAAAAAACTGAACTTACTTCATTTACTGATACAATGTCACAACATCTGATGTGACATCCTGTAAACTGAACTTATTCCATCAACTGATACAATGTCCTAACATCTGGTGTGACATCCTGATATCTTGACTTAAGTTCATTAACTGTTACTCTGTTTGACAGTGTCACAACATTTGGTGTGACATCCTGAACTAAGTTCAACACTTCTTGTTTGATATCTATATGTAACATATGACAGTAATGTTGTCATGACAGTTGCAGATGTTTCAACATTCTCTTTGACATCTGTCATGACATTTGCAGATGTTTCAACATTCTCTTTGACATCTGTCATGACATTTGCAGATGTTTCAACATCTTCTTTGACATCTGTCTGTAGCATATGACAGTAATTCTGTCATGACATTTGCAGATGTTTCAACATCTTCTTTGACATCTGTCTGTAACATATGACAGTAATTCTGTCATGACATTTGCAGATGTTTCAACATCTTCTTTGACATCTGACTGTAACATATGACAACATCTGTTGGGACATCCTGAATTAAGTTCTTCTACTCTGTTTGATAATGTCCCAACATCTGATAGGACATTCTGAACTGAATTCAACATCTTCTTTGACAACTTCCACATTTATGTCAGATGTCAACATCTGTTGGGACATCCTGAATTAAGTTCTTCTACTCTGTTTGATAATGTCCCAACATCTGATAGGACATTCTGAACTGAATTCAACATCTTCTTTGACATGTTCTTCCAGAGTCTATACTATGTTAATATGGAACTTCTTATTCAACATTTTCCAGCCATATTAGTTTTACCAAACATAATGCCAATCATAAAATAATAGCATTAACAATCTCCCCCTTTGGCTTATTTTGGCTAAAACTAATTTACATACAGGTGTAGTAGTACCTTATGTAGAAGTTCCTTAACATCACATCTTCATATCAGACCTCACACTATTACTTCTCCCCCTTTTTAGCCATAAAAAGACAAAGATACCATAAAACATAAACTGTAGAGAATCAAACATAAACTGCAGAGAGAAGCTTTATGTAATATAGCCTTCTAGACTCTTAGGATTCTCCTTATCTGGTTAAGGTATTACTCCCCCTTAACACCACAAAATCAAGTGCACATAATTGTAACACACTCCCCCTGTCTAGGATACTCCATGCTTCTCTGTACATTGATGAAAGGAAAACATAAGACGCATCTTCATGTCTTCAAGAGCTCACTCTCTGTTCAATTCCCAATCGAACACATTCACTTCTTGTACCAAAGCATACCTGATTCCTTTCTGGGTTTGTAGTTACCACAGACTACACAAGATGAACATCTTCTAGCACACAGGTTCTTGACACTAAGCCTTTACACACCAAAGGCCATACAATCCAGATAAAACACATCCAAACTAATTATGAAATTAGAATGAATGTCCACAAACAAACTTCCAAGCAATCAATACCTGATATACTTCTGGTGGATCAACAGAGATGTGCTATTCAGTTGAGGCCTTGTGCTGATCCTCAGATGCTTCTTCATCACAATTATTGAAGGCCTTTTTCTGGTCCTCAGATGTTTCAACATCTATTGGGACATCCTGTTGAGCAGGAGTGTCCTTTGCAGCCTGAGTTTGTTGATCTTCTTGTGGGGCTGGCATAGTGTTCAGAGGGATAGATATGCCACTTACCACTCTTTGCTCAGATAGGATCTTGGTTACCAACTCCTTTATGGAATCATCCACATACTCAGAAGCTTTTGGAGTGTTGTACAATGGTGAAGGTATGCCTTTGGTCTTGCTGAAAACTTGATCTTTTTGGAGTTCTTGGCTTTTTAGCACTAGGAACACTTCCAGTCTCTTCTACATGTTTCTTCCAATATAGATCATCTACTTCATCATTCTCCCATATGATTAGGTAGTCTAATAATAGAAACCATGTAGATAAACACCCCAGATAATGTACTAACACTTAGTTAGAACATTTTTCATACACCAAGACCTTATCACCATGATCCTAGATGTGCTCCACCAACTGGACTTACTATAGCATAGTAATCCAAGAACTGAAAATCTTCAACTACACTGTGCCACCAGTTAGAATCAGAAATCCAGAAAGAGTGATAAACTCTCATCCACCTTCAAGAAGAATAAATCCTCTTGAGTCTTCAACTCATCACTCCTCTGCCCAAGAGCAATTTGTTCCAATACAATCCTCAAGAACAACCAGCTGCCACACTCTGATTATCTTGATTCTTCGAATCCACTTTAAAGATCAACCAATTACCACATATTGATAACCTCCTTTATGAATCCTCATATGAAAAAGCCAATTGCCACTTTTGTCTTCTTCACGTTTATAATAAATCTTCCAAAGATATCCTGATCAAAAAAGTTGATCTTCACCAATTAGACTCTGATGTTGAACTAGATGTTTAAACATTATTAGCCCACATCCATCTGTTAAATTCAGTTCCTTCTTCTGCCACTTGAAAGAACCTCCTTCCTTTATAGAACAAGAGTTCCATGCTCTCATAGACTTGATTTATCCATCAAGTTTGAGTAAACAACCTCCATTCTATTGGTTTTGCAGAAGTTCTTACCAATAACACATATTGATGAGAACTTCCAATGTTTCTCCAAAGTCTTCAAACCTGCCACTGTCTGATTATTCAGAAGGAATAGTTAAGAACTACACCTCAAAACTATACCAAGGATGCCACCTTTCCTTGAGTAAGGCAGTCTAAACAAATTTATGATATCTCCACCTATCTTAACTCCAAGATGAGCATTCTGGACTACACCTAGATCAGAAATAAACCAATCCAAGTAGTTACCAAGATTATGATATGTTCATGGTCTTTCATCTCCATCTTTAGCATCAACAATATCCAGACAAGTTCTTGCCAAGAAACTTTCCAGAATTACATAAATCCTGTCACACAAGACTGAAGCCAATGTTACAGCTTATGCAATACCTCTCCCATGATTCTGCACAAACTCTGATGATAAGATGTTCCAACATCTTTTTGAACATCACCAATCTTGAATCACAAGGATAATCAATCAAATATTTGTGAATTCCACAAACAACAATTGATCTTAAATTCTTGTATAATACCTTATCAGATAGTTCTACACAATCTGATCTTTTAATTTTGAAGGATTTTAAGGTTAGCTCCAGATAAGATTAGCAAGATCTCCTCATGTCATGGATAAACAATACTCCAGCTGAGCATGTACTCCACTAATTCTCAATTTCACACCCCTGATGAACATACAAAGAGCACAACTGATAAATATCCACACTTGATTTTATATTCCAAAACAGATGCTCTTAGTTTGCTTGCTACAAAGGGTTTATACTGCCACTATCCATGACTAGTAGTGGAAGAGACTACCAGTTCAACAACCATTCTGATCAGACTTCCCAATCTGACATTCTTCCCTTGCTTCTAGCAATTGTTGGTCACATTGCTAGCTTTAATCATGACCAAAGTCATGCATTTATCACCCACATTTGTAAATACATTTAGAAGCTTCTTCATCTTCAGATTCACCATTAGATTCATCAGTATTCTGAGCAACCTCTTCCAGCTCCAGCCTTTGAAATACTTCCTCAAGCTTTTTCTTCCTGGCATCTAGATTTTTGCAAGTGTTCTTCAGATCTGCAATCAAGGCAGCTTTGGATATGGGAGTCTTTGCTTTTGAAGGTCCAGCAGATGTCCTAGTGGAAGCTTCAACAACAGCAGCATGATGGCTCAAGAAAAGTTTGTAATGGAAGGCTAGAGGACTTTTTCTTTTGCATACTGAATCCTTCTCAGAGAGGATACCTGGATACTGGCTTAGTATGATTCCACATAGCAGAGAGGGAAAAGCAATGGGAAGCTTTGTTGCAGATGTTCCAACATGCTTCAATGTCTGATAAAAAATATAAGCCCCAAAGTCCAGCTTTGCTTGGGTGCCCACAGCATATATGAACCTGCTCAATTCAGTTGCTATTGAGGAGGTATGGTTGGTAGGGACCCAATTTGAAGTGCCAATCCTATGCAGCATTGCATACTTCCTTGTCAGCAAGCTAACAGAAAATTTCCCCTTGACTGGCCAAGCTTTGAATTGATTAGCAGTGATGACCTTGCACACATGGTTATTTATCTTTCCCAGCTCATTAGGTCCATCAGATTCTCTTCCTAGATAGTGGTTGAAAACCCTAGAAGAGAATTCTACACATCTCCCTCTTACATACACCTTTCTGAAGTCATCTGATTTACCATCATCACAGTCCTCTTGTAGGTTGACAATGAATTCCTTGACTAGCAGCTCATAGCAAGGTGAAAAGTTTGATACTGTTTTGAATAAACCAGCAGAAGAAATTAGGTCAATTACCTCAGTGCACTCAAGTGCATTTCTGCCCAGCTCTCTTTCAAGTGCTACCCTTCTTTGGTATACAAATTTCCATATGCTCACACTTGACACATGATGGAATGAAACATTGTCCAGAGGAGCTTCTGGAACAGCAGAGGTGGACCTTGAGGGTGCTGGTTTCTTCTTTGGTTGGGATGTTGGGACATCCTCTTCAACATCTGAATCTGGTGGAGTTACAGCTTTCCTCTTTTGGGTATTCACCTTGCTCCATTGTTTAGTAGGACCAAGTATCACTTTGACCTTGTCTTTCTTTGGAGTAGGCTGCTTCTTTTCAGGAGTTGAATGTCCTGCAGTCTTCTTTTCCTTTCTAGCCCTAAGCCTTTTGGCTATGCTAGGGTCTACAGAAGCAATGATCTCTGTGTCAGAGTCATTATCTAAGTCTTCAACATGTAGCATAGATGCCTCCTCTTCCAGGTTAGGAGTAGGTTCCAAACATATGTGATCATCACACATTTGTCTAGCACCCAAAGCATCCATCATCACACCAGTTTCCTTCTTCTGAAACACAAAACTAAGCTTGGTTCATAAACTGTTGATGTGTAGTGTGGTGTCAAGCCATTAGGATTGACATATCAATTCAGCTTCTTTCTTGATGAAACTTCCTTCAGTTCATGATTTAGACAATCATAAACATGTATCTTCACAGGAGAGATTTTCTCCAGCTATACCTAAACAACATAGGACACCATAACCAGAAAGGATATCCTCATTAGGTCACCATAAATAAGCTTAAGAGATAACTTATCAAGATTTTCACTCCCGCATGAAAGATTTGATAATTATACTCTTTTGTTTTGGCTCCAACCTCTTCTTTCATCAAGAACCACAACATTCTGAACTAAGTGTTCTCCAGTTCTCACAGAAAACAAAATACAAGCCTCCTTCAAATATAGAATTCTCTGAACCAAGATGTCAGGACATTCTGTTTGACATCATAGCTACACAGCAATTCACCAGCAAATTTCCAGCCCTGATAACACCAGACTGGTCCAATATACACCATATGATGAATAGTCCATACTCCACTTCTAGGGACCATTCAAACACCAATATGAACCTCTCAAGTTCAAACAGCTTTTCATTATATCCTCCTTCTTCCTTTACCATGAACCAGAAAGTATCCCCCTTAGATCTCATCCAGAAACAGACCAGGATGCCTGCTCTGATACCAATTGAAATTCTGGTATGACAGACTCAGATGTCGAATATGATGTTGAGACATCTTATCTGTTACTTATAAACATGGTAAGGCATACATATCAGTACTTAAATAATTCTGATATATCAGAGTCAAACATGCTTCAGGATGTTGGGACATCTGATAGGACATTCAGTTCAGGTACTGCATAAAACATAAAAGATATAAAGAACATAGCAGAATTTGTTAACCCAGTTCAGTGTATAACCACACTTACATCTGGAGGCTACCAAGTCAGGAGGAAATCCACTATAAGTAATATTAATTCTAGACTTAAACCACCCTGTTTAATCTATCACTTAATAACTACCCAATGCAATTTCTACCTAAGACACAACTTAGATAAGAGTACCCTACTCACTCCCCCTCAATCACCCAGTGATCAAGTTTACAAGTTTAATAAAGTTGAAGACATTCTTCAAACAATACAGCTTGATCTTACTTCACAGTTTCAATCAAGTCACAAAACTTCTCTTGCTTACAAGCTTCGAGAATCACAAGTGAAACAGCCACAATAGAGTTACTTGTTATGCACGGCTGACACAAGGACACAACCCTAATAATGTTTACATTTTCGGTTGATTGGGTTGATTCTAAACTAGGTTACAAGGTTTCTTTTATAACCTATTCCCAACTGGATTTGGGCCTAAACAATCACAACAATAACTGCTACAAATATGCAGAAATATCTGCTACAAATATGCAGAAATATCTGCTACAAATATTCCAAAAGATCTTCAACTCCTAAAATATCTCTAAATATAGAAACCTATATTTTTCAATATTTGTCTTCAATTTAAATTGAGTCTTTAAGATCTTCTAGATCAGCACCACATATGATTGCATAATATCTCCAGAATATTCTGCATAATTCAGATCTGATAAATCCAATGTCATCACCTTGAATTAGGGTTTGTTACTTCCTAGATTCTAGGTGATTTTGTTCTTCTGATTAATCTGAATCTTCATAACAAAACTCCCTACAGATGCGCCTTGTTTTGTTTTTATCCATCCATAATTAACTCCAGATAACTCTCCTTAAATATCTCAGATCAGTTAGTTATTAATTAATTCTGGTAACAGGTCTGAGATGTCTCAACATCTGTTGGGACATCCTGAAAAAACTGAACTTACTTCATTTACTGATACAATGTCACAACATCTGATGTGACATCCTGTAAACTGAACTTATTCCATCAACTGATACAATGTCCTAACATCTGGTGTGACATCCTGATATCTTGACTTAAGTTCATTAACTGTTACTCTGTTTGACAGTGTCACAACATTTGGTGTGACATCCTGAACTAAGTTCAACACTTCTTGTTTGATATCTATATGTAACATATGACAGTAATGTTGTCATGACAGTTGCAGATGTTTCAACATTCTCTTTGACATCTGTCATGACATTTGCAGATGTTTCAACATTCTCTTTGACATCTGTCATGACATTTGCAGATGTTTCAACATCTTCTTTGACATCTGTCTGTAGCATATGACAGTAATTCTGTCATGACATTTGCAGATGTTTCAACATCTTCTTTGACATCTGTCTGTAACATATGACAGTAATTCTGTCATGACATTTGCAGATGTTTCAACATCTTCTTTGACATCTGACTGTAACATATGACAACATCTGTTGGGACATCCTGAATTAAGTTCTTCTACTCTGTTTGATAATGTCCCAACATCTGATAGGACATTCTGAACTGAATTCAACATCTTCTTTGACAACTTCCACATTTATGTCAGATGTCAACATCTGTTGGGACATCCTGAATTAAGTTCTTCTACTCTGTTTGATAATGTCCCAACATCTGATAGGACATTCTGAACTGAATTCAACATCTTCTTTGACATGTTCTTCCAGAGTCTATACTATGTTAATATGGAACTTCTTATTCAACATTTTCCAGCCATATTAGTTTTACCAAACATAATGCCAATCATAAAATAATAGCATTAACAAAAATGAATTCTAAAATAGTTACAATCCGAAGCGATCATGGAGGTGAATTTCAAAACCATCTCTTTGATAAATATTGTGACAAGTATGGCATTGAGCACAACTTTTCAGCTCCTCGAACTCCACAACAAAACGGTGTTGTGGAGCGCAAAAATCGAGTTTTAGAAGAATTGGCAAGAACAATGCTCAATGAGGGTGGACTACCAAAATATTTTTGGGCTGATGCAATTAGCACAGCTTGTTATGTTCTGAACAGGATTTTAATTCGTCCTATTTTGAATAAAACCCCTTATGAAATTTTAAAAGGTAGAAAGACAAACTTGTCTCATCTTCATGTGTTTGGTTGTAAATGTTTTGTTTTAAATAACGGTAAGGAAAATCTTGGGAAGTTTGATGCCAAAGCTGATGAAGGTATTTTTCTTGGATACTCTCAATCAAGCAAAGCATATAGAGTGTATAATAGGCGTTTACTTTCTGTTGAAGAATCTGTCCATGTTTCTTTTGATGAGTCTTACCCAAAAATTGTCGGAAAAGGTATCTCTTTTGATGATGCAGGTGTATCTACAGAAGACATACTCAAAGAAGCTGTTTCGGAAATTGATCAATCTGAAACGGATGATATTGAGAAGGAGGAAGATACTAGTCATGAAAAAGATAAAGAGGAAGGAACATCTGAAGTGAAGGACCTTCCACCAGCTTGGAAATCCTCTAAAGACCACCCTATAGACAATATATTGGGAGATATTTCAAAGGGAGTGTTGACTCGTTCTAAGATAAGTAACTTTTGTTCTCACTTTGCTTTTGTATCACAAGTGGAACCTAAAAATGCTAAAGAGGCCTTGATTGATGAATTTTGGCTAATGGCCATGCAAAAAGAGCTTAATCAATTTAAAAGAAATGACGTTTGGGAACTTGTCCCTCGTCCGCGAGATCATCACATCATAGGTACTAAATGGGTGTTTAGGAATAAACTTGATGAAAGCGGAGTGATAACTAGAAACAAGGCACGCTTGGTAGCACAAGGGTATAACCAAGAGGAGGGCATAGATTATGAGGAGACTTATGCTCCAGTGGCTCGCCTTGAAGTTATACGTCTTTTGCTTGCTTATGCGTGTTCTATAAATTTCAAGCTTTACCAAATGGACGTAAAGAGTGCGTTTTTAAATGGTGTCATAAATGAAGAAGTATATGTTTCACAACCTCCCGGTTTTGAAAATTCTGAATATCTAGATCATGTTTACAAATTAAAGCGTGCTTTATATGGTCTTAAGCAAGCACCCCGTGTGTGGTACGAAAGACTTAGCAAATTTCTACTTGATCATGGATATTCTAGAGGTAAAGTGGATAATACACTCTTCATTAAACACAAAGGAAAGCACATTCTTTTAGTTCAAGTTTATGTAGACGATATAATTTTTGGTTCAACTAACATACACTTGGTCGAAGAATTTTCTAATGTTATGCAGGATGAGTTTGAGATGAGTCTCATGGGGGAGTTGAACTACTTCTTAGGCCTCCAAATAAAGCAACTCGATGAAGGTACAACAGTATGTCAAACAAAATACTGTAGAGAGCTGCTCAAGCGTTTTGGAATGAATAATTCAAAATCAATTGACACTCCCATGCCTACCAACGGAAACTTGGACAAAGATGAACATGGTAAGTGTGTTGACGTCAAAAGGTATAGAGGTATGATTGGGTCTCTCTTGTATCTTACTGCTTATAGACCAGACATCATGTTTAGTGTGTGTGTATGTGTGCACGATATCAATCAAATCCTAAGGAATCTCACTTAAAATCAGTCAAGCGTATATTTAGGTATCTAAATGGAACACCTAAATATGGGCTTTGGTATTCCAAAGGGAGCGATTGCAGCTTAGTAGGTTACTCTGATTCTGATTTTGCTGGATGCAAATCTGATAGGAAAAGCACTAGTGGTACATGTCATCTATTTTCAAATTCTTTAATAAGTTGGCATAGTAAAAAGCAAGTATCTGTAGCTTTGTCTACTGCAGAGGCTAAGTATGTTGCAGCTGGTAGCTGTTGCGCTCAAATTTTGTGGCTAAGACAACAACTACAAGATTTTGACATTGAACTTAAACGCATTCCAATTAAGTGTGACAACACTAGTGCCATTAATCTCACTAAGAATCATGTTTTACACTTACGCACCAAACATATTGAGATTAGACATCACTTCCTTCGCGATCATGTTGAAAAAGGAGATGTTGTTTTTGAGCATGTTGATACTAAAAATCAACTTGCTGACATTTTCACTAAACCTTTGGCAACTGAACCATTCTTCAACATTCGTCGCGAATTAGGGATTCTTGATCTCTCCGCATTGGTGTCTTAAGTTTGTTTGATTTAGTTTATATTTATCTCATCGTGTTTACTAAGTTCTGGATGTAGACTTCACTCGTACCTCATGAGATTACTTCGACGGAGGTAATATTGTTCCTCTCTTCACTTTGTTGATATTGGTTGATCAATGTATGTTTGGGCAATTATTTATCGCTTACATGTACTTCTTTACATATGAATGTTTGAGCGTTGATATTTTGTTTGTAAAGTATTCTTAAGCATTAGTACAATGTTATGATTCATTCTGCATTCTGCATAATGTTTGTTTTGCATATCCATTTTTGTGTCTATTCATGCTAAATTTCTTTTATCACTGTAAAAATTATTACAGTATGTATCGATCCCAACCATCTTGTATCGATTCAAGTTCACTTTCTTTTATTTCTGTCAAAATTGTTACAGTATGTATCAATACATTCGTAGCTTGTATCGATACATAGCCACTTGAATTTCAAAAATTTCGCATTATGTATCGATCACATCCATATTGAATCGATTCATATTAATTTTCTTTTAAATCTGTCAAAATAATTACAGTATGTATCGATACATTCGTGGTTTGTATCGATACATAGCAACCTGAATTTCAAAAAAATTCGTCAAATGAATCGATTCATAAGGTCATAAATCGACGCATACTATTTTAAATTCAGTTTCTTTCTTATGAATCGACACATCAGCAACTGCTATGACATGTCCATCAGTTATAAAACTCTATTCTATCTCTTTCTTCATTCCATTTGCATCATTTACAGTTTCCTAACCCTAACACCACAAAACCCCTCTTCTCTCAAAACCCTAATCTCATCATTATGCCTCCAAGAGTCATGCTTCCTAGAGCAAAAGGAAAAGGTAAAGGCAAAGAACCTGTTGAGGCTTCCCATCAAGCTCCTTCTGTTCCCGAAATTCCTCCCTCTGGGGCTTCCATTCTCCATCCTGCCATTGTTGAAGAGTTTGAGGTTTCTTTTAAGACGAGGTTAGTCATGAAACCACATGTTTTCAATACTAGTGATGTACGTACTCTTTGTTTAGAAGAAGTTGCGCATTTAATCGACGCACAAAATCTTGGGTCCTTTTTAACTGCTAATGGTGATTATCATGAAGACTTTATTCGTGCTTTTTATGCTGGTGTGAAAACTGGTAAAGGTTACATGTTCAAGTGTTCTATTGGAACCAGAACTTACCGTTTTGAGGCTGATGATTGGCCCAAAGTGTTCAAACTGCCATCCCTGTTGCCTGAGTTGCAGATGTGGCATGATCAGAACTTTGAAACACAGTTTAATCTGAAGGAATATTGTGCATCCATTTCAAAATTAGAAAGACCTCTTGCTGATGATGAGCCTTTGACTTCTGGAATGATAAAGAGCGTTCCCAGAATTCTGCATTGGATTCTTTCACATATCTTGCTTCCAAGGTCCGGTGGGCACTCTCGATTGGATAAGCCAAACATCCATCTCTTGTACATTCTGCAGAAGAAGATCCCATTGAATTGGCCAAATTACTTTGTAAAGCGTATCTTTCTTACGCGGAATAGTTCAAAGAACATCACTCTTGCATATGCCGCACAGATTATGCGGATCCTTAAGTTTTGGAACGTGGTTTTCCCCCCTGTGCCTCTCTTATCTTCTTCTAGTGTTCAAGAATTCAACAATGCTACTCTCTCTCATATGGGATATAGGTGGGACATCGAGCGTCGCAGCTATTACTTCTTTGAACGCAGCACTAGAACCCGAATCTACAACTTTGATATTCCTTCTGAACAGATTTATGTTGAAGAACAAAGAGATGAAGATATGGAGGATGCAGAAAATCCTCCTGACGCAAATGCCAACACTGCTTGGGGTGAGTGGGTGCCACAAAGGTGATCTCCTACTAACTATGAACCGGCTCCTTCATCGGTTCCTCCGATTTCATCTACTACTACTCCGGCATATCTTACTCAAATGTTTGAGCAAATGGAAATTGCAAACAATGCCCGGCATGAAGAGGCCCATGCGTGGCATGTCCAACAAACGGAATGGCATAAAGAGCACCAAGAATGGCATGATGAACACACAAGGATGTATCATAATCAACACTCCTGGCATACCGACTTGGTTAAGTGGCATCAAGTTTTCTACAATGAGATGTCTGGTTTCATGGATGATTGTCGTTCGCATCCGGGGATTATGGAAAGATTTCAAAGCACAGAGGTTCAGAAACGGTTCAGGCGTTACACCTTCATGGGGCAGAATCCTGATGAAATGCCTCCTCCACCTCCTCCTCCAAGTTTCCGAGACCCCGATAGAGATGATGCGGAGTCTTGTGGTGGCCACTTTCCTCATTGAGGCTGCATTTCATTTTGCATAACATCATTGTTTCTTGCTTAAGTTTCTTTGTTTTTTATGTTTAAACATTGTATGAGTTTGGTTTGTTTCTGTAATTCGCAACTCTAATTAACAATTTCAATGCCTATGCTTGTTTGCTGCTTTCGACTAATTTGTTTGCCCTTTATGTTTCATTCTTTGTGAGTGAATTCTGCTTATATATCTTGGTATTGCTGAAATTTTGCTTCACCTATGCATTCTTTCTTGATGTTGACAAAGGGGGAGAAAGGCGACTGTGAAAAATGACAGGCATGCACAAACTCAGGGGGAGTGGTTCTCACACTTCAAAAAAATTTGTCATCATCAAAAAGGGGGAGTTTGTGAGCAACTCTTTAGTTTTGTATGATTATAAATTTTAGGTGTTTGTGCTTTTATCATATGCTTCATATTAAGACAATTTGTATGCATTGCTTGCCTTTATATCTCTTGTCTCATTTTTAATAATGTCTTTGAATTTCTGAAAATACGCAAAATGAATCGATTCATTCCATCATGCATCGATTCATGTTGTAGAAATAATTCTGGAAATTCGCAAAATGAATCGATTCATTCCATCATGCATCGATTCATGCTGTAAGAATGGTTCTGGAATTTCTTCTATGAATCGACACATACAAACATGCATCGATTCATTTATATGTTTGGTGTTTCTGTTAGTGCAGAGCGTGATACAAGGAATTGCTTTCGAAATTCATAGTCAAGGATCATTGAAGAACACATCAAGAAAAGCAATTTTAGTGTGTACAATTCAATGTTGAGCAGGATTGAAACCTAGAATCAAATTCATCTTCATCATCTTCTCAAATACCTTAATTCAAGAACATTAACAAGGAATTAGTGTTGTTCTGTGAATTAAAGGTTTATGAGATAACGTTCAGTGGTACGATCGGAGATCCAGCTGAGTTGAAGAGTGAAAGAAGGTTTCAAGGAAAAACCAGCTGGGTTTTCCTTCAAGAACGGGCGTGTTCTTGAGGGTTTGTTAGTCACGTTTACAAGACAGATTCAGCCGCAGCGTAAGATTTGGAAATTGGGAGATTTCGCAAATAGAACGTGGAACCGGTGAATTGTTTGTATTACTTGCAGGGAATCTTGATTTGGCTCAGATCAAGTGAAGGTTGATACAATAGGAAGATCTAGGTGTATAGATTTCTGGTGTTTGTATAGCAACCTTGTAAACGACGATTTCAGCAATATTGATATAAAAGTTCTCAATTTCGGTTTGAAATTGAGAGGGAGACGTACCCACACGCGAGGAGGAACGTGGGGAACTTCCTTACCAAATCTCTGCGTATTGTATTCCTTCTCCATCTCTATTTACGTTTTTAATCGTTTTTGATTCATTGGAAATAGCTTTTGTGATAGGTGCATTCAACACTTTTACAGCTTGTGTGTTTAAACCTTTTTCATCTCAATCGTAAATCCAGCACGTTATCACATGTCTGGTCTTCTTGTGGCTGGTCCAGAATAGACGCTAGTATATTTGGGACCGTGGTTTCCGTTAATCTTTGAAAACTTTGAAAAATCTTTTAAATCCTTGAAAACAAGGAGGTGATCCATTCACCCCCCCTCTAGATCACTAGCCACAACGTCTAACATATTGAAGAAACATAAAGCTGAAGAAGAATTTGGGAGAAAACATATTGAGCTGGGCGATTGGAGAAACGAGGAGAGGGAGATTGCGTAAACGAATAGATGGAGATCGAAGATAATGGTTTGAGATTTAGGGTTTCTGGAATCATTTCAATTAAATATCATTTTTTGTTTTAACTTTTTTTTTTGTTTTTAATTTATAAAATGCTAAATACAATTTTTTAAAATAATATATCTTGTTTTTAATGACATGCAAATGTCTAATGGGTGTGTTCATTTGCCACGTAAGTGTTTTTGGAGGAGAAATGAGGATTATGACTAATATTGCAACCAATAATATAGGTTGGGGGCTTCTTTCTGTTTTAAAATTTAAGGATCAATTTTGTGAGGATCAATTTTGTGAGTTGGTCAAAATATAAAGACAAAAAATGTTATTAAGTTAAGAAAAACTCCGAAATACAATTTAAATTATGGGTGATTCCATTAATTAATGTCATATTTAATTTATTTATTTATTATTTTGTCTTTAAATTTTGTTTGTTGTAAGTGGTTGAACATTTTTCTTTGTATTCTTGTGCTAAGAATTTTTTTTATTTATTTATAGCATTTTCTTTAATTTCTTTAAAAAAATAATTTTTATTATATACCTCTAAAATAATAATTATGAATGATAATTTTAATTTTTTATACTTAAAATGGATATAGACTAAAATTTAAAATTGTTTTAAAATTTTACTTAGTAATAATTTGACAAAAAATATATATAAAGAGAAAGAGCAACCCAATCAAAAAATGAC
Source organism: Lathyrus aphaca (assembly GCA_963966055.1). Classification (NCBI taxonomy): domain Eukaryota; kingdom Viridiplantae; phylum Streptophyta; class Magnoliopsida; order Fabales; family Fabaceae; genus Lathyrus; species Lathyrus aphaca. The sequence continues at coordinate 217,262,768 of OZ014520.1, read as the reverse complement.
ATAGGATTGTTTAATGGGAAAAGATGGAGAGAAACCTTTTAACACAGGACAGCTCGTCATACACGGTTTCACGAGGTGCAGCCATACAAATTAAATACTCCATCTTTTTTTCTTTCTTTTTTTTTCTTTTTTCTTTTTTTATTATTTTTAGAATTTCAAGGTGACTGTTGCACGATCTATGTTTACAGCTAAATTCAGATTTTAAAGCATTTTAATATTAGATTTTGGCATATAGTACTACTCGTCTCTAAATGTCCTAGCAGGTTTTAAACATAGATAGCAAAAAAATAAAAAGTGTGATAATTTTGATGCTCTTAAGAAAGGTTTATTAGAAAAAATATAAGATGCTTTTCCCGGTGAATGCGATGGCTTTGAGCAATTGTCGGAATGAAAGAATAAAGTCACCGCCTGGGTTTTATAACGGTCACACCATGACCCTACACAACTATAAATTGGGCATTTATCTACCAAGTCAATTTTGTTTGGTGCTTCAATCAGACAGAATTGGACAAGTTCTTTTTTGTGTTAATTGAAGATAACACTTGCACAACTTGATCCAATTTCTTTTAGGCGTCATTTTCATATACGTTAAGTTTATACACGACATACTACAGCAACTTATAGTCTAATGTGAATTAGAAAAAAAACATTGTCTTATATTGAATAGCTTTTACAATGGGGTAAACTCTCAACTGAATAAATATTAAAGTTTTATATTAGTTAGTTTCTCTTTTTCTTTTTTTAATAAAAAAATTAGTTAGTTTTTATATATTTTAGAGTCTTCGTTTTTTGAAAATTTCTTAATGCATCCTATAAATCATCACATAAAATTATTTAAATATCTTAAGATTTCGGAGATGCATCTTCAGACACATTCAATTATCAGTTAACGTTAAAATATTTCGAAATACATCCTCAAATTTATTTTTGGAGATACATCATCGGAACGTTTTGAAACTTAAAGAATCCTCTCCTTTCTCATTTCTCATTTTTTTCGAAACCTCTTCAAATTCTCTCAATTTTTTTCTCAATGCCAAGTCCAAAATCAAGTAATCAAGGCCAAAGAAACTTCAATCAACATCAGTAACATCATCCAACATTGAAGCAAAGTGAAAATTTTTTAAGTTTTTTGATGTTTTGAATAGCTTTGAGTTTTTATGTAAATGAGTATAAATTGATGATTAAGATAGGAAATTGATAGAAATTGGATGATTGTCACCTACTGCTAATGCTGCTGAACCAATGCCACCTCCAGAAGATGAGACTATTGAGATGCTGAACCAGAGGCATTTGGAGGAGATCTGATATATTTGATACGACTCAATTTTGACGTTTTAACTTGAGAGAAATGTACGTCCAAAAATCCATCTTTGAAATCTGAAAAACATTTTCAAATTTTCATAATATTTTTCCAGCAAATAGGATGAGATAAAAAAATCCCCTTATTTTAATTTATTTAAGCAAACCAACCCACAAAATTTCATGTTAAAAGGAAACAAACTCATACAACTTTTTTATACACAATCAACTCAAATTCAATTTTACAGGATCTTTGAATTTTTTAACTTGTTATTTAATCAAATGAAAAATAACAAC